>JBAMCD010000120.1:0-1200000 GCA_037075365.1 Drosophila emarginata
GGTCATCTTTTTGCCGAATTCAAAAGCAATTACGCCGTTGTAATCGCAACTTAGCGTAGGGAAAAACTGCATTAAAACATTCGAAACTAGTTTTTTCAATTTTTTAAGGTTTTAATGCCAATTTAAAGGCACGATTTTAATGCCAGCTAAAAATTGCTATTCTATGAAACAAAAAAAGATATAGTTTATAAAAATCGGCTTTAATTTGACTTAATTAGAGATTTGCAAAGTTGAGGTGCGATCAAAAAAAAATTGCAAAATTTTTGTAAAAAAATTTGGAAATCAAAAAAAGAAATTTTAATTTTTTTATTTTTTTTTTTGAAATTTTATTTTTTAAATGGCAATAATTTGGTCATCTTTTTGCCGAATTCAAAACGCCCTTGTAATCGCAACTTAGCGTAAGGAAAAAATGCATTAAAACATTCGAAATTCGAGAGAAAAAAATTCTATCGAAACTCGATTTTTCAATTTTTTAAGGTTTTAATGCCAATTTAAAGTCACGATTTTAATGCCAGTTAAAAATTGCTATTCTAGGAAACAAAAGAAGATATAGTTCTTAAAAATCGGCGTCAATTTAATTTAATTAGAGATTTGCAAATTTGAGGATCGATCAAATAATATTACAAAGTTTTTTTTTTAAGTTAAAAAAAATTAAATGAAAAATTTTTTAAATTCAAAAAAAAAAATTTAAAATCAAAAAAGAAATTAAATTTGAAAAAAAAATTTGAATTTCAAAGAAAATTAGAAAAATTAAAAAAAAAAATTAAACTTTTTTTTTATTAAAACAAAATATAAAATTTTTTTCTTTAAATTTTCCAAAAATAAATTTTAAATTTAAAAAAACTACACATTTTAAAATGAAAAAAATTAAAAAAAAAGAAAATTAAATGTTTTTTTATTTAAAAAAAATTAAAAAAGATTTTTTTAATTGAGAAAAAAAATTTAAAAAATTTTTACAGGTACAGGGTATAAAAAAGAGGCTATTATATATACACTCATATATAACTAATCTTTGTTAGATAATTAATAAATGTCTCTTAAGGTTGAAAGAAATGTATAAAGAATGATTGATCACGGTTAAATTGATTGCCGAAATGTTGTTTCTGTTAATGACGTTGATTGCAGAGAGCGGTTTGCGCACTTGATTGCAGTTGTTTTCGTTTCTTCTGTTTTTGTAGCATGGGCAATTCGGTAATTTCAATGGCATTGAAAATTGAAGCATACCTCAAGGGGGCATCATTCAGCAGCTGTTACATAACGCACACACAAAAACGTACATAGAGAAAGAAAACATGGCACACGCTGATAATTGAGGGACTTCCGTTACTCTCTGCAAAAACAAAAAGCTTTCATTCAGTCCTTGAACTTTTGACCTTGTTTTTCGATTTAAGCTTTTGATTATGTAACTGACAACTACAAAACGTTGCAAAGTTATGCAACACAAAAAAGGAAGCTGCATTTGCAGATTTACCAGTCAATCTAAAACTGCTAAAAACCTGATAAGACCCAAATAAATTAAGTTGGTTCTGTATCCAAGTTAGATTATAATGTTTAATGTATGACTGGCTGACTGACTGACTGGTCTGAACATGAAGATTGTGTGTGACTGTTGGCTTATCTAGAAATTCTTTCGTTTTTCTTCCCTACGTTTTTTTATATGTATTATGTATGTGTGTGTGTGTTTGTATTTTTATCATATTAGGCGTTAGCCGAAAGGTAAATAACTTAAGTTTTAGCCAATGCCATACAATATACTGCGAATCCATACAATAGGAATACAAATATTGCCCAGTTTTCGTGCCAGACAATGGTTCTCCAACTGCTCACAAGTATCATACAATGACGCTCAAACTGCCCGGGGTCTATAAGGCATTTAGAGCCTTAAAGCTTGATTGATACACATACTCCGGTCATAACGTAAGCGTTCTATCCATGAGTAATACACCTATATCGGAGAACTATACTATATATATTTATATATTTATTTATACATATAATACTTCAGCAAAACTTGCTCTGTGCTCTTGGCTGCTACGAGTATTGGCTAGGGGTAGGTGGATGTTGGAGGTGAATCTCTTCTCATGAGAAAAGCTTCTATGAAATGCAACATTTGGCTTTGGCGTCGGCGCGTTTTCTCTCTTTCGCTCGCTCTCTGCCTCAACTGCCTTCTCTCACTTGCTCTTTTCTTTATTTTTTTTTCTATTTTTTTTTGGTTTGATTTGGTTTGGTCGTCGTGCCTGAGTGTTGCTTGCCAGTTGAGTAGTCGATTTTTGCACAGCGCACGACAGTTGAAAACATTTTTTTGAAGAAGCAAAAAAAAAAAACCAACAAAAAATAAACAGAAAAAAGAACCAAAAACATAAATTTTTGAAATTGTAAATTCGAAAAGAAAACGTATAAAAAATCCTGACGACAAATTACGAAGAATTTTGATCCGAAACTAGCATTTAAACAAAACCAACTCATTTTTTTTGTTGTTGTTTTTGATATACTGTTTTTAAGGCAAAAATAACTGCCTAGAAGGAAAAAATCCTCCACCTTTTGTGAAAACAACTTAAAAGTTTTTCCACCCTACAAAAAAAAAACAAAAAACAAGAAAGGTGAGTGGACGGAAAAGTGTTGCAAGTGTTGCAGCTTGTCCAATGTTATGAGTGTTCCCCTGCAAGTTGTGACGTAACTAAGTATCTGAGTGTGTGTGTATGTGAGTGGGGGGTGTACCTACGCCTCTGTGTGTGTGTGTGTGTGTGTGTGTACATGTATTTTCTCTCACATTGCTCATACGCGGCGTGCAATTTAAAATTGAAAAAAATAAACAGAGACCGTTAGCAAGAAAATTCGAATTTCGAATTTAACATTTTTATTTTCTCTTGGCTGTTTGTCTGTTGAATAAGTCTGTATAATATTGAATAAATAAATAAATTGTTGATGATTGACAGATCAACTACGTATATAACAAAAATCAATTTATTCTATATTTAAACCCACCATTTTGGCGCAGTCGGCGCCCATTTGCAACCAAAATTGATTTCAAATTTTACATCTTTAGTTGCCAATCTGGTTGGCTGTTTGCCATTGCAGACGCTATGTTCACGTGAATGCATTTCGGCTTAGCCAATTTAGAGAGCCACAGGAACGAAGTCGAAAAAAAAAAAGAAAATCGCATACTCATACACACACACACGACACAAGCACAACAGTCATAGACACATTCGAGCATTGTTTATAAATAAACCTTGAATAATACCGGCATATCTGCGGCCCTCGATGATGACGACGGAGACGACGACCGTTTGTGCCTTCATTTCAACGATTGTTTCATTTGTCATAGACACGGACGTTAATTAAGGCTCTGAACTTATGCTACCGGATTTCATTGTCATCAATTTTAATCGACCTATTGCGATTTTGACGGTCAGAGAAGTTTTTTCAAATTGAGTTGAGAGGTCGTTTTATGAATTATGTATCGATATAATTGTAATTGATTTTTTGTTCTATTTACAGTACAACTACAACAATAACAACAACAACTAGAAAACATGTTCGCTTTGTGGTATTTAACTTTTGCTGTGGATGAAATACGGTGAGTGCATTACAGTTTTAATAGCACTGAAATTCTTGTGTGGGCAATAATTCATAAGATGTTGCCTGCTTTTGGGCTGAATCAAAAAAAAAATTACCAAAAAATTAGATATCAAATAAAATTTGGAATTGTACCTTTTGCGTGTTGTCGATTTCTATTGTTCTCAAATTTTGTAAAATGTTCTATTTAGTTCAGAAATAGCCAACGATACTGATTTCGATTCTAGTTTAAGCTCAGTTGAGTGCGGTTTACATTTGGTTAACCAAATTAAAACTAAACTTACAAATTTACACCAAAATAGTTGACAGTCAATCCAAAAATAAACTAACATATTTAAAACTTTGTTTTGATATGTTCGACCGTTTTTACTTTACTTTCTAGTACTATTTGAGTAAAAGTAACATATGTATTTGACAATGCCGTGACAACTCTTTTCTATAGTGTTACTTAACAATTACATATTATGAAAAAATAACAGTTTAATTTTTAAAATTGTTGATACTTTCATTCTATCCATTCTACCCTATGACTAGCACTGTCTTTTAGTGTTGCTTAAGAACTACTTTCGTAAGTTAGTTGGATGCTTTCAAATGCTATTTAGATGGAAGTTAATCACCATAATAATTTCTAATGCCCATAAATATCTCTACTGGTATTAACTGCACAAAACCTAATCTAATCAATCAAAACCATTCTCAATTTGCACACACGTACCGTATATTGTAGCTGGGCTTGTTTCGTTATAAAGCGCTAGGTAACAATTGATTTTCATGCATTTAACAGAAATCTAGTCCCAGTCACATGATGAGCTGAAAGAAACAAAAAAGCAACAGCAACCGGCTTTCTAATATTGATATCTACAATGTGTGCAATCACTCAACCAGCACACACACAATCACTTACCAGGTGGAAATAAAAAAAATATTCGCAAATTCACCAGTTCGTTATCTATCTAGCTGACTGGCAATTAGCGCAATAATGAAAGTGATAATTAAGGTTTGCAACGGCATTCGTTTTGGCCATTCTCATCTATAGCCGGCAATATGGGGCGTATGCGTAACATTTATGTGAGCGGGCCAAATTGTTTATTTGCTTATCTATTACCGCATGAGTTTGCTTCTCAATTCTTGCGCTGGCCATTTGGCGTACGTGACAATGTTAGGCTCACTCACAACGGATTTGATGATAATACAAATTGGGAAAATGGGGAAATAGGAGCTTAAGATTCTAAGTAGCCAACGGCTATATATATATATATATTAATGTCTATACAGAAGATAATAGACAATAACCTAAATGTAACTACCGTTATCTTGTAGCTATGAGCCCATAAAATTTCCCAACATGTTACATACAATATAAAAGTGCGAAATGGTTTGCAACTACCCATATGGGAATTATCCATTGAGGTCGGCATAGACTAAAAGTAAAGCCAAGAGTTCCTATTAATGGAATGCATAAACTAGTCCATTGTAAAGGGAGTTCTGGATGATTATGTTATATATCATGCAAAATCAATGACTCGGCATAATTGAGATTTTGGGGTTTTCGATCGACAATCCATTTATACAAACATTCTTTAATTCCCACAAGGGAAAATGTCGCATGTTTACATTACCATTGAGGATTAACATAAAGCTATTGTAATATCTCCCTAATGAACTTATCGCCATATCAGCAAGATTGCGAATGAGTAATACAAACAAATTGTTACCGATAGAGAAACATAAGACCAGACGGTCAATTCGGTTTTTCTTTTTTATGAAATTTTGAAGAATTATGAGAAATAAAAACCACAATGATCAATTTATATGTTGAAAATTTTGTATAAATATTGTTGCCCAGATTAATAGTTAATTATGATAATATAATTTTAAAATATATGAAAATCATTCTCATTGATATCATAATTCTGTTTGACGATATCATTTGATTTATTTATTGTTATGTCAGCCAGCTGAGATCGTTAGCTAGCTGATCTCAGTAGAGAAAATACTATAATATACAAAAATTGACTCATTTGCAAACATTGAAAACTACTTTTTAAAATTTATAAGCCGTTTTTTAGATGTTGAAAGATCTCAACTGATCCGTATCGACTAAAAGAATATTAATCGATAGCTTTTTTTTCTAAATTTGAATTGGCTTGAAAATTTGATTCCAATTTACCCCTAAAAATACTCTTGTGAGGGAACATAAAAACCAATCAAATAAAGAATAGATTCGCATTCGTTAATAATTTTATATTTCTTTTTGTGTCTTGGCTATTCATTTTAGTTCAGGAGAGTGTCTTGGATTTCTTTTATTCTTATACTTGTATTAGAATGAGTATCGCAATTGCAAATTTGATAATTTTGAAAGCCAGGGTCACACTAATGCTTGGAATTTGCGCCTTTCCTTTTTGATTTTCATTCTCTCTTTTTCTACTCGTTATCCCTGGGGAAGCATCAAGCGTCATATTAAAGTTTTACGCAATTTCAATTAAAATTAAACAAATTGATTACCAATTAATTGCAACTAAACAGTATAGTTAAGAGTAGAACTCAAAGGTATGTTGCATTTTAAACAATGGCTGAATAAATTGCAATAAAATAAAGAAAAAAACCGAAAGTTCTATAAAAATGAAATAAAAGTGCTCTGCTTCTTCTTGTTAGTGTCTCGCCACGCTTGGTCAGCGAATGGGGAGCGCCAAAATGTAAAAATCTAAAGAATTTTATGGGAATGGAAAAACAGTAAAAAGAGAAAAAAAAAAAAATTGCATTTTAATTGCTTTTACGTTTGACTGTTTTTAAATTGCATTTCAATTTTTGTTTTAAGTTTTAATTAGTTTTTGTTTTTTTCATTTGATATTTTGTTTTCCCGTTTTCTTTCCTTTATTTTTTTCCTTCTTTTATTTTCGTAGAAAACGTTTGGCTTGGTTATTTAGCTCCAATAAGCCTGCACCAGCGTTAGACAATAAACCTGCAAATCCTGCTCCTACTCCGACTCCTGTTAAAGAGCCAGAATCGTCTAAACCAGCAGCAGTAGTAGCGCCGCCACCGAAGCTCGTGCCTGCCCCCGCTCCAGCAGCGAAGCCAGCGACTCCCCCAGCTCCAGTAGTAGCTCCTGCTAGTCCAGCTCCAGTAAAGCCATCACCAGTGGTAACACCAATCAGTCCCGCTCCAGCTCCACCAAAACCATCACCTGTGGTAACACCTCCTAGTCCTAAACCAACAAGTAGTCCACCAAAAACCGCTGACAACATGCCAATTCCATTGCCCAAATCGTTGATCGAATCCAATACCAATGGAAATGCTACCAATGGCAAAGGACCAAACCCAAGCCTGGAGTCGAGACTCTTCGATAACGAAAATAAGGACCCAAAGGCACCTATTGTGGACATTGAACAGCTCAAGGATGCCAGCAATGATTTCATCAAGAGTGAGGCCAATGCCTTTGTCCAATCCATCAAGGAGGCTCAAAAGGCCGGAGAACGGTAAGACGAAAAAAGCCAATTATATTTTACTTGATTATTCTTAATTATTTTGCATTTTTTAGTAAGTTGTTTTATTATTTAAATCGATTATTTGGGCCAATGTCTTACCTAACATATTGATTAGTTCGAAAAGTATTTTTAATTAGTTCTTTAAAGAATTTTTCAACAATTTCGGTCTAGAATTTTGAAACTATCAAAAAAAAATATTTGAGCTTAATTAGAAAGAAAAATTAAGTTAATAGTTTAAAAAATCTTGCTGAGTTTTGTTGAATACATAAATTCAAATGATTTCTATTTACCACAACTATTGCCAATCTTTAATTCCGTCCAATTCAGAGGATTTGAACAAAAAACATTTTAAAATATCAAAGGTTAATTATTTACTCAAATTTCTGAATTTTTACTGTTGTTTAATTAATGTTCCAAAAAGCATAAATTGATTATGGAATACAGTTAAAATTAATACTAGGTAACACCGGAACATATATATGTAATTGGAGTAAGAGCCTTCCCAGAGATGAGAATTTTGATATAAATGAATGAATGAAATGAAATTATGAATCAATCTTAAGAACTTAAAACCTTGGAAACTTAAATTGTCTGGTTATGTACATGTATTCATGTTCAGCAATCTGATCTTCAACCTATGCATAGATTGTTGCAGTAACTAACTACTAACCCTATTTGTGCAGGGTATCTATCTGTCTGGGTAAAGTCAACCAAGTGTTCTAAACGAACGACATTTATTTCTGAATGCAATTTTCGCATCTTTTGCTGTCTTCCATGAGTGGAGTTCAATGCACTCAACTGACTTCTTCTGATGATGTCGAAAATAGTTGCCATGTGTCTCTGATGCTGCTCTGCGATGAGATGATGGGGCAGCGACAATGATGACGCTGGTGAGGCCATCATGATGATGATGATATTGCTGATGGTGTAGCTGTGGCGGCGGCGACAAAAAACAAAATTTGTTTGTCGTTTTTGTTGTTGTTGGTGTTGCTGTTGGTGGTGTTATTTTAGTATCGTGTTCTGTGCTTGGGCGGACAGCTCACACATTGGTTTGTTTTTTTTTTTCGTTTTGCTGCCGTTGCATTTGCGGTTTACAGTTTATTTATAAAGTGGGCTCCGTCATGTGGCCTGAGTTTCACTTTTTCTCTTCATTTCCTATAATTGCTCACAATTGATTTTCCATTAATATTAATGAAGATAGAACAAGTGTTTTGACAGGCCCAGGCCCACAACAAACAAAAGAAAATAAAATGAAAATTATAAAAGGCCATCAATGTCCAAATAACTTGTCCTTGCTCAGGTGTTCAAGGATGCAGCCATCATTTAGTATTAGTATTGCGTTTGCCTTTTCTTTTAGTATTTCTTTCCATTTTTGGCAAATTGCCCTAAAAATACGTAATATGCAAAGTGAAATGGAAATGAAAATTGAAATGATGTTCTGGCCTAGCCAGAGGCCGACGCCTCATCAAACGGCTCCAACAACGCCACCGTGAGACGTCGCCGCTGTTGTCTCCGCGGCCGAATCTGTTGTATGTTTTGTGCGACAGATCACATGATCTCCCCCATGCAAAGTTTATTTATATATTTGGAAATTTCAGTCGTTGCTTTGGTCCAAGACTTACATTTCCTTTTCATTTTACTTATCTCTGTCGTTTATTCTTTTTGTTTAATCGCATACGGTGATGCAGCGGCAAATTGGCTATATGCAACAGAATCTCTCTATGTCTCTCTCTCCTACCACGAATTCTATTTTCGCCTAGCGTCATGCCTAATCTCTAATTGCTCGAGTTTAATTTGTTGCTGTTGTTCTACCAGCAAAAAGAACAAAAAAAAAAGAAATAAAAGTAGAAAAGGCACTCTTTCATAATATTCATTTCCTGATAGACAGAGGTCTTCAAATTTTGGCAGTTCTCTTACTTACATAGGTAGTGGTGCCTCATTTGTATATGTATATATAAAGATAGTCGCTATATACATGATTTGTTATACCCTTCCCCAAATTGGGGAATTTGCAATGCCTGGTATTTAAGTGAATAATCTGAATTTTAGTAACTTAAACCAAACACAAATTATTCACTATGTAAATATATATTAATTATTAATATTTATTTTTTTATTTCCTTTCCGTGAAACTTGGTATTTGGTATACATTAATATAGTAGAATATAGTTTTCCATATCCTGGATTTTCAAGTGGTTCTTTCCAATCTTTTTGGAAAAGTTGTCCAGAGGTGTAGTGGAAAAGATTTGTTTAAAAATATAAAGTTTAGTTTGTTTTTAATATTTTATTAAATTAAATGTTAAATCGGAAATATATAGAAATCAGTGAACTTGGACATATATGTATATCAGAAACGACTTAAATAACTTTAACTATAATAAAGATCATGGCAAATTATGATTGTAATTTACTTTGTGGTATAAATAGAATAGAAAGGAACAGGAATATAAAGCTTTTAGAAAGGACTCTATCTTTCTCCCTTTTTTTAGTGTCACTCAACAAAAAATCGATTTTCTAATTTCAATCAAAAAAATGAATAAATTGTATAGAGTATATAAACTTCGTCATGGCCTTTTTTTAGCTTGCTAGTTGTGTTTTTTACTTTTGCTTTTTGTCTCTTCTATCATTTTTGGCTCGCTTCTTGGCAAAAATTGATTTTGGCAAGCGTCGGCTTTTGATGTAGTGCCAAAATATTGTTTGGGAAACACAAAAGCAAAGTTGACAACACGCGCGAAAACTTTAACGAATCAAATTATATATGCAAACATATATTGTACAAGAGTGTACATAGTATATACTTATAAATATGTATATAGTGAATGCATATAAACTTAATATGTTCCTTGTTGCATGTGTCTCTCTCTTCTCTTTTTTTGCTAATAATTAGCCATTTTCATTACCATCCAATGGGTCAAAAGCAATTTTCAATTGTAGCGTCGATAATTTCCTGCTATCTAATAATTGACTTGGTCGGCAGCTGGTTGGAACCTCATAAGTGTATTTGTTTGCTTCGTTGCCTTCAAATTGAACTAATTAATAATACATATTTCAAATGATTTACTCACTTTTTGTGCTTTTTATTTTGGTTTCTGTTATTTGGCTTCAAATTAGCAAACAATTTTTGTTAGCCTCTGGTCTTACTCTCCAGTCAGTCTGTCCCTCATTCAGTCAGGCAATGACTAAATACTTTTGTTTTGTTGTGGGAATGTGTTATGCAATTGAAAAAAAAAATGTACAAGTTCAGCGAGTTTTTTTTTTGCTCTCATTCACAAAACAACAAAAAAAATTAAATGCTATATAGTCATTTTTATATACTGTAAAGTTCATTTTCGATACCAAAGATTTTGCATATATGTATGTATATAATACCATAAGTAAATGTATAACCGAAGCTTTAACTTAACTGAATTACTCACTTGTTTTTTAAGAGTCGTTTAAAATAAGTAATGACGAATACTCCTTACAAATAATATAATTAAACATTTTTATTTATACTTCCCCTTTTTAATAAATATATATTCGTGTATTCTTTATCAAGAAATTGAGGAAACAATCTGTATATATATTTCACGTGTAGATTATTCAAATACATAAAAAAATCTATCATTTTGTTCCAGGGTAAAATAATTAAAGTTCATTCTCGCTCTAGTAAAGAATAAAACTGTTTAGTTTTCGGTCATGTTTAATAATTTGTAGCCAAAATATTAGTCTAAATTTGTTTTAAACTAATCCTAGGCAAAAACAGTATTTTACAGGCCTTTTCCTTTCTATTTGTTTTTTTGTTAAATGAGCATTTATAAAAGCATACCGACAAAACTGTGAAATTTTAGTTTTTGGGAATAGCAAACATTCTTCTTCAATGTTTAACCAATCAAATGAACTCTTTTTTGAACGTGAGAAAATGCCATAGTATATATAGCTCAGTATAATATTTATATGCATATATGCATAGTTCATAATAAATATCAAAAAATCAATATTTTTTTTAGTTTTATTTTACATTTTCTCTCGTTGTTGTTGTTTGCTTTTGTAATAATACTTAGTTTATATATAAATCCATCAACTAAATACAGTCCTTGCCAAACGTTGGCATATGCACATATAGTATATATTGTATATTAGCTGTTTTAAAAAAAAATTTTCACTTTATATTGTACATCTGTCTTTTTGAACATCTTATATTGGCCGTAAAACTTTTAACCTGAAGATGTCTAAATGTAAATTTGTACTAGAACGTACAATAAGATTTTTCGATTTATCTCTATTTTATTTTGTATTTATTTGTCACATGGCGATTTGTTGTTGCTCGTTGTCTATATGTACATATATCATCTCTCCTATATGTTAAGTGCTTTCTCAACTATATGTCAAATAGCTAACAAAAAATTGCCACTGCCCGCCCGATTGACTTTAGTATGGTTGTGAGAGTATGAGTAACAACAATTTTTTTTTGTTTTTTGTGTTATTTTGCAAGCAACTTTTTCCAAGGTCAATCCTTATAGTATTATCTATCTATGTATATATGAACGAGGTGGGCGGGATAGCTTTTCGTTTTCCCGGCCACTTGTTATATTCGGTTATTATGTGTCTATTGTTCTACGAGAAATCCTATACAAGAGCTAAAAGCTATCAGGGAATTTACTTATGTAAGTGTCGCAGCGCCATCAATGCTCGACAGGGAGCAATTGAAAATGAAAGCAGATGAGCAAAAAAAAAAAAAAAGGGAGGGGGGGGGGGGGCAGTAAGAGGAAAAATTACAGTATCAAAAAGCACCAGTAGCAGGCAACCAGCCATTCAGCTTTCAGCAAGCCAAGTAAATTGAAAATGCGAAGAATATGTACGTGATGGAGAAAAATCTCTGCAGTAGAAGCAGCGACAATTCTTGATTATATAAACTCTCTGCTGAGAGTCATCATCTATCCCCCCATCTCATCTAATTCCAAATCGTATCCAGCTGTGCTGAATTAAATACTAAATATTTATTATCGTTTTTATTTAATTTTGTATAATTTTATTGTTGAAATGATTATAATATATATTTTAATGTTAGCCAATGGAAAATTCGTGTGGCTCGAAGAAAGCAAAAGTTCTGCCGTTTTTTGTGTTCTACATATATACATACATCTATGTATGTATGTATGTATAGAAATGTATATACATTGATATAGATATATGTATATGTTTGTATTTACATATATATCTTTCGATGTTTGCCTGCTAGTGGTCGCCGCTTGCGTGTTGCATAAATTTTTCTTCTTCTGGCAACTGTTCAAATATTTTCTTCAATTTTCAGTTTAAATAACAAATGAATATGTTAGGTTCGATGGCTAAGAATGATATGTAGTAAACGTGTCTGTTATGTACCGATAAAACATATATATACATATACATATGTATGTACATATATACGTACATAGATGTACAACATATACATAAGTATGTGTTGTTCAATGAGAATTCAAAATCAAGTTCAAGACTTTTTCGTCGAGATGGTGAAAATGTTCTATAATTTGTTTTTTTTTTCGTATATCCAAATACATTAAACTTGAACTTTGTAAATTAGATTTATTAAGTTTATAGCTTTGATAAATTCACTTTTATTAAATTTAATATAACTATTTATGGTCGTGCTTAGTTTTTTTTTGGAAGAGTACATTTATCTAAAAAATTCTTTGATGTTATGTTATCTATTGTGGCGAATTTTATATGAATTTATATATCTAATCTATATTTACACTTGCAACAATGATTCAAATTGAGCTGATATATCAGATAATTTTAACAAAGATATAGTTACGAAACGAGGGAGAAACTGTGGTTGGATCTGTTCATGTTAACATTAGGCCATAAAAACATATGCCAGATTTCAAAAAACTTTTTATTTAATTTGTTTTAAAATATTCAAAAATTTCTGAATTTAGCTTAGTATGTGGTATTAGTGCCAAAATTTATGGCAACCTTGTGTGTATATGTTTATATCAAAACAACATTTTCAAAGATTATTTTGGCATACAAGAGAAAAGAGATATACCTGCCATATTCCATATACATGTTTGTATAGATATGTATATACAGATACATATGTTCTAGATATACCTTAATACCCAATGATTATCTTATTTATGAATATATTCTCTAGCTTAAATGTAAAATTCTTACGAGAATTCAAAGCTTTAAGCCTCGGCTTATTGAATCATCTCAAATATTTGCACTTCCCATGGAACTAATTGCGCCAGGGAAACTATAAATCTTGATTTGCTGTGTTAAGTTGTCGTCAAATTACATATGTATATACTATATGTATATATATGTACATACATATGTATATATATATTGGTATAGTATATCAGTTATGAGTATAACTGTGTTCATATGTACATATATCTGCAGATATGATGAGGGTTTGTCTTTTATAATTAAGCAATGGAATGTTTTTTTTTTTTTTAAATTTGTATTGGTGTGTCACAGCCATACACTCACACACACAGACACACACTCCCTGCGTCGGGCCTTTTCCACATAAATCCGCTGCAGCGGGAGCCTATAGAAAAGTCGCTTCTCTGCTTCTTTCCTTATTTTCCACCCACCCAGACACACAACACACACACATACGCTCACATACTTGTACACATGGGCGAATGCATTTTTCTAGCTGTTTGCGTTTCGAACACTTTCCTTTTCTCATCCAACAACAAATTTACTGAAGCTTTTCCCACTGTGCAGTATTTGTATGCTGCCTTTTAGGCTCTCTCTCTCTCTCTCTCTTTCGCTCTTTCCCTTCTCTTCCTCTCTCACTCTCTTTCTCTTTTATGAATAAAAAAGCTTACATTTTGTTAGTGGCATACGTCACATCCTACGTCAATTGGCAGTGGTAGGTGGTGGTGGCTACCAATACATAGTAAAACATTTTTCCACCATCGAAAGTTTCCTAAACGTTTTCCTTGACTAATTGAATCCAGTTAGTAACTGTTTTTGCATAAGGGTCTAATAACTATGTAACGCACGCTCAAATTATTCTAATTTTAAGTCACTTTTTAAAGTCAATTTGAAATTGAGGCAGTCTCTTTGCTTCAAAATCTTAATTTTGAGAAGTTTCCTTTTTAGTTTTTGTTTGAAATTTGATCCTAAACTATATATGTATATGATTTTGGATTAGTCCACAACGTGATTTGGTCTTTAGACTTAAATGTTTGACAATTTGTTTTTTCATAAAAAAAACCGTATATGCCATAAATAAAAAAATCTATAATCGATATACATATATTAAAAGATATAGATCACTTATATATAGGGCTTAATCAAATATAATCTAAAATATTTTGTTCTTTTTTTAGTAGTCTTAAAAATCAAAGAATTGTTTTATTTGACATTAAAATAATGTGCTTAGCAATATTAGAAAAAATAAATATAACAGGGGAATAAAATATGAGTAAGATTAGGGGAATTTTTTTTTTAAATATTGTTGTTGTTTTGTCGGGTGGATGGCTCAGAGCTTACAGCAATCAGCAGGAGGCAGGCCTCAAACACGTACACACACACGCGCACACACACAGAGGCACTGACACTTAGGCACATAGAGAAACACAGACAGAGAGGGAGGCACAAGCACGAAAATAACACATACCAATGCAAATTATAACTTTGGGGCTCGGGCTCTCTGTCGCGTCTCTATGAATGTATATATGCTTTTCTGTGTGTGTGTGTGTGTGTGTGTATAGTTTGAAAGTGAAAGAAGAAGGGGTGCGCTCTGTCGCCGCTCTCTGTCAGCTGCGCTGCCAGGCCACCACATTGGCTGCCGCCGCACCGACTGCACTTGAGGCAAAGAACACAGTTTTCTGATCATTGTAACGTTGGACGTTGAATTCTACGGTTGCAAAGGTGAGCCGTTCTCCAAAGATAAAAAAAAAATTAATAAAACCAAAATTAAGTGAAGACTCTTAAATTATACAAATACTTTCAATCATATATCAAGAATTTTGCTCTGTGATGGCACTTAAAAAGTTTTTTTGCAATTTTTTTCGTTTCCCCTTTTTTTTTTTTTGTTTCTGTTAAAACAGAAAAACATTTTCAATTTGGGCTCCTTTTTTTTTATTTGTTCTGAAATAATTTGAAAGTAAATTACTGTTAAATGGTATAAATATTTTTTAATGAACAGTGGTTTGTGCAAATGTGTGAATTTTAATACTTGACTCATCGAAATGCAGTTCCTTATTTAAGCGGTTTTTTTTTTGTATTTAAATTCTTGGTCATGCCAAAACCGGTTACCGGCAAAACTTTTATGGTTTGAAAATGCAGTTTCGAATGCTTTTTTTTTTTTTTTTTTTTTTGCAAAACTTGTTTTGCCCATCTTACATCCCCTCTCTGTTGACTGCTGTGTCAGCGTGTTTATGTCTCTGTGTGTGTCACGGTCTGTCGAACTGTTGTGCAATTTCATTCAGTATATAATTATTTATTTTTTTTTTTTTTTGCTGCCAAATGCCAATGATCGAATAAGAAAGAAGAAATAAAACTGTACCGTTTGCCAAGTGCATTTGGCTAATGAACTGCTGCACATACAGTTTAAGGTCGAGAGCGTTCATTGGCTTAAAGACAGACGACAGACAGACACACACACACACACGCAAGCAAAATGAAAGAGGTGCTAGAAGAGCCCCAAAAGCAGACAACTAATCTCTAACAAAATAAACCAACCAAGGGAGAGATAATAGAAACAAGCATTTACACCAACTACCACTAATCAAATGTAGTTAACCGATAAAGAATCTGCCAAACCAAGAAAAAAAAACAACTTATAGCCCCACAGTTAGCATTTGAATGGTTTCATTCCATTCTGACTTCTGCACTTGTACTGCGACTGGGCTAGCTATCAGATAGCCAAAAGAATATATTTTCGCGGTCAATGTCAGGTGATTACATAATCACACTAATATTGCTCTGCTCTTATCGTTCATTAGATATTTGTATTCTACTTTTTTTGTATCTATAAATCAAAAATTATTAAATTTTTTTTTATTTTCTTTTGCAAATGATTGCATAATCACAGTTTTATAGTCACTGTATTGTAGGGGTGAGTGTGGGGGAGTTCGGGCTGTACTGTTTGCTGGCTGGTCCGATCGAATATTCTCTACCATGTGGCTAAATTTAGTTTGCAAATATCGGATTTGATATAATACCGGCTGGCCTAAAAATACAAATCAACACAAAAATCCCGCCAAGACAAATAAACAATTTATATACATATGTATGTATGTATCTATATAAACGAGCCGAGAGAGCACACAAAACAGAACAGATTTGTGGATAAATAGATGGACATGGCATGGCAAAAGAATGAGCCAGAGGAGTGGTGGGGTGTAAGTAAAGGTATAGTAGTATACCTACCCTCTAGGAGATATCCATGTGCCTGTTTGTCTACCTAGCTACCACCTAAATATAAAACCCAGGGGGGAGGGCGCTAACAAAAATGAATGAAAAGAGATGCCATATAATTTATATCAACAGCTGAGACAAGTTTAGTGGAAGGAAATGTTGTATAAACATTGTGCATACACTTATTCTATATACACTATTTTGTATATTATAGATTCTTTTTTTTTTTGTTATAGTCAAACAAATAAATCGCGCAAATTTGTTGTACAAATTGTTTGCCCTACCCCGGCGATTCTCCTCTAGTTCCCTCTGTGCTCCTTTGCTTATGGCATGTTGTTGTTAATTATTCAATTGAAATCCATTAAAGCACAAAAAAATGAATAATAAAAAAGTGAAAAAAAAACTGGCGACAATGTGTGGAGAGTGAAAAAAAAGGCAGAGCTGCTCCGCTTGGTCACATTATTAACTTGTCACAATGCCATTAGATTGGAAAATCCAATTTCCCATAGTTAACAAGGTAACGCGTCTCCATTTTATATCCAAATCCCAAACAAAAGCCCAACAAACAGTTATATAATCAAACTTGGCTTTTGGGGTTGGGCTCTAGCCCAATTCGTCTCCGGAGGAAATGAATAAAATTATGTGAATCAAATGTGAAATTGGCAAAACAACACGTATAGATAAATCGATAAATAAACAAACAAACAAACAGTTTGACAGATCTGAAATTCATTAGTCGCGATTGAGAGTGCTTATAAACAATTGCCGCAAACTGTAGCAATGTTTTGAGAGTCATTGGCAAAAAAAGGGACAGAGAAAAGTTAATGCCACAAAGCTTTCCCTTAAATTTGAAAAAGGACTTTTTGTCTGTTAAGCTTTGGCTTTTACTTTCAGCTTTTTCTTATTGGCTAGAAAAAGCTTTAGGGCTAAGATGGAAAAGCTTTTACGTCAAAGCTAAGCAACCATTAAGCAAAATGTTAGTACAGTTAACTGACGACTATACAACAAAAAGGAATCAGCTGTAATATGTGAATATATATATAACCCTAGCGTACAATTTTAATTTTAATGAAGCATCCGACCGACCGATCAACCAACCAACCAACGCATAGAATGGACTGACCAAACAGTGACTCTCACTCTTCTCGTTGATTGTCTTGCCAGACGGCACAGAATTTAGAATTTAAATCAACAACATCCGGGGGTACTATGAGCAAAAAAGATGTATATATGTATATATATACATATATCTACATATATTTCGCTTAATTCTTCTTGTCCCTCTGCAAAATATTTCATTTGATGTTCATCTTTATTCCTATATACAAATATTGTAGATATACATATGTACATATATATATATATATATATATTTATGTATATATTTATATATATGTATGTATTACTATATATCATATGCGGGTATATAAGATCTCTTATGCCTAATTGAGTGTGAGATGTCTGATGTTTGCTGCTATTGCTTTTGACATTTGCCAAAAAGAATTTTAATTTAATTACAAAATACTCATCTCTGGGCTAGGGAACGATCCAAATTACAGAAATTAAATATAATGAACCGAAGAGAAATGAAAAGAAAAACCCACCAACTAAATGCGGGCATATTTCAATAATATCTATCCCTACCCCACCTCTCCTATCTATAATATCTATTCTCATACCCTTCTATACCCACCCTTATGAGCCTTAGTTAATAAAAACTAAATATTGAATCCATGTCATATACAGATTTATGTTTATTTTTAATGCTTAGTACTCAGATGGAGTGAATATAACTGGCTTGGATAGGGCTTGTCCAATGGAGAGATGGCTCTCTAGAGGGTTATTTAATAAAAGACTCGCTCGCTTAAGTTAATAGAATCTTTAATATGAAGACCAAATAACTTGTATGTAAAGAAATTCGCAATAAGATAATAATTCTTAATTTGTATTGGAATATTTATATATTTCCATTGAATTATTTAGCAGATCAATAGATTTTGAATTTTTAACTTTAGATGTTTATATATATAGTGTTAATTACAATTAATTTAATCTACATCACCTTTACGGTAAAAGTCATACGATTCGGCTTAGTTTATCTTTAGAAAGGTTTCCATTTTCATTTATCCCCTAGCAGACGCAACAATATATTTTTTCAATTTTTAACTTGATAACTTTTACTTTTCTGCTTTTCGAGTTGGGTTTTTCCCCCCTCCCTCACCACTTTCAACATTATCAAATAATTTTATCACTGCCAAACGACTTGGAGGGACACGCCTTTCTATCAATACTTGGCCATTTATGTAGCCCATTTTCTTTGAAGCACGTATGTGAGACGAGGCGACAGCTTCTCTTCCACATTGGCCAGTTTGTTGCCGGTTACCGCCTGTTGACAGCCAATTTCCCAAATTGCATTTCACATTATTTTCAATGCTCGGTTTGCCAACTGCTTTTTGTTGTGTGCAATCGTTTGGCCAAAATCACAATATTTTATGCAATTAACGGAAGACAACAACAACAAGAGACGCGAGTTGAATGACCAAGCGAAATAAAGATATATTGGGGGAAAACTCTACTTGAAATTTAGCAATTCAATTCTTATGGAGCAACTTTCATTTAGGTTAACCTAAAGTAGATACATATACTCGCATTTATAACTGTATACTTGCTAGATACATACTATATAAAAGTAACGATTATTTTTATTATTTTTTTTTTTTTTGCAATTTTGGCCAAAAATGTGTTTGCTCACATCTTATTTAATCTTATCATTGCTGTTACCTAGGTCTGGGCCCAGTCAGTCTCTATTCTTCTTAGTCAGGCTAAAGATCAACAACAATTGCAACTTGAAAGTTTTAGAGCAGCTTATCAGCTCCCATAGCTGGTGCCTGCCGTCAACTCCTCTCCCCCCATCACCCATCCAATCTTCATTTATTTCTCGCACTCTCTATTTCTCACTCTCTTTCCCTGTCTATCTAGTTGTCTCTCCGTTTTAGCCACAAGTCTGACTCGCTCTCTCTCGTGTTGCCTATTACTTTTTTTTTTTCTTTTTGTCCAGCTTTCCAGCTGTTGTAGTGGTTGGAATTCATTCGCAAATTGTAGTTGAGCCTTAACGGTTGCAATATAGTGTAGAGTATAGTGGTAGCTAGAGAGTTCGCAAAGTGTGTGTGTGTGTGTGTGGTTTGTGTGCTTTTTTTCTTTTTTTTTTTTTATGTGTCCAAGACAAGTTTTTGAAATTAAAATTTGTCAAGGAATAAAAAGAGAAGAAAAGCGGATTACGAAATAAAAGAAACGCGTTTCTGATTAAGGGGAATAATCCCGAGACACTAATAACTTAAGCTAAAGAGATTCTTCTGCTGTTGCTGATGCTGCTACAGTTGCTGAGTGTCTCTGTGTAGTGGTGGTGCTGCTATTGCTCCTGTTGCTATCCTGTGGTTGGATGCTTGTGTCCTTGCTCGCTCCTGTTGCTTGCTCTAAATACATACATCATTATCAACATAATGAAATCAGTCGACTTAATTTGATTTGCTTTTGCTTTTAAGTTTTCTTACCCTCAGTTAACTTATAAATAGGTTGAGTGTGTCCTCCTTTAACAATTTCTCTCTCTTTCTCTCTCTCTGTTGTGTTGTGTTGTGTGCCGCCTATCTTGGTTTGGCTTGTTTGGGTGTAGGCCGGCATTGAGGGGTGGGTGTGTAACCCACCCACTTGAGTTAATTGATTAGTTTCAAGACGAGAAGGTAATAAGTCAACTAACACCACTGTCATATATTATTATCTTTAAAATGGCAACTACACTTTATACACAGTAAGTGTTAGGCTCCCTCTCATCATATTTTTTACCTGACAACAACAAACCGACAACGCCCATTATACACTCCAAATCCATCGTTTGTGTTATCTTTATAGACTTACTCATATGACTCTTTTTAAAACATAAAAGCAATATATATATACATATATATTTGAAAAATTTCCAGAAATCATAAAGAAAATCAATATAATATAAGATTGGGAGTAGGAAGTACAGGTGGTATTCCATCAGTCTACAGTCAAGTCATTTAGCACTTAAATGGCACAATTTGTTTTCAATTTCAATAGGCGAAAAACGTAAAATGATCCGTCTATGGCATTACTCATATATACATATACATATGTATATAATGAGTAATGAGTAATTGAGAAGCTAGTGACGAAGATTAAACAATTGAAATTAGCAGTAACAAAAACAATTAAAAATGGGGGAGAAAAAAATAATAAAAAATAAATTAGTATTTGTTTGGTACATCAGAAGTTAATAGGAATTTTACATGGAACTATTAGTACAGGCAATTGATTTCAACTGAAATTGAAATTGGATTATAGATATACATAAGTGCGTATGCCCTTAGCCTGGGAAACTTACAAGCTGCTTTGATTTCGATTTGCCAAGTAATTGATTTTTTTTCTTTGTTCCTGTTTCGTCCTGGTTGAAGTAGAGCGATAGCATACTAAAGGAGAAGGAAGGTACGGAGGTGTAGGTAAAGGAGTCATTCATGTCATTACCAGAACACATTTCACACTCCAGTCATGATACTTGAAAGTGACTTGACCGACGACCGCCCAGGCAGACAAGCACGCAGGGCAGAAGTTACAGCTACCCGGCTTTCGGCATCGTCATCGTCATTGGTATTGGCATCAGGCGCAACAATTCCCAGCTGCTGCTGCTGCTGTTGCTGTTGCTGTTGCTGATGCTTCCACGTCGCGTGCCATAAATTTTATTGATTCAGCAAACCCACTTGGGTTGCAATTGCTCTGTGGCTGTTGCTGCTGTTAGTGATGGCTATGTTGGTGGTGGAGTTAATGTTGATGTTGGTATTGGTTGTGGTGGTGGGTCGCGCATCATATAAATATATCCTTCCGCATTATGTTGCTGCCCATCCGGCAGCTACAATGCGGCCGGCGCCTGCGGGTAGGCAATGCTTTTTCAACCCTCAACACCTCTTCCTCAAACCAACAAACACCAACACCACCACCCTAACCGACCGACACCACCAACTAAGCAATTTTTGGGCGCTCTCTCTCTCTCTGGTACGCTTTCTCTCTCAGCTACGTTCGCTCAATAGTGAGTGCTGAATTCTCATGTCGGATTGCCGGCTGCCCTCCAATGGGTGCGTCTCTCCTGTCCATTTCACAGTTCCTTTCAATTTGCCGATTGAGTTTGTTCCTTCATCACGCACTAGTCGGCTTTCGGCGAGCACAAAAACGCGCGCGCAAAATAGATTTGCAGAGTATTTGTTTCCACTGTAACTAGCGAGTGAGCAGGAGCAGTAGCAATAGCAGCAGCAGCAGCAGCAGCCGCCGCAGCCAGTCCAGACCAGGCCAAACCAAAAGCCAGTAGTAGTAGTCAGCCAACCGAGCAGCAGTCAGCAAGTCCTCTTTGCTCCCTTTTTAATATAGCCATTGCGTAGTGTTTGTTTTTAGTGTAGTATACTTTTGGGCGCGGCAGCAGCACTAAGAAACACAACGTGTCCTCGCTTTAAAGAAACCGAAGAATTTGTTTGCGTCCGCTTCTTTTTTTTTTTTTTTTGATACCCACCAAATAAATAAACAATCAATCCAAACAAAAAAAAAAAAAAAAGAAAGAAAGAAAGAAAAAGGAAAACCAACCCACGAGAAATTAAATCAAGAAAACGATAATCAAAAGCAATAAAATTAAGCCAAGCCAAGACAACTTGAGTGTGTCTCTATCTCTCTCTCTCTGACTCTGTGTGTGTCTGTGTGTGCGTGTGTATAGCTACATTGTGATTTCATTTTACCTGCAAATTTTTTATACACCAACAAAAACAAAAAACCAAAACTAAATCAAACCAAAAAAAAAAATTTAAATACAACTTACAAAAATCAAACCTCCCCCCTCCCCAAAAAAAACAACAAACAACTTTTGTGACCAAAAAAACAAGCCAACGCCAAATTTTTAAACGTTTTTTGAAATTTTACAAATCGTCCTCCACCCCCACACACCCCTACACAAATAACCACAAAACAAACAAATAAAATGGGTCTCTGTGCCTCCAAGGATAAAAAGGAAAAGGTGATCGAGGGCGATGTAGCTAATGGCGAGCCCAATGGCACTGCAGCCATCGCTACTTCTGGAGAAGATGGGTGTGTATCTTTTAATTCAACTAGCCACCGGGAGAGCAGTTAGAATTTTGGCATAGGTTCTGAATAGAAACCATCCAAATCGTTATCTTCTCAGAGAGGAGAGGAGGCTCTTTGGGGGATTTTTGGCAGCGTGCGAAACTGACGTCATGCTGCTGAGTGTGTGTCTTTGTGTGTAAAACAGTCTAAAAATAAAATACCATCAAAAATTATCATTGCCCTGGTCTCGTGAAGTCCAGAGCCACAAAGCTTAACATATCTGCCTAGCTGGGGTCGGGTCGACATATTAAGGTATTGCGCATGACCAACAATTGAAGTCGGAGTTGTTGGAGTCTCGTGGTCGGGTTTTGCGCATTCAGCGGCAGCCGGCAAAAATTTATATTTATAATACTGTATCAGCCACCCCCAAAGAGCAACCACTAAAAACAGGGAGCAGAAAAGTAAGCTGTGGTGGGATCGTCGTCGTCATCAACATCGCTCGGCAGACTTTTTGCAATGCGATGGAAGGGAGGGTATAACGGGGGGTGTGTCGCGTGCCATTTCAACGTCGAGGATAGGCATAAGCCAAAACTAATTGCGTGGACAAACAAAGAGTAAAAAAAAAAAGAAAAAAAAAGGAGAGACAAAGTATTGAGGAAATAATCGTAAAAAAACACAATGCCGACTTTTAGGCGCCACCACTGAAAACAAAACGGGTCGTGATAGTAAGAAAGAAGGAAGGAGAGAAGGAAGAATATGCCATTTAAAAGCATTTTGCCTCTGCCACGCCTATACTAAATATTTTTGTTTTCTCCTTTGCCCTCTCTTTACAGCAAACAAGATACCATGGTTGACGCCGCTGTTCTCGCTAAATTGGAAGAAGGCTATGCCAAGCTGGCCGCCTCTGACTCTAAGTCGCTGTTGAAGAAGTACCTGACCAAGGAAGTCTTCGACAACTTGAAGAACAAGGTTACCCCCACCTTCAAGTCGACTCTGTTGGATGTCATCCAGTCCGGTTTGGAGAATCACGACTCTGGTGTGGGCATCTATGCTCCCGATGCTGAGGCTTACACAGTCTTTGCTGATCTGTTCGATCCCATCATCGAGGACTACCATGGTGGCTTCAAGAAGACCGACAAGCACCCGGCCTCCACTTTCGGTGATGTGTCGACCTTCGGCAATGTTGACCCAACCAACGAGTATGTGATCTCTACTCGCGTCCGTTGCGGTCGCTCCATGCAGGGATATCCCTTCAACCCCTGCTTGACCGAGGCCCAGTACAAGGAGATGGAAGGCAAGGTCAGCAGCACTCTGTCCGGTTTGGAGGGTGAGCTGAAGGGCAAGTTCTATCCATTGACTGGCATGGAGAAGGCTGTCCAGCAGCAGCTTATCGACGATCACTTCTTGTTCAAGGAGGGCGATCGTTTCCTGCAGGCCGCCAACGCTTGCCGCTTCTGGCCCAGCGGTCGTGGTATCTACCACAACGACAACAAGACCTTCTTGGTGTGGTGCAATGAGGAGGATCATTTGCGCATCATTTCCATGCAGCAGGGTGGTGACCTTGGCCAGATCTATGGCCGTCTGGTCAATGCCGTTAACGAGATTGAGAAGCGTGTGCCTTTCAGCCACGACGATCGTCTCGGCTTCTTGACTTTCTGCCCCACCAACTTGGGTACCACCATCCGTGCCTCTGTGCACATTAAGGTGCCCAAGCTGGCCGCTAACAAGGCCAAGTTGGAGGAGGTTGCCGGCAAGTACAATCTTCAAGTGCGCGGCACTCGTGGTGAGCACACCGAGGCTGAGGGTGGTGTTTATGACATCTCCAACAAGCGTCGCATGGGTCTCACCGAATACCAGGCCGTCAAGGAGATGTACGATGGCATCACCGAGCTGATCAAGCTTGAAAAGAGCTTGTAAATTGTTCGACCAGAATAACAGCAAAAACATCCACCCTCGGCTGCCTGTCGGGAAGTGGCAACCACCAATCTCAGTCTTAATGTCCAGTCAGGTGGCTGGCCCAGGGAGGTCTAACAATCAACAGCAACAAAAACAACAACATAAACCAAAACAACACGTAGAAATTTTCAGCTCGTCCGCCTTGTCGCGTTTTGGCGGTTTGCGAGTTGCAATATTTAGTTTGTAGCAATGTGTAGAGGAGCTTGTTGTCTGTGGTTTCTAAACTGCGGCAACTTTCGGCATTTTCGTATACTTTGAGAGTTGCGGAGATTATGGGGCTGCAACAACAACAATTAACACTACACAACACTACCACCCACAGTAACAACAACCACAACTATGGAGAACTATTTCTAAAAACAAAACAATTTGCTTAATAAAAACAAAACAATGTAAAACATTTTGACTCTTGTGTCAAGCAAAAAAACAAAAAACGGAACTTTAAATACTTTTATTTTAAGTCTTAAGTTTATAAAAATATTAAAATTATACAAAAAAATAATAAAAAAAAAAAAAAAAAAAAAAAACACCAAACCAGTATTTCAGTTATTTTTGTTGAATCCTTTCAACCGAATCCATAATCGATTATTAAATATGGGTATATAATTTGCTGCTTTTATGTTGAACCCGTTGAATTCTGGAGTAAAAAATATAAAATGACTAGAAGTAACAAACTTGTGTTACTTTATATTTTATTTGCGTTATTTAATATTTGATATCGATTAAATGAAAAAGTTTGGCAAATGCTGAAAGCCAGCCACTCAATTTGTTACACTTTCCGATTTAAATAAAACGATTCAAATTCCGACTTTCCTAAATACATCGAGACTTAGATGGATAAACTCCTGCAATTTAATAAGAAACTAAAGTTTTAGGATTTGGTCATGGAGCATTCAGCTTGAATTAGGGCACTAATTCCATCGTGCATCTCCTTGACAGCTTCATATTCCGTTAAGCCCATTCGGCGTTTGTTCGAAATGTCGTAGACCCCTCCCTTTGCTTCGGTATGCTCGCCGCTGGTGCCACGAATTTGTAAGTTATATTTGGTTGCTAGCTTCTCCATTTCGTCCTTCTTTGCGTTCAGCTTAGGCAGTTTAATATGGACGGAGGCACGTATGGTTGTGCCTAAATTGGTTGGACAAAAGGTAAGAAAACCGAGACGAGAGTCCCGACTGAATTTTAAATGCTTTCCCAATGCCTCTACACCACCCAACATGCGATCGTAAACGTTTCCCAAATCACCGCCCTTTTCCATGGATATGATGCGTATGTGGTCTTCCTCATTAATCCAGACTAGAAAATTTCGCGCTTTGTTGAAATAAATGCCACGCCCGCTAGGCCAAAATCGTGACGCGCCAGCTGCTTCCAAAAATCGGTCCCCTTCTTTGAAAAGAAAATGGTCGTCGATTAGCTTTTGCTGTGTTGCTTTGTCCATGCCTATTAATGGTATATAAACACCCGAATAAGCACCCGATAATGTGCCTAAGACATTAGATAACATGCACTCCAGCTCTCCATAATCGTACTCGGTCAAGCAAGGATTGAAGGGAAAGTTTTCCACAGAGCGTCCACACCGGACGCGTGTTGATACAATAAACTTATTATCCGGATCAAGGTTGGGAAAATCTTTGCCACTCCCAAAACAAGACTCTGGATGCTTGTCCGTCTTTTTGAACCCCTTGTGATAATCTTCGATAATGGGATCAAATATTTCTGCAAATGTTTTATACGCCTCAGCATCTGGCGCATAGATACCCACTCCAGAATCAGGATTACAAAATCCCGATCGAACGCAATCCAAAAGTGTAGAGTTAAAACTGGGTGTTGTTACATTTTTTAGCTTGTCAAATATCTCCCTGGACAAGTGCTTTTTCAGCAGTGACTTTGAATCGGTGGCGGCCAAGCCATTGAAGCCTTCCTCCAGTTGGACCAAAACGTCCCTAGAGACATTTTTGCCTTCAGTTATTGGCCCTGGTGGTTTTTTTGTACTCAATCCCTTTTTCGCTGTACTGCTAGATGGACGATAGCAGCCAGCTACAAAACGCAAACATCTCAAGCGCAACATTTTTTCAGAAAAAATGTTAATTTGTTGAGAAAATCAGTTGTGTTTACAATTTTGACATATGTGGCAATGCAAAACAATCAAGCTTATCCCTAAAACGTAAGCTGGTCACATTGCTAGCTCAATTTAAATTTGTTCTTTCCAGAAAATTCATTTTGTTGTGCGCACTGCGCAGTGATGGAGCGTGAAAGTTTAAGTTTTGGCTCGGGCATTAAATTTGTCCTACAAGCTATATCAATTGATTCTACTGATCGTCAAAATTTTCATAAAGATGCGGAAATAATTGAGAATGCTTTTATTAAGGCTATTTCGCGCAACGATCCGGCTTTCAAAAATGCCTTCGGAGGTCTCGCTCTAACAGGGAGCACTTTAGACAAAATTAAAATAAGTCTGCCTGATGAGTTTGACATGTTGGCGAAGACAAAACTTCCATGCGTTGTGAAGCCGGTGGCTTTAAAAAAACATTCAGCGTTCATTTTTCTTCGTCTCAGTGGACCCAACGTACCAGAAAATCTTGTCGAGCGGCATAACGGAGAGGCATTTCTTAGCCGCCCAAAATTGCATTCTTGGTATCGGGAAAATATTTTCGCTGTAATACCAGAGCTGAATAATATCCAATGCGGATACAATCGCGCTTACCAGCTTAAATACATTGGTCATGGCTACGGAGTGGCTCATACTTTAGTGGCCACTTGTCGACGCGATCGAGGACTCAAAATTTACTTCGACTTTGTCCCAGCCTTCGAATTCGAGGCCAATGAGTGGCCCACGAATATGCCAAGGCGTCAGAATGTGAATGGTCCATGGTTTGCGGTGCCGCGAAAGTTCACTAAGAAGAATGCAGTAGATGATACGCGTTCGTTTATGGTTTGTGCTCCTTACTGGGAGCGTATGGTTTTGAAAAAAAAACAAAATCTGAAGGATTCATTGCGTCTAATGAAGGCTTTGCGGAATGCCAATAGCATGGGTCGTTTAATCAGCTACATGATAAAGAGTGTCTACATGAATGCTACCAAATGCCGTTCGATTAATTGGAATCAGTCGCCAGGGAAAATTCTCATTAGAGTGAGGAAATCATGTTTTTCCATTTAAATTTTAATAATTGAAATTCCAATTTCATATATGTATGTATGTAGATGACTGACTACATGGGCATGTTTCTGCGCCAAGGATTTCTACCATTTTATTTGGTGCCGGAACACAACGTTTTTGATACCTTGAGCGATGATGAGATGAACGAATTTAAGAGAATTTTTAAACGTATGTTTCGTAAGCTCGTCAAATGTCGCGACAATGATTCATTAACTTCCGAAAATATGCAAATGATATTTGGAGTCAAATACTAGAAGAGGACTAGAGTTTAACTTTTGAATTGATTTCTTTTGTTTTTTTTTTAACAAATAAAGCATTCTTTTATATATAACAATAACAGTATTTATATATCTTTCGTTTTTGTTTTTTTCTCTGCCTCTCCACTCAAATCCAACTTAAAGTCTATTGGCTTGTCGTAGCCCATAATGCGTACATAGTGCTCAGGATCATCAAATAGAGCGGGGTCCACGAACAATGGCCGCTTGTTAACAACAAAAGAGGTGAACATTCCGGGTACTTCCGGTACTTCAACATTGCTTGGACGAAATGTGGTCTAGTTGCAATAATATAGTTTAAAAATAAATATGAATGTATAGGTTACTTCCACTTACTTTGACCTTCCGCAGCAAAATAGATATTGTAGTGGCCGTATATTCGTCTGTCACAGGGTTATAATGAAGTTCCGTTACATATTTTTTGGTTATGAAATGCAGCAGGAGCGGTGTTACAAAGGTAAAGAAGCCACCAATCGTGCAGAAAAACACGGCCATTCCGGTGCCTCCAATTTTCATGCCTTGTTCAAGCAATATTGGCTGAGCTGCCAGGCCAGCTACACTTGTCGACAAAGAAAAGAACTTTACCAGTTTCATGCGAGGTGCTAAGGTGCCATAATATATGCGTATTAAGCCATTTTTTGAATCCTTAGAGTCTTTGGGCTGTGTCGCTTTCCATCTTAGAGGTTGTTGCTGTTGTAGGCGCAGCTGAGAGTTAGCGGCTGCGGAGGTAATTGCAGGAGCGGCTAGTCTGGACGGTAGATGGACATGGCGAGCGGCGTTACAAATTATTGAAGCTAACTGTATTCCATGGGGAATCGACCCACGGGTTGCAAACATTTTGTGTTATTTAGAATTACAACATACGAGAGTTGCCTCTAATCAGATTTATAGAGTTGCCAGAAAGCAGAATTTGGTTCTGTTAGCTTACTGTTAATTAACAAACTCAATTTTGAGCCAGCAGACTCAAATTGAGCACTGCTTTCCGTGATACTCATTACTGAACGGCTATATCAATTTTCTGACGCCGGTATTTAAGATGATAAACTTTGATATTATATGATATATAATTAGGAACAAGGCATTGGGAATATGTAATGACAATGAAAAAGGTAAAGTGAAATATAATTCGGTGTCAAAAACGGTTTCGAATCAGGAAAAACGGTTAGACAAATCAACAGCTTGACGAAATAATATTGACTACAACATTCGCGGTGTAATTAAGTTATTCAGTTATAATAATATTAAAATAATATTAATTTTTGTATGGTGGTGAGGCTTGAGAAAAAATATTTCAATTTTTACTAGATCTAGAAAGAAAAAAGTTTAGATGAAAATGCCCCCTGAACCACATGGATGCTGTTGCCAGCATTTCCATATCATTATTGATAATGGGATGATCTATGTGGGAAGTGTACTGCGGTTTCATCAAATTATGCCCAATTAATGCATATAGGGGATCTTCATTCAGAAAAACGTTCAATCAATGATTTTGATCAACGATATTCAAGTATGAAAATATTAAATTATTTTCTACGATGCGAAAGATATACATATGTATGTATGTATGTATGTACATACATACATATGTGCATAAATTGTATTTTTCCCATCGGCATTCCAATTATGGAGTGTTACTATTTAATTTCGAGGCAGACGTTCAGACTTTTGTTTATAAAAATTTTTGGATGTTTTAACATTAAAGTTGTGAAGTAGTAGATAAAAAGGTAAAAATGGATAAATTTAAATGATTCTAAAAATAATTAAAAATTAATTCTATAATTTTTAATGTATGTATGTATTGTACAAATACATTTGTTTTAGCACATGTTATCAATTTATGGCTGCTTATGGCCAATAATCTGTTTATATCGAAATGCAAATTTTCTTGATTAACGAGTTACTCTTAGTTGGGTATGGGAAAGAGTATGAAGTGGAGTGTGACGAGTCTGGCTAATGTACGAGTATTAAATACATATATGCGTTGTGGTGCCTGTGTTATGAAAACCAAAAAATACATATGTATATGTATGTACATATGTATGTATGTACATACATACAAAGTTTCGTATGTAAATTCGAATTAATATGCTTGAATTAATAGCAATTGATGGTTGTGGGCGTGTCACAGGATGCTATTGAATGTGGTCAATATACATACATACAAACATACAAAATTACATATGTATTTATATATGTATATATACATATTTATACCTATCTATGTATGTACATATATGAGTGTGCGTATGTAAATAAGCATAGGTCTAGTTACTACGTGCAATTTGTCGTTGTCCTGGTCGCGACCATTGCCACATGACCACATTTTTAATTTATGTGCCTTTAATTGTTTAAATTGAATTGCCTGCCCATCGAGGTTATGGTTACAATTCTCATTTTTTCCAGTTTTGTTTTTTTTTGTTTTGGTTTTATCGGGCCTTTCTCTCTCTCTCTTTTTTTTCAAATTGATTGTTGTTATTTCATGCTGATGCCAAATGCACGCCTGACTGACGCTTGAGTGGTCAGAAATATCTTGAAATCCCTTTAATGTGCTGCGCTTCTCTACACCGTCGCATCCTCTCTCCCAGTGGCCTCGTCTCCTATCTATCATTCGATTGCAGTCAGGCGTCACTAATCAACAATTTTCAAAGTGACCAAAAATCACATTTGATTTTGATTTTGAATTGCAGTCGAGTCTCCACACTACCCAACCCCAATCCATCCCACTCTACAGCACTGCACTCCGCTTCATTCGCTGCCGTCGACCTATTACTGAATCGGTCACAGCTCAACTAGCTGACATGTGCATGTTGCCAGGTCCTGCTCCTGAACCCTCTTCTCATCTATTCCCTGTCTCTCTTTCTCTGACTGGTTGGCAATCCTTTTGTTATCCCGTGCCTTTTGTTGTCATTTCATTATTGTTATTTCATGCATCATATTCATTCTTGTTCCCCACACCCTTACCCTTACCCAATCCGCACTCGCCAAACCGCTCTTAGCCCATTTTGACTGTCTATATTGTACGAGTATCTGGTCTTCACATAGTTAGTTGTTGCTGCTTGCCAATTGTTTGGCCAAAAATTTCACATCCAGCAGGCAAAATAATTCATGGAAAGCATAAAAAAAAAACAAAAGAACACACAGACCCAAAAGAAAAAAACTAGTTAGAAGAGGAAAGAAAAACGCGAGCTTGTGATATACGAGTGTCAGGAGCCATGAGCAAGGACTAGGCCAGTAAATAGCTTGGCGAAGAAGAAGAGATGAGGGGAGATTTTTAGATTCACATTGCAAATTCAAATTCGTTGTGATATCAATTTATTATTAGGTTTTGGTCACGAGTTTCCTCCTCGCTTTATTTAAAAACCTGTCTATCAGAACCTCATCGCGGTTTTCCGATTCCCATCCGGCATACGCATATATACATATGAATGTATGTATATTTATGGAAATCTAGATATATGTATGTATGTATATAAGTATATATCATTTTGATCTACCACTTATCTCATCCACTTTTCCACCTGATGTTAATGCCTATATGCTTTTCAATTGCTATTGGCAATTTGTTAAATTTAACTTTTTTTTGTGGCGTGTGATTTTAACGACGTTATTAAATTATAAAATTATGCCATATAATTATTAATTATGGTGCTTCATTTACAATTTGAGGGATATGTATTTATATGTGCATATGTATGTACACATGTTTATACTCACTCCGTTAATTTGCTCGTTAACAATTTGCTCGAAAATTACTCATACGACCAGTTGTTCCACAATTTGAGTAATATAGGGGAAATCACTCTAAATAGAGCTCACAATTGTTCCACAATTGAGTTAAACATTTGCCAAAAGTTCCACAATAGAGTGAAGCTATTCCAAAAGGACTCACACATGTTCCACAATTGGGTAAAATTTTATCCTGCAACCATATGCAACTCGCACACAACTCCCACACAACTATCACAGTTGTCCTTGCAACCTATTCGAACACTTTGCAACTTCTACCAACAAGTTGTGACGACAACATTTGAGTAAAATTATTAACAGGTCTTTTAACAGCAATCGAATCCCCTTTCCAAATCTCTTCCTAAAGTCATAAATTAAACAGTTTGTAAAAAAAAAACCAACTAACGAAGTTTAAGACCAAGGCAAGATAAACAATGGAAATAATTAGCGTGAAAGAAGTTAGCGATAAAAATATTTTATCCCAATATCCAATTACAGGAACGGATTGTATCTCAAAGGAATGGGAAGTACCATATTTTGGTAATGTATCCTAACTAGCCAAAGTGCATCGAATGCTTTTCATATGACCTTAAACTTCCATTATGTTTACTAAAAACTGTCTTTAGACTCAACTATTTAATTGATCAATTTGTTAACTTTTTGCCTTTTAAAAGGTAAAAATTTATCCCCTTATCCATGCTGGTTGTCATGGTAATTAGGAATATATAGATATAAATACGTTGCATGGTCTGCCTATTACCAATGTAATGGATATTATATAAATATATAAATTCTAGTTTGATTTGTATTTTTTTCTATTGATTTGACTTGAAGGACATGCAGGATGCACAAGTTGTTTAAGCGAGCCTTTGCATTATCTTTCAAAGCCGTTTCTAACTGTAATCCAATGATGCATAATTGCAAGATTTTTTTATGTAGTACAAAGTGAACATTTTAATTGAATAAGGGAAATGAGGTAAAAGAAGTGAGTTTGTGGTCGTTAGAATTGAAAGAAAGGAGAGAAAGTATTATTCTCCTATATACATAAAAAGATGACTTTGACTTTGTGACTGGCAATCAGCACTTGAAACCAATTCAAGCATTTCAAATGCAATTAGGACACGCTTTACAATTAATATGCTAACGAGGAAAAGCAGAAAAATTCACACGAACATGGACACGGATACGGCCACTTAAATGGCCCCAGAATAGAGCGATTGTGGTCTCATATATACGTAAATGGTGGATGTGGGTTAAAGGATGCGTAATTGTAGAATTTGTAGTATCAGTGACTAGACTAGACGCGTAATAAATCATTTAAAATTCACTTTAACACGCGCCCATGCAGCCGTGCAGCATCAGCAGCAGCAACATCGGCGGCAAGTAGTACTAGTTCCATAGGTTCTGGCCAGGACCAAGGGGCCAAAGAATATACCTTGCGTTTTCGTTTTACTGCCATGGCAATGGACGCCCAGAGGCGGATCCTTAATGTTCAACTAAATGCTGGAATAATTACAACCTTAAACTATGCGCATATTCAGGCAAATGCAAAAAAATATAAAAAAAGGAAAAATAAAAAAAATAAGAAATGAATATACATAGATATACATGTGTATGTATATACATACATGCATACATACATATATACCTATAGAAAACTCTGGGCAGAGCGAAGATTCTGGAAAAATGTTTATAATATACGCTTGCATGTATTAGTGTAGTAGGGCAGCTGTTCGCACAGGTGGCAAGCTATCAAAATAACTAAAACTAGTCGTTTGCCATCCCGCCACACCGCCACCCCTCGTCCAACGCCCACTCTGCCTCCTAGTTGCAGCTCATTGTCAAGTTGTCTAATGCTAAAGGTTTATGTTTCTTTTTTTTTTTTTGCCATGGTATAACTCATGTTCACGCTCTCTCCTCATAGCCATTATAATGTTTCGTTTTCGCTGTTGGTATTGTTGCTGTTGTTGTAGTAGTACTACTCCACAAATTGGTAGTTCATTTTAAGCACAGAGCACATTTCTGTCCGGGTAGTTATTAAATTGGTTTATAATTTATACGCTCTTTCAAGTGCCAACCAAGCGGCGAACTCATAATTTTTCCACATTTAATAAAGACAAATGTGCAGCAAGTGGGTCAATTTCATAGTACCCGCAAGCAGTGATCCTTGAAATATGACTGCGTAGCTGTTAATAGGTACAAGGAGGAAGGATTCGGGGTATACAATGATATTAATGGTGATCGAAATACTATAAAACATTACCAGATTGCCATAATGGACTTTCACAGTTGAGAGTTTTTGTATTCCGTATTAACTATTCGATGAAACATCTGGTTCCCAAAAGTATGCAACTGTTTTTTTTTTAAGAATATCTTTTACATATATGTATGTACATATGTACTTATATATTGGTTTTCTATCATTGTATTTTTTCCTTTTTTTTAATAACTTTTCACTTCTTTTTTTAATTTTCCTTTTCTCTTTCACCTCTTTTTTTAATTTTCCTTTTCTCTTTTATTTTTTTTTAATAAAAAAAAACATATGGCAAAATTTGAAGAGAGTAAAAAAGAAATAAACATGGCCCTTTTATTAAAACAGTTATTCTCGAAACATAATAAAATCGAGTTAAGTCATTGAGTTTTAATGACATTTCAATTGCACTAGCATAAGGAATGTGCTCATTCAGCTAAGTATATATAAAATTGGAAGTAATAATTAAGCTGTCTGAAGTATTTAAGAAATGAAATAGAAAAAAGAGAAAACAAAGAAAAAACCTAGCACTACTTCTAGTCCATGGTGTCCACTGAACTGCAACCGAGTTTCATTTCCTGTATGTGTACTGAAAGATCCTTCATCGCTTCATCGCTGTCTCTTTGGCAACAGCGAGGCATGAGCACAAAGTTCGCCATCTGTGTGGAAATAATTACTGACAAAGCCTTAAATATTAAATTACACACTTATTTATTTTGGCTTGCCAACTCTAACCAAAGCCAACGCCATTGCCATTGGTATATAGAGGTCGCTTTGTCTGCACTCTTTTGCCACATCGTCCACACTTTGCCATTGACGATGCACGTACAATGTCCTTGTTTTTAAGTTGTTAATGTTGTTGTTGTTGTTATTGCAATTGCTGTTGTAGTTGTAGTTGTAACAGTGTACGCAATGTCTTTGCCGGCTATTCAAATATCTCTTTACTTGGCAGCTCTTGTGCCCCACTCTGGAGCAGTGGCATCGCTATTGCTTCTACTGCTGCCACTCTGGTGTTTACTTTGTGGTTATTTTGAGGCTACAAGTTGCAACTTTTACATTTACGAGTACGAGAATGCAATAGAAGCAGGGAGTAGCAATGTGAAAGCTCACGTAGTGGCCAGCACCCGCACCGCAAAAGCTGGTCTAAAGTGTCCCCTATCCCAGTGGTTTTATAATGCATATATATATATATATATATACATATGTATGTATGTATATACATATAGTGGGAAAGGAGAATATAGAGGAAATACTTACTTCGATGCTTACCTTAATCTAATGAAAATGAAAATGGCTCCCGGCCGCTTGGCTGATTTGCTAGAACCAGTGTCCAATGCTTGCTTTTGTCCAAGAATATTAAAGTGCCCCGGGTTTCAACTCTTTCATTAACCCGTTTCGCTTTTGTTACTGCTGGAGTCGACTACACTCTTGCCCCATATGTTAGTAGACAGAGTCGTCTCCTGCTGCGCCTTGAAAGTGCAACTTAAATTTCAATAAACCCAAAGGGAAACTTACTCGATCCCATGCTCATGCTCTTATGTCCAAGCGAAGTCATGTCTATGCTCTTATGCTGCCTCTCCTCCTCCTCCTCCTTCTGACATTGCTCCTCCTTTAGCATTTACTTCTACTTCAGCACGCAGCGGGCTTCAAGTTGTCTGCCTGCATTTAAATCAAAATTAAACCCCCGAAAATAAGCTGCAATGTGAAACAGAGTGGGGGGGGGGGAAGGTTAGTGCAGTAGTGCACCAGGCAAGGAAGCCGAAACAGCTGCCATTGCAACTGCAACAACAAATGTGTCTAAAGTCATTGGCTATTTGTTTCAGTTGTTGCTGTTGCAATTTCGATACTCTTACATGGAAAAGCAATTTTCTTTTAAATAATACCTCAAAATATTCCAATTTTCATAATGCTATTATATACATAAGTATATGATATTAGACGATATTAGTCAGAAAGAGTAGCTCAAAAGCATATTAATGTAAAATAATAATCCTCCCTTTGCCTTTATTATTCAGAAATATGGTTATATAATTAAATATAGTTCCGAAAGTGCACAATCACTTGCAATTATTATTAATAAAATTTAAAATTTTTTTTGTTTGTTAAAATAATAATTGCTTTAAATACATATACATATATATGTACATACATATATTGTGATCTGGTTAAAGTTTTAAAAAAGGGATTTATCTTTCAATATAGGCAAAATATATCATCAACTTTCGATTATAAAAAAAAAAAATTAACATGGAAACTTTGCCTTTAAAAAATATATACATAGATATTGATCGAATTATTTTAGTATTCTTTAAATATTGATATAGTATACATCTATATATATACATATAACAAAAAGAGTTATTTTGGAAACTAAACTGTAACTTTCGAATAAATATTTAAAATGCAAAATCAATCTATATACAAATCAATCCATTTAAATTATTTACATATGATGGAAATCAAAGAGAGAGAGAGAGAGAGAGTGAAATAGATTTATACTATATGTGTCTATAAACTCATTAAAAATCAAAGAGTATGCTAGATTTGTTGTAGCGTAATCATTTCCTTTGATAGTTATGCATTTTGGCCAATGCTGCGTATACGTAACTTTGCTTTTTGTGTTCCTTGTCGAGCAATGCAACAGCACGTGTTTATGAGTGTGCATGTGTCTGTCTGTGTCGATTTAATAAAAATAGATGAGCGAACTGGCATCGGACTCCTTGCCCATACTCTTTCTCATTTTATCTATCTGTCTCCCCTTTCTCACACTCCATTGGGTTTTTGCTGTTGCCTCACTTCACTTCAAGCGTTACAAATTTAACTTTAAGCGTTTTGACGTTAAGTAGTTGATGGCGCTAAGGCAGCTCATAGTGCTGATGCTTGTGTTAGTGTTGAAGCTGGAACTGGAACTGGAACCCTAAAGACCCTGTATTACGTGGTTGGTGCTATTGCTGCTGATGCTTCTGGCTGGCAAAGCAATGGCAATCACGAGTGAGTGCACTCCCACAATATTTCCTTTAGCATATATCAAAAGTTATAGTTAAAGAGTTGCATGTTGTTTGCTGCCATATCCCAACCATATACATGTATGCATATATTCTGGTACTCCTTCACTGTTACTTTGGTAGTGGTACCTCATCCCCAATCCCCCGCCCACCGACCAATACGGCCGACAATCGCTCGAGACGTCGCAGCGCACTTCCTTCCGGCACTTTGACTGTGTCTGGTTGATTTTTAGTCTGCACTAGCATCAATGCAACAACGTTCTAGTTTTGGTCCTGCCCCGCCTGGCACGCATCCTTGAAGCCAAATTGAAGTGTTTGTGCTGGAGTTGGAGCACAAGTGCCCAAAATGTGCATGAAAACAGCTTACAGCAGCATGAAAATTCTGACAAGACGTTGGCAGGAGTTTACTAGGACCATCAGAATAGCTTTCTAAAGGACGACGGCAACGATGATGATGATGATGATGATGATGAGCTGGCTGTTGTTACGCACATCGTTTGACTTTAATATTGCATTATACTTAGAGTTGTGCACATTTTTGTGTTACATATTAAAAATAGCTGCGACCAGGAAATTGTGCAAAAAATAAAAAAACGAAAGAAAAAATAATGAAAATGTGAAAGAGCTCTGCTTTACAAAGCCATTTAAGCGATATTATTTATGAAATGATGACAACTGATTAGAGTTGACTCGTTGAGCTAGAAGTCAGCCAATGTGTATCTGTTCAGGTAAAGTGTCTTAAAGGAGACCAATTGTCCATAACACCCCCCTCTCTCTCTGATGCAACGCATTTTAAAATGAAAATACTCAACTATATGAAAATGATATAGAAAGTTATTTTATAAGTTAATGTCATTTATGTGTAACTAAAAGTGTTATAATGAAGGAATCTCTTTGCCTTTTTTAGTGGCATCATATGTATATATATTTATATATTGCAGATATACATATATTTAATGAATTTGCTAATTTTACACTTAATAATTTTTAACTTCAATCATTTTAATTAATTGATAATCCGCTTACTTTAATAAAGTATTTATTTATTAGTCGCATTGACAACTAACTTGCAAATATTCATTTAAATATACAAACTTACGACATGTATATATATATGTATATATATCTGTATGTACATATATATAGAGTCGCATAACTTTCACAAAATAAGTTTTCATTTTCTACGCGAATTCTTGTTATGAAATTTAAGCAAGTTGTCATAAAAATTCCTCTCGACACAGTCGCCTTCGCCACCAGGGAACCAGAATGGAATTGTGTGGGTTTGGTTTATTTTTTGGAGTTTGGTATAGCTCCAACAATACGAATTCGTAGAGCAAAGTTGCCCAAATTCTCTGCCACTGTGACTGTGGTTTCGCCTTCAACTTTTGCTCTTTCCGGTTCGTCGTTCGTGGCCAAGGAGCAGCAGCAGCACCAGCAGAAGCAGAAGCAGCAGCTGGTGCAGCATTGCGTGCAAATTGTTGGTATTTTTGTTGTTGCTGTTGCTGATGTTGCTAGTTAGTGTATGTGTGTGGGTGGGTACTGTTGGTGGCTACTTTGCCACAAACAATTTTTAGCCAACACGATTGACACCTTTTTGGGAAATGTGACAGCTTTAACGGAGCCGAAACTGAAGCAATTGTTGCAAATTAATTTGTTTTGATGTCCCCGAAAAATAATTCTATATACATATGTATGTATATACAATATGTAAATATGTATGTACATATGTAGGTTTATATGGCCGAAAGCCTATCTAACTGGTTGGCATAGAAAGTTATTTGCTCCTGTTGTTTATTGCCAGGTGCTCAATTTCGAACTTTGCATAGCAATTTAATAGATGGCATTGTAGTTACAACAATGCAAACAACAGCCAAGGAAAAAAAGAAAAAAATAATAATAAAAATACTGGAACTAAACGTGCCCAATGCGAAATTCTACAAAATTCGTATAAAAACTTTTTCTTAACTTTTGCAACTGCAAGTTCTTTTAATTTTAATTAAACGGATGAGCAGCAATTAGCGAAATAAATCTGACAATTTTGCAAATGAGCCAACATGGCGACCAGTTGGAATTGAGTGCGGGAAAGAGATGAGTTGGAGAGAGAGAGAGAGAGAAAGAGAGAGAGAAAGAGAGAGAGAGGAGAGCAGAGCAAGGACGAGGTTACGGTGTGGGCGTCGGCATAAGCATTCAGATGCGGGACACAAGTCCAGAGACAAAAAATTCCTTTACTTTTAATCCTGTAACCGACTTTAAGTTACCATATCCATTCTACACACATTCTCATCAAAATATGATTGGATATACTATATATTTCAGACTAATTAAGATAACTTTAAACACATACATATATTTAAATATATATCAGAATTAAATACGTTTTTAATCGATTTATATACCCTATGGAATCCAAGGATGCGGGGTATTAAAATATGTTTTTAGTTGAAGTTTTCGAGTCTGGTAGAGGCCTTTGGTGACAACAATTCGAATACTCGAATGAGTCACTTAAATTTAAGTTAACTGCCACCGTTCCAGCTTCAGTGCACCTCGTTTACAGCACACTAAATCATTATCCACCCCTTCCCCCCATTTCTCTTCCTTCCCCTTTTCAGCATTTTCAGCAATAACAACAATAGTTTTTCGTGTTTTATGTATTTTCCAGATGCGATTTTTTTTTTGTATGTACTTCTAACATCTACCACCCTACCTCATCCCCTCTGCGAAATGTTTTGGTCGCATAGTTTTGGTTTTGGTTTCGGTTTTAGCTTTTTAGCTGTTGTGGCTTTTGCCTTCGTCTTTTTTATGGCATTTTATATTCATTTTGGTTTTTAATTGAGGGCGCTTACTTGCATTTTCGTTGTCACTTTAGGATTTTGGCTGACTCCTTGCATATACAAACGCATCCCATTTTATCCAGATCCAACCCCGCCACCACCCCTACATTAGTTTTGCTTCCTTTTATTTTTTGCAATTCCTTTTAGTGGTGTATTTTTGCATTTAATTACGAAAGTTTTTTAATTAAATTACTGAGTAGAACATCTGTGTCAAGTTGAGGTTTTCATTTCGGTTCTTTCGTTTCGTTTCGTTTTCATTTTTATTCTTTTTTTTTCGGTTGTGCACGTATGAATTAACATAATGTGCTGATGAAGTGTTGAAAGAGTCGCTGAACTGAGTAAACTGAACATGGAACACGGTGAATACCCGTCAAAATGTGACTCTAGCCTCTCAGTCGGTAGCCATTTGTCATCACGATCTGTTAAATGAAGGTAAGTTCGGTACTATATCCGAATGTGGTAATAAGTATGAAGTCAGCAAATGACAATATCTATTGCTTAAACAGATAGTTATCATTTGGTGAGTTGCTTTCAAAGTTGTTTTATGACCATCTGTGAAAATACTAATTGTCTCTGTAAAAAACAAATTAATGAATAAAATAAAATATTGTAAGGCTATCATATTGATTTACGTAAACATCAAACACATTTAATTTACCTACAATCAATTAGACAAATTTTTTTGCAAAACTAATTCTACAGAAATTAAAGCAATCTGAAAAATTAGTTTGGTATATGAAAATATTTTCCATTTTGTTTTTTTTTCGTATCATTCAAGAATACCAAAAATATTCTTTAGATTTCCAATTTAGAATTTAGTTTTATTTTAGCAAACTTTTTGAATGGCCCTCGCCTTTGGTGGCCATTAATGTATAATTATTTGATATTTTTTTTCTGAAAAATCACCTCAACCCGCTGATGTATATAAATATATATGTATATACATATATACATATATGTACATATGTATGTTTGCTATCGGCAAAGGGGCACTGCGGTTATCACCCTTCAAATAAGAACGTAGTCGACTTTAAAGTTCTTCTCAGTTACTTGGCAAATACCGATTCGAAATGATGTTCCGTTGGACAATAGTCGTAGTGGCTGCTTCTCTATCTGGCATAGTCACAGTTGCGTTTGGCGAAGGGGAAGTACCTGTGGTGACACGCTCCGAATGGAATGCCAGGCCATCGAATGGCGATATTACCCAAATGAAGCTTCCACTTTCTCGAGCAGTGATTGCTCACACGGCATCTGTGGGCTGTGATAGCGATGAGACTTGTGCCCAGCAGATGCGTAGCATGCAACAGTATCAAATGGATTTCTTGAAATTCTCCGACATCGGCTATCATTATTTAATTGGCGGCAATGGACGTGTATATGAGGGTAGGCTACCAAATCAGAGGGGTGCATTTGCTGGCCGGAATAATGATGGTTCATTGGGCATTGCCTTCATTGGGAACTTTGAGGGACAGACGCCAACAGCGGCTGCATTGGAAGCAGCCCAATCGTTATTACAGCAATCCGTGGGACAGAATAATCTTGCAGATAATTATCAACTGTTGGGACATCGTCAGGTGAGCGTCACCAAGAGTCCTGGTGATGCCCTGTATGACCTGATTCAAAAGTGGCCTCATTGGAGTAAAAATTAATATCTATTGAGTATAAATACTTAGATATCGACACGTAAAGACCTTTCCTTACACATTTATTGTAAATATAATTATGTTAAATTTGTTGCTTGCTTAAATACGAATACTAAACTTGTAATTTTGTTGATCTGTTTTTGTTATCTGTGTGTGTTTGTTTTAGTTTTGTATTCTTTTATAATCCCACTTTTATATCGCAATTTGCGCACTCATTATTGATTACGTGTTTTGCATTTAATATTTCACTGCGCTACTGAGCTAACCCCAATGGGTGGTTAGCACTGGGTCACAAAAGGGATTTGGATTTGAGACATCACATAGCAATCAATTTCATGCATTACACCTGAACTTCCAAAAAAAAAAAAAAATATATATATATATATATTACTAAAAACTAACTTTACAAAAAAACCCTAAAGAAGCATGGAGCAAAAATGAGCGCGGGTATTGGTATATATTATTGTATCATTGAATTGGTAATGCAGGAAAGAATGCCGGGAATAATGGGTTAAAACAAAGTTTCGGCAATACGGCAACAGATGCAGAAACAGACTAAAGAAAGTATAAAACAAGGAACTATACAAAATTCGTAAAGTACTTAGGTAAATTGCACTAACATATACCCCCGTTTGAGCTGCCATTTTTTTCATTTTCAAGTCCATTCACCCCCGTTTGAGCTGCCATTTTTTTCATTTTCATGTCCATTCATCATTTCATTTCTATTCAATGGGCAATTGGCATTTGGAGTAGCCAGTCGCATTTGGCCAGGCCATCGTCAGTTTCCCCACGTTGCGTACTTAATGGCTGAAAGCAGGTGGTCAGTCCAACGCTGGGAGTAAATTCGGCTCGTTCGCGTAGTTCCTCCTCAGTGGCGAGCATTATACAATCATCATCGATCTCCTCACTGTTCACATATGCCAATTGTTGTTGCTCCGCTCCGCGCTGTTGCTCGACAATGCCATCACTATTCCGACGAAAAGATTCGTCTGTTTTCCGCAGGAAATTGTAGAGAGCCACACACCCAAGTACCACTTCACGAATGTGCTTTTCACTGACGCGTAGTGGCTGGGCCAGTATGGGGAACATGTTGCATAAAATACGCATTGTTTGATCCGCATGTGCATTAATCTGCTCCAGGGCATTATGCACGGCATTCTCCTTAGGCATATGACGTGTGGTCACCAAATAGTTGGTGGCCGGCAGCACTGCATCTCCCGCAAAATAATATCCATTGCGATGAGGCTCCGATTGCTCTTCAAAGGCATTCATCTTTTGCTCGATTAGCGCAACGGCAGTGGTCTGTTTGTAAATCTCATTCGGGCGGCTATTTGACGCCCGCTCTACTTTCACATATTGAAAATTATTGGCAGCATCCACGATGCCAGTAAAGATGACAGGCGCTCTTTTGCGATCCTCGCCACCGGCACTGCCGGCTGCACTTTGCAGCTGAATGCTGCGCATGAACAGGTTGCCCACACACTGGGGCAGGTTATGTTGGCGCTCCATTTCCGTGGCCGCACTGCGCCACTGCTCATCAGTCTTTGGTAGTGTAACGTATTGGTCGTTGAGGTGCTCATAGAAGCCCAGACAGATATTGGCAATCATTTCGTTTATCACAAATTTCGAGGCACGGAAGCAGTAGTTTCGACAAGAATGCACTTCACCTGCAGCAAAAACGAAATTTCAATTAAATATTTATATCAATTTTAATAAGTATTTAATGCCAGACTATTCAATAAGACTTTTCTACAAACTTTAATATCAAAATATTCAAATCAGATTTTTTTAAGTTTGCCCCCATTTAGTGAACATTTCATTGATTTTGTTGAGTTTTTAAATCGTCGATTGAAATGAACTCTGGACTTGAAACAAAGATATTTAAAATCAATCAACAAGGGATTCGAAATGTTTATGAATAAATTTAAATTAACTTTTGATGTAAGATCAGTCCTCGCCTTTGTCTTATTTACATACATAATGTATGTTCAGATAATTGGTATTCGTGTAGTTACAGAATTTCGAATATATACCGATCAAGAAGTACTCACCCGTCGCCAAATACTTAAGCGTAATGGCTAGACGCTCTTCAGCGCTAAAGGACTTTTTCTTTCGCTGCGGCGCATACTGGCTGATGATCGGTTCAAGTTTTTGCACCAGGTAACGAAACTGACACTCGGTTATGGCTAGGAAGTAATTCAAGTGATAGCATTCGTCTTTTCGCGACTGTAGATCGCTGAGCAGATTCTCCTTGCTGAGGAACTCGGCCTGGTTTTTGCGTAGCCATTCCTTGGTCCATTCCAGTCGCCGTCGTGTGTTCAATATGCCGGCTAGGTCGAGCGCACTGATTTTAGATGTTTGAGGTCGCGACAGGATTGTAGTACGCGCCGCCCCACCCATACCACCGACACCAATACCGCCAGCTGTTATTGTATGGCCATGTGCATGAGTATGTGCGTCACTGCGGTCTGCTCCAGAGGTGTGGCCGTCATTATTACCATTGCCATTGTCCTGTGTGAACCCCATTGCAACTGCCACGCCCACCTGATGACTGCTATTGCCGTTAACGTTGCCGTTAGCAATGCCAACGACACCACCGCCTCCGCCGATACTGCGATTGACATTTGTGCCACCGTCGCGCTCGCGCAGCACACCAATCACCTTCAGTTTGATTTTGTCCATTCGCAGTAGTGCCTATGGCCCGTGCCTGGAATTTAATGATTTTCATTTACATCTCATCGAAACATAAAATTCAGCTTCTGATTCAGCCCAGGCCCAGGTCGACCCAATAGTCATCCCAGTCCCTGGTCCCGGTTCCTCCTCTTACTTACAACTTTCGCCCCGCCTCGTCTCGCCCAATGGCACACCGAATGCAGAGCAGTCGTGTTTTGTGCAACAAATCGATTTTTACTCACCCTCACTCTCCGCTGCGCCGAACTGCCACTGCCTTTCCCTTTCCCTGCTGCTCTACTCCCGTTCCCTTCCCTGTTCCCGTTCCTGCCTCGTCGTCGTTGTCACTGCCTGTGCCTTGCCTGTTGTGTGTAAGTATAACCAGTTTCTTTTAGGGAGCTCGGGGAATGCAGTACGGCTGTTGTATAATTAGAATTCTTTATTTTCTATATCTTCTGTGTCCGCTCCGATTGCTATCTAGCTAAATTTCACAAATTTGCACGTAGTTTTGACTTCTGCATCTGCTCGGGCCTCTAGTTTTTCAGTTTCAGTTGATTTCCGATGCCCAATACGAATGCAACAACAACAAAACAACAAAAAATCAGCAGGTCCAAATCAGTGCTGCCAGACTCGCAAATTCGAGCTATCCGGTTACGTTAGTAAATTTGTGAACAGCTGATAGGCTTCTCAGCTGTTTATAGATGTTTAGACATAGAAATTGGAATAATTTGTGCACACTTCAAAACGAAATATTTTTAACAAATAAATCTAGCAATCTGAGAGTTGATGATTTATTTGTTGTTTTTGGCTGTTTTTTTTCTTATTTATGTTTAACATAACAGCGTTGCTCAAATAGTGGGCCGTCACTGTAAGCTCAATCCTTAAAAAACAGTGCTTATGAATGATACTGAGAAATATTTGGCGGTCAACTAAAAGGTGAATCATCTGAAATTTGATATTACTGAAACTAGTGACAAGTTTGGTCAAACTTAAACAAAATCTATGTGCAATCGAAAAGTCGAGGAGATATTAACAAATGAGTATGGTAAATATTTTATCTACAACATGACTTTTATAAAGTTGAAGTCTTGACAGCAAATTGAAATATATGTACGTCTGCACAGCCCACATCAATAAGCAAAACAAAAATATGTGAATTCAAAAAAACGCACACACTATGGCCTTACTCAAATAAGCGCCATGGGAGAAAAAATGCTGCTCAAACAGTGTCCAAATGTCTGTTCAAATACTGGGTTCATTCCAATAGTGTTTAAACATTACTCAATAACAGGTTTCACAATTACAGGTTTTACTTTAATAGATTTTATTTCTAACTCAATTACAGGTTTTATACGAAAAGATCTACTAAAAAATTACAATTCCTGGATCCCTAGATGACGACTACTTTTTGCGGCATGATATAAGCAAGTTTAAGCAAAAATCTATAAGGGACGATAGTCGATTTAAGCAGGACATGATTTTCTGATCCTGCAGGAGCAGGACAATCGATCTGGATCGATCGAGCAGAACTTTAATTTTTGCAAGCGTTAGTCATTTAAAATGTAAAAAAAAAACCACTAAAATCTGTGTAACTCCACCATTTGTGTAACTCCACCATTTTAAGGACTATCAGGATGTCCTGCAATCTTTTGATTGTCCTTGTTGATTAACGTCCGCTGACATAGAAAGATCATAGAAAATCCTTTAAACGGCCGAGAAAAAGAGTCTTTTTTTATTCAGATATTGCCGATTTTAAATTTTTCTTACCGTTTTTTTTTATCATTTTATTAGCTCGCTAAGACACATATTTATCTAGAAATGCAGCATACTTTTGGGCGCTAATAGCCTACTTTCGGGGAGAATATTGGATTTTGTTGCATACTTTTCGGTGGTTTAACTTAATTTCGTAGCATACTTTTAGGGGCAAATGGGATTTTGTAGCCTGCTTTTTGGCGATTGACCTTGAATTTTGTGTAAATCGAAACCATAGCATACTTTTCGGTGGTTTGGCTGGTTTTTGTAGCATACTTATGTGCGCTATTAACCTACTTTCGGGAGCGAATATTAGATTTTGTTGCATACTTTTAAGTGCTTAACTTTGAAGATCGGGTTTGTGACAAACTTCCAGAGTATACCATACTTATTTGGGGCTAAGTCGCAGCAGCAACTGCAGCAACTTTTTGTAAGGGAGTTAGCCATTAGCTGTGTCAAAAAATGCAAAAATCCTTGTAACTTCGCCATTTTTAGGATTATCAGGATGTCCTTTGAAGGATCCTAGAAAGTCCTTAAACGGCTGAGAAAAAAGGACTTTTCTCTGTACAGAAAATAGCTTATATATCTGGAGTCCTTTGATGGACTATCATCTGATCAAACAACATCCTGATAGTACTGTGAAGAGTTGAGATATAGACGATTTCATGATTTTCTACCTATTTTCTACCTTTTTTAGGATATAGAATGTATACAAATGTTTTTTATTAAGCATTTTATTTGGTTATTAATACGCGTGTGGTTTACAATACAAATAATTGTTTTTGCTTTTCAATATTTTTTGCATCTTTTAAACACAAATATATATAATTATTTTGTATTATTATTTAGATCCCATTGTGATGGTGACGTTAAAATTGTTATATCCTGCAACATGTGCACTGAGATTACGAAAATTAGCTGTGGTAGACGTTGGCTCTGATGTATGTATGTTGGTGTTAGCTCTATATTTATTTATGTCTGTAAATCGGTTGTATATTTAATTGTATTTTAAATTTTTTCTATGCATTTCTATTGGTTTGTAATATTGTATATTTAATGTATGTATATATATTTCTTTGTTAAAATATGCAAGCGTAAAAATCTGCTTGGTTTTCTTTTTTTTTGTTTTTTTTTTTTGGTTTTTTTTTTTGTAAAAAAAAAAATAAGTAGAGACTTTAAAAGCAATTTGCTTTGCCAGGCTTTGACTATATCTTTACGTCCCCGTTTTACACAACATGCGCTCTCGTATTTGTATAATTTGCTTAAATTAATCTACCATAATAAGCGACTCATTCAATAATTGTTTCGTACATATAATAACTACATCAAATAAAAGCAAAGTTTTCCGTGTTCAATTTTTTATGTTATTGTTGTATTCCATTGCAACGCGCTAGCACAAAAGCTTTGGAATTAAAATAAGAAATTGATTTTCTTGGTTTCGTTTTCATTTAAATTTTTAAACATTAAAGCCAATAATAGCAAATGCATTGGACAGGTAATGTCTATCCATATCCATATATTGATGTTCGCTTCTGCGATTTTTATAGTTTTTATAAACATATAAAATATATTATTCATTTAAAAACTCGTATATGCATTCCATTTGCATTAAGAATGTGGGCGTAAATGGAAAATGGTAAATTTTCAAATATTATTTTTTCGAGTTCTACATAAAGTCGGTGATCCTCAGGCCGGGCTGGTTCAGGTGAATATAATTCTGTTATTCTTGTTGGATGTACATGCCTTAGTTTAGTCCCTTGTCTGAAAAAACAGAGAGATTATAATTTAGAAATTGAAATAGTTCTTAAAGTATCTGTAGGTCGGGGTAGGGGTAAGGGCGGCGAGTACATACGTATACTACATGTACAATATATATCTATGGATATATTCATACAACTTTTCACTTTCAAATTGAGCTCTGCGTCCGTACGTATGGACCACGTAAAAACATAAATCAAAACTATAATAAGAAGCTGTGAAGCCTTGCCTTAGAATGCTTACCTAGCCAAGTAATTTTTGTGTCACTGTTCAAGCCCCATTTTCTTAAAAGATGTGACTGTGTAGCGCTTTATTTGCGCTGCTGTTGCTGTTGTGTCCTTTGATCGCCGTCATCCTCCACCACCGTTGTCTCATCGTGCGACCAGAAACTCGCCGACATTTGCGATGACGACATAGCACCCACACCGGGGAAAGAATCCTCCATGAGCGTACTAGAAGCACAGCTTGTAACGCTGCCCGACATTTGTGAATAACCCGCACTGGTTTGGTACGTTGCCGTAGTGCCTGCCGAGCTGGTGGTTTGCTCAACACATAGGTTTAACGAGTCAACGGAGACATCTTTTGACATGTTACTTTCATCTAGCGGTATTTCTTGGATACCTCCGCTAACTGTCGTCGTTGTTATTACTCGCGTCACCGTGTGCTCATGTCCATCGGCGTCAGTGCTCGTCGTAGTGGTTGTAGTTGTGGTTGTTAAACCATCACCCAAGGTTACACCACCACCACTAACAAACTTTGACATAAGATCTAATTGCTCGTCTCCAAAGGATTCAATGCTTTCCTGCCGAGAGTGGCGTTTATCAATCTCAAGCGAATCAACATCCGATCGTGTGGTGGCATCTTTCGATATATCGAAACTTTCTATGCTACTTGTCATCATATCGTGACTTTTACTTATCTCCATGCTATCAATACTGTCTTTCTCAGAGTCTAGACTATCAATCTTGGATTTCGGATCTGCTTCAGTTCCGGACAGTTCAGTGATCTTAACTGAATTGGCACCGGCCTTGGTATCACTATCTTCACGCTCAAGCTTTTGCTTTAAAATAGCCTCAATAGTCTCAGCCTGTCCCGTTGGCACAACTTCAGTACGTGTCACTGTCCGGGTGACTTTAGTTACCATCACATTGCCACCGGTGGCACCTTTGTCGCTTCCATTCGATTTGTTGGATTCGTCAGAGCGGGAAAGAAGAGCTGCTTCTTCCTTTGCCTTGATTTCGATGAGATGGGCTTCGATGCACGCATTTTCCAGACCTTCAAATTCTTTTAGACTGGATATAGATATATCATCACCTGGTGCGGTCCCGCTTCCACTATGACGGACAACATATCGCCGTGTAAAACTACCATTGCTTGAGTCGGTAGAGCCTTGGTGTGTGCGATTTCGATTTTCCAGCGAAATAGCTTGCTCTAAGGACTCAAATTCTTGGAGGGAACTCATGGATACGTCGTCGTGTTCGCCACGTGAGTGATATCGCCTAGCAGCTAGCACATCGTATTCGGGAGTGCTTGAAAATGAGTCTTTAAAACTGCTGATGCGACTACTGCCTACTTCAAATTCTCCATCCTCTTCCTTTATATCCTCAAGGACAGCACCAGTGAGGTCATAGGGATAACGTAACTGATTATCTGTTAGCTGCATCTCGACCCATCGTTTGTTCGCTGCTGTTGTGTCACTAGAATCGCTCTCTTCCTGCTGCTCACTGCTGCTACTGGCTCCTGTTGGCGGGCTTTCTTCAAATTCAAAATTAAGATCATCTTTATAGAGCTGCGATCCGAGTTTGGGATCTGCTGGCGCAGACTTTATGATGATTTTTTCAACATCTTCGTCATGTTTTTGTTCGTATTTTGTAGGCTTTATCTTCATGCTCTTACCACCAAGGTCCACTTCATTGGCTTCTTTGGCAACTTCCTCAATGATGACGAATTCATCTGAGATATCGGGTTGCTCAACCATTTCAAATGAGTCCGGCGAGTCAGGAGCTCTATGATCATCGTAGTCAGCACCTACTTCAGCACGCTTGAGTTCTTCTAGTTTTTGTTTGTACTGCTCTTGCACGCGTCGTTGAAAGTCTTGTTCCTTTTCTTCAGCAATAGCTTTTTGGTAGACCTCAACATCGCTCGCTTTATGTAGTTCCTCCTCAGTTCGGACTTTATATAGTATTTTTTCCGGAAACTCATTGGTATCTTCCTCCAAAATTGGCGATTTCACGTCTTCTGTTACCATAATGTCTGGTATATTAGAATAGTCTTGCATATTTTGTGAGGGCCGTCGTTCTTCAAGTAAAGCTTCAGCTTCAAGTTCTTCTGTTGCACTATCCTCAACTATAATCTCGGCCACCAATTGTGAGGGGGTGAACGGCCGCTTTTCTAGCTCCGAACTGTGATCCATTTCGGCTGCAGCTTGTTTCTTTTTTTTACTCTTTCGCTCCTTTGGCGAACGGAACTGTCGAGCATATTCTGATTCATAGGGGTCTGTGTCAGACTCGCTCTCCGATTCTTTACCCTCTCCCAACAATGCCACCTCCTTATCAAGGTTTTTGAGGGCCTCTCCAGAAATAGATGTACTTTCATTTCGTCTGTGACTACGTCTTTTTGACTCTCCACTTGGTGGAGTGCTAGCATTAGAATCCTGCGGAGAATGGTCCTTGCTCTCCATTTCTAGCATAAATGTTGCATCCTCAGGTAATGATGCTCCTGGTGTGGGTTCGTCATGGCCATATTGAAAACCTTCGATACCGGTGAGTGATGATGAACCGGCAGAGCCAATCATATCTTCAAAGTTTTCCACTACGGTGTCAATATTGGATGTACTTGACATGCTGACGGAAAGTATGCTGCCTTCATCCAAGCTGGAGGCAAGCTTTGATTCGTCGATGGATCGTCTAGCATCTCCATGGTACAGTAAAATATCCTCCCCTTTATCGCTATCCCTTGGGCTATCCGCTTTACTATCTTCCATTGGATAGGCTAGTCCCCAAGTGCGTTCTGCTTCCCTGGGTTTGGGATACTCCTCTATTGTAGCCGACTCCACTGGTGGCTCCTCGGTAATCGGTTTGGGCTTGAAAATCATCTCTTGAGAGCGCTTCATTAGACTCTGTTGTTCGGTAATCGGATAAACCACTCCGGGTAGATCTTGACTCTCATCGCTATCATCATCGTCCGCGCGCAAGTCGCGCAAATGGGTTAATTCCTCAGCTTCCAATGCATCTGCTTCTGTTGAAGATGCTACTAGTGTCTCTGACAACTCGGAAACATCAATGCTAGCTAGATTAGCGGAGGTTTCTGACTGCGAGTCCAAACTACGCATGCTCTCGTGCGAGCTAAGGCTCTTACCGCTGCTGCTACCAAGTGTGCTCACAGCACTAATGTATTCGGTGCCCTCTCGACAAGTGGACGTGAAATCTCGAGCAGTTTGGTAATCGCTTGAAGTGCCAGTACCACCAGTGGCCGATAACAAATTTTCAAGGTCCGATGATAGAGGTCGACTCTGCGTTTTGTCGAAGCTCTTGTGATAGCTATCGCTAGAGCTAGAAGTATCAACATCTGGTATAGACCAACGATTTGTTGAATCGGCTAAGGATTCATTTTTAAGTCTATGGACAACCACATCCACAGGCTTAATTGATTGGTCAGACACAACTTCTTCTAAAGCACTCGACGTTGACATTGACTTATCGGCAGCTAGCTCCTCTGCCACTACACTAGCGGTGGCCAATTTTTCCGTATAGTAATCCTCCATGGAGCTAAAGTCCTCTGCTGTTTCTGTGGAAATAAATCCAAGCGATGCTTGCTCTTCTTTAGCCATATGATCCTCCATAGAACTTAGATCTTCTGCAGTTCCTGTTGAAATGAATCCCAGAGAACCATGATCATCACGCTTATCGACACGACTAAACACGTCATGCGCATAATGCGCCATAGCAGCTTGTTTATTAAGAGTTTCCTTAATCGTTGTATCGAATAATCCCTCCGGCGGTTGTGTGTTATCTATTAACGATGATTGTAGGTCTGGTATACCTATGAAAGATGAAATATCTTCGCTTTCAGCGCCTGCATTGAATGTCTGAGGCAACTCATTGAGTTCAAAGTGCATCGGTTTGCCAACATCTGAAATATTTTTTATAACGCTTGAAGCCACTTCTAATGATTCGTGTATTTCTGTGAGTGAATCACTGGCCAGAGTTTCATCAATAACACTCTTTGTACCAGATGCTGTTGGTTGTTGAGGCGAGTGAACTACCTTTGGCTTACCAACTGAGGGAATTTCTTTCTCTGATGTTTCCCACTCACTCTTTTCCAATGGCAGCTCAAATTTGTCTGTTGATGAAACTTTTTCGGCAATAGTATTTACTATTTCGGGAATTTCCTTGCTTGACTCATCTGGATCCTCGCTGCTAGATGGCGCTATCTCTATAACTGCACGACCGCTGGATCCTGTTGATGTGGTCAGGCTTTCCTCTGTTGTTACTTTGGAGAGTTTTGGTTCGGTAGATTTCTCTTTGTCGGCATTCTCCAGTTCTAAGAGGTCGTTTCTTGTTTCGGACCCTTGTCTGACTATTTTATTATCAAGTACGGCGGGATCATCGCGTTTCATGGTAACGTATTCTTTAAAAACGTCATTAGCTTCATCTGAGTCAACTGAGACCTCCTTCATTAATGAAATATCTTTAGCATCAAAGCTTAAGTCACCTGGAGCCTCTTCCTCCTGAGGCGTGATACTCGCTGACTTCGTTGTGGTCTTGGTAATGACGTTGCGGCTCGACTCACCTATATAAAAACTTGTAGTTTTTTCTGCTCCTTCGGATTTTTCAGTATCAGCATCATCAACAGATATTTCACTTGTTGGATCAAAGCTCTCCGTGTGATCTTCTGAAGCCGTAGTAGTAGTAGTGGCTGTGGTTGTCACTAAATCACGGAGCTGAGATCGTATCGACAATTCTGTGGAAGGTTCGTCTGTCTTGGAGAGCTCCTCAGTAAAATCAAAACTACGAAGACTAACACTATCTGATTCACCGAGGGCTGCTAGATTTTCAAATGGTTCCGTATGCTTTATGGGCGCCCGTGGCTTTGGAACTGGTACGGCGGCATCAACGCTTATATCAATTGGTATGTCGGGTTTTTGCTCTTGACTTGGAATGGTTGTGCTATCGGTATCTTCGGAAGCGGGGGAGCTTGCTTTGAGTACGCGAGGTTTTGGTGTGGGTGTGTCGTGGCTGGTGGTCGTGAATGTATTGGTGTCTACCACCGGCTTAGCTGCTGTATCTGTTGTGGTTGTGGTTGTTACAACAGCCGACGGTGGTACGGGAGTGGTTTCATTTGAGATGGGTAAATCGCCGCCTGTTTCTACAAAACAATGGGTGTGAAAACAAAAGCAATTTTAAAAGTGTTGTGAAAGTCGAGAACAAAAGATGAGGAAGAAGAAAAACGATTATACGATTAAAAGACAGGAAACAGAACTGAATGAGTAGATGAAGTAAATGCATCCAAATGATTAGGTAAGTGAAGTATTAGTAGTTAGAGAGATAGGTTCATAGGTTAAGATAGAAGAGTTTGAAATAGTGAATGGATGATATGAGAAATATTAGCATGCTCACTGTATTAATATAATTTATGATTTTAAATAAATAATAAATTGAAATAAATTTAAAACATAAACGGTAAATGCAATTAGAGCTCAACTTGAACAAAAAGTTATTTTTTTCATTTTTTTGTCGCCATTTCTTTTTTTTTTTTTGTTATCTTTTTTTGGAGCGTTTTATGAGAAGGTAAACTAAAGTTAACACTTTACATTTTATAACTAGATTTATAGTTTTATTTATGCTCTACAAAAATCACCAATTGAAGCAGAAAACAGAAAATCATAGGTATGTTTTATGCGATTGCATTTGCATTTGCATTTGCATTTGCTTTTGAATGCAATACCTGATGTTAACTCTTGCAATTGTATGTCATTATCGGGCGTTATTTGATTCTGCGCCATATCGGCCATTGTGTTTGTTGTCGGCGACACACTGTCGTCCCAACTAAGCTTCGAAAATTCACCCTGCAAGATGCTTATTTCATCCTCCTGTACAGCCGTTTCGAATGTATCATCAAATTGTATACTGACATCGTCCACATCAGCGGCAAGTTTCTCAATTTTGTGATCGATGCGTCTAGTTCGCACCTCAAATTTGTCACCATGACGACTAGATTCTACTGGATGGTGGTGTTGATATATGGTAACAGGGTGGAGAGCAAATAAGCAAACAATACAAGAGAATGATTATATCTAACGAACTAGAGATTCTAACTGATTATATATGTAATTTGGCTTAAGTCCTCGATATAATTCCTATATGTATATATATTGTATATAAGTAGTATCTATGCCATTGTTTGTATGACTACCTAACATTTTGTTACTAGATATTTTACCTTTTGCCGTTGATGAGGTTGCGGTAGCAACATGGGAAAGTGGTTGTGGCTGCTGCAGTTGCTGCTCTTGGAATTGTGTGGTTACTGTTGTTGTCGCAATAGGTGTATTTTGGACATGCAAGGGTAAATGTATGTGCTCATCGGTGAAACTCATATTATCATCAAATGATTTGCCCGACATTGATTCAATGGTCGGTGATTTAATAACATCGACACCGCCAATATCATCGCATGTAATGGCATAATTTTCACTCTCTGAGTTATATTCCTGTTTAGCGGACTCATGGCCATTGGGCCGTTGCCCCAGGATCTCGACACTCTCTTCGAGCACACGATCGACAAGGACAGTGGCTTCCTCACGAATACGAGCAACAAGATCTTCATTATCATCATCATCATTATCATCTTCACCTTCACCATCACCAACAACTATAACATCACCTGTAAGACAATTGCACAGATTGATTGGTAGATAGAAATTGGATAGATTTGCAAGCTTGGAAATCATTAACAACAGCATGGAAAGCAAGAGCAAACATCATAATCGAGTTAATGAATTTTTTTAATATGTGCAATTTAATGTGGAATAGCAGATGATTTAAAAATGTGGTGAATGCGGTGAAGTTGAAGTGAAATGTGCGATATCATTTTGCAACAATATGTTATTATTCCCTGCTAACGTATCTCAAGGGCTGCGTAAGGTAACAGCTTTTTTTTTATTGTTTGTTTATCTTAAATGAGCTTTAATTGCATTTAGTTAAATAATAAGAAAACGATCGATAAATTATTAATAATTATTACATTTATTGTATGAAGCGTTATGAAATGTTTGCTTAAACAATAAAAATAAATGATTGTTGAATGAACTTACCTTGTGAGATCTTCTGAATATCCAGTATGGACGAATCAATTGTTTTTTCTTGAACGGTTTCTGCAACAAACAGGTCAAACGATTAATATAATTTAATCATGTTAGAGGAAAGAAACATAAAATTATCCTAGAACTACTTTATGATACTCTACAAAGGAAATGAAAATGAACGATTACGCAGACTCAAAACAAGGACGAACAGAACAGTTTCCAAAGAACTTTTTGTTAACATTAGTTACGAATACAAGTAGGTTGGTGATGTTAGTTAATTAATTATTTTTAGTTGGTTAGTTAAATTAAACGGCGCCTAAGTGACTATAAGAACTTGTTAGTATGACAAGGGGCACAGAGGTTAGGCAGATAATAAGTATATAGTAGTAATGCGATTATTAATCAGGCTGTTTTTTTGTTGCTGTTTTTTTTCTATTTTGTTTTGTTTTTGTGGCGGAAATTTGAACAGAAATATATATATATATATATGTTAATTGTTGCGTTTACTTACAAAATGGTTGAGTGTATGTGTTTGGTTTGTTTATATATTTTTTTTAAGTAAAATTTAAAAGCTATTGTTGAAAATGGATTTGGATTTTTGGCAACTGAATGGGATCGGAATCGAAATTGGGAAGTGACACTAATTGCCTCCTCTGGCGGCTGACTCATCAGATTCAACATATTCAATGTCAGTATGGGCATCTCTTATAATGCCCTTTATATGCAGCTTTTCAGCATCAGCATTAAAGCATTGACCACTCCTCTCATGTACCACCGTATAGCTCTCATTTAGCATATCATTAAGCTCCTTACTATTACTATTGGCCACTTTAATCGGGGGTGGTTCAAGCGCATCTTCGGCCTCAGATGGAAGCTGAACATCCTCAATGTCCGTGTTCTGCTGGCTAATTACATCTTCCTTTTGTAAACGGAAGTGAAGTGGTTGAAGCTTAGTCTTGCTACTTGTCTTATCACACGATGGTTGTGGTAGTGGATCGGACACATCCGAGGCTTCTGAAATATCATCAGTGGAAACATCTTCTGCATCGGTCACCTTGTTGGTATTTTGATATTTGGATTGTAGTTTTAGTTGTTCGACTCGTTTGACTCCAAGTGGCAGGTCACATTCACTTAAATCCATGTCTTCCACATCGGTAATCCCTTCCTCCTTAGTTTTAACTACATCCAACAGTTTGTTTTTGCCCTTGCTTAGAGTGCGTGTCTTTAGTTTTTTACGCCGGTTTGTGCCCGCAACAAAAATTTCTTCCACATCAGTTACCGATTCCGCATTCGATAGTACTTCTAGGCGTTTGTTTTGCTGCTGCTTCATCAACTCATTGGAGACGATAACCTCATTATCTATTAGGCCTGGACCTGCGACTAGACCTTCTTCGGCAAGCGAGTGATTAAGACTCCAGTCTTCGGCACAAGAATAATCCTCTGAATCAGTGTGTATGGCATCTTTGGCATACTGATTGTAAATACCAAATTCGTAATTTCGGTCCATGGGCATTACATTGGTGATGGTATCGCCATATTTGTCTTCCTTTAGTTCTATCACCTCTCGATGTGGCAATGGCAGAGCTTCAGCTGCTACTGCAGTTATCTCTGGCAAAGTGATGGATAGTGAGGTATCATCGCAGTATATGTCTTCAATATCGGTGAGACAGGTGCCGTCGTCGCCGGAAGCTAAAATTATGGCACGTGGTATGGGTTGTTCATCGTCGTCCTCATTATCAAAACTATCTTCGGCTGCCGAATCATCAATGCCTTCAATATCAGTAAGTACTTCTTCGTTTTTCGCCGATAATTGCAAGAAGTGCTTTCCTTTTTTTTCACAAACTGTTATTGTTGACTTTGAATTACGACGTGGTTGTCCACTGGCGTTAACAAATGCCACATCTATAGGTGGAAAACTGCGTTCGCTTATGCTAGTACTTTTAGCGGCTGCACCTTCAAGCTCTGAATCGCTGCCGGAGCATGCAATTTGGCAAACCTCTCCGCTTAGGCTGCCTGAAACTTCGAGGACCTCATCTTGAGACATGCCACGTACACCAATACCGGTACAATCAGACATTGCAGATGCCAAGTCGCTTATATCACTAATCACAGAAACGTCCTCATACTGATCAGAATCGTCTTGGTGCTTCTCGCCATCGGCGATATTAACGCGACCTTGGTCGCCTACTGCATTGTCAAGGTCAACACATACAGATTTTTCGCAGCCATAGTCCACCTCAGAATCGGTATCATAGTCCTCACAATCGGTCAGATAGTCGGCCAGGCCATTTAAGTTTTGTGCTTGCAAAAAGTTTCCTGCTTTTATTTCGCAGCTCTCCTTAGCATCATTGTCAACTGCCTCTTGGTTTTGCAAACCTTGCTGCAGAAACTCACGCAATGACAATTTCAGTTCGGGATAGGCGGTACTTTTTTCTTCTTCGTCAGAGTCAGTAGCATAGTCTTCCACATCAGTGACATCATTTTCAAAAGGATTCGACTTAGGCTTGGGGTTTGACGCAGTATTGGAACCACGTCGTGAGCCTATCTTCAGCACGTCGGCCTGACTATCAAAATCCTCTACATCAGTAACGCCTCCTGCTTCGCCATTTCGGCCGTAATCCATGTCATTGCTTGCGGAATCATTTGAGGATGATGATGTATCGGAATGGGAAGAATGCTGTTCGGTTGTTACGGATATAGTTGGAAGTTTTTTTGACATTCTGGTGGTTTCTTTTTTGGTGGGTTAACTGTTTATTGGGGCTTTCGGCTATTGATTTTAGTTATCTGCGTTTGCTATTTGTGGAAAACAAGTTAAAGTTAGATTAAGTAAAAGCGTTTTTTATTCAGTATTAATAAGAAAAGTTGCAGAAAGTGACAAAATCCCTAGGTATGATGGGTATCGTAGCTAAACTAGTCTTAATTTTTAGTGTGCGCAATAACTTACAATAAGCGACTTATTTACCTTTCACTGTGCTGCTCTTCTCCACCTCCGACTCCTGATGGCTTTCCGTCGCAAATACAATGCTGCCACCTTCAACGTGCAATTGTAGCGAAGGGTCGAGGGCAACACCTGGTACGATCATGCTACTGTGTTGATGGTGGTGATGTTGATGCTGATGTTGGTGGTGCTGTTGCTGACGGCGTAGCGTCTCCTCAATTAAGGCTAGGGGACTACGTGTTGGCTTTGGGGAACCGGGACTGGCAGCCAGTAGACGCTCGGGATCGGTAGTGCCAAACATAGGTAGGGCAACTGAGTCAGAGAGACTGGAATCGGTGGTATCGATAAAGCTAACATCAAATTCGTTAACGCAGCGTTGTTGTTCATTTATTGATGGGGGGCGCACTACCATAGTCGTATGTTCAACATCAAATTCGGGTTGACGATACACAACTTCCAGGGGTCTGTCGGGGCCAAAGGTCTTGGTGAACACCTCGCTTGTTAGCACTTTGCGACTATTGCTGCCGCTACCGGAGGATGATGAGGTAGAGCTTTTTGTACTATCACTTGATTTTATGGAACGTATGGTTATCACCTCGCAGTCGTCGTCAATAAGCACAGTGCTAACAGCACTCGTTGTCGCTGTAGGTTCTCTGTGGACACGCACGGTTGATGTTAGAGCCTTCTCCTTCTTCGCCGACAACTTGAGGTTGGTCATGTCCTTGTCAGTCTTGCGACTAACGGTAACTGAGCGAACGCTGCGCCTTGTGCTGTTAGAGGAGCCGCTAGCACTGGTTGAACTTGACTCGTTCATCGTATCTTTCATCTGCTTTTCAAGCTTGGGCTCTATGGAACTGCGCGTTGTTCTTTTGGGAGTCATGTTTTCGGTCTGTTTACTTACTGTACGCCTAACTATTTTCTTATTGTCTACCTGAGGTTTCGTAACGGTTTCATCACTTTTACCCGTTGGCTTATTTGTAATTCGGGCTATGGAAGACGCGCTAATTGGGACTTTAGTGCGCTGCTGTATGCTAGCTATCGATTTCTTTTTCTGTGTTGTCACCTGCTTGTTGTCAGTTTCTATGGAAGTTCTGTAGGCAATGGTTTTAGTTAGATTAGCTGATTGTGTCTTCATGCTTTTAGTTGTTTGGCTCTTGGAGCCTATCACGTTAGTTAATTTATTCTCTTTGGATGTTTGTCGTTTATATAAGCGTTCTGTACTCTTTATTAATTCTTTACTTTCACTTTGGGAACCTCTCTTGTTCAGAGCAAGGGGCTGGCTTTTCTCACTGGTCAATTTCTTAAGTTTTTGTTCAACAGAAGTGGTTTTTCTCAAGGCACTTGGCATATTTAATGATTTATATGTACTTTTGATCTGAGGTGGAGCAGGCGACTTGGGTGGTGCTGGCGATTTCGGTGGTGCCGGCGTAAGACTTCGACTTTCACCATCGGCACAAAGACCGAATCGCATGCTGTGAGCTAATGTCGGCTGCATATACCTATGTGTTGTTATGTTTTCGGTTTTGGTCAAGATTTTTCCTGTAACTTCCTTATTCGAGCGTGAGCTTCTCGTCTTTATTTGTTTTGAAACTTCAGTTTTTACTATTGATTTATTCGTTGAGTGGGCTACAATATTTGGTTTGGTTGGGGGACTAAACGATCGAATTGAGGTATTGTATGGTATTCGTGTAACATCTGTCTTAACTCTCGGCCTCGGCGTAGTAGATCTACTGTTCTCGCCTTGTGGGTGGCTTTCATAGAATATTGAACTTGAAGCTGGACTAGATGATCGTTCAAAATGAATTTCACTTATGACTCTGCTCGTAGCAGAAGTGGAGCTTGTTGTAGTCGAAGTTGAACTTGTAACTGATCGTCTTGACTCGGTTTTAGTTGGTACTCGTTGTTTTATAGAAGATACAGTTTTAACACCTTTTTTTGGCTTAGCTTGCGAAATCACGGATTTTTCAAAATCTGTTTTGTTTTTTGTTTTCCCCTCGGAGTGCTTACTAATGTTTGTGTTTGGCTTAGGTGACAAGATTAAGGTTTTCCCTATATCGGTCTTAGATTTTATATTGTTCTTAGCCTTAACTTGAGTGTTCTTTGTTACCATGTTCTTAGCCTTTGCACTCACGTCCTTACCAGTTTTAGTTTTTAATGGCTGATCTATTTTTTTGGCGGTTATGAATTCTTTTCTAGCTAGACTTGATGTTTTCTGCACTTCATCTAAATTCACAAAGTAGGCTATAGGACGGATTTCCTTTAAGTCTCCATCTTCTGTTATTTTAGGTTGCACGTTGTCGGTTACAGCTGGAGTATGTGGAGTTTTTTCCCTGGATATACTAAAGTCAATTTTTGCAGATTTTAACGTTTCTTCTACAATTTGCTCAACTGTACGACTATCTACTTCTCCGACATATTCATCGCTTTGGTCTTGTCGCCTTTGCAACTGTACATTCCTAAGTGTTTGATCCACAATTTTCTGCACTTCTTCATCACCAGCCCTCAAAGTGTCTTCAACAATTTGCTGTACCGACCTGTCCTCATTAGAAACCTTAAATTCAGTTTCACTTTTTGTTTCCTCTTTAAAATCATTTAGCTTAAGAGATTGATCCAACGTTAATGAACAAACATCCACAGATTGATCGCCTGAAACCGGATTAGCAATGTCAACAAAGTTTTTCGAAAATGGTTTTACCGCGTCAATTGAAAACATGGGTTTATCATCTACATTCAATGGAGCTTTGACGTCTTTAGAGTCTGTAACAATGCTTGTGATGTAAATTTGTTTGGTATCAAATATTTGACTTGTAGTCACAGAATCTATTCTGGCTGTGGAATGTTGATCCATTGTGAGTGGCTCAGAAAACTTTTCAGTAGGTTTAGGAACCCCAAAATCTTTATCACTTTCATCGTCTGAATAGTCTTTCACAATTGGTTTTGTCGCGTCAATTGGTGACTTGGGTGTGTCTTTTACCTTAAGAGGAACTTTGTCGCCTTTTGGCATATCGTCCGTTTTGAAGGGAGACTTGTCACCAGGGATAAGAGGTGCTATAACTGATGGGACTGGCTGAATAATCTTTTCAGAAGGTTTCGGAATTCCAAATTCTTCATCACTCTCACCGTCTGAATAGTCCTTTGTAATTGGTCCTGTTGGAGCACTTGGTGTCTTGGGTTTGTTTTCTACCATTAAATGAGCTTTATCGTCTACAGAGCCCGAAACAATGTTTGTGATGTGGACTTCTTCGGAGTCAATTGTTTCATTTGTAGTAGTCACAGTATTTATTGTGGTTGTCGAACGTTGATCTACTTCAGAAGGTTTCGGAATTGCATATTCTTCATCACTTCCATCGTCAGAATATTCTTTTGGAATTGGTTTTGTAGCGTTAATTGGTGACTTGGGTTTGACTTTTACCTTCAGCGGAACTTTGTCGTCGTTTGGCTTATCGTCTGTTTTAAGGGGTGTCTTGTCTCCAGGGATAATAGGTGCTATTATTGAAGGCACTGGCTGAATAGACTTTTCAGTAGGTTTCGGAATTCCTAATTCTTCATCACTCTCATCGTCTGAATAGTCTTTTGGAATTGGTTTTGTCGCGTCAATTGGTGACTTGGGTTTGTCTTCTACCTTAAGAGGAACTTTGTCGTCGTTTGGCTTATCGTCTGTTTTAAGGGGTGTCTTGTCTCCACGGATAAGAGGTGCTATTATTGAAGGCACTGGCTGAATAGACTTTTCAGTAGGTTTCGGAATTCCAAATTCTTCAACACTATCATCGTCTGAGTAGTTCTTTGGAATTGGTTCTATCGGGGCAATTGGTGTCTTGGTTTTGCTTTCTACCATTAGAGGAGGTTTGTCGTCTACAGAGCCCAAAAGAATGTTTGTGATGTGGACTTGATTGGAGTCCATTGTTAGACTTGTAGTAGTCACAGTATTTATTATGGTTGTCGAACGTTGATCTGCTTTGAAAGGCTCAGTCGATATTTCAGAAGTTTTGGGAATTTCAAATTCTTCATCACTCTCTTCGTCTGAATACTCCTTCACAATTGGTTTTATCGAGTCAATTGGTGACTTGGCTTTGTCTTCTACCTTCAGAGGAACTTCGTCACCTTTTGGCTTATCGTCTGTTTTGAAGGGAGACTTGTCTTCAGTGATAAGAGGTGATATCACTGAAGGCGGTGGCTGAATAGACTTTTCAGTAGGTATTGGAATTGCTAATTCTTCATCACTATCATCGTCAGAATATTCTTTTGGAATTGGTTTTGTCGCGTCAATTGGTGACTTGGGTTTGTCTTCTACCTTCAGAGAAACTTTGTCGTCGTTTGGCTTATCGTCTGTTTTAAGGGGTGTCTTGTCTCCAGGGACAATAGGTGCTATTACTGAAGGTACTGGCTGAATAGACTTTTCAGTAGGTTTCGGAATTCCTAATTCTTCATCACTCTCATCGTCTGAATAGTCTTTTGGAATTGGTTTTGTCGCGTCAATTGGTGACTTGGGTTTGTTTTCTACCTTTGGAGGATTTTTGTCGTCTTTGGGCTTATCATCTGATTTGATGGGAGACTTATCTTCAGGGATAAGAGGTGATATTACTGATGGGACTGGCTGAATAGACTTTTCAGTAGGTTTTGGAATTTCTAATTCTTCATCACTCTCATCGTCTGAATAGTCCTTCACAATTGGTTTTGTCGCGTCAATTGGTGACTTGGGTATGTCTTCTACCTTCAGAGAAACTTTGTCATCTACAGAATCCGTAACAATGTTGGTGATGTGCATTTGTTTAGAATCCATTATTTGACTTGTAGTAGTCACAGTATTTATAGTGGTTGATGAACGTTGATCTACTTTGAAAGGCTCAGTCGACATTTCAGAAGCTTTCGGAATTTCAAATTCATCATCACTCTCATCGTCTGAATACTCCTTCACAAATGGTTTTATTGAGTCAATTGGTGACTTGGGTTTGTCTTCTACCTTCAGAGGAACTTTGTCATCTACAGTATCCGTAACAATGTTTGTGATGTGCATTTGTTTGGAATCCATTATTTGACTTGTAGTAGTCACAGTATTTATAGTGGTTGATGAACGTTGATCTACTTTGAAAGTCGCGGTCGATATTTCAGAAGTTTTGGGAATTTCAAATTCTTCATCACTCTCATCGTCTGAATACTCCTTCACAATTGGTTTTATCGAGTCAATTGGTGACTTGGCTTTGTTTTCTACCTTCAAAGGAACTTTGTCGCCTTTTGGCTTATCGTCTGTTTCGAAGGGAGACTTGTCTTCAGTGATCAGAGATGATATTACTGAAGGCAGTGGCTGAATAGACATTTCAGTAGGTTTTGGAATTCCTAATTCTTCATCACAATCATCGTCAGAATATTCTTTTGGAATTGGTTTTGTACCGTCATTTGGTGACCTGGGTTTGTCTTCTACCTTCAGAGCAACTTTGTCGTCGTTTAGCTTATCGTCTGTTTTAAGGGGTGTCTTGTCTCTAGGGATGATAGGTGCTATTACTGAAGGCACTGGCTGAATAGACTTTTCAGTAGGTTTCGGAATTCCTAATTCTTCATCACTCTCATCGTCTGAATAGTCTTTCACAATTGGTTTTGTCGCGTCAATTGGTGACTTGGGTTTGTCTTCTACCTTTGGAGGATTTTTGTCGTCTTTGGGCTTATCATCTGATTTGATGGGAGACTTATCTTCAGGGATAAGAGGTGATATTACTGACGGGACTGGCTGAACAGACTCTTCAGTAGGTTTCGGAATTCCTAATTCTTCATCACTGTCATCGTCTGAATAGTCTTTTGTAATTGGTTTTGTCGAGCCAATTGCTGGCTTGGGTATGTCTTCTACCTTCAGAGGAAGTTTGTCGTCTTTTGGCTTATCGTTTGTTTTTAAGGGAGACTTGTCTCCAGAGATAAGAGGAGATATTACTGATGGGACTGGATGAATAGACTTGTCAGAAGGTTTCGGGATTCCAAATTCTTGGTCACTCTCATCGTCTGAATATTCTTTTGGAATTTGTTTTGTCGCGTCAATTGGTGACTTGGGTTTGTCTTCTACCTTCAGTGGAACTTTGTCGTCTTTTGTCTCATCGCCTGATTTGATAGGAGACTTGTCTTCAGGGAGAAGAGGAGGTATTACTGATGGGACTGGCTGAGCAAACTTTTCAGAAGGTTTTGGAATTACAAATTCTTCAGTACTATGATCGTCAGAATACTCTTTTGGAATTGGTTTTGTCGAGTCAATTGGTGACTTGGGTATGTCTTCTACCTTAAGAGGAAGTTTGTCGTCTTTTGTCTCATCGCCTGATTTGATAGAAGACTTGTCTTCAGGGAAAAGAGGAGGTATTACTGATGGGACTGGCTGAATAAACTTTTCAGAAGGTTTCGGAATTCCAAATTGTTCATCACTCTCATCGTCTGAATAGTCTTTCACAATTGGATTTGTGGCGTCAATTGGTGACTTGGGTTTGTCTTCTACCTTCAGTGGAACTTTGTCGTCTTTTGTCTCATCGCCTGATTTGATAGGAGACTTGTCTTCAGGGAGAAGAGGAGGTATTACTGATGGGACTGGCTGAGCAAACTTTTCAGAAGGTTTTGGAATTACAAATTCTTCAGTACTATGATCGTCAGAATACTCTTTTGGAATTGGTTTTGTCGAGTCAATTGGTGACTTGGGTATGTCTTCTACCTTAAGAGGAAGTTTGTCGTCTTTTGTCTCATCGCCTGATTTGATAGGAGACTTGTCTTCAGGGAAAAGAGGAGGTATTACTGATGGGACTGGCTGAATAAACTTTTCAGAAGGTTTCGGAATTCCAAATTGTTCATCACTCTCATCGTCTGAATAGTCTTTCACAATTGGATTTGTGGCGTCAATTGGTGACTTGGTTTTGTCTTCTACCTTCAGAGGAAGTTTGTCGTCTTTTGGCTTATCGCCCGATTTGATAGGAGACTTGTCTTCAGGGAAAAGAGGAGGTATTATTGATGGGACTGGCTGAGCAAACTTTTCAGAAGGTTTCGAAATTCCAAATTGTTCATCACTCTCATCGTCTGAATAGTCTTTCACAATTGGATTTGTGGCGTCAATTGGTGACTTGGTTTTGTCTTCTACCTTAAGAGGAAGTTTGTCGTCTTTTGTCTTATCGCCTGATTTGATAGGAGACTTGTCTTCAGGGAAAAGAGGAGGTATTACTGATGGCACTGGCTGAATAAACTTTTCAGAAGGTTTCGGAATTCCAAATTGTTCATCACTCTCATCGTCTGAATAGTCTTTCACAATTGGATTTGTGGCGTCAATTGGTGACTTGGTTTTGTCTTCTACCTTCAGAGGAAGTTTCTCGTCTTTTGGCTTATCGCCCGATTTGATAGGAGACTTGTCTTCAGGGAAAAGAGGAGGTATTACTGATGGGACTGGCTGAATAAACTTTTCAAAAGGTTTCGGAATTCCAAATTGTTCATCACTCTCATCGTCTGAATAGTCTTTCACAATTGGATTTGTGGCGTCAATTGGTGACTTGGTTTTGTCTTCTTCCTTCAGAGGAAGTTTGTCGTCTTTTGGCTTATCGCCCGATTTGATAGGAGACTTGTCTTCAGGGAAAAGAGGAGGTATTATTGATGGGACTGGCTGAGCAAACTTTTCAGAAGGTTTCGGAATTCCAAATTGTTCATCACTCTCATCGTCTGAATAGTCTTTCACAATTGGATTTGTGGCGTCAATTGGTGACTTGGTTTTGTCTTCTTCCTTCAGAGGAAGTTTGTCGTCTTTTGGCTTATCGCCCGATTTGATAGGAGACTTGTCTTCAGGGAAAAGAGGAGGTATTATTGATGGGACTGGCTGAGCAAACTTTTCAGAAGGTTTCGGAATTCCAAATTGTTCATCACTCTCATCGTCTGAATAGTCTTTCACAATTGGATTTGTGGCGTCAATTGGTGACTTGGTTTTGTCTTCTACCTTAAGAGGAAGTTTGTCGTGTTTTGTCTCATCGCCTGATTTGATAGGAGACTTGTGTTCAGGGATAAGAGGGGGTATTATTGATGGGACTGGCTGAATAAACTTTTCAGAAGGTTTCGGGATTCCAAATTCTTGGTCACTCTCATCGTCTGAATAGTCTTTCACAATTGGATTTGTCGCGTCAATTGGTGACTTGGGTTTGTCTTCTAACTTCAGAGGAAGTTTGTCGTCTTTGGGCTTATCGTCTGTTTTTAAGGGAGACTTGTCTCCAGAGACAAGAGGAGATATTACTGATGGGACTGGATGAATAGACTTTTCAGAAGGTTTCGGGATTCCAAATTCTTGGTCACTCTCATCGTCTGAATAGTCTTTCACAATTGGATTTGTCGCGTCAATTGGTGACTTGGGTTTGTCTTCTAACTTCAGAGGAAGTTTGTCGTCTTTGGGCTTATCGTCTGTTTTTAAGGGAGACTTGTCTCCAGAGACAAGAGGAGATATTACTGATGGGACTGGATGAATAGACTTTTCAGAAGGTTTCGGGATTCCAAATTCTTGGTCACTCTCATCGTCTGAATAGTCTTTCACAATTGGATTTGTCGCGTCAATTGGTGACTTGGGTTTGTCTTCTAACTTCAGAGGAAGTTTGTCGTCTTTGGGCTTATCGTCTGTTTTTAAGGGAGACTTGTCTCCAGAGACAAGAGGAGATATTACTGATGGGACTGGCTGAATAGACTTTTCGGTAGGTTTCGGAATTACAAATTCTTCATCACTCTCATCGTCTGAATAGTCTTTTGGAATTGGTTTTGTCGAGTCGATTGGTGACTTGGGTTTGTATTCTACCTTAAAAGGAACTTTGTCGTCTTCGGGCTTATTGTCTGATTTGATAGGGGACTTGTCTCCAGAGATAAGAGGGGGTATTATTGATGGGACTGGCTGAATAAACTTTTCAGAAGGTTTCGGGATTCCAAATTCTTGGTCACTCTCATCGTCTGAATAGTCTTTCACAATTGGTTTTGTCGCGTCAATTGGTGACTTGGGTTTGTCTTCTACCTTTGGAGGATTTTTGTCGTCTTTGGGCTTATCATCTGATTTGATGGGAGACTTATCTTCAGGGATAAGAGGTGATATTACTGACGGGACTGGCTGAACAGACTCTTCAGTAGGTTTCGGAATTCCTAATTCTTCATCACTGTCATCGTCTGAATAGTCTTTTGTAATTGGTTTTGTCGAGCCAATTGCTGGCTTGGGTATGTCTTCTAACTTCAGAGGAAGTTTGTCGTCTTTGGGCTTATCGTCTGTTTTTAAGGGAGACTTGTCTCCAGAGACAAGAGGAGATATTACTGATGGGACTGGATGAATAGACTTTTCAGAAGGTTTCGGGATTCCAAATTCTTGGTCACTCTCATCGTCTGAATAGTCTTTCACAATTGGATTTGTCGCGTCAATTGGTGACTTGGGTTTGTCTTCTAACTTCAGAGGAAGTTTGTCGTCTTTGGGCTTATCGTCTGTTTTTAAGGGAGACTTGTCTCCAGAGACAAGAGGAGATATTACTGATGGGACTGGCTGAATAGACTTTTCGGTAGGTTTCGGAATTACAAATTCTTCATCACTCTCATCGTCTGAATAGTCTTTTGGAATTGGTTTTGTCGAGTCGATTGGTGACTTGGGTTTGTCTTCTACCTTAAAAGGAACTTTGTCGTCTTCGGGCTTATTGTCTGATTTGATAGGGGACTTGTCTCCAGAGATAAGAGGAGATATTACTGATGGGACTGGCTGAATAGACTTTTCGGTAGGTTTCGGAATTACAAATTCTTCATCACTCTCATCGTCTGAATAGTCTTTTGGAATTGGTTTTGTCGAGTCGATTGGTGACTTGGGTTTGTCTTCTACCTTCAGAGGAAGTTTGTCGTCTTTTGGCTTATCGTCTGATTTGATAGGAGACTTGTCTTCAGGGATAAGAGGGGGTATTATTGATGGGACTGGCTGAACAAACTTTTCAGAAGGTTTCGGAACTTCAAATTCTTCAGCACTATGATCGTCAGAATATTCTTTTGGAATTGGTTTTGTCGCGTCAATGGGTGACTTCGGTTTGTCTTCTACCTTCAGAGGAACTTTGTCGTCTTTTGGCTTATCGCCCGATTTAATAGGAGACTTGTCTTCAGGGAAAAGAGGAGGTATTTTTAATGGGACTGGCTGAGCAAACTTCTCAGAAGGTTTCGGAATTCCAAATTCTTCATCACTCTCATCGTCTGAATAGTCTTTCACAATTGGATTTGTGGCGTCAATTGGTGACTTGGTTTTGTCTTCTACCTTCAGAGGAAGTTTCTCGTCTTTTGGCTTATCGCCCGATTTGATAGGAGACTTGTCTTCAGGGAAAAGAGGAGGTATTACTGATGGGACTGGCTGAATAAACTTTTCAAAAGGTTTCGGAATTCCAAATTGTTCATCACTCTCATCGTCTGAATAGTTTTTCACAATTGGATTTGTGGCGTCAATTGGTGACTTGGTTTTGTCTTCTTCCTTCAGAGGAAGTTTGTCGTCTTTTGGCTTATCGCCCGATTTGATAGGAGACTTGTCTTCAGGGAAAAGAGGAGGTATTATTGATGGGACTGGCTGAGCAAACTTTTCAGAAGGTTTCGGAATTCCAAATTGTTCATCACTCTCATCGTCTGAATAGTCTTTCACAATTGGATTTGTGGCGTCAATTGGTGACTTGGTTTTGTCTTCTACCTTCAGAGGAAGTTTCTCGTCTTTTGGCTTATCGCCCGATTTGATAGGAGACTTGTCTTCAGGGAAAAGAGGAGGTATTATTGATGGGACTGGCTGAGCAAACTTTTCAGAAGGTTTCGGAATTCCAAATTGTTCATCACTCTCATCGTCTGAATAGTCTTTCACAATTGGATTTGTGGCGTCAATTGGTGACTTGGTTTTGTCTTCTACCTTCAGAGGAAGTTTCTCGTCTTTTGGCTTATCGCCCGATTTGATAGGAGACTTGTCTTCAGGGAAAAGAGGAGGTATTACTGATGGGACTGGCTGAATAAACTTTTCAAAAGGTTTCGGAATTCCAAATTGTTCATCACTCTCATCGTCTGAATAGTCTTTCACAATTGGATTTGTGGCGTCAATTGGTGACTTGGGTTTGTCTTCTACCTTCAGTGGAACTTTGTCGTCTTTTGCCTCATCGCCTGATTTGATAGGAGACTTGTCTTCAGGGATAAGAAGGGGTATTATTGATGGGACTGGCTGAATAAACTTCTCAGAAGGTTTCGGAACTTCAAATTCTTCAGCACTATGATCGTCAGAATATTCTTTTGGAATTGGTTTTGTCGCGTCAATGGGTGACTTCGGTTTGTCTTCTACCTTCAGAGGAACTTTGTCGTCTTTTGGCTTATCGCCCGATTTAATAGGAGACTTGTCTTCAGGGAAAAGAGGAGGTATTTTTAATGGGACTGGCTGAGCAAACTTCTCAGAAGGTTTCGGAATTCCAAATTCTTCATCACTCTCATCGTCTGAATAGTCTTTCACAATTGGATTTGTGGCGTCAATTGGTGACTTGGGTTTGTCTTCTAACTTCAGAGGAAGTTTGTCGTCTTTGGGCTTCTCGTCTGTTTTTAAGGGAGACTTGTCTCCAGAGACAAGAGGAGATATTACTGATGGGACTGGCTGAATAGACTTTTCGGTAGGTTTCGGATTTACAAATTCTTGATGACTCTCATCGTCTGAATAGTCTTTTGGAATTGGTTTTGTCGAGTCGATTGGTGACTTGGGTTTGTCTTCTACCTTCAGAGGAAGTTTGTCGTCTTTTGGCTTATCGTCTGATTTGATAGGAGACTTGTCTCCAGAGATAAGAGGAGATATTACTGATGGAATTGGCTGAACAAACTTTTCAGAAGGTTTCGGAATTCCATATTCTATATCACTCTCATCGTCAGAATATTCTTTTGGAATTGGTTTTGTCGAGTCAATTGGCGACTTGGGTTTGTCTTCTACCTTCAGAGGAAGTTTGTCGTCTTTTGGCTTATCGATTGTTTTTAAGGGAGACTTGTCTCCAGAGATAAGAGGAGATATTACTGATGGGACTGGATGAATAGACTTGTCAGTAGGTTTCGGGATTCCAAATTCTTGGTCACTCTGATCGTCTGAATATTCTTTTGGAATTTGTTTTGTCGCGTCAATTGGTGACTTGGGTTTGTCTTCTACCTTCAGTGGAACTTTGTCGTCTTTTGCCTCATCGCCTGATTTGATAGGAGACTTGTCTTCAGGGATAAGAAGGGGTATTATTGATGGGACTGGCTGAATAAACTTCTCAGAAGGTTTTGGAACTTCAAATTCTTCAGCACTATGATCGTCAGAATATTCTTTTGGAATTGGTTTTGTCGCGTCAATGGGTGACTTCGGTTTGTCTTCTACCTTCAGAGGAACTTTGTCGTCTTTTGGCTTATCGCCCGATTTGATAGGAGACTTGTCTTCAGGGAAAAGAGGAGGTATTTTTAATGGGACTGGCTGAGCAAACTTCTCAGAAGGTTTCGGAATTCCAAATTCTTCATCACTCTCATCGTCTGAATAGTCTTTCACAATTGGATTTGTGGCGTCAATTGGTGACTTGGGTTTGTCTCCTAACTTCAGAGGAAGTTTGTCGTCTTTGGGCTTCTCGTCTGTTTTTAAGGGAGACTTGTCTCCAGAGACAAGAGGAGATATTACTGATGGGACTGGCTGAATAGACTTTTCGGTAGGTTTCGGATTTACAAATTCTTGATGACTCTCATCGTCTGAATAGTCTTTTGGAATTGGTTTTGTCGAGTCGATTGGTGACTTGGGTTTGTCTTCTACCTTCAGAGGAAGTTTGTCGTCTTTTGGCTTATCGTCTGATTTGATAGGAGACTTGTCTCCAGAGATAAGAGGAGATATTACTGATGGGATTGGCTGAACAAACTTTTCAGAAGGTTTCGGAATTCCATATTCTATATCACTCTCATCGTCTGAATATTCTTTTGGAATTGGTTTTGTCGAGTCAATTGGCGACTTGGGTTTGTCTTCTAACTTCAGAGGAAGTTTGTCGTCCTTTGGCTTATCGTTTGTTTTTAAGGGAGACTTGTCTCCAGAGATAAGAGGAGATATTACTGATGGGACTGGATGAATAGACTTCTCAGAAGGTTTCGGGATTCCAAATTCTTGGTCACTCTCATCGTTTGAATATTCTTTTGGAATTTGTTTTGTCGCGTCAATTGGTGACTTGGGTTTGTCTTCTACCTTCAGTGGAACTTTGTCGTCTTTTGCCTCATCGCCTGATTTGATAAGAGACTTGTCGTCAGGGATAAGAGGGGGTATTATTGATGGGACTGGCTGAGCAAACTTTACAGAAGGTTTCGGAATTCCAAATTCTTTATCACTCTCATCGTTTGAATATTCTTTTGAAATTGGTTTTGTCACGTCAATTGGCGACTTGGGTTTCTCTTCTACCTTTAGAGGAAGTTTGTCGTCTTTGGGATTATCGACTGATTTGATAGGAGACTTGTCTCCAGAGATAAGAGGAGATATTACAGATGGCACTGGCTGAATAGACTTTTCAGTAGGTTTCGGAATTACAAATTCTTGATCACTCTCATCGTCTGAATAGTCTTTTGGAATTGGTTTTGTTAAATCAATTGGTGGCTTGGGTATGTCTTCTAGCTTAAGAGGAAGTTTGGCGTCATTTTGCTTATCGCCTGATTTGATAGGAGACTTGTCTTCACGGATAAGAGGGGGTATTACTGATGGGACTGGCTGAATAAACTTCTCAGAAGGTTTCGGAACTCCAAATTCTTCAGCACTATGATCGTCAGAATATTCTTTTGGAATTGGTTTTGTCGCGTCAATTGGTGACTTGGGTTTGTCTTCTACCTTCAGAGGAACTTTGTCGTCTTTTGTCTCATCGCCTGATTTGATAGGAGACTTGTCTTCAGGGATAAGAGGGGGTATTATTGATGGGACTGGCTGAGCAAACTTTTCAGAAGGTTTCGGAATTCCAAATTCTACATCACTCTCATCGTCTGAATAGTCTTTCACAATTGGATTTGTGGCGTCAATTGGTGACTTGGGTTTGTCTTCTACCTTCAGAGGAAGTTTGTCGTCTTTGGGCTTATCGTCTGTTTTTAAGGGAGACTTGTCTCCAGAGACAAGAGGAGATATTACTGATGGGACTGGCTGAATAGACTTTTCGGTAGGTTTCGGAATTACAAATTCTTGATCACTCTCATCGTCTGAATAGTCTTTTGGAATTGGTTTTGTCGAGTCAATTGGTGACTTGGGTATGTCTTCTACCTTAAGAGGAAGTTTGTCGTCTTTTGTCTCATCGCCTGATTTGATAGGAGACTTGTCTTCAGGGATAAGAGGGGGTATTATTGACGCGACTGGCTGAATAAACTTCTCAGAAGGTTTCGGAACTCCAAATTCTTCAGCACTATGATCGTCAGAATATTCTTTTGGAATTGGTTTTGTGGCGGCAAGTGGTGACTTGGGTTTGTCTTCTACCTTCAGAGGAAGTTTGTCGTCTTTTGGCTTATCGCCCGATTTGATAGGAGACTTGTCTTCAGGGAAAAGAGGAGGTATTTTTGATGGGACTGGCTGAGCAAACTTTTCAGAAGGTTTCGGAATTCCAAATTCTTCATCACTCTCATCGTCTGAATAGTCTTTCACAATTGGATTTGTCGCGTCAATTGGTGACTTGGGTTTGTCTTTTAACTTCAGAGAAAGTTTGTCGTCTTTGGGCTTATCGTCTGTTTTTAAGGGAGACTTGTCTCCAGAGACAAGAGGAGATATTACTGATGGGACTGGCTGAATAGACTTTTCGGTAGGTTTCGGAATTATAAATTCTTGATGACTCTCATCGTCTGAATAGTCTTTTGGAATTGGTTTTGTCGAGTCGATTGGTGACTTGGGTTTGTCTTCTACATTAAAAGGAACTTTGTCGTCTTCGGGCTTATTGTCTGATTTGATAGGGGACTTGTCTCCAGAGATAAGAGGAGATATTACTGATGGGACTGGCTGAATAGACTTTTCAGTAGGTTTCGGAATTACAAATTCTTGATCACTCTCATCGTCTGAATAGTCTCTTGGAATTGGTTTTGTCAAGTCAATTGGTGGTTTAGGTATGCCTTCTATCTTAAGAGGAACTTTGTCATCTACAGTGTCCGTAACAATGTTGGTGATAAGTATTTGTTTGGAATCCAATATTTGACTTGTAGTAGTCACAGTATTTATTATGGTTGTTGAACGTTGGTCTACTTTGAAAGGCTCGGTCGATTTTTCAGACGGTTTCGGAATTCCAAATTCTTCATCAGTATCATTGTCTGAATAGTCTTTTGTAATTGGTTTTGTTCTGTCAATTGGTGACTTCGGTTTGTCTTCTACCTTGAGAGGAAGTTTGTCGTCTTTTGTCTCATCGCCTGATTTGATAGGAGACTTGTCTTCACGGAAAAGAGGAGACATTACTGCTGGGATTGGCTGAATAGACTTTTCAGAAGGTTTCGGAATTCCAAATTCTTCATGACTCTCATCGTCAGAATATTCTTTTGGAATTTGTTTTGTCGCGTCAATTGGTGACTTGGGTTTGTCTTCTACCTTCAGAGGAACTTTGTCGTCTTTTGTCTCATCGCCTGATTTGATAGGAGACTTGTCTTCACGGAAAAGAGGGGGTATTATTGATGGGACTGGCTGAGCAAACTTTTCAGAAGGTTTCGGAATTCCAAATTCTTCATCACTCTCATCGTCTGAATAGTCTTTCACAATTGAATTTGTGGCGTCAATCGGTGAATTGGGTTTGTCTTCTAGCTTCAGAGGAAGTTTGTCGTCTTTGGGCTTATCGTCTGTTTTTAAGGGAGACTTGTCTCCAGAGATAAGAGGAGATATTACTGATGGGACTGGCTGAATAGACTTTTCAGTCGGTTTCGGAATCACAAATTCTTGATCACTCTCATCGTCTGAATAGTCTTTTGGAATTGGTTTTGTCGAGTCGATTGGTGACTTGGGTATGTCTTCTACCTTAAGAGGAAGTTTGTCGTCTTTTGTCTCATCACCTGATTTGATACGAGACTTGTCTTCAGGGATAAGAGGGGGTATTATTGATAGGACTGGCTGAATAAACTTCTCAGAAGGTTTCGGAACTCCAAATTCTTCAGCACTATGATCGTCAGAATATTCTTTTGGAATTGGTTTTGTGGTGGCAAGTGGTGACTTGGGTTTGTCTTCTACCTTCAGAGGAAGTTTGGCGTCTTTGGGTTCATAGTCTGTTTTTAAGGGAGACTTGTCTCCAGAGATAAGAGGAGATATTACTGATGGGACTGGCTGAACAAACTTTTCAGAAGGTTTCGGAATTCCAAATTCTTGATCACTTTCATCGTCTGAATAGTCTTTCACAATTGGATTTGTCGCGTCAATTGGTGACTTGGGTTTGTCTTCTACCTTCAGAGGAAGTTTGTCGTCTTTGGGCTTATCGTCTGTTTTGATAGGAGACTTGTCTCCAGAGATAAGAGGAGATATTACTGATGGGATTGGCTGAATAGACTTTTCAGTAGGTTTCGGAATTCCATATTCTTCATCACTCTCGTCGTCAGAATATTCTTTTGGAATTGGTTTTGTTGAGTCAAATGGTGGTTTGGGTATGTCCTCTACCTTAAAAGGAACTTTGTCATCTACAGTGTCCGTAACAATGTTTGTGATGTGCATTTGTTTGGAATCCATTATTTGACTTGTAGTAGTCACAGTATTTATTATGGTTGTTGAACGTTGGTCTACTTTGAAAGGCTCGGTCGATTTTTCGGACGGTTTCGGAATTCCAAATTCTTTATCACTTTCATCGTCTGAATAGTCTTTCACAATTGGATTTGTCGCGTCAATTGGTGACTTGGGTTTGTCTTCTACCTTCAGAGGAAGTTTGTCGTCTTTAGGCTTATCGTCTGTTTTGATAGGAGACTTGTCTATAGAGATAAGAGGAGATATTACTGATGGGATTGGCTGAATAGACTTTTCAGTAGGTTTCGGAATTCCATATTCTTCATCACTCTCGTCGTCAGAATATTCTTTTGGAATTGGTTTTGTCGCGTGAATTGGTGACTTGGGTTTGTCTTCTACCTTCAGAGGAAGTTTGGCGTCTTTGGGTTCATAGTCTGTTTTTAAGGGAGACTTGTCTCCAGAGATAAGAGGAGATATTACTGATGGGACTGGCTGAACAAACTTTTCAGAAGGTTTCGGAATTCCAAATTCTTGATCACTTTCATCGTCTGAATAGTCTTTCACAATTGGATTTGTCGCGTCAATTGGTGACTTGGGTTTGTCTTCTACCTTCAGAGGAAGTTTGTCGTCTTTGGGCTTATCGTCTGTTTTGATAGGAGACTTGTCTCCAGAGATAAGAGGAGATATTACTGATGGGATTGGCTGAATAGACTTTTCAGTAGGTTTCGGAATTCCATATTCTTCATCACTCTCGTCGTCAGAATATTCTTTTGGAATTGGTTTTGTTGAGTCAAATGGTGGTTTGGGTATGTCCTCTACCTTAAAAGCAACTTTGTCATCTACAGTGTCCGTAACAATGTTTGTGATGTGCATTTGTTTGGAATCCATTATTTGACTTGTAGTAGTCACAGTATTTATTATGGTTGTTGAACGTTGGTCTACTTTGAAAGGCTCGGTCGATTTTTCGGACGGTTTCGGAATTCCAAATTCTTTATCACTTTCATCGTCTGAATAGTCTTTCACAATTGGATTTGTCGCGTCAATTGGTGACTTGGGTTTGTCTTCTACCTTCAGAGGAAGTTTGTCGTCTTTGGGCTTATCGTCTGTTTTGATAGGAGACTTGTCTCTAGAGATAAGAGGAGATATTACTGATGGGATTGGCTGAATAGACTTTTCAGTAGGTTTCGGAATTCCATATTCTTCATCACTCTCGTCGTCAGAATATTCTTTTGGAATTGGTTTTGTCGCGTGAATTGGTGACTTGGGTTTGTCTTCTACCTTCAGAGGAAGTTTGGCGTCTTTGGGTTCATAGTCTGTTTTTAAGGGAGACTTGTCTCCAGAGATAAGAGGAGATATTACTGATGGGACTGGCTGAACAAACTTTTCAGAAGGTTTCGGAATTCCAAATTCTTGATCACTTTCATCGTCTGAATAGTCTTTCACAATTGGATTTGTCGCGTCAATTGGTGACTTGGGTTTGTCTTCTACCTTCAGAGGAAGTTTGTCGTCTTTGGGCTTATCGTCTGTTTTGATAGGAGACTTGTCTCCAGAGATAAGAGGAGATATTACTGATGGGATTGGCTGAATAGACTTTTCAGTAGGTTTCGGAATTCCATATTCTTCATCACTCTCGTCGTCAGAATATTCTTTTGGAATTGGTTTTGTTGAGTCAAATGGTGGTTTGGGTATGTCCTCTACCTTAAAAGCAACTTTGTCATCTACAGTGTCCGTAACAATGTTTGTGATGTGCATTTGTTTGGAATCCATTATTTGACTTGTAGTAGTCACAGTATTTATTATGGTTGTTGAACGTTGGTCTACTTTGAAAGGCTCGGACGATTTTTCGGACGGTTTCGGAATTCCAAATTCTTTATCACTTTCATCGTCTGAATAGTCTTTTGTAATTGGTTTTGTTTCGTCAATTGGTGACTTGAGTTTGTCTTCTACCTTCAGAGGAAGTTTGTCGTCTTTGGGTTTATCGTCTGATTTTATGGGAGACTTGTCTCCAGAGATAAGAGGAGATATTACTGATGGGACTGGCTGAATAAACTTTTCAGAAGGTTTCGGAATTCCAAATTCTTCATCACTATGATCGTCAGAATATTGTTTTGGAATTGGTTTTGTCGCGTCAATTGCTGACTTGGGTTTGTCTTCTACCTTCAGAGGAAGTTTGGCGTCTTTGGGTTCATCGTCTGTTTTTAAGGGAGACTTGTCTCCAGAGATAAGAGGAGATATTACTGATGGGATTGGCTGAATAGACTTTTCAGTAGGTTTCGGAACTCCATATTCTTCATCACTCTCGTCGTCAGAATATTCTTTTGGAATTGGTTTTGTCGCGTCAATTGGTGACTTGGGTTTGTCTTCTACCTTCAGAGGAAGTTTGGCGTCTTTGGGTTCATAGTCTGTTTTTAAGGGAGACTTGTCTCCAGAGATAAGAGGAGATATTACTGATGGGACGGGCTGAACAAACTTTTCAGAAGGTTTCGGAATTCCAAATTCTTGATCACTTTCATCGTCTGAATAGTCTTTCACAATTGGATTTGTCGCGTCAATTGGTGACTTGGGTTTGTCTTCTACCTTCAGAGGAAGTTTGTCGTCTTTGGGCTTATCGTCTGTTTTGATAGGAGACTTGTCTCCAGAGATAAGAGGAGATATTACTGATGGGATTGGCTGAATAGACTTTTCAGTAGGTTTCGGAATTCCATATTCTTCATCACTCTCGTCGTCAGAATATTCTTTTGGAATTCGTTTTGTTGAGTCAAATGGTGGTTTGGGTATGTCCTCTACCTTAAAAGGAACTTTGTCATCTACAGTGTCCGTAACAATGTTTGTGATGTGCATTTGTTTGGAATCCATTATTTGACTTGTAGTAGTCACAGTATTTATTATGGTTGTTGAACGTTGGTCTACTTTGAAAGGCTCGGTCGATTTTTCGGACGGTTTCGGAATTCCAAATTCTTCATCAGTATCATCGTCTGAATAGTCTTTTGTAATTGGTTTTGTTCCGTCAATTGGTGACTTGGGTTTGTCTTCTACCTTCAGAGGAATTTTGTCGTCTTTGGGTTTATCGTCTGATTTTATGGGAGACTTGTCTCCAGAGATAAGAGGAGATATTACTGATGGGACTGGCTGAATAAACTTTTCAGAAGGTTTCAGAATTCCAAATTCTTCATCACTATGATCGTCAGAATATTGTTTTGGAATTGGTTTTGTCGCGTCAATTGCTGACTTGGGTTTGTCTTCTACCTTCAGAGGAAGTTTGGCGTCTTTGGGTTCATCGTCTGTTTTTAAGGGAGACTTGTCTCCAGAGATAAAAGGAGATATTACTGATGGGACTGGCTGAGCAAACTTTTCAGAAGGTTTCGGAATTCCAAATTCTTGATCACTTTCATCGTCTGAATAGTCTTTCACAATTGGATTTGTCGCGTCAATTGGTGACTTGGGTTTGTCTTCTACCTTCAGAGGAAGTTTGTCGTCTTTGGGCTTATCGTCTGATTTGATAGGAGACTTGTCTCCAGAGATAAGAGGAGATATTACTGATGGGATTGGCTGAATAGACTTTTCAGTAGGTTTCGGAATTCCAAATTCTTGATCACTCTCATCGTCAGAATATTCTTTTGGAATTGGTTTTGTCGCGTCAATTGGTGACTTGGGTTTGTCTTCTACCTTCAGAGGAAGTTTGGCGTCTTTGGGTTCATCGTCTGTTTTTAAGGGAGACTTGTCTCCAGAGATAAAAGGAGATATTACTGATGGGACTGGCTGAACAAACTTTTCAGAAGGTTTCGGAATTCCAAATTCTTCATCACTTTCATCGTCTGAATAGTCTTTCACAATTGGATTTGTCGCGTCAATTGGTGACTTCGGTTTGTCTTCTACCTTCAGAGGAAGTTTGTCGTCTTTGGGCTTATCGTCTGTTTTTAAGGGAGACTTGTCTCCAGAGATAAGAGGATATATTACTAATGGGACTGACTGAATAAACTTTTCAGAAGGTTTCGGAATTCCAAATTCTTCATCACTATGATTGTCAGAATATTGTTTTGGAATTGCTTTTGTGGCGTCAAGTGGTGACTTGGGTTTGTCTTCTACCTTCAGAGGAAGTTTGTCGTCTTTGGGCTTATCGTCTGTTTTTAAGGAAGACTTGTTTCCAGAGATAGGAGGAGATATTACTGATGGGATTGGCTGAATAGACTTTTCAGTAGGTTTCGGAATTCCATATTCTTCATCACTCTCGTCGTCAGAATATTCTTTTGAAATTGGTTTTGTTGAGTCAAATGGTGGTTTGGGTATGTCCTCTACCTTAACAGGAACTTTGTCAACTACAGTGTCCGTAACAATGTTTGTGATAATTTGTTTGGAATCCATTGTTTGACTTGTAGTAGTCACAGTATTTATTATGGTTATTGAACGATGGTCTACTTTGAAAGGCTCGGTCGATTTTTCAGAAGGTTTAGGAATTCCAAATTCTCCATCACTTTCATCGTCTGAATATTCTTTCACACTTGGTTTTGTGGCTTCAATTGGTGACTTAGGTTTGTCTTCTACCTTCAGAGGAAGTTTGTCGTCTTTTGGAATTGGTTTTGTCGCGTCAACTGGTGACTTGGGTTTGTCTTCTACCTTCAGAGGAAGTTTGTCGTCTTTGGGCTTATCGTCTGTTTTTAAGGCAGGCTTGTCTCCAGAGATAAGAGGAGATATTACTGATGGGACTGGCTGAACAAACTTTTCAGAATGTTTCGGAATTACAAATTCATGATCACACTCATCGTCTGAATAGTCTTTAGGAAATGGTTTTGTTAAATCAATTGGTGGCTTGGGTATGTCTTCTACCTTAAGAGGAAGTTTGTCGTTTTTGGGCTTATCGTCTGTTTTTAAGGCAGACTTGTCTCCAGAGATAAGAGGAGATATTACTGATGGGACTGGCTGAATAACCTTTACAGAAGGTTTCGGGATTCCAAATTCTTGATCACTCTCATCGTCAGAATATTCTTTTGAAATTGGTTTTGTCGCGTCAATTGGTGACTTGGGTTTGTCTTCTACCTTCAGAGGAAGTTTGTCGTCTTTGGGCTTATCGCCTGATTTGATAGGACACTTGTCTTCAGGGATAAGAGGAGGTATTATTGATGGGACTGGCTTAATAAACTTTTCAGAAGTTTTCGGGATTCCTAATTCTTGATCACTCTCATCGTCTGAATATTCTTTTGGAATTGGTTTTGTCGCGTCAATTGGTGACTTGGGTTTGTCTTCTACCTTCAGAGGAACTTTGTCGTCTTTTGGAATTGGTTTTGTCGCGTCAATTGGTGACTTGGGTTTGTCTTCTAGCTTAAGAGGAACTTTGTCGTCATTTGGCTTATCGCCTGATTTGATAGGAGACTTGTCTTCACGGATAAGAGGAGGTATTATTGATGGGACTGGCTGAACAAACTTTTCAGAAGGTTTCGGGATTCCTAATTCTTGATCACTCTCATCGTCTGAATATTCTTTTGGAATTGGTTTTGTCGCGTCAATTGGTGACTTGGGTTTGTCTTCTAGCTTAAGAGGAAGTTTGTCGTCTTTGGGTTTATCGTCTGTTTTTAAGGGAGACTTGTCTCCAGAGATAAGAGGAGATATTACTGATGGGACTGGCTGAATAAACTTTTCAGAAGGTTTCGGAATCACAAAGCCTTGGTCACTCTCATCTTCTGAATATTGTTTTGGAATTGGTTTTGTCGCGTCAATTGGTGACTTGGGTTTGTCTTCTACCTTCAGAGGAACTTTGTCGTCTTTTGGAATTGGTTTTGTGGCGTCAATTCGTGACTTGGGTTTGTCTTCTACCTTCAGAGGAAGTTTGTCGTCTTTGAGCTTATCGTCTGTTTTTAAGGGAGACTTGTCTCCAGAGATAAGAGGAGATATTACTGATGGGACTGACTGAATAAACCTTTCAGAAGGTTTCGGGATTCCAAATTCTTGATCACTCTCATCGTCACAATATTCTTTTGAAATTGGTTTTGTCGCGTCAATTGGTGACTTGGGTTTGTCTTCTACCTTCAGAGAAATTTTGTCGTCTACAGTGTCCGTAACAATGTTGGTGATGTGCATTTGTTTGGAATCCATTATTTGACTTGTACTAGTCACAGTATTTATTGTGGTTGTCGAACGTTGGTCTAATTTGAAAGGCTCGGTCGATTTTTCAGAAGGTTTAGGAATTCCAAATTCTCCATCACTCTCATCGTCAGAATATTCTTTCACACTTGGTTTTGTGGCGTCAATTGGTGACTTAGGTTTGTCTTCTACCTTCAGAGGAAGTTTGTCGTCTTTTGGAATTGGTTTTGTGGCGTCAATTGGTGACTTGGGTTTGTCTTCTACCTTCAGAGGAAGTTTGTCGTCTTTGGGTTTATCGTCTGATTTTAAGGGAGACTTGTCTCCAGAGATAAAAGGAGGTATTACTGATGGGACTGGCTGAATAAACTTTTCAGAAGGTTTCGGAATCACAAAGTCTTGGTCACTCTCATCGTCTGAATATTCTTTCACACTTGGTTTTGTGGCGTCAATTGGTGACTTAGGTTTGTCTTCTACCTTCAGAGGAAGTTTGTCATCTTTTGGAATTGGTTTTGTGGCGTCAATTGGTGACTTGGGTTTGTCTTCTACCTTCAGAAGAAGTTTGTCGTCTTTGGGTTTATCGTCTGATTTTAAGGGAGACTTGTCTCCAGAGATAAAAGGAGGTATTACTGATGGGACTGGCTGAACAAACTTTTCAGAAGGTTTCGGAATTACAAATTCTTGATCACTCTTATCTTCTGAATATTCTTTTGGAATTGGTTTTGTTAAATCTATTGGTGGCTTGAGTATGTCTTCTTCCTTAAGAGGAACTTTGTCATCTACAGTGTCCGTAACAATGTTAGTGATGTGCATTTGTTTGGAATCCATTATTTGAGTTGTAGTAGTCACAGTATTTATTGTGGTTGTCGAACGTTGGTCTACTTTGAAAGGCTCGGTCGATTTTTCAGAAGGAAGAGGAGCTATTATTGATGGCACTGGATGAATAGACTTTTCAGAAGGTTTCGCGATTCCAAATTCTTGATCACTCTCATCTTCTGAATATTCTGTTGGAATTGGTTTTGTTAAATCAATTGGTGGCTTAGGTATGTCTTCTACCTTAAGAGGAATTTTGTCATCTACAGTGTCCGTAACAATGTTGGTGATGTGCATTTGTTTGGAATCCATTATTTTACTTGTAGTAGTCACAGTATTTATTGTGGTTGTCGAACGTTGGTCTACTTTGAAAGGCTCGGTCGATTTTTCAGAATGTTTAGGAATTCCAAATTCTCCATCACTCTCATCGTCTGAATATTCTTTCACACTTGGTTTTGTCGCGTCAATTGGTGACTTGGGTTTGTCTTCTACCTTCAGAGGAAGTTTGTCGCCTTTGGGCTTATCGTCTGTTTTTAAGGGAGACTTGTCTCCAGAGATAAAAGGAGGTATTACTGATGGGACTGGCTGAACGAACTTTTCAGAAAGTTTCGGAATTAGAAATTCTTGATCACTCTCATCGTCTGAATAGTCTTTAGGAATTGGTTTTGTTAAATCAATTGGTGGCTTGGGTATGTCTTCTACCTTAAGAGGAATTTTGTCGTCTACAGTGTCCGTAACAATGTTGGTGATGTGCATTTGTTTGGAATCCATTATTTGACTTGTAGTAGTCTCTGTAATTAGTGTGGTTTTCGAACGTTGGTCTACTTTGAAAGACTCTGTCGATTTTTCAGAAGGTTTAGGAATTCCAAATTCTTCATCACTCTCATCGTCTGAATAAACTGTCACACTTGGTTTTTTGGCGTCAATTGGTGACTTAGGTTTGTCTTCTACCTTCAGAGGAAGTTTGTCGTCTTTTCGAATTGGTTTTGTGGCGTCAATTGGTGACTTGGGTTTGTCTTCTACCTTCAGAGGAAGTTTATCGTCTTTGGGTTTATCGTCTGATTTTAAGGGAGACTTGTCTCCAGAGATAAGAGGAGATATTACTGATGGGACTGGCTGAATAACCTTTACAGAAGGTTTCGGGATTCCAAATTCTTGATCACTCTCATCTTCTGAATATTCTTTTGGAATTGGTTTTGTTAAATCAATTGGTGGCTTGGGTATGTCTTCTACCTTAAGAGGAATTTTGTCGTCTACAGTGTCCGTAACAATGTTGGTGATGTGCATTTGTTTGGAATCCATTATTTGACTTGTAGTAGTCTCTGTAATTAGTGTGGTTTTCGAACGTTGGTCTACTTTGAAAGACTCTGTCGATTTTTCAGAAGGTTTAGGAATTCCAAATTCTTCATCACTCTCATCGTCTGAATAAACTGTCACACTTGGTTTTTTGGCGTCAATTGGTGACTTAGGTTTGTCTTCTACCTTCAGAGGAAGTTTGTCGTCTTTTGGAATTGGTTTTGTGGCATCAATTGGTGACTTGGGTTTGTCTTCTACCTTCAGAGGAAGTTTGTCGTCTTTGGGCTTATCATCTGTTTTTAAGGGAGACTTGTCTCCAGAGATAAGAGGAGATATTACTGATGGGACTGGCTGAATAAACTTTTCAGAAGGTTTCGGAATCACAAATTCTTGGTCACTCTCATCTTCTGAATATTCTTTTGGAATTGGTTTTGTCGCGTCAATTGGTGACTTGGGTTTGTCTTCTACCTTCAGAGAAATTTTGTCGTCTACAGTGTCCGTAACAATGTTGGTGATGTGCATTTGTTTGGAATCCATTATTTGACTTGTACTAGTCACAGTATTTATTGTGGTTGTCGAACGTTGGTCTACTTTGAAAGGCTCGGTCGATTTTTCAGAAGGTTTAGGAATTCCAAATTCTCCATCACTCTCATCGTCTGAATATTCTTTCACACTTGGTTTTGTGGCGTCAATTGGTGACTTAGGTTTGTCTTCTACCTTCAGAGGAAGTTTGTCGTCTTTTGGAATTGGTTTTGTGGCGTCAATTGGTGACTTGGGTTTGTCTTCTAGCTTCAGAGAAATTTTGTCGTCTACAGTGTCCGTAACAATGTTGGTGATGTGCATTTGTTTGGAATCCATTATTTGACTTGTACTAGTCACAGTATTTATTGTGGTTGTCGAACGTTGGTCTACTTTGAAAGGCTCGGTCGATTTTTCAGAATGTTTAGGAATTCCAAATTCTCCATCACTCTCATCGTCTGAATATTCTTTCACACTTGGTTTTGTCGCGTCAATTGGTGACTTGGGTTTGTCTTCTACCTTCAGAGGAAGTTTGTCGCCTTTGGGCTTATCGTCTGTTTTTAAGGGAGACTTGTCTCCAGAGATAAAAGGAGGTATTACTGATGGGACTGGCTGAACGAACTTTTCAGAAAGTTTCGGAATTAGAAATTCTTGATCACTCTCATCGTCTGAATAGTCTTTAGGAATTGGTTTTGTTAAATCAATTGGTGGCTTGGGTATGTCTTCTACCTTAAGAGGAATTTTGTCGTCTACAGTGTCCGTAACAATGTTGGTGATGTGCATTTGTTTGGAATCCATTATTTGACTTGTAGTAGTCTCTGTAATTAGTGTGGTTTTCGAACGTTGGTCTACTTTGAAAGACTCTGTCGATTTTTCAGAAGGTTTAGGAATTCCAAATTCTTCATCACTCTCATCGTCTGAATAGTCTGTCACACTTGGTTTTTTGGCGTCAATTGGTGACTTAGGTTTGACTTCTACCTTCAGAGGAAGTTTGTCGTCTTTTGGAATTGGTTTTGTCGCGTCAATTGGTGACTTGGGTTTGTCTTCTACCTTCAGAGGAAGTTTATCGTCTTTGGGTTTATCGTCTGATTTTAAGGGAGACTTGTCTCCAGAGATAAGAGGAGATATTACTGATGGGACTGGCTGAATAACCTTTACAGAAGGTTTCGGGATTCCAAATTCTTGATCACTCTCATCGTCTGAATAGTCTTTAGGAATTGGTTTTGTTAAATCAATTGGTGGCTTGGGTATGTCTTCTACCTTAAGAGGAATTTTGTCGTCTACAGTGTCCGTAACAATGTTGGTGATGTGCATTTGTTTGGAATCCATTATTTGACTTGTAGTAGTCTCTGTAATTAGTGTGGTTTTCGAACGTTGGTCTACTTTGAAAGACTCTGTCGATTTTTCAGAAGGTTTAGGAATTCCAAATTCTTCATCACTCTCATCGTCTGAATAAACTGTCACACTTGGTTTTTTGGCGTCAATTGGTGACTTAGGTTTGTCTTCTACCTTCAGAGGAAGTTTGTCGTCTTTTGGAATTGGTTTTGTGGCATCAATTGGTGACTTGGGTTTGTCTTCTACCTTCAGAGGAAGTTTGTCGTCTTTGGGCTTATCATCTGTTTTTAAGGGAGACTTGTCTCCAGAGATAAGAGGAGATATTACTGATGGGACTGGCTGAATAAACTTTTCAGAAGGTTTCGGAATCACAAATTCTTGGTCACTCTCATCTTCTGAATATTCTTTTGGAATTGGTTTTGTCGCGTCAATTGGTGACTTGGGTTTGTCTTCTACCTTCAGAGAAATTTTGTCGTCTACAGTGTCCGTAACAATGTTGGTGATGTGCATTTGTTTGGAATCCATTATTTGACTTGTACTAGTCACAGTATTTATTGTGGTTGTCGAACGTTGGTCTACTTTGAAAGGCTCGGTCGATTTTTCAGAAGGTTTAGGAATTCCAAATTCTCCATCACTCTCATCGTCTGAATATTCTTTCACACTTGGTTTTGTGGCGTCAATTGGTGACTTAGGTTTGTCTTCTACCTTCAGAGGAAGTTTGTCGTCTTTTGGAATTGGTTTTGTGGCGTCAATTGGTGACTTGGGTTTGTCTTCTAGCTTCAGAGAAATTTTGTCGTCTACAGTGTCCGTAACAATGTTGGTGATGTGCATTTGTTTGGAATCCATTATTTGACTTGTACTAGTCACAGTATTTATTGTGGTTGTCGAACGTTGGTCTACTTTGAAAGGCTCGGTCGATTTTTCAGAATGTTTAGGAATTCCAAATTCTCCATCACTCTCATCGTCTGAATATTCTTTCACACTTGGTTTTGTCGCGTCAATTGGTGACTTGGGTTTGTCTTCTACCTTCAGAGGAAGTTTGTCGCCTTTGGGCTTATCGTCTGTTTTTAAGGGAGACTTGTCTCCAGAGATAAAAGGAGGTATTACTGATGGGACTGGCTGAACGAACTTTTCAGAAAGTTTCGGAATTAGAAATTCTTGATCACTCTCATCGTCTGAATAGTCTTTAGGAATTGGTTTTGTTAAATCAATTGGTGGCTTGGGTATGTCTTCTACCTTAAGAGGAATTTTGTCGTCTACAGTGTCCGTAACAATGTTGGTGATGTGCATTTGTTTGGAATCCATTATTTGACTTGTAGTAGTCTCTGTAATTAGTGTGGTTTTCGAACGTTGGTCTACTTTGAAAGACTCTGTCGATTTTTCAGAAGGTTTAGGAATTCCAAATTCTTCATCACTCTCATCGTCTGAATAGTCTGTCACACTTGGTTTTTTGGCGTCAATTGGTGACTTAGGTTTGACTTCTACCTTCAGAGGAAGTTTGTCGTCTTTTGGAATTGGTTTTGTCGCGTCAATTGGTGACTTGGGTTTGTCTTCTACCTTCAGAGGAAGTTTATCGTCTTTGGGTTTATCGTCTGATTTTAAGGGAGACTTGTCTCCAGAGATAAGAGGAGATATTACTGATGGGACTGGCTGAATAACCTTTACAGAAGGTTTCGGGATTCCAAATTCTTGATCACTCTCATCGTCTGAATAGTCTTTAGGAATTGGTTTTGTTAAATCAATTGGTGGCTTGGGTATGTCTTCTACCTTAAGAGGAATTTTGTCGTCTACAGTGTCCGTAACAATGTTGGTGATGTGCATTTGTTTGGAATCCATTATTTGACTTGTAGTAGTCTCTGTAATTAGTGTGGTTTTCGAACGTTGGTCTACTTTGAAAGACTCTGTCGATTTTTCAGAAGGTTTAGGAATTCCAAATTCTTCATCACTCTCATCGTCTGAATAGTCTGTCACACTTGGTTTTTTGGCGTCAATTGGTGACTTAGGTTTGTCTTCTACCTTCAGAGGAAGTTTGTCGTCTTTTGGAATTGGTTTTGTGGCGTCAATTGGTGACTTGGGTTTGTCTTCTACCTTCAGAGGAAGTTTATCGTCTTTGGGTTTATCGTCTGATTTTAAGGGAGACTTGTCTCCAGAGATAAGAGGAGATATTACTGATGGGACTGGCTGAATAAACTTTTCAGAAGGTTTCGGAATCACAAATTCTTGGTCACTCTCATCTTCTGAATATACTTTTGGAATTGGTTTTGTGGCATCAATGGGTGACGGGGGTTTGTCTTCCACCTTCAGAAAAAGTTTGGCGCTGGGGGGTAGGGCGAAAGGGGGGGAAAAAAGGGGACTAATTTTTGGTTGGTTTAAAGGGGGGGGGAGGAAGGGGTGGGGGTTTATGGGTGTTGGTGGGAGGAATTCCCGTGTGGGGCTTATCGTCTGTTTTTAAGGGAGACTTGTCTCCAGAAGTAAGAGGAGATATTACTGATGGGACTGGCTGAACAAACTTTTCAGAAGGTTTCGGAATTACAAATTCTTGATCACTCTTATCTTCTGAATATTCTTTTGGAATTGGTTTTGTTAAATCCATTGGTGGCTTGAGTATGTCTTCTACCTTAAGAGGAATTTTGTCATCTACAGTGTCCGTAACAATGTTGGTGATGTGCATTTGTTTGGAATCCATTATTTGTCTTGTAGTAGTCACAGTATTTATTGTGATTGTCGAACGTTGGTCTACTTTGAAAGGCTCGGTCGATTTTTCAGAAGGAAGAGGAGCTATTATTGATGGGACTGGATGAATAGACTTTTCAGAAGGTTTCGGGATTCCAAATTCTTGATCACTCTCATCTTCTGAATATTCTTTTGGAATTGGTTTTGTTAAATCAATTGGTGGCTTCGGTATGTCTTCTACCTTAAGAGGAATTTTGTCATCTACAGTGTCCGTAACAATGTTGGTGATGTGCATTTGTTTGGAATCCATTATTTTACTTGTAGTAGTCACAGTATTTATTGTGGTTGTCGAACGTTGGTCTACTTTGAAAGGCTCGGTCGATTTTTCAGAAGGTGTAGGAATTCCAAATTCTCCATCACTCTCATCGTCTGAATATTCTTTCACACTTGGTTTTGTGGCGTCAATTGGTGACTTAGGTTTGTCTTCTACCTTCAGAGAAAGTTTGTCGTCTTTGGGTTTATCGTCTGATTTTAAGGGAGACTTGTCTCCAGAGATAAAAGGAGGTATTACTGATGGGACTGGCTGAACGAACTTTTCAGAAGGTTTCGGAATTAGAAATTCTTGATCACTCTCATCGTCTGAATAGTCTTTAGGAATTGGTTTTGTTAAATCAATTGGTGGCTTGGGTATGTCTTCTACCTTAAGAGGAATTTTGTCATCTACAGTGTCCGTAACAATGTTGGTGATGTGCATTTGTTTGGAATCCATTATTTGACTTGTAGTAGTCACAGTATTTATTGTGGTTGTCGAACGTTGGTCTACTTTGAAACGATCGGTCGATTTTTCAGAAGATTTCGGAATTCCAAATTCTTCATCACTCTCATCGTCAGAATATTCTTTTGGAATTGGTTTTGTCGCGTCAATTGGTGACTTTGGTTTGTCTTCTACCTTCAGAGGAACCTTGTCGTCTTTCAGCTTATCGCCTGATTTCATAGGAGACTTGTCTTCACGGATAAGAGGAGGTATTATTGATGGGACTGGATGAATAGACTTTTCAGAAGGTTTAGGAATCACAAATTCTTGGTCACTCTCATCTTCTGAATATTCTTTTGGAATTGGTTTTGTTAAATCAATTGGTGGCTTGGGTATGTCTAATACCTTAAGAGGAATTTTGTCGTCTACAGTGTCCGGAAGAATGTTGGTGATAAGCCTTTGTTTGGAATCCATTATTTGACTTGTAGTCGTCACAGTATTTATTGTGGTTGTCGAACGTATGCCTATTTTGAAAGGCTCGGTCGATTTTTTAGAAGGTTTCGGAATTCCAAAATCTTCATTATTCTCATCGTCTGAATAGTCTTTTGGAACTGATGTTGTCGCGTCAAGTGGGGACGTGGGTTTGTCTTCTACCTTAATAGGAACTTTGTCATGTTTTGCTTTATCGTCTAATTTGATAGGAGACTTGTCTTCAGGGATTAGAGGAGGGATTAGTGATGTGACTGGCTCAATTGGTTTCATATTGCCTAATTTTGTATCGTGATCATCTGACAAATTTATAAGTGTTGAATACTCTTTAGTAGTTACATCATCCGTTTCCACCGAGTCAAATATGTTATCGTTTGAATAGTCTTTTCTAGTTTGTACAACTGGCTGAATCATCAGTGTTTTCGATTCTTGTTCTTCAATTAAATTATCTGTTTCATGTGAATATTTGGTACCTCCCGTCATCGAGACTGTTTTCAAAGATATTGAATTGGGACAAATTTCTTTTTCCTTGGAGTATCTTTCTGATGATGTTTTAGGTGATGTTGGAAACTTTACTGAATGTGTAATTTCATGAGTAGTATACTCAATTTTCGTTTTCTGATTTTTGCTTACATCTGTTAAATGTTCTTTGTGTCTTACCGATAAATTCTTAATTTTTTGTATCTTTTCCATATGGTCAAGTTCTTCGTCACTTTCACTTTCTTCTGGTTTCAATTTTTGTTTTATTTTTACTTCAGATGGAAATTTGTATTTTTCTTTGTCAGCCAATTGAGAGTTGTCTAGGGTCTTTAAGACCGTCTTATGGTGAGATTGAAGTTCTTCAGATCTAGTACCATAAAAAGTATCTATTCCTTCATGTAGTGGAAAATTATTCGAAATTTCTTTTTCTTTTTGAGTTGACTTATCAATTATTAGTTCACTAAGCTTCTCTTCATATTCTTTAACTGCGTGAACAAATTCTTTTGTATCTTGTATATCAGATTTGGAGATTGAATGTAACTGTTCTATGGTATGTGAAATTTTTGGGAAGCCTTTATCCATACTCTCCACATCTGATTCTATAGGAAATGCTTCCGTATCACATTCTGTAAGCCATTTAATTTGACTGTCTGCAATTGTTTTCTGGCCAGAACTTTCAAATTCATATTCTTTAATAGTTCTTGAAACATTATAGTCTAACACCTCGTGCTCTAGGAACTTTGCTGTTGTCGTTTTTGGATCATCGCTTAGCAATTTCAAACCTGTATCCGGCTGTTTTTCAAAAACCTTCGCCATATCAGAGATTGTGCGCTTTGAGCATTTTTTTTCACAAGCATCCTCAAGGATATCAAAACTACTACCCGGTTTAGACGCAGACGAAACGGGGGAAACTACTTTTTGGTCTGGAATTCGCCTCAGAGTACTTAAATCATCTAAAATTAAATCGGTTTCACTTAAAATCTGTTCCTCAATTGATGAAACATCAGCCTTTCGATCTTGTGCACCGCGCTTTCTTGGACTAAATGGCTTGGCCTCTAAGCTCGATGTTGGATATCTTCGTTCAATATCCTGTACAACTTCTTTTACTTTTGGCAATGTCTCCAATGCTTCCTTACTTACTAAGTCTTTATGCTCATCAATACTTTTAGTTAAAATCTTTCCAGGTACCTGTTCTACTTGCCTATCTAAATCTATTACCTGCTCTGCAAAAGTCTTATCTGTTTCACTTAAGTCTTCGGCCACTTCAAAGGTTTTGCGTTTTTCGCAAATTTTTTCACATACTTCTTCTTGAATCTCTTCCAAGCCAAATTTTTCACGTTCGATGGCCTCGATGGGTGATAGTTTTATGACCTGAGTTGGTGGCTCACATTTAATCATATTTTCTAATGTCAAATCTGCAGTTGATAAAATTTGTTTTTCTAGATCTGCTACATCCGTTTCCTTTTTATCATCATGAGTTAATCGCTTTTGAACTGCGAAGGGAATGGCCGACACCACCGAACTGCAAATTTTGTCCTCAATGCTCTGCACCACCTCCTTCACCACAGGTACATTATCGCCAATATATTTCTGGGTTAAAGTCTGTTGCTTTTGATCGGCACCGGTTTCTAATGTTTCTGTGCTGCTACTACTCTCTAAACGTATAATATTGCGTCTAACAACACCACAGCTCATTATCTGTTCTAGATACTCCCTATCGCTTGCGGTGTTATCTGCCTGTGTATGTAAATCTAAGTCAGGTTTAACTGTCGACTTTGTTTCCTGCTGTCCTGGGATGGTCAAATCTATTTTTGTTATGGTCGTCGTAGTCGTTGTTGTCTTCGCAGTTTGACTACTTGTACTCATTTCTGGAAATGAGGTAGTGTCTTGTGAGTATAATTTCGGGACATCGGAAGGAGCTGCCATTTTATGAAGCAGCTTATCAGTTTCATCTGTACTTGTAAATGTTTCAGGTTTTACATTATGAACACTGCAGTGCTCTGTTTGAGGCGTTCCAGTATATTTTAGTTGTATTTTTTTTGTTTTGGTTTTTTTTTTGTTTGTTTGTTGATGAGAAGTAGAGTAGAAAATAAGGCAATATAAAGACAGTTAACACCGATTACAATCAAACCAGTGAGTTATACATGTTGTATGGGTGGGTTAGTCTATGTACACAGTGCAATTGATGGCGACATACATGTTTATATTAACGTCGTTTGACTACAAAGCTATAAGTACGCCAAAAACCCAGCAGCAGGCACAAACATGCAATACATAAATGCTTTTGCTTATGTACGAGTAATTGGTTTTTTTATCTTTCTTTTTTTTTTATAATTGTTGTTAATTAGTTGAAAAGCAAAATGAATACATCTGAATGGACCGACAATTTGGCCAACAGATTTGCGTTTGGCTCGCTGCATATAGAAAACGAGTACGAGTAATATTTGTATGTATGTATATGTATTTATGTATGCTGCATATGACGTCGTGGATTCTTGGCACTTTTCTGTTTGCTGGCCTGCTGCAAGTAACTTAATTTTCGCGAATCAATGTAAATGCACTTGAGCATGGAGCATTCATTGATTAGATTAGATTGGATTGGATTGATATGTATGTAAGTATGTACGTTTCATTACGTTTGCACAGTTTTCATTCGCAAGTATTTAAGCAATGGTTCATGTTTAATGTGAAATCAAAAAGGCAAAAATTAAGTAGCAAGTACTGCAAGAGTATAAGAATTAACCACGACATCATATGTGACATACGGTAATAGATAAATGCTAAACTAATGGTACAGATACAGGTACACGTACTATACACATTTTTTGCACTCTATTAAACTAAATACCAATTATTTAGATACATAAGTAAGCGCTCTGGGTGGTGCACACAAATTAAATGCTGATATTATGGTGTATTTTGTAAGCCGCAAATAATCACAAAAGAAATACGAATACATTTTATAATATTTATGTATGTGGATAATATATATGCAGATATTTATGTTGTATATAGAGACGCTACAGTGAGTTCGGATGTTCTGCGACTAAACATTCAGTTATAATAGTTATTATCAAGTGTGATAGCGATAGTAGTAGCAGGTTGATATAACACGTAGGCTTTTTCGTTAAGGACCGATGAAAATTAAATGACGAAAAGCAACTGAACATACATAATTGTAGAATTGTTTTTGCCGAAAACTAATCAAACATAACATATGTAAGTACTAGAAACAGAAAGCCATGGTGGTTCATTGAAATATATGTAATAAAGTATATATTTTAAATTGGATATTACACATATTGCGATCCAAATGTCTGAAATTTTGAATTTGTTTCTTTTATATCCCATCATTACGGATCATAATATGCTGCTTTAAAATATTCTTATCTCAAATTTTGAAAATTGTACGCCAAAGGTGTTTATCTTAATAAAAAAAATCTTGTAATTATTATTTACTTGTAAATATACATAGATTTTTACATGGTTATATGTATGTAGTAGAAGGAATTCAATTTGCTTCCATTTTTTTTTGGTTTCTATTCATTTTTTTTTCTAATTTATGTTGTTGTATTTGTAGTTGTAGCTTGCAGTATTTTATCAAAGAAACATAAACTGAATTGCTTAAATAATTGTTGAAAATTGCAAACGTAATTATATATAGATACATGGAAGGGATATAGAGAGATACAGATACCTATCAAAATACGATACCCATCTGAGAAAATTTTTAAGGATTCTTTCGCAACTTTTCAAATTGATATTGATTGTATTCACTTGGTGAGAACTTACCATTAAATTATTATTGACTTAAGGTTATTTAAATGTTGTTTTCTCTTAGTTTAAATTAGTTAGGATTCAGTTTTTGGTCAAAATGTTTTTGTCTTAATTATTGATTTTTAGTTAGTTATTCAGACATTGAATGAAGGGTAAACAACAAATCAAGGCTAAAATATGCACGAATATTCAACTGCGATTCACTCAAACAAAAATAAGTTGTGTTCTTCTTTCATTTACGAAAATACGTAAACTAAATTTTCTTTTTTACGAAAAATAAATTTTCCATTTATCTGTATATGTTTGAATTGTTATTAAGCTGTTGCCGTTAATAATTACAGATATCGCGTGTGGTTACCGTGTTGCGCGTACTTGGGAAATAGAAATTTGTAACTAAATCTGCACCAAATGTAAGCCAAGTGCTAGACTACAAAAATGCATGAAACCAAATTAAATTAAGTATACGCCAGCGCCTACATTTCGCTCGGTTGCTTTGTGGCTAGCCTGGCTGACCGGCAGATGGCTGGATGGCTAGCCTAGGCCCCCATCATGACATAACGGCCCAAACGCAGTTAGGTGGATGGACAGTACTATCTACGAATTATATAAAAGCCAGCCAATGGGCAACAGAATTAACTGTGAAGCATTTATGCGAAACTACTTTTACATAATGATATAATACATATGCTATGCGTACCTACATATCTACATATGCAGATTTCTATTTAATTATTAAATTCTTTTGGTTATAGTTAAGAGCAATTGAAAGTAATTGGAGGAAAAAAGTTACCTAAAATTTTCTAGTGGGCTCTGTAATTATTGATTATTTAGACTGTTGACATTGTGCACCTTTGAATGTTATATATTCACTTTCATCATGGCGCCAACAAAACTATTAGCGCTTTTCTTTCTTTTCGTTGTTTATTTTTCATCTACTTTGGTTTTCCTCATATGCACGACCTTTTGCTGCAGATAATTGGATTAGCTTACCAAGAATTACAACTACAATAGTAGCAATGGTATTTACCTTTAACAGGTATCACAACTATGGATGAGATATTGTCACCACATTCATTCAATGAGTTTGGTATTTAGATTCAATATGATACCACGTATGCATTTATATTTTATAGTTTACAGACTTACAGACTTTTTTGATTAAGATACACACACTAGCAGTTTATTAGTTGTTATGTTGAAATATTTATCAATAATAATTACGTTAAGTATTATCGAATAGCATTCGGTTATAAGTAGTTAATGAATGCTTGTTTTCGATTACGTTTTCGGTTTGGATTTTCTTTCTTTTCTCTTGTTTCTTATTTTTTGTTTTTTATTTGCATACAAAAAGCCTTTGGATTTGAAATAATGACAACAAAACGTAAAATCAACCGAACAATGGACTGGGAATAATAATTAAATGGATACACAAACTGAAATTAAAGTTTGATAATCACTACAAAATGGTGGCATCAAATCAATATACGAGTATGTATTAAATTAAAGGTGTACAAAAGTATATGCAAACAGAAAAGGGAATCGATAAGTAAATTTACATAACAATTACAAATTGCATAGAAAAGGCAGCAACTATTTTTGGTTTCTTTTTTTTTTTCTTTGGTTTTCTTTTTGTTAAAATTGAAATATAAATGTTGCACTTACCAATTATAGAAATGGCAGAGACGCGCTCCAACTTCGACTCAATGGTGGAGTGCAAAGTTGTCACTGTATCGGCTAGATAATCTATTATAAAAATCAAATAAATCAAATGAATCTCTAAAACTTGTATCAACGGAATGCTAACCTGTCTCTAAACTAATTAGAGGTGCAGACTCTTCTGTCTGTTTTTCCACTTTGGTGTCACTTGGTGTGGGCGGCGGTGTCTGAGAGTGTGGAATGTCGCTCGCTAAAAATAAATTAAAAATAGAATTAACCTAGTTTACTAAAAACGGAGATAAATATATATTATAGAAGCTTTACCTATTTGCTTGAGCTCATCAGATATTTCAATTAGACCTTCGCTCATTTTTTTTGTAATTGTCTCACCCACCGACTTGCAGAACTCCGCATCGGTCAGTGACTTACGTGGCTCAATGGAGAGAGGTGGACAAAGTCCATCATCTTTGATTATATCGCTCGGAGTGATGCGAGGCAGTTGGTTTTGTTGCTCCATAGCCAGAAAATCGGAAGTCAGCTTGCGTGTGGTAAACGGCGATACTTCACCAATCGGTGCAGCCAACTCGATGCCATCATCTTGCAGTATTTGTGTTTTCGGTACTTCAGTATCCTTTGTTTGCAGTATTGTGATTTCGTTAGTTGTAATTATCTCTTTTGTTGCTTGAGGTTGCACTTGGCTCTGTTGCTCCATGCTTAGAAATTCAGCGGTTAGTTGAAGTTTATCCAGAGGCTGGGCCGTGTCTTTCTGTGTTAACACTGGTTCACTTGCTTTTGGCAAGGATGATTCTTCAACTGCAGCCTTTCTGGTATCAACTTTTGGTATTTTACTTGCTGGCGGTGTGGGCTTTACTGAGATCACAGAGTCCGGCTCTGAAGCAGTTAATGATGTCTGACTGGATTCAATTAGCTGCTCTGTGGACTGTTGGGGTATGGAATGCAATTGACTTTGTTGCTCCATGGTTAAAAAATCATGTGTCTTTGCCCTTGTGTCAGCACTAGTAATTCGCTCTTCGATTTTGTGGAATGTTTCGACAACATCAGCAACCTTTTCGGCTACCTTATCTTCTTTGATGGGAATATCAGTAGACTTTTCCGGTTTTGTCACTTTCTCTTCGATTTTGTGGAATGTGTCAATCAAATCCTCTACTTTTTCAGTAAGGACCTCAGCCTTGGCTGCAATATCTCGCTGTTTAGTGGCCTTCTCATCGGGTAAATCACTGGTTAAACCAGTTGCTATTATGGTGGCAGTGGATGCAACAATTTCATCTAAAATTTTGGTTTCCTTTTCGATTGATTTTCTTGGCTCGACTTTGGGAATTTTACTGGCTGCTGGCGTGGGTTTGGGTTCAGCTGCTAACTGTTCACCCTGTAAGAAATCTTGGGTCAGTTTTCGTGTGTCTACTTCACTGATTTTTGGTGCATCGGCAGCAATTTGGCTTTTCACTGGAATTTTGGAGACAGGTTTCTCCAGCTTTTCGATTTCCGGTTCAGCCACAGTACGTGGAGCTGCAGTGGGTTTTAGGGGCTCTTCGCTTTGCTTTTTCACTAGCTTGGGTATCTGAGTTTTTGGCTCTCCACCATGGAAATCATATTTCACTTTTTTCGCTTCGAAATCAGCGATTTTCTCCTCAATTGTTGTTGTCTCAATAAGTTGTACAGATTTAACCTGCTCTTGAGACACCTGAGTTTTGGTATCTTCCAAATGTTTCTTGGTCTCAGTGACCTTCGTTGTTTCGGATGCCACCTCCTTCTCTTCATTTACTTCTTGTTTGCCACTTTCGAAGGAGCTAATAATATTCTCCACTTTTTTGCTGGCAATTTCGGTTACCTCACTAATAACTTGCTCAACTTCTTTGATGGTTTCTTGTGGTACGGAGGAAATGGGACTGGTCTTTTCTTTTACCTCTTCAACAAACTTCTCGTGAACAGCTGTCTCTGTGAAAGACGCAGCAGGCAGCTGACTACGCTTTTCCATTTCCAAAAAGTCTTCAGTCATATCACGAGCTTCCTGGCGGGTAATGGTCGTTACACGACTAATAGTAACGCCATCCTTTTTCTCGGATTTCTCAGCAGTGCTTATGTCCTGAACAATTTTATCGACCTTGTCAGGTGAGTGTAAATCATCTTCTTCAGAACTTCGACCGGAAGATCTGAACTTATGTGTTAACTCTTTGTCAAATTCACTCTTGCTCACTTCCATCGAGTCCATTTTTCCCATTTTCATCTTAATTACCTGTTCGGGAACAGTTGCGCCCTTTATGATAACATTATCAGCGGGCAATTGCATTAAAATTTCTGACTCGTGGATTGCTTTTTTATCCTCAATCAAACTCTTACGTTTGATTTCGGTTATTTCTTTGGTGATTTCTTTCTTTTGTGTTGAGGCAGGTATCGAACGCTCTATGGATAAACGCTTAACTATTTTCTCACGTCTTTCGGCCACTGTGCGTTTAGCTTGTTCTTCATCAGACTCGGACTCTTCAACCTCCTTCTCTTCGGCAGAGTATTTGACTTCCTCGCGTTCATTAATTTGCTGTATTCGCTTGCCTGTTAATTAATAATAAAATTTAAATTGTTATCTCTTTCCACTCGCAACTAAAATCCACTATCTGAAGTAAAAGTTTTACTAACGACTAGTTACATTTATTTTTACATTTTCAATTCAATTTTTCATTCATACGGAATGCTGATAACTTTTATCTTGGCGCGAAATATTTTCAAAACAACCGCACAATATTGAATTTAAGTGGTTTGTAATAGATTGCTTATGTAATGTTTCATCTTCATCTAAAATTTTATAAAATATTTGAATTGGAATAAAAACGAACCAAAGATTTATAAACTAAAATGCGGCCTAATTTGCTCTTAAAGACTAAATGGAAAGAACTTATTCTTGAAATATATGCCGTCAATATGACTTACTTTCTCTGCGAACCAGCTCCTCCACAGACTCCGAGTTTTTCATGATGTCCGTGTCATCGAATTCTCGTGAATGTGAGAGACGTCCACTTTTGCACTTCTTCATAATGTCGTCGCGTCCAATATTCTTAAGAGCCGATTCTAGAGCCAAAATATCGTAGTTAGGCTTATCCTTATAGAGACGAATCATGCTTTGAGCCTGTCTAGCAATGCTGTCAGTGTTCTGATTGATAATTTCATCAATTTCGTCCGCATTGATACCAATCTCAGGGGCCAACTGTATCCAGTCTTTGCCCAACAAATTGGACAAGTCTACAATACGGATGTCACCAATATAGTGATCGTTTTGATGTTTACTCAAACTAAACATGGAGGTTCTGTAGGCAGAGCAGGTAACCGATTCTGGTATTATCGCCTCAGGCAATACAATATTCAGTATACAGATGGGTTGTTGTGGCGGCTCACCCTTAGCTACCTTGGGCTCTTTCATGAACAAGGTACGACCCACGATATCAGCATGCTGGTCTTTCACACGCACCGTGAATGGTAAACGATTTTCGCGGAAGGCTTTGAACTGCAATTGTAGTTGATCACCCGATTTGGTAACAGGCACCAAATTGCCAGCCATTTCAATGTACTGAGGCTTACCCTCAAGTACCTCAACATCTCGGCTTTTAGCCACCTCAGTGTAAAGCTCATGTTTCTCGAGTGTTTTATCCTCGCGATCGTCAGTCATACAAAAGACACGTAAACGCGCCTCGAACGGTTCTATTTTTTTGGCAAAGACCACAAACTTGGCTATGAAAGGCACGTGAATAACTTCCCTGTATCGATTAAATAATTCCAATAATTAGAAATCGAAAAACCACAAATTTTTTAAATCTATCAACACTACTACTTACTTGTACAATTCGGTGGCCATTTTGGTGGCATCCGAAATGTTACGACAATCCATTAACCAGAACCGTGCCGAAACGGTTGTCGTAAAGGAGACACAATCGTTAACAAAGGTGAGGGGTGTGGAGCCGGTAACGTCCTCCCATTGGGCTCGAGATGGTCCGCCTGGTGATGGAGTAGTTAATGCAAAACGATTAAATTTTCTAATACTCGCCATGATCATATTTGGGGATATACAATACGCATAGACTACATTTTTTTGTATGTATGTATGTACGTATGTAAAACTCTTTGAAAACTCTACTTTTGTCTCATTAGCAGATAATACAATATAATGTATGTATATAATTATTGAATTGAATTCGAAAATTGTTCAACTAATTTCCAAATGAAAAACACATAAAACTCAATTAAAAAAGTTTGTCAAGAAGGTAATACGATTGTGTGTTAATTACAAAGCAATTATATGGAATAGGAATAGAGTATTGAAAAGTATATAATGTAAGTATTATAGAGTACGGAGTATTTGAAATGTAATTAGCGTAAAGGTAATAGAAGGATCAAAAGGTTGGTATCTGGTTTCGATATTATGTTTGATATATAGTATGTGGTCTGTATACGTGTATGTGTGTGTTTAATGTATTTGTAAGTATATGTATGTATGTATATGAAATGCATGTAACGGTGAACTGTGTGTTCTCGTGTGTCTATCTGTATGTATTTGTGTGTGTGTGTGTGTGGGTGTATGTATTTGTGTGTGTGTATGTGTGTGTGTGTGTGTATGTGTGTGTGTGTGTGTGTGTGTGTGTATGTGTGTGTGTGTGTGTGTGTGACATTCGATTGGATTGTGTGGGAGTATTATGGGTGATTGTGTGTGTGTGTGTCTGTGTGTGTGCGTGTGTGTGTGTGTGTGTGTGTGTGTGGGGTTAAGGGCGCACATTGTTTTCAAGCATAAAATGTATTTAGTTTTACTGTAGGGCTGTAGCATTTACAGAGGTACAAGTACTAGGGTACGGGTACTTGAGGCGCTTACTTTGAAGCCGTTTCGTAACAACATGCTTAATAATTTGAAAATAAATTTCTTGTTTTGTTTGTTTATCATTTATTCTTGTTTTTCATTAATGGTAAATAAGTGAGCGTGTCACGTGTTTCTTGTAAGAGTGTTTCAATAAAAACGAAAAAAAAAAAATAAATAAAGAATTAAACCATAATAAATGAAATCAAATTAAACGAATAAAAGTAGAATAATTGAAAATCATAGTAGAATTATAATAATAATGAAATGAAAGTACTGTCTATATTTGTTTATATGTAAGTTGATATATATATATATACAGGAAACAAAACATCGTTTATATCATAAAGCTTGCCATAGCATTAGCTTGAATTCCGATTTTCAAATATATAGTTAAGTATCTTTCGACAGTTGGACATTTATTGTTCGGTTTCAGAAAAGTTCTCTTTGGTGCCACAAACAGTAGAAATTCAAAATTGCTTATTCATACAATAATATTATATTCATTTTGTCTTCTTTTTTTTTGTAAATTTTTTGATTATTATTTTTTTGTTCGCTATTTTTTTTTTTTTTTTTTTTGGTTTTTTGGAAAAAACAATTGATGTATACAATATTCTGCTTTATGTTTTTTTTTTTTTTTGTAAATAAGTACGAAAAGTAAAAGCAATTAACAAAAAAAACATGTAGTAAGTTTGCACACTCAAACAGAACGATACTACAATCAGGTGCACAACATTCCGAAACTGAAATTGAAATAGAAACGGTAACGGAAACTTGAACCAGTTGAGAACTCAAGAAATGAAAACATGTGAACAAATCGAACTGAATAAATCATCTAAAGTAAATATAGATATTAATCTGGCACAATCAATTGGCCTTGCTTTCAAATATATATGTATGTAAATACGGTTTTAATGGCCCAAAGAGCAACTTTAGTTTTAGCATTTAAGACCTACAAAACTCTTGATGGAAATTCAAATTGTGCAATTTAGGTAGTTTTAGTTATATATTATTATATTGAAAAAACCGCGTGCAGTCATAGTCTTTGTTGTTGTTTTTGTTTTTATTATTATTATTATTGTTTTGTATATTTTTTTTTTAAATATCTTTATTTGTTTGTTAATTGTATGTTGTTGGATAGAGGAGAAGAGAACGGCAGCAAAATTTTGCATTATAAGCTTAAGGTTCATAAAGATTAGATTAGAGAGAAAAGTTTTGGCTTACTTCAAAAACTAAGCTGAGCTGATTTGCGCAAAAAGCACAAACTTCGAGCATAGATAACTATGCACTGACTCTTGTGGGAAAGGACAAAAGAAACAGCCTTGACCCCAACAGAAAGTTTACCCTGACAGCTGAGCTTATTTTCATTTCTTTCGATTTTCCTCATGTTTTTTTTTTTTGTTTTTGTTTTGTAAGATGCAGCGCAACCCGAATTTCAGCAAAATGTATAAAAAAAGAGAAACAAAAATAAGAACGGAAAAATAAACTAAAGTATCGAATGTACGCAAATTATAATGGAATCAAATAAATACTATTCAAAGCATATTAGTTAAAAAGTTTGAATAAAATAATTTTCTTTTTTGAAATATTTGCAAAATAGTTTTTCAAACAAGAGAATTTTTGGTAGTAAATAAAATATGCAGAATTTTCAAATTTCTTAGTACAATCAACTTTTGTTTCATATATATTTTTTTTTTGTTGTTTCAAATTGTTCTTTTCAATTTTGTTATTTGCTTAATTTTCAATACAACTATGTTGTTTTTTTTTTCATAGAACAAAACAACTAAACATGAACAAATAATTATTTTTTTTAGGTTGTAAACAGTTTCAATTTGAAACTTCATACATGTTTGTGAATTTCTGATTTTTTTTTTATTTATTTATTATTTTGTTGTTTTTTTTTTTTGTGACATTTTTGTCATTTTTTTTTTGTTAGTTACCTTTTAGAGACCTTTTCCGAAACACACCTTCAATGGATTGAGAAAACAGAATGGAATGCGTGCACACACATATGCAATGACGCATTAGTACGAAATTATAGAACAATTAAATATGTTTGGTTTTCAATTAAGAATTGAATTTGAATTGAAGTTCGTTTTTGGGTCTTGTTTTTGCTCAACGGAAAACGTAAACGTGAACTTAAGCAGGAAACGGAAATGAATTGTAAGTAAGGAAACGAAAAGACAAAGAGAACGGAGATAACTGGACCAAAAAACACTGTACTCAGGCACAATGAATTGAAGAGAAGAGAAGAGACGACAGTGAGTATGATATTGGTTTGAGGATCGTATCTGCATCTGTATCTCTGTAACTGTAGCTGTATTTGTAGCTGTAGCTGTATTCTGTATTTGTGTTTTTGTATCTGTGTAAGTGTGTGAATGTAGCTATGGAATGAGCGTATCTGAGGTGAATGAAGTTAAGTTGACTACAACTCGCTATAGTTTCCAAAAGAGATTATGGATTACGAGATACTGGATACTGCCGTAACACAATATTTAATTAATTAGTTAGGTAAACCAAAAAAAAAAAAACCAAAAAAAAAAAATAAGACCCGATCAGACACAAGCACAATATATATAGATATACATGTATCACATGGGTTCCTACTCTTTTTTTTTTTTAATTTTGTTTTGTGGTATTGTAATTTTTTTGTTTTTGTTTTATCAATTCACGAACTTGGAATACAATTTACTTGATCATTTTGTTGAGGATAATTTTCACTGTACAACATTATAAAGTAGGTACGAGTATGTATGTAGGTATATAAGTAGGATAAATGGCATGTATATGTATGGTATATATAATTATAGTACTGATACTTGTATTCTAAATGTAATTGATAACTGAAACTAAAATGGAACAATCAACCAAAATTATAGTAATTCAAACTCAAGCTTAAATTATAGCCAAGAATGAAGGTAAATGAAATGAAAGCCTGAGAGAGAACGGGAATAGAGTGGATTCAGGATTTGGAATTTTTACTCATAAACACATCAACTAACAGAATGTAAGTAATGTAAGTGGATAAGTTAACTGCTTGGAGCACATTTCACAACAACACAAAATATTGACAGATATATTGTATGTATGTAGTTATTGTATGTCTGACAGATTGGTAACAACCACAACTTACCTGTTATGGAACACAGCAATCGTAGAGTTGGCGTATTGCCCGAATACTGATTAATCATACCCTGGCTATGAGCCTTCGGGGCTGGCATGCTCAGGGTAATGGCCTTATGGAATTTGCGACGACGCGGCTCCACCGTTACAATTGGCGATACGGCCACCCCGCGACCCAGTAGCTTAGCAGTTAGATCGGGATCGACCGGTTGGGCCTAGAAATGTAACAAATTTGTTTTTGACACTATAGACAAAAATCGATTTTTGGCCACGCTTCTTAATATTATTATCAATACACACATATTTACATATGATCAACTTAACTAAACTGAACCAGAGACGAAAAAAAAAACTTAATAAAATCCATAATTAAAACTATATAAACATATACATATATCTATACATATGTTTATATAGGTATATATACGAAATATGCGCATTTTGTTATCAGATTTCACAGGAACATAAAATGTACATAAATGAAATGAGTTTTTGGGCTAAATGGTGAACATTTTTTACTTTTATATTTTTTTGTTAGTTTTTGAATTTGCAGGTATGTATCTTTTGTTGTTTTTATACAATGCTTAATCTGCTGAGGGGATAGTTTTTTTTATGCATATCATTCATGTTCATGTTAGTTATGTATGTTTCAGTTAAAATACACATCATAAGTTTACTACAAACAATAAGAACAATGTTCAAGCCCATTTATATCCCAATAAATTTAGTCATCAAAAAAACTTTTACTACAACATAAATACTAAATTATTTTTGAAATTAAATCAAGAATTTTAATTTACATTATAGAGATTAGATAAATGAAAGTATACAACAGATTGGTTTTTTTTTCTCTTTTCCTTTTAATTATTATACAAAACAAAATCATATAAAAAGAAAGAAGTAAAGGAAAAAGTAAATATATGCAAATTAAACGTGCTAAAACACTTTGAAAAATTTAACTGATAAGTAGAGGGCCATTATAAAATCGTTTTTTGCTTACGTCATGGCTAAAATGTTACAACTTCGTTAGGCAACGTTCAAAACCGAACCACCCAATTGTAACTGTCTAAACATATATAGATCACAATATCGATTATTGTATATCGTTGAAAAAGCAATTGAATGACAAAAATTAATCAAAAATCAAAATGAATTAAAACATTTTCATTGGCATAAAGTTTTTGTTGAACTAAATTTATTGGGTAGATTAAATAGTTAGTATATGCGTTTCAAAGAATCGTTCATTTATAATCTTATGCATATGGTATGAATAGGTAGTATTAATATATTTTAATTGATTATATTTTGATATAAGATCTGCGTTTGTGTCTTATTTGTTTGGACATTTATGTTTTAAGCTAAATATGAGATAAGAAAAAATAAGTGATCGCTTGATCCATGATCAAAATGTATAGTTTTATACGAGTACGAAATATATTATATTATCATCATCATTATTTTTATCATAATTATAATCGATTCCACATTGGCTCCAGAAGTTATTGTAAATGCCGCGAAAACCTCCATTTATAGATTATCAAACAAAGTGCACATATTTCATAAATAAAATTTAGGTCTTTTAGAGCAAAAGCATTTAGGCAATTTACCGTCGTACATATATGGAAATATCGCTTGCTGACTTTTATAAACCCTTTTTCTAGTTAGCTGACTATAGTGGCGATATATGTATGTATAGATAAATATATATATATATTTGTATAAGAGTATACATATACATATGTGTGTTGTAAATAGTATAGTAAGTGTATTTCAATCTAATTACCAATCCTTTACCAATCACTACTATATATAGGACCTTTTTGAGGCTATTTAACATAGTTTTTATCGATTGACTATTTATGGAATATGCAAAGTTAATATGTAAGTGCCGTGCGGTAAGTTTACTTTTTTTTTGGAAAACATTTCATTTGTTGTAGTTCTTATGGGATATTCGTTAAGGAAGTTAGTTTAAATGCACGATTATTGATAGATTCTGTTGACAGTTGTGGAGTTGGATATATTTGTTTAAGGTTCGATTGCCCCTTTTTACCAAATTAGCGAGAAGCGCTTCTTCTTGGGCACATGATTAACACTAATCTTGCGTAGCTTCTCGGGCGCAACGCCTTTGCGTGGTTTAAAGAGGTTTACCTGTAGGCCGACTTTGATTTTCTTGGTAAGTGCTCCCTGGGGGAAGACGGCCTGCACCTGTGGAACCACCGTGCTGGACACCATACCGCCTTCGGGTCCAATGGCATGGACTTCCTGACGAATGCGCGATACCACTGCAAAGTACTGAGGGAAATCATAGGTAACAAATCGGCAAACATGATTGCCAGCCTGCTCTTCCAATTGAGCGATTTCTATATAACAAAATATATAAAATCTTAAATTAACACAAAACAAATGGAAACAGCATTGCCCGTACTCACCTTCCGGCTCGAAGCATTGCTGCATTACATCATGTATGATCTCCTCGGAGTTGTCAATAGTGTGTTCACGCCAAGTCTCACCATTATCAGAGCGTAAGATAATTATTTCACGCTCCTTGCCGCGTAGTGACGCAAAATGAGGCACCTCCATGACAACGGGACCAATAAACTTAGTCGAACAGGGACCCAATTCTAGTACACGACTGGCTAGAGCCTCACCCTCCATCAGTTGTGGCGGATGCATGGTCCGTTGCGGTTTTACATAGCGGCAAGTCACCCTTGTTGGCTGGCAGGTGGAACGAGATGGAATTATCATACGCACACCACTGTGACGACATCCGCGCATAGCTCCGCCGCGTGCATCCACCAGGAAGGATACCAAAAAGCTTTTCCAGCTCAGTTTGCGTCTGAACAAAATGCAAATGAATAATATATGGGATTTTATTAATACTATGTATTTGTAAACTTACCCCACATGAGGTGGATCTTCGTGTCCAGACCCATTGGCAATATAGACACTGTCGACAGTGGCCTTCGGCGAATTACCATAGACCTGAGCCTTGTGTGGACTAACAATCTCTTCGCCAATTGTCGGTGGAACACCAGCAGCATACTCAGCACTGTGGGTCATACGATTAGAATCCATACGCTCGTCGCGAGTTACATCAATGGGTAGCGAGTCATCGCCTAGGGATTTCATTTCATCAACAGTCAGATAGCGATAAGGTTGATCGGATAGCATATTATCTTCGCCTAGATTTTGATACGGTTTCGATTCGGTTGCACATTCCAGCGCATTTGCATTTCAATTAAGCGCAAGACAGAGTCCAATTGGCCATATAGCGATGTTGTTGTTGTTGTAGTTATTGTTGTATAATCGTGTTTTATAGTGTTGTTGTTGTTCATATTATTGGATTGCATTTAACATGAGAGCGCAGTGCATTGAAAATAGAAGAATGCAAGTGAGTTTGATTTTAGTTTCAACAATTTCGTTAATTCTACATGCTTCAGGATATAATCATATTTATTTGTTTTTGTTTTATGTAGATTATTATAATAGGGAATGATACGAGTATGTAAAGCTAGCATGACACCATTAAACAGGATTAGGAGCTTTTATATTAAATATTGTATATATATTTTTTTTAAGAATAAATAGTTTATTTTCATGCCGCGTTACAAGCAAATAATTATATCATTTATGTATGAGAACATTAAGCTGTACACTCTTAGGTGGGTCAAGTATCTCCCCTTTTTATCTTGATTCAGTTATTAAAGTACATAGCATAAGATACAATTTTATAATTAGCATATGTATAGCCGCCCTGTAGACTGTTTTTTTTTTTATATATATTTTAATATATGTATTTAAGTAGGTACATTTAGTTTATACATAAGTTTTCTTTTGGCAGGGAATGAAAAGGGATTATGCAACTTTCAGAATTTTGAAAAAAAACGAAATCTTAAGATAATACATGTATGTATATGGAAATTCAAGTACATATATTGCAATCAGATAGTATAGATTAAGGATGAATTAGTGAAAAAGATTAGTTAACTGTACATACAAATCATAATTTGAAAAATTGGAAAGTTTTCATTTAATAAATAATAACTTTTTAGTATTGGTTAGGTATTCAAACTTGAAGCACTCTTTTCATTCCCTGTAAGATTGTTTGTGTTGAAGATATTGGTAATACAACAACGTCAAGAATTATATATAATAATAACACACTGACACGATTAACCCATATAAAGTGCTATCAAAAAAATAGAAATTAACTTTAGTTTAATGCTTTTTAATTTGTTTTCTTTGCATTTTGTAGTTATGGTAAATTGGCTAATTTGAACTGAGCCACAACTGATATAATTACAGCCAATTGGTGCACTTGATAACGGCCAGGTTTTAACATACGATTAAGTACGAATACGAGTAGAGAATTGCAATTGGCCTTGCAACGCATTGTGGCTTGCAACTTACTAGAGACATAGAGATTATCGCCTTGATAATATGGCAAATAAACATGAGTGTCGGGCCGATGGCGATGACAATCAAGATCACGATCACGGTCAATGCCAATGCCATACTCGTAGCATGTGTCCAATTCCCAATTTGTGTCACCTGACGGCACACATACAGATACATATGTAGAAGCGGATATTTCACTTAAAAACTAGGCATAAATCTATCGGCTTGTGTGTTAAATCGGTATGTGCGCTGGCTGACTAGCTTGGCAGTGACAGTGGTTTTGGTGGTTTCGGTTTAGGTGGTGATTATATTTATGTTTGTTTTTTAAATGAATCAAAAGATACTTACCGCCCTCTTCCTCAGAATCGGACATGAAGGATTCATGCATTGCCTCGGGTGCCACCACACGATACTTCTCCTCGGTTTGTGCCGAAGCGGTAGATGCATCATCCTCTTTGGTAATAGATTTTAGGGAATCCAATACACTAATGTAGCCCAATTTGCGGGCAATATGCAATGGGGTCTGCCCATTGACGGTCTGAGCATTGGCATTGGCCTTATGCTCCAGAAGCAAGTTTACAATATGACAATGTCCTTGCTGAGCGGTCTGATGAAGTGGCGTATAACCAATTGAGGTAGCCACATCGACATTGGCTCCATTCTGTAGCAGAAAACGCACCATATTGGCTTGACCAAAATGGGAGGCAACATGCAGTGGTGTATATCCAGCCTTGGTAGCCATATCAATATTGGCCCCATTACGCTGCAAAATCTCAGCCACATTGACATTATCCTCCTGAGCGCACAGATGCATAGGAGTGAGACCGTTCTTGGCCGGATGATTAACAGCCGCCTTATGCTCAATCAATAGATTCGAGATTTCGGCGTGTCCTTCCTGACTGCTCAAATGCAGTGGTGTAAAGCCAGCCTTGCTTTCGGCATTAGCCTGGGCACCGTACTCCAGTAATGTGGTAGCAATATCCATCTGATTTTTGCGCGCCGCAATATGAAGTGAAGTGTGTCCATTCTTGGCAATGGCATGCGGACTGGCTCCCTTTTCGAGCAGAAGCAATGCCACCTGCTGGTTATTATAATGGCAGGCCACATGCAATGGAGTCACTCCATTCTTGCCCTGAGCATCTACATCTGCCTCCTTCTGTAGCAGCAATTGGGCAACCTTAATATGTCCATATTTCGCTGTCAAATGTAATGGAGTGAATCCCTTCTTCGTGGCTGCATCCAAAGCGGCACCATTCTCAATCAGGACAGCGGCAACCTAAATAATAATTTATTATTGGAAAATATTTTATATGTAAAGCAATCATGATTATATATGTTATTAACTATGGAGATGTACATACATATAAATGTATATGTAGTATTACAAAAGTAATTATTGAAATGTTTAAAACAATATAAATAAGAAAATAAGTTGTAATATTTATTTATGAACAAAACAGAAAACAGTTAATGATAATACTCAATAATCAATAATCAATACTCAATAGATCAATACAAAAACGATAACTAAAATACAATAAACGGAAACGAAAGAACTTAAAATCAAATGAAAAACTCTTGATGGCGTATCCAAAACAATTGCATCAAATAGACAGTGTCGATGTGGTCGGTGATCTTTTTAGCAATCAAATCTTTTACCTCATCCTGTCCCTCTTTGGCGGCAATATGTAAAGCGGTATACATATCCTTTGTCGTGGCATCCACCTGTGCGCCATGCTGCAACAGCAGCATGACAATATCAACATTGCCAAGTCGTGAGGCAATATGCAATGGTGTTTGCTGCTCACGGGCACGAGCATCCACTTGAGCGCCATTGCGCAACAAAATGCGAATAATATCGGTCTGCAATAACAATACGGATATTAATCCAGTGATAAGAACAAGTGATAAATGTAACACCCACCTGATTGGCTCTGGCCGCCAAATGCAATGGTGTCTCTCCACGAACTGTGGGCACATCTGGACTGGCATCGTGCTGTAGCAAATAGATGACAATATTCATGCATCCCATAAACGCAGCCACATGCAATGGTGTTAGTCCACTTTCTGTGGTGGCACTAATACTGGCACCATGACGCAGCAGCAGCTCTACCACCTTCAAGCGATTCTTCTTGCAGGCAATATGCAATGGGGTGAAACCATTTAAAGCCCGCGCATTGGCATCGGCATTGCGATCGAGCAGCAACTTTGCGACACGAACATGACCACAATGGGCAGCAACATGGAGGGCAGTTAGGTAATCCACGGTTACCTCATCGACCGGTGCGCGATGATACAGTAAAATACGAGCGGCATCCACATGCTCACCCTGTGCAGCCATATGCAAGGGTGCAAGTCCGTTTTTGGTCTTGGCACTAATTGGGGCACCGCGCTCTAATAACATGTCCACCACCTGCTCATGACCCGATCGAGCAGCACAATGGAGGGGAGTTAAACCATCACGCGTCTTCGCCTCAATATTACCACCCTTCTCCAGCAGCAGCGATACCATATTGGTCTTACCCCACTTGGCAGCCACATGGAGGGGACTAATATTATGCTTTGCCGAGTAATTAACATCGGCTCCTTTTTGTATCAGCAAATTGGCAATATTCTGATTACCATAATGCGAGGCAATGTGCAGGGGTGTAAATCCTGACTTGGAAGTTACATCCGGATTGTGATCATTCTATTGAAGAAATCGACAATAATCACTTTTCACACTTTGGTCTATTTCTGTCATTTTACTTACATCCAGTAGCAAGGTAGCTGCCTTAACATCATCCTTCTTGGCTGCAATATGTAGAGCGGGCAGACGAACTTTGCCACGTGTATCGCTTTCGAGGAGCACAGCGACAACTTTATCGTGTCCCTGCTGCATAGCCACTGCTAGTGGCGTAAATCCATCTTCAGTGGCGAGACTCTGATTGGCTCCATTGGACAATAGGAGACGCACTACAGCATCATGATTCTCTTGGGCAGCCATATATAGAGGAGTAAAACCATTCTGTGACTGCACATTAACGGAGGCATTGTGCTCCAGCAACAACTTAACCACCTCTTCCTGCCCGGCTAGCGATGCAATATGCAAAGCAGTGTTACCCTTTTTCGTTGCACTATCGACAATAGCGCCACGACGAAGCAGCTCCGAAACGACATGTATGTGTCCATCCTTGGAGGCAAGATGAAGAGCATTCAGCCCATTCTGTGAATCATTCAATCAATCAATCAATCAACTTGTCAACTTTAACGCTGCTAGTTGCACTCACCGCATTGCTAGTATTTATATCAATGTTGTTCTTCAAATGCTCCAACACGCGCTCCAGATTACCAGCGCGTGCGGCACGCAGAAATGATGTGTTGCCATCGCCCTATAATATTATAATATCCGATTTATATAAGTATAAACCTTACTGTACTAATTTATCCGAAAAAAAATAAACCCCTCTTCATTTCTTAAAAGTTGAACAACAGAAAGAATTCGAAAACCGAAACCAAATTCTCAAATTTTAGGACCATCAATTATCAATTTAATTTAAACATTATTCAATTAACCGTAAAAAGTATCAAATATTAATACTGAAACTCCAAAACAATATGTAAAATTTTGAAAACGTTTGCTATGGATTAGTCTAGTTTTTCTATGTCCCTTTTAATAAAAATTGTTACAAAATTTGTCAAAGATTCCAAGTGTGAGCCCAAGTCCTTGGCATTTTGATAAAAGATCGCGGATATCTGATAACCGACATCATTTGGATTGGCATTGTAATTTAGAAAACATCCAATAAATCCACACAAAATGGAACATTAATCAGGAAAAGGTCAAAGATAAGTGGCAATCTATCAGGGCTAAGGCCCCACCTGAAGTAAAGTTATACAACTGTTTTTTTTTTGTTTTATATAGAGTAGATGGGGACAAGGGAAAGTTGCGTGTTAAATGCGTATTTATCATATGGCTAAGAGGTTCAGTTAATACGGGGTGTTATTGATTGTGGTGCTACCATGAAGTAAGACCAGCAAGCGCACTTCCACCTACAACATTTGCATATTCTGCACCTGTCGTTGCTCAAGTTCAAATTACCGGAGTAGCAATGGTCAAGGCGAGGGGTCAACATCGCAACATGGCGCAGGTGTATTTTGGCTTAATGGCAACCTTTCCACCCACCACAACCAATGCTACTCAGGTACCAAGTTTGTTGTTTTTTTTTTTCGTTTTCTTTTTTGTAGTATGTACTTTTTTATTCTTTTTCCCGTTTTGTTTATGTGTTTTTGTTACTGCTTAACGCTCTAGTGGTCTCTTGGATTCGATATCGAAAATGACGTCATTTCGCGGCGACACTAGCAAAGTGCAACTGGAAGGAAAGGCCGCAAGCTTTTTGCGACTGGAAGCGTAAAAATTTCGCACTTTGCCGACACCGATGTTGAAATGACCGCAACTCAGACACCCGCCAGACTCGTTGTTTCCTGTTGGCAAATTTTAAGCTGTTGCAGTGTATTACGGACGAAGGCTCGCCTACCGTTCGGCAACATCCCTACTCCGTCCTAGACCCTTTTCAGTAAATAGGAAGTAAGTGTAGTTGGAGTCCTTTTCATGAAAGGCCAACATAAAACTCATTTCGTATGCCCTAAGCATACATGCTCATATGAATTGAAAAGAAGACGTGGTTTTTTTTTCCATTTGGTTTTGTGAGTATGTGTAGCTCTTGTTTGCTCAACTTTTGCAGAAGGGAGAATTAACGATGCCAGACACAGGGGCAAAAGTTCAAAGGTCCTTCGCTTGGGCATTGTATAACAAGCTCAAGTCGGTCTAAATTGGGTGCTCAAGTAAAGGAGTTTGTCGGTGTTAGGCGAGCCTTGAAGTGGATTTACTTTGAACTTGTGGGTAAAAATGATTTCCTAAGTGGCAACATGTTATGGGTCCAATCTTTACTTAAGTGGAAATCATTGGGATACAAAAAGGGACTCCCTCCAGCAGCTAAACCAAATGAAAAAGAAGAAAAAATAAAATATGACTCATATTATGGATTTTCTTTTTTTCCATCTTGGAACAAATGTCGCATGTCATCATTAAATTTAACCTAAATCTCTAATACCGTACCCAACAAGTTACTGGCACAGGCACACGCATATACCACACCCATTTCTGTATGGTGTACGAATACCATAAGTGAGCTGCAGTGGGAGCAACCACCTGGTTCCGGTTCCCGTTCTTTGCAAAACTTATATATACATATATATAAATGGTCCTACTAAACCAAGTACAAACTGTTAGCAATGGTTATTAATAGACCATTGTCCCCATTATGACCATTAACTGCTGCAACGTCAATAATAACCAATCAACTCGAATTCAATATATGAACAAAGTAATCGATATCTAGTTCTCCCAAAAAGGAGGTGCCATCCATTTGTCACATGAAAAATTTTCAAAAGATTCAAAAAGAAAAGTATCGCCAAAACACAAAAAAAATATCCATATACTTTTTGTCTTTTACACTACAATTTGATGCTTTTTTAGTCAGACAATGAAAAATCGATAACTCGCAAAATGGACGCCAACATGGCTGCCCTGCCTTGCCTATTGGGTGGCCACCATTCTGTTCGAAAAATCAGTTTCGAATGTTAAAAAATCAAACAGATAATTAATTTAAATCAAATTAAATTCAGTTACCTGAGCACCAGTTTCTGTGACCATTTTGCCAATTGCAAAATGTCCGAAAAACGTTTAGCTTTTTCGTCTATATATATATGTATATATATATAGTATAGAGAAATTGTGTAAGCGGCTCTCGTCGTATATGTCGTCACTGATTAGTCATATTTTTTTCACTGTAAAAAAAATCTTTTTTCTCTTTGATTTACACTTTTCACTTGGCTGGACAATTTGACTAAAGACTGACTTCTTGAATTTTAAATGCACTTCTATCGATTTTTCCTTGGACTTTATATAAGCTACGAGTGCAAGGGTGTGCGAGGGCTTGCGTCTGTGTGACAGTGTACGTATAATTCTGACTGTGTGACTGTGTCTGTGTGAATCTGTGTGTGACTGTATATGTGTGTATGTGTGTGTATGTGCGTGTATATGTGTGTGAGGGTCTGATTGGATTCCTTCTAATTTTCACACAGTCCCTTCTGAATTCACGTTTTGAGGAGCAGTTTTTGGCTTTGCTGCCGTTTTCTTCAATGTTCAACTCCAGACTGGATGCGTTGCCCAAACGAAAAGTCCTATGTATCGTGGTTGAAATTCTCTTCGGCATAGCCAGGATTTTCGAAAGGACCTGCGCACTTGAATATTCCAATTGGAATACGATGCGGCCAGCCGAATTCCCCCTTCGCATGTATTTTGCACCACCCAAGACCCAATGGTGGTGACGGTTTGGTTTACATATATCGGTGGTTAGTGGAAGAAGTAGGAAGCGGAAGCACAAAAATCCCTTGTGGCACGTGCGTTTTGTTTTGTTGACGTTTCCTACACATTGGAGTGGAAGTAGAGACAAGCACGTGCTGCAGCTGCAGCGAATGGAAAGTATTGTCAGAGTGAACAAATTGTAAAACTTTTAGTGTGTACTAAATTAAATATTTATAAAGACCAACGCCTATTTGCAAATATGATGCAAGTGTTTTTCAACTATTTAATATTAGATGATTGTTTTCAATATTCAATTAATGAAATTTTGTCACATCATTTTCCAGTACTTTCTTCTCTCACCTAACGACATATTGTTTTATGTTAAATTTATACTAACAATATAAACATATATTTTAAATCGTTTGTTACTAAAAAAAAAAGAAATAACAAATAAATGTCCACTGATGACTCCAGGATATTTAAGAATGGTAGAGGAAATGGAGGCGCTGTTACTTGGTTCAGCTATTGGATTGCTCCATTTCAATAGCTGTTACTTGGTTCAGCTATTGGATTGCTCCATTTCAATAATATACTTTTCATTAGAAGGTATGATTTTGCTTTGTATTACGATTTAGTTAATGCTTTGAGTAATAAAACTATCCTAACAAAACACAAATTAATCTTACTACCATTTCATGGCATGTTACAGTAATGCTCGAATTACACATTAACACATTAAACTAATTAGCTAAGTAAACCAAGTAGAAATCATCTGACAATAAAGCTGACCACCCCACATATACATATGTATGTATGTATATTGTTCACATTTCCAACCCCCCCTCTATCTTTCTATCTCTCTCTTTCTATGTGTTTCCCCTTATGTGTTAATCTAGTCCTGGGCAAGGGCAAGGCAGCTGCGTTTGTTGACTCAGCGTAAACAAAGGCCGCTTAGGTTTGGCTCATGCAAACACAATCCACAGTTGGTTGATTGGGCTGGGCAGGTTTCCAACGATGCGTTGATGACCGGCGCAGACGCACCGTCTGACTGAATTTTGTTTATTTCCCATTTCGAACTGGATGTCATCCAATTCGAAAATCACACCCCAGCCGTAACCTCCCTCCCCACATCTATTCATAGCACCCCTTTCTGGTCCTCAACAATAAAATTCATAGTCACACATTGTGCCAAGTAAGCCAATGCAAGTAGAAAGAGGAACGACACAATTTTGGCTAGTGCAAAACAAGAGAGTGTATAGATGATATTATTGGATGGTTTTCTTTAATGGCAAATTAGGCAACAATGTTAACAAAAGGAACAAACGGGAACGAGAATAGGAAGCAGCAGTACCACAATCTACCCTAGCTACTTGCTATAAAAGCCACCCCCATAGTCGGTTGCATAAAACTGCATTTCAAAGTGCATCGTGACCGGGGCAAATTGTACATGCATATATACATATGTATGTATGTACATATAATATACGTATATATACTTATAGTAAAATTCGTAATGCCAATGTGTGTAATGTACACACACATCCATACATACATATGTGTGAATCACGTTGCAAGCAATTAAAGAGTAAAGAATTGTGGGTGAAGCAGTCCCAGAAAGGGATATTGTGTTTGTGTCATGAGCCGGCAAGGTGCTACACAAACACACATACACAAACACACTTATATAAAAGCATGAATTTAATTAAAACGCTGCCTATTCTTTCAACCAGGGCCAGAGAAGGCGGTGGGTGTGGGTTCCTTTAAAACCAAGACACTGGCCTTTATCGGTTAATCAAACAATGGCTTATTTATTTGTTTTTGTTGTTTTGACCAACAAAAAGGGTTTTCGATTACAGTTTAAACATATCGAATGCAAACTCAATGCGGGGGTTGTCCTCAAGTCTAAATTGCATGTTCGCATGTCAGCTGGTACTCCAAAAATATAAAAATACTTTGGATATATACATACATACATACAATACGCCTTCAGGTATACGACATTTATTATTCAGTTTAATTGAAATTTCTTATCAATACGAATCTAATGTATTTGATACAATTTTTTTTGTTTAATTTAAAGATAGTTTAATAGTGGAATCATAAAGAAAGAATCACAAAAAAAAATTATTAAGTATCAATAAAAACTTTTTTAGTTTTATAAAGATTGTCACCCAAAAAACAACATTTCATCTCTACATAAATATGTTCATAATATATACAAATGTATTAATAAACTTATTAAAACATAAATTTCGGTAGGTAAGAATCTATTTAAAACATTTTAACAAAAATGTATCAATAGTAAAATGTAATCTTTCTATTTAATAGATAGAGTATCTTTGATTCGGCTTGGTGTAAAAGATGTTAACATTTCAGATTATATTAGTTATATTTAATGTTTATATTAGCGTCAATGTCGCTTGACGTGCCATATAAAATTACAAGAGCCATGACAGGAATGTTTAGGGCACGTTCACATTGCCTTAAGTAAATTACCAGTCAGACGATACTTGGCTAGGGCTGATTGCCCATAAGTTTTACGACCTTAAAAAACGCAACGTAAACTTAACATGCCAGCAAGAAAAAAAAAAAAGAAGCCCATTCGTCTAAAGTTCATTCAATGGGGATGTTGAGGGGGTTTTAAGAAATTAAAGAGGACAACCCCTCATTTTATGACAGTTCACTGCACTTGGTAACGACATTTCGCACACGCACAAAACTAGGCAAATTATGAAATTTTCAATTTGATTGGTTTTTTTTTTTTTAAATTATTTGCACAATTTGTTAGTGATAGTCGGATTATTTATGCTGTATAGAATCTACACCTAAAAAAAGATCGCCCTGCAGTCATCCCCGTATACCGCATTACGCATTACATAAAACGCATTCTGAGTTCAAGGTGTCTCCGACTTACGCCCAAACTCTGCAGCGATGGGAAACGTTTCTTTAGCGTCTCCATATTCCAAAATCAGCAGACGACACACATTAACAACAAGTGGAGCAATCAATTATATGCATATATGTATATATAGATATATATATATATATATGTTCAGATATGGGGAATATAGAAAATGACCCACGCGGCAGCCGCACCGAGACGAACAGACAACGAGCGATTTGAGTCGTTTTCTAAATTATTTTCAAATGGAATGAGACTTCCCAGAAGGCAGATAGGAATAGACAAACCTAAACGCAAAAGAGTGTGCCAAAGAGAAAATTTAGCCAATTTGGCTATTTTTAAAACCAAAACAAAATACAAAACATTTTAAACAAAAAGAGCTTTTGGCTGTTCGGGTGTTGCTGTCGTTGAGTGAGTGCCAACCGGGCAAGGATAGGCTAATGCCTATATGTACATGTTCCCTGCCATGAAGGACACTGTGGTGTATGTATCGTAATTCCGAATATGAAGTTTCTTTTCTTCATTTTTTTAATGAGTATTAAATGATGCCTTTGAGACATTGCGACGCCAACAACAGGACGCCAGAGAGTCGTCATTTGAAGTTGTTAATAGACCGTAAGGACACAACGACAACGATGATGACTCATTTGGCATTCAGTTTGGGACAATCCAAGGATTACAATTACGATTCCGTTTACGTCATACTCCTTACGGATGATCTGATCAAGGCTGGGTTGGTATAAATAACCATAACTTAATCATTTCAATAATGGAAATTTCAAAGTTACCAAAGACATTTAATTTGTAAATTATATATAAATGATAAATTAATTAGTTTCAAGGTCATCTTTGAACCATTTTTTATCACGCAACTAAGTAAACTTCACCCCGCCCCCAACCCCATGTACACCCACATCCATCCCGACTCCAATGATGTAACTATGTTACTACACTCACCGCACTCTGATGTCCTGTGGGGCAATGTTCATGCTTATCATGATGATGCTTATTGTTGCTTATGGGCGCGGTTCCATGTCCACCGCCCTCTGTATGATGAAAAACCTGCTCATGATGATGCTGATAATATTCATAGTGTCCTATATGTTCATTATGATGCTCCCCTGGTGGCGATGAGATCTGCGATGGCGGACTATGATGTGACTTTGGATTGGCATGACCATGGCTTGTCGTGTGGTGTGTTTGCTGTTTGTGATGGGAATGTTGCTGCTGTTGCTGATGCTGCTGTTGCTGTTGGTGCTGCTGTTGGTGCTTTTGCTGATGCTGCTGCTGTTGGTGATGCTGCGAGGAGCTGCCATGATGATGATGGTGGTTATGAAGAGTGGGCTGCGACGGCAAATTGTGTCCACTGTGGGGCAGATGGGAGCTATGTTGCACACCCACCTGATGGTGATGAGGAATGTGACCTTGGGAGGCCTCCAACAGCGTTGGTTGGATGTGAGTCACAAACTGGGCCATCTCTCAGTTGCTTTCAACACAAGGATTTTCCACTTGCGTTTACTTGAAGGCCGAAGCTTAGCACTTAACACTTCTTTAATTTCTCCCTAAGGACAAAATTTTTAATAGTATATAGATGCTATACTAAACGAAAAAAATTGAAAAAAAAGAATCAAAACCTTTTTCACTTATTTTTTTTTCCTTGAGTTTCTGTGTATATGTATACCTAAATTGGAGGTAGGGGAGAGGCACAAGAGCACTGTGCACTATGGACTCGACGATAACGGCGGAGAAGTTTTGCTTAACGCGTGGACAACCTTTTCGCAGGAGCAATGTCAAATGACTGACTGAATGGCAAGCCTAGGCCAGGCCAAGCTATCCCAGTTGTGGCTTAGATGTGACGGGACTTTCACCTCGTGTACTCGTCCTCGTACCCGCCCAGTTAGCCAGCTTCGGTTAGGAGTCGTGAACGCTTCGCCTTTCCTTTTTTGGGTTCCTTTTTTTAATATTTTTGGTTGTATGTGTGTGTTTTTTTTTTAGTGGAGATGACGGAAGCTTTAACCATACCAGGTTCTATGCGCGTAGCTGATAAGAGATAGAGATGACCGACGAGCTCCAGTGATGCTGAATTAATAGGCAACAACTTGGCGTTGCCTTGCTTTGAATTTATTTTTAAAGTGGGTCACCGTGACTTCATTTAAATATATATACAGTTTTTATTTTTAACCAGAATCGACAATGCTACAACATTGTTCCAATTTGAATAGCCCAAAAGTATACACCAATTTAAAAGTTACAGCGGTTTTAAAAATATTATGTTCAATCAAAAGCTATCATTATGTCCGTGAGCTTTGTTATTAAGCTTTTTAAATTAATGGATTCTTGGGGTATATTGGGTACCATGAGCTCTTTGCAAAAAAGGGGGTGTGTCACGGGCATACATGACCGCAATCCAACGTTGGATAAAACATTAGATTCCAGCAAACTAATATTGAAATTGGTTTTTGATCAGAGGAAGAATAATAAATATTGTCCATTTTCCAGAAAACATTCGAATGTTTCTTTGAAAATAAAATTAACCTTTGGATTTAAGCAACGTCAGTTAGCTTAAAGCTTTCATGAAGCTCGCTTCCATATGTATGAGTATTTGGCTTGATTGCCAGCGCACCAGGGTCCAATGTTCAAAGCTGAGACGCGCATTCGTTTGTCCATCTGCGAAACTCGTTTGGATTATTTCACTGCGAGACGTCGACGAGTTAGCAGCAACTGCGACCCACTTAAATAGCCAAACATTTATAGAAAAATTTACATATCGTTATAAATTTTATACAACATAACCAAATGGCGTTTCTCAACAAGGTAAGCCAATAACACAATGTCATAGGGAAAGTGATATATACATATGTATATATATATATATGTATGTATGTATGTACATATGTAAATGTGATCAAGTCCAAAGTTCTAAATCGTATCAATGACGACAGCAACTGTTGATCATCTTGGGTAGACATGTTTAGCAATTTTTTTGTACACAGATTCTGTTATCTTCTTATTCCGTACTTTGACCCCATTTCTATTGGTGCAGGTTTTGCACTTAAATGGTGATGGAATTTTATTATTTAGTGTATATTTTTTATTTTTACGTTTCTAGCTCGCAGCTCCCGCTATCCGTCAACTGGTGGCTAGCCGATCTTATGCCGCTGTTACTCATGTGTCACCCACTGGTACATCCTTTGCTCTGACCGAAGAGCAGCAACAGTTCCAAGAATTGGCACGAAAATTCACCCGAGAGGAGATCATCCCAGTGGCTGCACAATACGATAAATCAGGCGAGTACCCATGGCCCATTATCAAGAAGGCATGGTCGTTGGGCCTGATGAACAATCATATTCCCGCTGATCTGGGCGGTCTGGAACTGGATGTTTTTACCACCTGTTTGACCGCTGAAGAGCTTGCTTATGGTTGCACTGGCATTATGACTGCTCTAGAGGCTAGCGGACTTGGTGTAAGTTTACTCATTGCATCCTAATCCTGTTCATTTTTCAATTGTGTCCATTTTTTCCCCATTTCAGCAAACACCTGTGATCCTCTCCGGAAACAAGGAACAGAAGAAAAAATATTTGGGTCGCTTGCTGGAGGAGCCCCTTGTGGCTGCTTATGGTGTCACTGAGCCCGGAGCTGGTTCCGATGTGGGTGGCATTAGGACACGAGCAGAGAAGAAGGGTGACGAATACGTTATCAATGGCCAAAAGATGTGGATCACAAACGGTGGAGTGGCTAACTGGTACTTTGTACTTGCCCGTACCAATCCCGATCCCAAATGTCCGGCAAGCAAAGCCTTTACCGGCTTCATTGTGGAACGTGATACACCTGGTTTGACACCAGGTCGTAAGGAACAGAACATGGGACAACGTGCATCCGACACACGAGGCATTACCTTTGAGGATGTGCGCGTTCCCAAAGAGAATGTTCTTATTGGTGAGGGAGCCGGCTTCAAAATTGCCATGGGCACCTTCGACAAGACACGCCCACCAGTTGCTGCCGGTGCCGTTGGTCTGGCCCAGCGTTGTTTGGACGAAGCTCTCAAGTATTCGTTGGAGCGTAAGACTTTCGGTGTTCCAATTGCTTATCATCAGGCCGTCCAATTCATGCTAGCCGACATGGCCATTGGTGTCGAAACCGCCCGCCTTGCATGGCGCTTGTCCGCTTGGGAAATCGATCAGGGTCGCCGTAATAGCTACTATGCTTCAATTGCTAAGTGCCATGCCGCCGATGTTGCCAATAAAATTGCCTCCGATGCGGTGCAAATCTTTGGAGGCAACGGCTTTAACACCGAGTATCCTGTAGAGAAGCTAATGCGTGATGCCAAAATCTATCAGATCTATGAGGGTACCTCACAGATCCAACGTCTCATCATCTCTAGGAACATGTACGAGGCTGCCAAAGGTGGTGCTGCTAGCTAAGATGTAGGTTCATTATATCATCCGTAGTCATTCTCATCACTGTAAACCTCATTTAAAAATTCGATAAATAAAAGTACAATAAGCTAACATAACAAAATTTGTAATTTACGAATTTTCACATTCTTTCTTTCTTTTTTTTTTTAAATTGCTTGTTTTAAACAAGTCACCGTCAATCTGGTCTAATCGCTTTTACGGGCATCTACTGATAAGATACGACTGGGGGTCGAGTGTTTGCCCCCCATCGTTGTAGCCATTTTTCTTTACCTACATCGATAAGTAATTTTTATATTTGCTATTTATTCGTCAGTGGGTACAACATTTTAAACAAGGGAGAAAAAAAAAGAAGAAACATAAATGGACCACAAATAACATATTCCTAGCCTACAACATGCACATGTCAATCTGGATTGCCTTCTTGGACATATAGCTTAACAAAATCTTTGTATCGCTTACCATGTTGTCGGCTTTTGGAATTTGTTTTCATCTTAGCTTTATCACCGAATTGTAACTGCCAGATGGCTTGTAAGGTTTCCAAAACTCCAGACATGTTAAAAACTTGCTCATCAATTGTTAACTCTAAACGACGGGGCAGTTGTTTTTGTTGTTCCAGCTTCTGCAGACGTACATCATCCAGCAGATTTTTACAATTTGTGGCAAGAAGGGAGCTTAGCTGGGGCAATTCATCTAAAAGGTATCCCAAAGCTGAGCCGCTTAACATTTCATTATCGCTGACATCAAGTAAATGCAATTGCTTTGCCTTTGATAAGTTTTGGCTAATTTTGTACACGTGTGCATCATGCAGACCACATCCAGCCAGTTCTAGGCAAACAAATCGTTCACAAGTGCCACCCTCGAGCAAGTTAACTAAACGTTCGCCCAAATCAAAGCCACTCGTCTCATCTAGTGGCCACCGAATGTAACTCAAATTTAGATATTCCAAACGACAACTGTTCAATTGCTCCGTTAATCTTCGTACACTCTGTTGCGTTAGCTGATTAAAACTTATATCAAATCTGGTTAACTGATTGTAGCCCAAATCAAAGTCTTGCAATTCGGTTAACTCGCATTGTGCCAATTGCAACGATTTCAAGGCACGACCAGCGGGACAATTACAAAACTTATGCAACGTTCTGAGACTGGCATTCCCTAATGGATTTTGACTGAGCTCCAATTCCTCCAAATGCTCTAATTTTTCCATGCCTGGGCCACAAAGTAGAGAGTCAAATCCCTGATTACTGATGGCATTGCACGTCAGTTTAAGTGCCTTTAACTGCATTAAGGTTGGCAGGGCTTTAGCTAATTGCTGGCAGCCATCGTCACCAATAAAATTACGCGACAGATCCAACTCTGTGAGACGTGCCTGGTGCAATAGAGCCTTGAATATGGGCTCTGTTTGCTTGGGGCGAAGCCAAAGCCCGGCCATCTCTAATGCCTGTGAATTCTGTGACCGCTCCAACAGCAATTTAATCTTATTGTCCACAGCTGGAGGATGCAATAGAAAAAAGAAAATAAAAATAATTTGAATAAGAAAAAGAATTAAATAAATTTACTTCTTTGCAATTGATGGCACATCTCCTCGTAGCGTTGTGAAAGCGGTGAGATTTTCCAATCCAAAATAGTGCTCAATAGCATATTCTGTTCAAGGGCTACGCTGACTGGATCTGTCTCCTCGTAGGCAAATCCATCGGCTGTCTTTAAACGCAGCATGGGTGTCAATCCAGTTAATCTTTCAAGGGGACAAAATGCTATAGAATATAATCATTTGAATGCATTGCTCAATCTCTCACTTATTGTATCGTCTGCCCGCTTCCTCGGCTAGCCAACGTATGTTGATATCCTGCAGCTTCCGCCTCTCAATAGGCACCAACAGGAATTCATCTTGTACTTTAACTTTAAAGGATACTGTGGTGGCTAGTACTGGGGTGGCCTGAACTTTAATTGGTGAACCTGATGCCTTTACAGGAGAGATGAGCAACTGTATGCCCGTTGCTGTACCTGTTGTGCCCGACGTAGTAGAGTCTGGCTCAGTGGTAGTGCGTAAACTAATTACTGAAGCGGCTCCATCTAGTGAATCTTCACCACTGCCCATGGGGCTCTCACTGCGAAATCGACAGAAACCGCTATCCATTAATGTTGCCTGATGTCTGCCTGATGATGATTTATTGCTGCTGCTGTGGTTACTGTTCATACTGGAAGAGCGTGACAGGGTGAGCTTCTTCATTTGTTTTTGTCGTTGCTTCGAGCTAACCTCGCCAGTCATTTCGGGTGTGGCCTGTAGAAGAATGTCCTCCTCCCAACTGGGGTTCGGTGATATAACTGAATCGCGTAGGTTTTCTTTCAGGGAACGACCTCCAAGGCTGCCGGAATTATAACGTTTCCGTTTCCTTTCTGGCCCTACATCATCGATTAACCAATTGTCTGTATCTATCTCATTCTCCTCCAAAAAGGCATTTCTCTTTTGTTTGTTATGGCTGGCATTGGAATTGCTACTGCTAGGGGCTTCATCAAATGTTTGGCGATTTGGACGTTTTAGTTGAGCCATCACACTACGGTATTCTTTACTAGCACTTGGCTTAGGACTAGGTTTACTGCCACTGGCACTAAGATCCCGATCGCTGCCGGAACGGTTATGACTAAAAGAGCGATTGGGTCTGGTAATCATCGCTGCATCTTGCTCTTCGTCAGATAAACTATCCATTCGAAATGACTTCTTTACATTTTCATTGGTCAGAGCCCTGGCATTCTTCTCACTGCAGATACCCACTTTGGAGAGCGTCCGCAAAAGTCTTTCCCGCAACTGAGCGTACTGAGCCTGCTCCCCATCCACAAGCTGAGCAGTCTTGCGCCATTTGTCCAGTCCGGCAATGCAGTTCTCATTGTAATCGGTGCGGACTGTTGCATCTGCACCACGCTCTAGAAGAAGTTCGACTACATCCAGGTATCCATTGGAACATGCATCATATAGCGGTGTTATCCCATCACAGCTGGTACCACCTTTATCATTTATGGCTGTAGCAGCTCCCTTATCCAGAAGCAATTCTACTATATCACGATGACCATGATTGCAAGCTTCATGGAGGGGCAGCCAACCGGCATGATCCCGCACATTGACAGTATGTCCCTGATCGATGAGCCGACGTACCAGCTCCATGTTGCCAGATATGCAGGCCTGATGCAGTTGAGTCTCTCCCTTATTATTTCGTTTTATGGTCAGTGAACGCGCGCCTCGCGATAAACGCTGTGGACGTGGTTTTTCTGTCTCATCTAGATCGCTGGCATCTGAGTCAGTTAGGGTGTCCAAGTCAATGTCATCACCCAAGTCGGGAGTATTTTGCTGTATGGCTATCTCAGCTACATCTTCATCTTCGTCGTCCTCCTCTTTTTCAGCTGCAATCAAATCAATACCTTTACTTTTGGCCTCCGCATCGAGATTCTCCACCAAAACGTGCATATTATGCTTAAGCTCCAGTCGCCGTAAACGCACTAAGGCAATCTTTTCGAGTTTGGCGGAGACCATTCCCCCTTTGGCTGCTTGCCGCAAAGCTTTTTGGTAAATATCGTGTATTGTCCAGAACGGATGCAACTGCTGCTCACAAATCTCAGCTATGCTACAGAGTGTAGTAAATGCTTCGGCCGGTTCCTTATCCTGATTGAGCTCAAACTCTTTCCACAAATACATCAAGGCCTTGTCGTACTGTCCGTTATCCTTATATGTCTGATACAGGCTCACATATATGGGCACTAGACTCTTGCCAGTTTCACCATTTAGCTCGGCACACTCTAGCATTTTTTGGTAGTATAGTAAGGCTTTCTCATAATTTAGCAAATGGCAGCAGCCATCGCCCAATCGCTCGTACAAAATTTTCAACTTGACATAATCCATTGAGCTGGTCACAACCAATTCGTCTAGGGTCTGGCACATCTTAACCACAATTCGAAGTTGACGTTCAATGCTCTCCCGATCCGTTTCACTGGGAGAATTCTTTTTGTAAGCTTTCGTAAGTATCTGTTTCACACTTGCGAAATCCCCCGCTTTGATCAAGATTTCCGATTTCGTTAGCAGTGTCTCACAGATCTTTTTAACCTTATCTGGTAATCGCTTAGCCGCTTCCAAAGCCAGATTGCAATAGCGCAGCGCTAATGTTGCGTCGTTCTTCTTGCAATTGTAGAGCAAACTCATCGAAATGTAGCACAAGTGGGTCAGCTCAAATAAATCGTTCGTTTTGCTGATTTTGATTGCTTTCTCTATATATTCAATAGATGCCTCAAATTCTTCCATATGCTCTTTGACCACACCAATGTTCAGGTAGCAGCGCGCTTGCATGTCGAGTTGTTCCAGTTTAGAAATCTGACCTGAGAGTCTACAAAGACAATTATCACGAAACTTTTCATCTGATTTGAGACACTTACTCTTTAATCATTAGCAAACTGCGTAGGAAACTCTTTTCGGCTAGTTTTAGTTGCTCCATTGCCGCCGAGGCAGAGCTGTCGGACAAGCTTTGACCATGCAACAAGTGAACACGTCCCAGTGTGGCAAATGCCCGTTGTTGTTCCACTTTATTTTGCAGACGCTTTGCAATTTCTAAAAAAAAAGTTTTAGTCCATAAATGATTTTGTAATGGGAGCAAATGTATACACCTTCGGCCACTTACTGAGGTAGTCGTTGATGTGATCCTTGGCCGCATCATACTCACAGAGCAGAGTAAACATCTCACCAACCATACGTTTTGCCTTGGCTGTTTCCAGCTCCTTACCCATACTGGCATATATGCCAGCTTCTTGTTTGTACTCTTCCACTGCTTCATTATATTTAGATATTTGATTATAGTAGTCTCCGAGTTGGTGGCAACTGACCGCCAACTGCTCTCTATTGCCATCAATGCGCGCCTTCTCTTTGCGCTTTAGACAGCGCTTCTCATCCATGGGTAAAGCACAATAAAATAAACATCAGAACAAACGGAAACACTTTAATTTCACAATTTTAAGATTAACATTTTTAACACAGCTCCGCGACACCGATCTTGTTGTTTTGTTTTCGGCGCGAGTAAAAGCGATAAATCTGGTCACACTGAACGGAACTAGTAGTACATTGTAAATTTTAAAAGTATATGACAAACCTTTGCATTTGGATTTAAATCATTTAACATTAGTTCATCGAATTAATTGACATAACATGTGGCTTTCAGTTGCCACATGTGATAAAAATTATTTTATTTATTTTTTTTAGTGTATTTGGAACATGTAAACATCTAGTCTGAGCTGCGAAAAAAAATCGAGTTGAATTTATCGAAACGCTTCGTAAAATCCTATCATATACACATCCCTACCGGCGCAAATAAATCGGAGATTTTCGCAGAGAAGTCAAAAGGATAATTCAGGTAATAATTCATTTCTGTATGCCCAATTTATGTGTGATTTGTGTGGAAAGGGTTATGCCATATATCAACTACATACTTGCATGTGTACATGCCGGATTTACACGCGAAAAGTGCGTCGAAATTGACAGTGAAAAAATCGATAGTTGTCGGAGACGGTAGGAAAAAAAACTTCGGTTTTGGTAGGGGCTCCTATGGCATGACGTGACTAAGTCTACTTTGCTTGAGTTGTACTGCAAATAAAAACAAACTGAATTTCGATTTGCATTACTTGCAGCAAGAGCAACTTAAAGGAAATGGCGAATAATAACTACGCCGGGTTCAACTACGGCGGCACCCAATACAATACGGGACAGGTCTCGTACCCGGCAGTGACTAACGCGACTTATGCCAATGCCGCGGCCTATCAGAACGCTGCTGTGGCTGCCGGCCAGGGTGGTTATGCAGCAGCCGGCGCTGGCGCTGGTTCGGGGGCTGGGGCTGGCGGGTATGGTGGTGGTGGCTATGGCGACTACCGCAGCGCCATGCAGTCGTACGACGCCAGTAAGACATTCTACCAGCAGGCGCCGGCCAGCTACAACACGTCGGCCACGGCAGCTGCAGCAGTCAGCAAGACCCATTATTCAGCACCACCAGTAAAGAACCCAGTAAAAAGCAGCGCAAAGATGGACAAGTCCAATGGCACAGCACCAAAGACACCAAGTACGAATCCTCCAGCTGGCAATTATAGTGGCTACGACACGGCTCTATATAACGCAGCCAGCATGTATGTTGCACAGCAGCACCAGAGCGGAGTCGGTGGAGGAGCTCCACAGAAGCCAAATGGTGGCTCCAATAATTGGTACCAACGCAAAATGGGCATGGGCCCCACATTTCCGGGAGCAGCTGCCCTACGGGGATTACGCCCCAAGGCACCACCACGCCCACAGCAATTGCATTACTGTGAAGTGTGTAAGATCTCCTGTGCAGGTCCGCAGACCTATCGTGAGCATTTAGAAGGCCAAAAACACAAAAAGCGTGAAGCCTCGCTGAAGATGCAGGCAAGTGCTACAACAACTACCCAGAATCGTGGCAACAACTATCATTGCGAGCTGTGCGATGTCACCTGCACCGGTACAGATGCCTATGCGGCTCATGTGCGCGGAGCCAAACACCAGAAAGTTGTGAAATTGCACCAAAAACTGGGCAAGCCGATACCATCAGATGAACCGAAGAAACTTGGCAAGATTAATTTTGTTCCAGCAGCTGGAGAACCAGGATCATCTCCGACTGCCGCTGGCGGAGCTGCTGTAAAGGCTGATGGTGGTGGTGGTGACAGTGAATCTGTTACTGGCACTGACAACATGGATGATCAACTGGATGATTCCTTGGGTGAGAATACGGACAACATTAAACCAGTTGGTGGCGAATATATTGAAGAGGTCAAAGATGAAGAGGGCAAAATCCTTAGCTTTAACTGCAAGCTTTGCGATTGCAAATTCAATGATCCCAATGCCAAAGAGATGCATATGAAGGGCCGCCGCCATCGCTTGCAATACAAACGCAAGGTACAACCCGATTTGGTTGTGGACTTTAAGCCAACTCCTCGCCAGCGTCGCTTAGCCGAGGCACGAGCCCAACGTGCCCTAATGTCGTCGCATCGAGGTGCTGAGGACCATGAAGCCGGGGGCAACTACTGGGAAGAGCAACGTAATCGCCAATACAACGAAGAATATGACTATAACAATTGGATGTCCCGCAGTTTTGGTGGTAAGCACTCATCACAAATAAACTCCCCTTATTCCTTATTATACATATTTATCTAAGCAAGGTAATCGCAGCCTTACCACATGTGAACCTCTTTTATTTATTAGTTACTAGTTTTTATATAGTCTTGCGTGATTACTTTCCTATTGAGGGCAAGTTCTCGTTACACAATAATCAAATTCCGATCAAACGAAACCAATTTCAATAAAGGACTCTATCCCTCCCAGTGGTCCCAATTCCACTTGTTTACCAATGTACTTACCTTTATGGTTTAGTCGATAAGTATGTAGCCACTTTATGGATTATAATGCATGTCAGAAAGGTCTTTAGTTTTGATTCGTTCTCATTTGTTATTGAAATTGTTCAACTAAAAATAAAAAAAGGAGATAAAAAAGAATGAATAAGAAATATAACTAGTTGAAAGACATAAAAATTGGTCTATCAAATTAAAGTATAAATCCTACAAATAATTAATTTGAGAATTACTAACTTAAAAATTAATAACTTTGATCCTTTCATTATTAATATAGGAAAATAATTCAGGGCAAGCATATCTATATATTGTCATATTTTATTTATATTTAGCTATAAATTAGACTTTTCTAATTTTTATTGACAGGTGCCCAACGCTTTGGACGTATGGGCAATGGTCCACCGCCGCACTTTGGCATGATGCCCGGCAGCAATGTACGTCGTCCAGAGAGCACAGATGATCGCCATGCTATTGCACGCCATGCTGAAATCTATCCCAAAGAAGAGGAACTGCAAACCATACAACGCATTGTCTCACATACTGAACGGGCTCTGAAACTGGTTTCGGATGCACTGACCGAACAGCCCAATGATTCTGGACCGGCTGCTAAGAAAGAGAAGACAGACAAGCCATCGGAGAAGGATGGACGCGACAACCAGATATTTTCATTTCACAAAGATGCCGATAATGGTGGCAATGTGGTCCGCATCCTAAAGGGTGTTATGCGTGTGGGCTATCTAGCCAAGGGACTTCTGCTCCATGGCGACAGTGCCGTTGAGTTGGTCGTGCTCTGTGCGGAGAAGCCAACGGCTGGCCTGTTGCAGCGTGTGGCCAATGTGTTGCCGGATAAGCTCAAGGAGGTGGCAGGTAAGTTGGGTGTGGGAGTGTATTTAATGGATATCTCCCACCCTATCGCTCTCGAGTGCTCTTTCTCTCTCTCTCTCTCTCTATCTATTTCTGTCTTTGTCTATCTGTATGTGTGTCTGTCTCTCTATATATTTTATGCATTTCGGTTATTCCCAATTGCGAGGCAAAACACAAAACAAAAACTTTTTCCAGAGAAATGGCTTGAGTAACACAAAAGCAAAAACGGAAGCAAAAAGTACATATAAAAGATCATGCTTGGCCAATTTCACCAATTGCCAAAGTGGTGCTCGGTGAATTTGGCCAAAAGAAAAATAAAACAAAAAAAAAAGAAAAAATCATTGGGCATAAAGCGAAAAGAATCGCCCGATCTGAACCGATCCGATCTGTTTGCATTATGATAAAAGCATATCACTATATGTATGTATATATCAATATATACATATGTATGTATAATATTATATTCGTTCTTCTATATATTACGTTCGACGCGGGCAATTTGTATGGAAAAAGTCAAAAGTTTGTTTAAAAAAAAAAAAAATGAAATGAAATGAAAAGAAAAAAAAATTATTGTACATACCTACATACTACTACTACTACTACTACTACCTAGGACTACCTACTCTGTGTGCTGTTGAGCCCTGTTGATGCGGTGAATACCAAAGAAAATGAATGTAAAACCGCCACAAACCGCGCCCAACGAACCAGCAAAAACCCACTTAGCCACATTGATTTGACGTATTTGCCGTTTTCAGCTTCTGTCTCTCTGCAGGATAAAAGAGATTTCTCGAGCGTTAGCCTAGAAGCTCTCACTACTCACTACTCAGTCTGTTGTCACTACTCAGTTAGATCTCCCCCAGTTGCGTTCGCTGATCCTCCTGCTATCCTACTGCTACTACTACTGCTGCACTGCTGCTGCTGCTGGTGCTGGTGGTGGAGAAAAAACCAATGGATCGTAACGGTAACAAGCAGTGCTCCGTCCCCGCAAGAGGAAGAGTTGTGTGGCGTTGATGAATACATACAAATACAACATACATTAATCAAAAAAAAAAAAAAAAAAATCTTAAAACCAAAACAGAAAGAAATTGCAAATTAGAAATTGAACCAAAGGAGTATATTTATACAAAGTTTGAGAGCCCACACAGTGTTCGTTCGATGCTCCTTGATCTCTTCCATTATCTCTCCTTCTCTGCTCTTTTTCCCCATTCTCTCAGCTGCGACGAAAGAAACTTTGTGTAAATAAAGTCCTTTGACAACGCTGCCCAGAAGCAATGCGATATAATTGATCCACACACAGACGCAAAATGTATGAACCAAAATTGCCATCTCGGTAGAAAGAACTCCAAATATTATTCACTCGTATTTATAATATAAATCTAACTATATATATTTATATATATATATATATTGTATGTATATACTTAAATATATATATATATATATATATATATATATATACATATGTGCCAGCCGATTTGTGTGTATCAAGCTTGATGGTGAAGAAAAATTGCGACCGAAATTTGCGAAAGTTGCGTCTACAATCAACCGAAACTAAAAGAGACCACGGCCAGAATCGCAACCGATTGATAAAATTTCGTTCAATGTTTTTTATACCACAACTAATCCAAGAAAACAAAAACAAAATACAATTATTATAATCATATTTTAAGAATTTGCACTCTAAGTGGAATTGCAGCGGATTGCAATTCCATTTAGGAGATGAAAAAAAAAAAAATAACAAGCAAAATGATAAAGAAACTTAATCCCGGTAGTCCCAGCACGCAAGTGTCATACGAAACTTCTGTTTGCTGGGAATAGAGCGGATATCCGTGGCACGTAGGAAGAAACAAACATTTTACTCATGTCCATTTTTAACTATTTCTTGATAGTTATCTGTGTATATTGCGGGCTCACACTTGGAACTTTGCTTCATCCATCTATAATGTTTGTCTCTTTTTCCAAAGAACCGACATTTATTGACAAATTCGAATTCTGCTTTTACCCACGCCCCCATCTAATGCAAAATCTACCCAATGGCTTTCCTTTCCAGGTGACATTCAGGTCAACTATCGCGTAGAGGTCAATGCCGATGACGCTGCTGTCATAGTGCTCGATGATGCTGTCTCAGTGAAAATCACATTAACGTCCCCATTGTTGCGCGAGGCTAATCCCGCAGAAATTGCTGCTGCAGCCGCTGCTGCTGCCGCCGCTGCTAAAGCAGACAATACTGCAGCTCCTGTTGCAACTACAGATGCAGAATTTTTACCGCGTGAGCCATGCCTTCGGGTAAGTAGTAGTACAAACTCAATTTTATTTTTTGCCAAATTTAACTAATCTTTGTTATGGGCAGGCTTTAGCCGACTTGCGTCATGCCAAATGGTTCCAGGCTCGAGCCACTGGACTGCAGTCATGCGTTATGGTTATACGTATATTGCGTGATCTATGCCAGCGTGTTGTCTCCTGGCAGGCTTTGCCACAGTGGTCCCTTGAGCTACTTGTGGAAAAGGTTATTTCATCAGCCGGTTTTCCAATATCACCCGGCGACTGTATGCGTCGCATAATGGAGGCCTTGGCCTCGGGCTTCCTGATCAATGGACCTGGTTTATTGGATCCCTGCGAAAAGGATCCAACCGATGCGCTGCAAGAACTTACCAAACAGGAACGTGAAGATCTCACTGTATCGGCGCAATTATTTTTGCGTTATATTGCTTTCCGTCAGATCTATAAAGTCCTCGGCATGGACCAATTGCCAGCCATGAAATTCCCCATGCGTCCATGGCGCATTAATCGTAAACGTCGCCGTTCCTCTGGAAAAGCCGGAGTGGCTGGCAGTGAGACTGAGACTGCTGACATCGAAGAGTCCGGCTCAGATGAGAAGGTAGCAAAAAAGGAGGGCACCGCAGCCAGTGGTGTGGCCGCTTGAATTGCGCCAGTAGAGTAGATGTAGTCGGCTATTAAATATTAACACATTTTTCTCGATTTAATTGCGTCTCCGAACGCCAACTTACTATAAAAGAAACTATCTCTATATCTCCACGAGTATTCTACAAACTAATTGCGGCGCATTGTAATCTGGGCAAGAGTTCAACATGTCCAACATGCTGCCCCCTACCCTCATTTTGCAATTAGCGAAACCAAAAGAAATTTAATAAGGAAACTCCAACTTAATATTTAACAATTATAAGAAAACACAATATAACAAAACAAAATATAACAAATTTCTAGATATTTGCTGAAACGAATGCAAAATGTAATTCGTTTTTAGATGAGGAGGCGCAATGGCTATCTCAATATAAAAATGATAGTCCAACGTCCTCCTCCACTACACGTTTCAAATACACATATATAACAAAATGTTTATGAAACCAAAACAAATTTTAATAAAACATACATGAACAAATATAGAATATATATATATCCAAGTTTTCATTTCCCTATTCTTGAAATCGAATTACGATAATACTTAAAGAAATTCCTCCCATTTGGAGCATGACTTTTTAGTACTCACTGTTGCGCTTTGAGCTGAACTTTTAGTGACGTTCTGTGTGCGCAAAGAATCCGCATCAGAGAACTCCTCTTCCGAAATAGTTATCCCTCCGTGCTTCCGTTTAATTGAATCATAAGCAGAAAGTACCTTTAAGTCTGGCTCATCTACATAGCTATCCCACTTGCTTTTCTGATTCCGAGTGCTCGTGCATACATGTTGCCTGTGCACTTTTATTGTGGTATTGCTATCTAAGGACTGAAGTTGTTGTCCATGTTGCATGTTCAATTCCTGAACTTTCTGGCGGCATTCGGCTCCAGAGCCTCGAAAAAATTCTTTCTGCAAAGTTTGCTTTTGGCGGCAAACTTTACACTGCCACTTATTGTTATCTGCTTTCTTCACAATGTCCACCTAGGAGTAGATATAAACCTTAGAGGATTGAATATTCTGGATATTTTAAAGCACATACCTGGTAGAGGCTACAGTCATTGCACTGTAAAACGCGAATTTGCTGAGACATTTTTTAATTTAAAATGAAAATAGTATAGAGTTGCCGGACTAGTACAAATTGGTTATCCAGCTGGACTTACTGAAAAGAACCAGAACCAATGTGCGGAACTAGCCGCGAATTCTGTTTATAATTTTATTTGCAAAGTTTTAATCAGTTGGATTGTTTGGCTGTGTCACTACAACTGGCTATTTAGATTCTGATTAGAAGATGCGCCTGGTATGTGGACATTTTATTATTATATGATAAAGCATATTGTATTGTTTCTATTTTCAACCTATTTATACTTTCTTACAGTACTGCCTAAGTGGAGATCTGGCCAAGCCATGCTATATTATTACTTTTAAAGGATTGCGGGTTATGTTGGACTGTGGCCTGACTGAGCAGACAGTGCTTAACTTTCTGCCTCTCCCCTTTGTGCAAAGTCTAAAATTATCAAATCTACCCAATTTCATACCCAGCCGCGACCATGATCCTCAGATGGATGGCGAGCTGAAGGAATGCTGTGGCCGGGTTTTTATAGACTCGACGCCCGAGTTTAATCTACCCATGGACAAAATGCTTGACTTTAGCGAAGTGGATGTGATACTTATCTCTAATTATCTAAACATGCTTGCCTTACCGTATATTACGGAGAATACGGGATTTAAGGGCAAAGTCTATGCAACGGAGCCAACACTACAAATTGGCCGGTTTTTTCTCGAGGAGCTGGTCGATTATATTGAGGTGTCGCCCAAAGCGTGTACGGCTCGTCTATGGAAGGATAAGCTGCATGTATTGCCTAGTCCGCTCTCTGAAGCGTTTCGTGCCAAAAAATGGCGCACCATTTTCAGTCTTAAAGATGTTCAGGGCAGTCTATCAAAGGTGACCATAATGGGCTATGATGAGAAATTGGATATACTGGGTGCTTTTATAGCCACACCGGTCAGTTCTGGCTATTGCTTGGGCTCTAGCAATTGGGTACTAAGTACTGCTCATGAAAAGATCTGCTATGTAAGCGGCTCCTCGACGTTAACCACACATCCGCGGCCCATTAATCAGTCAGCGTTGAAGCACGCGGATGTTCTCATAATGACTGGTCTAACCCAAGCGCCTACAGTAAATCCAGACACTAAGTTGGGGGAGCTCTGCATGAACGTGGCGCTGACGATAAGAAACAATGGTAGTGCGCTAATACCATGTTATCCATCTGGAGTTGTCTACGATCTCTTTGAATGCCTTACACAAAATTTGGAGAATGCTGGCCTCAACAATGTCCCTATGTTTTTTATTTCACCAGTGGCGGATAGTTCTCTAGCGTACTCCAATATCTTAGCCGAATGGCTTAGTTCGGCGAAGCAGAATAAGGTATACGTTCCCGATGATCCCTTCCCCCATGCCTTTTACCTGCGAAACTCGAAGTTGAAGCACTATAGTCACGTATTCTCCGAGGGATTCAGCAAAGACTTTCGGCAGGTGAGTTCGCGTATTGCTATTCCCCAATGCTCAATGGATTTGAACGTTTACTGTTCTTTAATATAGCCCTGCGTCGTTTTTTGCGGTCATCCAAGCCTGCGTTTCGGTGATGCTGTGCACTTTATTGAAATGTGGGGTAACAATCCCAACAATTCAATTATATTCACAGAGCCAGACTTTCCGTACCTACAAGTATTAGCCCCGTTCCAGCCATTGGCTATGAAGGCCTTCTACTGTCCAATAGATACATCGTTAAACTACCAGCAGGCGAATAAGCTAATCAAAGAGCTAAAGCCGAATGTTCTAGTAATCCCAGAAGCCTATACTAAACCCCATCCTTCGGCACCCAATTTGTTCATAGAGCAGCCGGACAAAAAGATTATCACATTCAAATGTGGCGAGATTATTAGGCTACCACTAAAGCGAAAATTGGACCGGATATATATTACCTCCGAGCTGGCTCAAAAGATATCGCCACGCGAAATAACTGCTGGTGTCACATTATCCACACTGACTGGTGTGCTACAGGTCAAGGACAAGGTGCACTGCATCCAGCCGTGTGCCGATTTCACTAAGGACGAGCCCGGCACCAGTGGCAGTTTGAATGCTTCAGCGCCATCCAAAGAGGAAGTTCTAAAAAATGTAAAATACGAATGCGGAAGTATCGATGTGGACATTTTAATGAAACGTCTTACCCAGGATGGCTTTACCAATATCAAATTAGATCGCACCGGTGGATCTCTTTCACTTCAGTTGGTAAATGAAGACACCATTATTAAATTCGAGGAGAACGAAACACACATCATCTGTGGCGGTAAACCCACTACACGACTTAAACTACGAGACACGCTTCTTAAATGTTTACAAACGTTTTAGAAAATCATAAATGTATTACTTATTAATTATTTTTACAACAACAACAAAACAAAATATTTTATTATGCTATGGCTTTCAACACAAGAGAGCATCTGCGGCATGTATCCTCATGATCCGAGTTTAGACTATAACGACGGCAACGGGGACAAAGTGATGACTTTATTACTTTTAGATTAACATTTGCCTCTTGTCCCACATCCGGTTGTAGGGTGACTGCACCAACTTGTAGAATCTCACACAACTGGGAGTTTTCGATAGGTTCGCTCAACGGACTTTGCAATTCACTTAGTAGTTCTAGCTGTTGCTGTGTTCCACACTGAATGGTTACCGCCAATTGCCACGTGTTGACATCACCTGCCTGCTGATTAAGCAGACGTTTGACATCTAAAGCTGCATTTACCACCTGGTAGGATTTCGAATTGTGCCAATTGGCATCAGCTCGGACAGTTTGCTTGTGAAAGCCACCGCCTGTAACATCATAGTAACTCCAACTTTCCTCCACCAAGAAAGGGACAATTGGCCAGAGGGCCTTGCATAGTTGTTTGTAGCAATGGGTTAACGTTTGGCGAATGGCAAAATGCTCTTCATCATGACCGCAATATAGACGATCCTTAATAAGATGCACATAAATGGAGGATACTTGATTCACAATAAAGTTCTGAATACTGGCCACTACGCGATTGTATTCATAGGCATTGTATAGACCCTCGATCTAGAAATAAACAACGTGAATAATGCTTCAGTTTAAACTTGGATCATCTACTTACTTCCGCTTCAAAGTCCACCAAATAACTTAAAAGATATTTGTTTAAATAGCTATCATCTTGTATAAGCTCTTGCTGCTCTTGTATCTGGCCAATCACACCATTTAGGTAACGTAGCATTCCACGGATTTTGCTTAGATTCTCTGCAGACTGCTGTAACAATTTATCACTGACAACAATCGACATATGCTGGGTGCCATGTGAAGCCACCCACCAGCGAAGGACATCGGTGCCATATTTCTTTGTAATTTGCTTGGGAGAAATTACATTACCCAATGACTTGGACATTTTGTGACCCTTTTCATCAACTGTGAAACCATGAACAAAGATAGCTCTAAGTAAAATTAAAAATAAATTATGTGGTTTTATGTGAAACACAATGCCCACTCACTTGTAAGGAGCACATTTTCGTGCTGCTATGCTGGTCAAGAGTGAGGATTGGAACCATCCATTAAACTGATCATATCCCTCCAAATAAAGATCGGCCACTTTATCGCCTTGAAGTACGCCAGACCAAGTGATACCAGAATCGAACCAGATGTCAAATATATCATTGCCCTTAACTAAGAGATCGATGTCACAGTTAAGATCTTTCGCTATGTGATCGGGCAATAGTTTGTCCAGTGTCTCTGACCACCAAAAGTCAATATTTCCCTCGCTACGTAACCGAGCACAAAGGTGATCAATAAGTGTTCTATTGAGCATTACTTCTCCAGTATCTTTGCGATAAAGAACGGGTATGGGTACGCCCCAGGCTCGCTGTCTTGATATACACCAGTAGGGACGCTTCTGAAGCTGGGTAAGCAAAGCCTTCTTGCTGGCCTCCGCATTTACCCGTGGATAAATTTCCACTTGCTTAAGAGCGGCGGCAGCAGGAGTCTTTAGTTTCTCTGTATTGATAAACCATTGCTCACTGGCACGTATGATCACTGGCTCTTTGGTGCGCCAATCTATTGGGTAAGAGTGTTCCAGCTGCGAAGTGTGAACCACATTTTTGGTAATGTGCTGCAAAACTAGCGAATTTCCTTTTCCCAACGCGGATTGACCAATAAGGAAGTCCGGAGCATCTTTTGTGTAAATACCAGCCTCATCTACAAAGCATTTGACCGGTATTTTCTTGACCAGGCTAATTAAAAAATCATCAGGCCCATGAGCGGGTGCAGTGTGCACCAGACCCGTGCCTTTGCTATCCTGCACATGACTAGCATCAAAGAAGGGTAACTGTTTCTGAGTTTTGTCCAAAGGATGTTGATAGGTTAGCTGGCTTAACGAATTGCCCGCATATTTATGAACAATTTCACATTTCATTTGAGTAGCAGCCTCAAAGTCCGCAACTAAAACCGAAGCTATCAGATACAACTCATTTGGATCACGATCCAACAATTTGACCAAGGCATACTCTAGTGATGAATTGAAACAAATTGCTTGATTACTGGGCAATGTCCAAGGCGTGGTGGTCCATACTAAGGCATAGATTTGTGTATTTCCATCAACTTTGAGATCGGTATTGGGATTTAACTGGAACCTCAGGTATACAGAAGGGCTAATGTATTGCGGATTGTATTCCAATTCGGCTTCAGCAAGAGCTGTTCTAAAGCAAACTATTAAATAGATCATATTAAAGATACCGAGGTCAAACTCACCTTGATGAAGGTGACCAGTAGACAGGCTTTAAGTCCCGGTAGACAAGACCTCGCTGGTAAAGATTATAAAACATTTCCAACTGATTTGCAATAAATTCTGGCTGAAAGGTCATATACATTTGTTCCCGTTGCCAATTAGCTAATATTCCCCAGCTCCGAAACTCTTCCTTCTGGGACTGCACAGCCTGCAGGGCAAATTTGCGTGCTGGAATATTTGCTAGAGCTAGATGGCTTAGACAAAATGATTATTCTTGACTCACATTTCTGTCGGATGTCCAGAGGATTCTGTTTCCGCACATCACCTTCAGTAGCAGTTGTGGCCTTCAGCTCAATGGGCAGACCATGGCAATCCCAACCAGGAATATAACTGACTTGTTGGCCATGAGCCACGCGCTGTCGCAATGTTATATCCTTAAGAACTTTGTTAACCGCATGACCCATATGCAGTTGTCCATTGGCATAAGGCGGACCATCGTGCAGCACAAATATAGGTTTTCCCTCTGACTGTTCGCTTGGTATACGCTGCTCCTGGTACTCATAGGCAGGTGCTATTTGGTGCTGCAAAGAACAAAAACATCTGACATCAACAAAAACGACAAGGACATGTCGTGTAAAACCTACATCTAAAATTTGTCGCTCCAATTCATCGCGTTTGGGTGAGGTGAGGCGATTGGGGAACTTTGTTTTTGGAAGATTAATTGTGTCTGTGTATTTCCTGACATCTTTCTTAGCCGCTTTCACACAATATAAGCGTAATCCAAGACGAACATGAAAAACACGCAACATTTGATCCAGGTGGTGCTCGATGTTGATCTATCGGAATCCGCTTCACACACCACACTAAGTCTGCTATCGATATCGTTATCTAACACAAAATGTTTATATTGAGGCAAAGAACTTATTCCGAATTCTTTCTTTGGTAATTATTTACTTTGACTCCTCGCGCTCATTACAATGAATGTTGTACCAAACGCAAGAAAAAAAATTACAGAGCAACGCCTCGGGTGCACCTTGACGCCTTGCACAATTAAGAAAATAAAAATGACTGTTTAATCGGAAAAATATCGATTTAAAGCTAAATCTGGTGGTTTGTCGCTAAAAGAAGTGTTATAAAATTCAGAATTAGTGTTGAGAGATTTCTAAATAAAGTGCTGCCAGAAAACATATTATATTGACAGCTGACTGTGAATCGTTAAAAATTCAAAAACGTTTGAAGAAATTTAGCTAAAAAAAACTTTATTTTTAAGAACTCTGTTTAATAGTGCATCTTAAAAAGGCTGTAGAATTTATAAATTTGATTTTAAAAAAATCAAATTTGGGTTTGCAAAAAATCTCAAAGTCCAACTTTCTGGCAACGCTATATTTTTGGCGGTGTAAGTTGACGTTTGCCAACACTGATGTTTAATCTAGCCTTTTCCCTCTATTTTGAACTTCCCAACACTAAAAATCCGAGGAGTCAAAGTTTGACAGCTGATTTTTGTTTATGTTAGTGGTGATAGTTTTGCGCGATAGACAAATAAATAAATATCGAATTTGTCACCCAAATTCAAAAGTTAATATTTTACCACCTTCAGGACTATCCACAAATATTTTTTTAAAAAAAGTACGTTAATCCCCGAATAGAAAGTTTGGAAACTTTTATTGGAGATCCATTATAATAGTATTTAGCTCACAAAGCTACGTTAATTATATTGAAAAACATAATTCCTGCACTATTTCTTTTTATCTTTTGGATCATCCTTTGGTTTCGTATCTTCCGATTCTGCTTCTGCTTTTACGGTTTCATTCTTACCATCCACTTTTTCGGTTTTATTCTTACCATCCGCTTTTTCGGCTTTATTCTTAGCATCCACTTTTTCGGTTTTTTTCTTACCATCCACTTTTCCGGTTTTATTCTCACTATCTGATTTTTCGGTTTTACTCTTCCCATCCTTTGGCTTCTCTTTTTTAGTATCTTTGGTCTCCATGGTTTCTTTTGGTTTATCTTTTATTTCATTTGGTTTATCTTTTGCTTCTTTTGGTTTATCTTTTGCTTCTTTTGGTTTATCTTTGGCTTCTTCAGTAGGCTTAGCTGTCTTTGGTTTTTCGTCCAGTTCACCAGCCAATTGGTTTGCCTTAGCCACAGCCTCCTCCGCATCACCGACCATATAGAAGGCGATTTCAGGTATATCATCGTAATCTCCGTTCAACAGACGCTTGAAACCATCTACGCACTTCTCGACAGGTACCATCTTGCCCGGATGTCCTGTAAACACCTCGGCCACCTGGAATGGCTGGGAGAAGAATCGCTGCATTTTGCGGGCTCGAGTCACCGTCAATTTATCCTCTTCGGAAAGCTCATCCATGCCTAAAATGGCAATAATATCTTGCAGTGACTTGTATGATTGTAATGTCTGCTGCACAGATCTGGCGACAAAGTAATGCTCCGCCCCCACGATTTCAGGGTCGAGAATGCGTGAAGAAGAGTCCAAAGGATCCACTGCCGGATAAATACCGAGCTCGGCAATTTGCCGCGACAATACAGTGGTGGCATCCAAGTGAGAAAACGTAGCCGACGGAGCTGGATCGGTCAAATCATCGGCCGGTACATATACAGCCTGAACCGAGGTTATTGAACCGTTGCGCGTACTAGTGATACGCTCCTGCATGGTACCCATGTCAGTACCCAGCGTGGGCTGATATCCCACGGCAGAAGGTATCCGTCCCAATAGAGCAGATACCTCAGATCCAGCCTGAGTGAAGCGAAAGATGTTATCAATAAAGAGCAGAACATCTTGACCTTCAATATCTCGAAAATATTCTGCAATGGTTAAGCCTGTCAGCACTATGCGAGATCTTGCTCCGGGCGGTTCATTCATTTGTCCAAATACAAGAGAAACCTTTGATGAATCATCTTCGATGGAGATCACCTTCGACTCAATCATTTCATGGTACAAATCGTTACCTTCGCGAGTACGCTCTCCGGCGCCAACAAATACAGAATAGCCACCATGCGACTTTGCTATGTTGTTAATAAGTTCCATAATGAGCACAGTTTTACCTACACCGGCCCCACCAAAGAGTCCAATCTTTCCGCCCTTCACATATGGGGCCAGAAGATCGATGACCTTAATACCAGTAACCAACATTTCTTGTTTAACGCTTAGCTCCTCCAATTCCGGTGCATCATTGTGAATAAAGGAGTAGAAATCAGTTTTGACCTCACCGCGGCCATCCATTGGATCACCAACCACATTAAGGATACGACCAAGTACAGCATTGCCTACGGGTATACGAATGGGATAGCCAGTATCGATGACTTTTTGACCACGTCGCAAACCCTCTGTAGAATCCATTGCCACACATCGTACCACATTGTTACCCAGATGATGAAAAACCTGCAGAAGATTCAATTAAATTTAATAAATTTTTTATAATTTTCGAAATACCTCCAACACTAAATGCTCGACTGGGGCATCTATAACTTCCATGGCATTGAGCACCTCAGGTAAATCATCGGGGAAGTAGACATCAATGACAGGCCCAATGACAGCGTGAATATGGCCTTCGCGACGTTTTCCTTCCAGTTTCTTTCCACCTTCTCGCCCAACCGGACTTGTTGGAGTAGCTTTGTTTTTATCCTTGTCCACAGCAGTAGCGCCCTGTTCCTGAGTAGACTGTCCAGAAGGCATTCCGGAATCTATGGGAATTTTCTTTTCATCTTTGCCTGTACCCTCACTACCTAAAGGAATCTGATCAGAAGGATCTCGAGCTGCCACTGCCCCCTTGGCGCTTTTGCCAGTACCTGCAATGCCTTCACCTTCTTCGCAAATATCCTCAATTTTCTTCTCGACTTCCGGCTCACTCTGATCGTCGGGTTTCTTATCCTTACGGATAGTCAAACCAGTATGCAGATAACGAGCTATTAAAGGAAACTTTATTTTTGCCGGCTGTCCAATAATCTTCTGGTTGCCAAAATTAGAGCGAATTTTTGCACATGCTGTCCAACAATTAACCGATATATACAATATAAATTAAGAAATTCAGGATTCAGTTTCATCTTACCCGTGGCCAATCTTGCCCAAGCTACCGACATTTCCGTTTTACTTTTATATATATGATTCCCTTTCTTAAAAATCCTAGTGCCTTCCACTACGAAGTAAGTTGTAGAATTAAATGACAGACCCAACTCTCAGCACCGTCGATACCTATGGTCCAAGTCAAGGCCTACTTAGGATAAAAAAAAATATGAACAAATTAAATAATTTTCTACAAGTCATTCATATCACTTTTTTTGCAAAGTGTATATCGATAAGGGATTTTGAATTGGAACGGTGGAATATCGGTCATATAAATTATTCGGTTTTATCTTAAGTTTTCTATGCAATATTTTTTAAAATATTGAATTTCTTTTAAAATTAAACAATGAATCAGACAGCCATGGAAGTACAAAATTTATGATATTTAAAAATCATTTTAAAATCTAGAAGAACTAGAAGAACGAAAATGCCGTTATTCTCCTTTGGTTGCCATGGTTATATATTCCATTTGTGGGACTGGCCAAAGCAATTGTATTTGTAAATGTGTAAGAGATGGACGTGCTATCGCATTATAGCTCACCCGTAATTGAGTTTCCGGCATCACAGCCATTAGAGAAACAGCAGACATTGGTGGACAATTGTACGGGTACGGATCCTCCGGCACCTAGCTCGGATGCCACTACGGAAACACAGCAAAGGAAAAATGTGGCTAGTCAAACGGAACAACAATTTGCAAGTGGCAATATGGTTGGGGTCAATTGCGATGACCGGGCTTTGGCTAAGTGGTTACGTCAGATATATCCAATTGTTGAGGAGGAGTTAATGCATCCCACTCCCATAATGGATGAACAGATGACCAGCCAATGCAGACTGGAAAAAGAGCTGCATGTACACACTTATCAAAAGTTATCCATGGGAAGTTCAGAAAATTCGTTGAGTGTGGGTTTAGCCATTTGGCTCTGCGTACATACGAATAATGCACCTGTCCTTGTAGCCACAACAGTGGCTCCTCATGATGATTGGTGTGAGCATGTGGATCAGCAGCTAAAACTCTTTGTGCCTCAGCGTATGTCACATGGGAACTATGTGATCTTTACAGAGGCCAAAACGCTACCTCTAAAGTCGTGCCTGCGTAGCCTTTGCACAAATCCTTTTAACAAAAGTATTTTCGCTGGTTCCACCATGGATGGGGAATTGTTTGTATGGCAGTATGAACAAGTGCGCGGTAGTGGTGCTGACTCCAATGCGGAGATTACACAATTGCACAGCGTATCCTCTCCGCAAGGGGCGGCCGTGGTCCTTGACTGGGTGTCGGAGCAAAATCTCATGGCCAGCTATGCCAATGGAGCTATACATCAATGGATCATTGGCAAACAGATGACTTTGGATTGGGAGTAAGTATTCGTGATAAATTACTTTAAATTAATAAAAAAAACAAAAACTATTCAACGCTTTTCAGATACACACTGCCGGCCACAATTAACTCAGAGTTGACGGCTATGGTGGTCCTGGGCAGAGATGATATTGTATTGGGCACCAACGATGGTGCTGTGTATCGCTGCTGGAACACAGGACGACAAATGGCACCCAACAAGCAGCTACAACTGCTGGCGTTGCGTCGGCATCGTTTCATGGTCTCGACATTGTTGAAAATAGAAATGAATGGTCGGCAGTTTATCCTTAGCTGTGATCTAAGTGGTCAGGCCTTCTATCATGATATGCGGCATGCAGAGGAGGTGGTACTTAAATGCAGATATCAAATTCCGATTTCATCTTCAGCTTATTCTCTTATTTGTTTTGTCAGGATGCTGCCCATTTAAGTGTACAGATTCCATTGCCCTTTAAGAGTGTAATCGCTTGCAGCCGAGATGGTAACATAATCTACTGCCCCGGTAATGATGGAGCCCTCGATTATTATAGAATCAGCGATGGAGCCCATGCGCATGTCAAGGGAGCATTGCGCGGGCGCGGTAACCTTATACGAAGTACTGACAATGGGTAACTTAACTAATCATTTTCATTTGTTGCAATTGTTTATATATACATATATGTATATATTTTAGCTGTTGGCTGATCACTGGACTTTATGGCGACGAATTCCAAATATTCTATGTAGAGCATTGATAATTCTAGTTGATCTGAATTCGATTTTGATATAATCGCATTTATTTGCATAGTTATATTTAGGTTTATGTACGATTTCATCTCTTATAATGTTGCTATTTACACGATTTTCTTTTAAAATTTCTCTGATCTCTAACAAATATAATATGTAGGCTATATATATATATATATAATATGTGTATGTTTGTGTATATGAAAATAGAATTTCCAATTAAGTGAAAACGGGTATTAGATAAGAACTTAAAGACATTTTATAATAGTGTGTAAAAATCCGATATTCTGTTGATCCGGCATAATATTGCATAAAACCTGCGCACATCTCAATTACAATTCACATAATAAAAAGAACAGCGTTTCTATTCTTAACTACCAAACATTCAGTTTTCATCATACAGAAAGCTATAGACAATATGGTTGTGTTCGAGTGATGTCAATAACATCATAATTACAAATTGGCAATAGCAATAAATGAATATGTTTATATGTTTATAACCATTTGCACTAGTAAATAAATTATACTTTTAAAATTAACATTAACGAGATATATATGTAATTTGTATATTTATATATATATATATATATATAAATATATGTATATAATTGTATAATAATTGTATATTTATATATATATATATATATATATATATATATATATATAAATATATGTATAAATTTAATAGAGTTGCATACAATTTTGCTAAATCTCTCACGTACGAACATTTGTCCGATCATAACTTTACTAGCCACTTATATCATTCTTCATCTATATCATCATTATCTTTCCCTATCCACACACTCAACTTTTCACTTAAGCTTAAATTGCTATTTGCATTTTGCACATACATATCAAATATTGTTGGTTTACGATAGTACAGGTAATAATAACTAGTTGATGCCCAGTTCTTGATTGGCTTATAAATTCAATTGAAGAGTACCGTATTGGGGTCTTCGTTATCCATTTGTTTCACATGGCGTAGAACATCCTTTTTCGTAATCACTCCGAGTAGGCGTCTGTAATAGAAATTTATTGGAAATAGGAATCGTTACTCTGGAATAGAATTTATTTAGCACTTACCCATTGTGTGTGACCAGCGTTTGACGCAGACCCAATTTTCGGAACATATCCACCACAGTTTCCATAGGCGTTTGATCTGTTACCGTTATGGGTGCCATATCAAGAATTTTCTTTAACTTGAGCGGTGGCGGTCCCAGATTTTGTGTAGGCGTTGTCGAGGTAAATAATACTATGGAACTACTGTTGATACCCTCAATAAGACGCTTGGCATTGCCTATATAGTAAATAAATATGTTTTCAAAATATACATTATATATATATATATATACATATACATATATTTTTTAAATCTACTTACCAATAGCCAAATTAAGATCTCTTCGCAATACAAAACCAACTAAATATTGATTCTCCCTAGACACTACAACCGGATACCCATTGTGTTCGGTTTCCTTCAACAGATTTTCCACATCGTCCACTGTCATTGAATCCTGTGTGATTACATTAAGCGTTTCATTGCGTCTAAAATTGAAACACAAAAAAATATATATATCAAAAAACCCAAATTAAAAAATTCGTTATAAGTTAGTAACTTACTTTGGCTGCATAACATCTGCGGCTAGAGTTGTATGTGCAAATTCCTCCTTGCTGTCCAGGAACGGATAACCGTTTAGCGCTATATGAGCATCGTAAATGCCCTTTTAAAATCAGAGATTTAAGTAATAGGTAAAATAAGAGATGGGAAAACAAATTTGAAATGCCTACCTGTCTGCCTAAAGCATCGCCTACCCACTTGGAGGCCATGGCAGCCGCCATTAGTGGCACAATATAACGTACTCCACCAGTTAGCTCAAACATTATTACCACCAATGAGACGGTCATGCGAGTAACGCCCCCTAATACCGCAGCCGCACCGACTACAGCATATAAGCCAGGTGTAATTAGATTGCTGTCCGCACATACGCCGGTGAATAACCAAATGTTTGGATAACTATACGCAAACTGCTCCACTCCAATGCCAACAATCCGCCCCATTATGGCACCCAGTAACAATGATGGTATAAACAAACCAGCTGGCACTTTCATGCCAAATGTAAAAATGGTCAGAGCCAATTTAAGGATAAATGTTAACATAAGCATCCAAATGGAACGGTAGACACCTGGACCAGGTTCGGTAACTTCAATAAAGCCAGTGCCTGAGGTAACGTTCATCCGTTTATAGTCGCTATAATGTATTAGAGAAGAAGAGAGAGTTGCTACAGTTTTGGACAACATATAAATACTGATTGATTTTGTAATTCCTTACCACAAGGGATTTGTAATGTCTCCGGGGGAGCATTTGCTAACCAGTAAAAAGATCAGCTCATTCATGTTCATGCGCGTAAATGGATTCGGATAACAGATGATGCCTGTAACTAGGGTAACGAATAGCACTTCCATCACAGGATATTGGCCCAATTTGCTGAATTTTCTATACCGACACCACCACAAATTTGCCTTAATAAAGAAGGTACCAATGACTCCCTAGATGTGAGAAGTGATCAATAAATATATATAACGTACGAATTGTTTAACTAAATAACTTACACCCATTATGCCCAGAAAGACAAATGGTATCAGCTCAAAAAAAATCCACGGCTTATTGTACTCAACAAAGAAGAGCACGGAATGTTCATTCCCAAATGGGGTAAGAGACCGCAGAACAAACGCAGCTATTAGGGCACAGAAAAATGAACGCCATAAGGTTTTCAAAGGAAAGTAGTATGAGACTTCCTCCAATGAAAATAGAACGCCTCCAATTGGTGCGCCAAAGGCCACAGATACGCCTGCCGCAGCTGCAGCCGAAAGAATTTCACGCTTCTTTGCCTCGTTACGCCCGTATTTCGGAAACAGATGTGAGAATATATTGCCAATACAGCTTGCAATATGTACCATAGGACCTTCTTTGCCCAGCGTCAGGCCAGCGGACACGGAAAGCATCAGGCCAACAGATTTAATCAACAAAGTCCATTTACCAAGATAGCCACGTATAATAAAGCCAGACAGGATTGTCTTGATCTCCGGTATACCAGATCCGCAAGCATATGGGGCAAACATTCGCACCAGCGAAGCGCTTAGAGAGGCAAACAGTAAGGCCCACAGGACGTACCAAATGTATGAGATGATGTACGGACCAGTACCGTTGCGACTCAGGCCAAAGATCTCCGGCCATGTCTTCCACTATGTAGAAAAGAATTAAAATTAAATTGTGGAATAAAGAAAAATTACAGGATCGCTTACCGTAGAGCAATTGCCTTCCTCAAAGACGGACTGCTTGTCCGGATAGCAGCATTGTTCACGATTAAACCAAAAGGCAGGCGGACAAATGCCATGCTTAAGATCCGACATCCAGCTGGCTCCAATATCAACCATACCAGCTACACAACCCGCCGCAATACCCACTAGGAGCACACACAACCAACCAGAACCAGCATCAATTGATCCCTGAAGCAGTGGTACATTCAAAATATTATATTTATTTCGTTAAGTCTTAAATAATAATTACCTTTATTAGATCCCATACAGAATCCTGTCGCTTCTTTACTATATAACGATGACGCATACGATCTCGTGCAATATCCCGTTGCCAGTCGATAGTGTGAAAATCTTCATACTGCCCAATACCGGGTATATCATCCTGTACATCCGAGGAGCCATAGAATGAGAGTGCTCCTAAAGAAATGTACATGAAATTTAGAATATACATACATATGTCAGTTATTTATGCTGAAGATATATAGAAAGTATAACCCGACCATCTCAACTATCTTAAAAGAAAAGTGGATTCAAAAGAGAATACCAATCGCGAGAAATAAAATTTAAAAGAAATAACTAATTTCCATTAATGGAAAATATAAATTATGTGATTTAGATAACTGACTAACATATAAGGATGATACTGCATTTTTTTTGTTTCTATATTTAAATTGCCTGCTTTTTATGCAAACAAATATTTCATTATTATCAATATTCTCTTCGCTGGGTCAACTCGACAAAGTCACTAACATTCAACGGTACTATCAAAATGATGTGGCGACATCGGCCCCAACAATTATTGGCATGTCTGTATGCTAATCATCAACGTGATATGTATCTACACATGTATTAAATTAATGCCCGTACCGTAATAAAAATAACAAGTAAATGAAATAAAAGTACAGCTGTGCCACGCCGTCACAATAGCCGGTGACGTCGACGTCAACGGCAACGTCTCGTGTACATGATCTTGACGAATAAAGCAAACAGCAAAATGATCGCAAAGCAAATTTATACATATAAATATATGGGTTGACTTGGATTTCGATTCCTAAGTACGGCATCTGACTCTCTGTCTTTGTCTTTTGTTGAAAGAACTCACCGTCCATGGGATCGCCAAAGGCACTGTGAGTTGGCACATGCTGATGTTGGTGATGAAGGTGATGGTGATGCAGTGATCGTTGATTGCCCGAAAGAGCAAAATCACGATCCGTATCCGATTCTGTGGCCGTTTCACGATGACCCCCACCTTCACCAATAACATCGCCTGGACTGGAGCGCGGCGTTATATCAATCATATCCTCATCATCTGTCCCCGGTGCTGTTAATGACGTTGTTAGCTTCGAGTGAGGCGCTAGTGGATGATCGTGATAATTTGCATCGCCTTCGCCGCCACCTGTTGTGTGACCGTTTGACTGTTAAACAAATAAAATTTTATTTTAAATTTATTTACATTTTCATACTGATAAGATTAAATTAAATTAAGATAGTTGCTTCATTACCATACCTATATTACTGAAGCTGCTTTGCCTTAGTGAATTACTCAACTATGCAGAACACATACGGACACACGCACACAAACACATACACGTACTTACTTACACAGAAACGGTTGAATTTCCGCCCCCATATGCCAGATATACATATATATATATATATATATATATATATATATATATGTCTTTGGATGTATGTAAGTAATGCGTGTATCGTGCTGTGCGTAGTCGTAACTACTGTATAACATTTGTTATTCCCAACTGATTGGGAAATCTGGTTTGTTATCACTCGATTGGAGCTTACCTTTTTCATTACCGTTTGATATGCCGTTATATAGCTATTGCCCTCCGCTGCAGCCTCTCTGCTCCCTTTTAATGGGAATTTTTCCATTCCTGTTCCCTACAGCCAACGAATTGTGCGTAATATTTATATTTTGTGGGCTTTCTTCTCCCTTCTGAATATTTCAGACTTTCTATTGCGTTGCAATGTTGCAGTGCTGCTACCTCAGACGCCGTGTTTCTTTATTTTATTTTCTTCTAGCCTTTCACAAGTGCACACACACACACCCACACACACGAGTAGACAAACACAAACAAATCAGTTTCTTTCACATTTCACTTGCGGCACTTTTGGTGTACTCATCATTTGATAAGGGTTAAATGACTATATTGAGTTAATAAATTTGCAATTTCATTGTATTTATATTTGGGTTGATAAAAATAAATAGTTAACTTTTGTGTGCGAATAATTTATTGCAAAAATCAAGACTATGTGTGGCCAGCTGCTTAAAAATAACAAAATACTGGTTTAGGAGAAACATACTAAGCTGCCACACTACAGCCGCATTCAATGAAAATACTGTAGCATTAGCATTCAAAAAATAGCTGATACTGTTGTATACTACATATTATTTACATAAATGACGAGCATTGAAATTAAGTAATTTATTCAAAAGCCTACATTGATTCAAACCAGCAATTCAATTTAAGAGGAGTTTTCCCAAGCACCTCAAAAGAAATATATGTATGTACATATATGACGAGATGTAGCATTTGCTCTTTCATGCTTAAATAATACTATACTAATTAAAGGTCATTATTGCAATATTCGCAAATTCAATTAATTTCCAATAAATTCATTTTCTTTTCACTTTTGTTGTTCGATCTCTAGTTATCGTACAAAATCACAGTCGGTATTTTATATAAGTAACGTTTTCTAATTTTGGATTTTCGGTCTTGCTTTCTTTGGTCACATTTTTGTTTGACATCTTCTTTTGCTCCTCTACCGCTGCCTGTTTCACTCCATCAATTAGTTGTTTTGTTAGTTTCGCCTGCAGTATTAGTATTTGTCTGGCTATCGGATCAGCGTTGTGTGGTCGTGATGAGCTTGCACTGTTTCAGCATTAATTTAAACAAACGAATGCCGAAATAGTGTTTCAATTGAAATACAACCTGCAGTAACAATAACGATGGCCGGTTTCGTTGCCGTGCACACAGGTTCGCCTTGAAATTCAAATTTATCCTCATACCCATCAATCATTATATTTGGCACTGGCTAGAAGATTGATTAGCGAACATGCTTACTTTTAGGTGCTGGAAACTGCATTGACGAGACAAAATATCAGCGTGTCATCAAAGAGGCTTGCATACGGGCAACCGATATACTACGAAACGGCGGTAATGCCGTCGATGCCTGCGAAGTGGCCATTATGAGACTGGAGAATTGCGGCTATACCAATGCTGGATATGGCTCTAATCTCTGCTTGGACGGTTCGGTGCAGTGCGACGCGTCCATAATGAATGGCACCACCTTAAATTTTGGAGCTTGTACGAATGTTAGCCGTGTGAAGAATCCCATTCAGTTGGCACGTTGCATCTGCGAAAGCCAATCGAGTCCACAGCTCTTGGAGCGTATACCGCCTATGATTCTGGCCGGAAGCGGGGCCGAGCACTATGCAGAGGAAACTGGCTGCACCATGGTAGACCCCTCTGTGTTGATCTCATCGAAAGCAAAATTCCAATATCATCATTACAAGAGTAAGTATGATTCAGTTGCGGGCACCAAAAGCAACAAAGTAGCCTCTGTGGAAGATGAAGAGAACCAGGATTCCATATCAGTGCCTGATCCAGGCAACGAAGTAGAACTTGCAGCCTCACTAGATACAGTAGGAGCTGTGTGTATTGATGGTTCCGGCCGTACTGCAGCTGGCTGCAGTTCTGGCGGCATTCTATTAAAAGTGCCAGGACGTGTGGGCCAGGCGGCTACCTATGGAGCTGGTTGCTGGGCCACTGATACTGACGAATTGGCCATTGCCACATGTACTACTGGCAATGGAGAGTACCTGATGAAAACCTTACTTGCCAAAGAGATATGCACTGGGGCCTTCACCGGCGATTGTGCGGTCACTAGTTTGCACAAGACATTTAAACAAAAGTTCCTCGATTCGCCATTGCTGCCGCAAGAACAGGATCTTTATGCCGGCGCCTTGACATTGCTCTACTATCCCAAACAGAGCTGCGGCGAGGTGATGTGGAGCCATACGACGCAATCGTTTTGCGTCGGTTACATGGCGACAACCCAGAAAGTGCCAAAGGTTTGTATGCAGCCATCGGCTATCTATCATCATTTGGAGGCTAATTTTGTCTGTGTATGTTTATATCTTTCAGTTTATACATTCGCCACTGCCCACGTACAGTGTCCCGGGACGTTCGTGCGTCGTTAATGGTCACAATTTCCCTCTGCGCATTTAATTATGGACAGGCCGGCCAGCCAGGCAACTAGCCAGACAGCCAGTCAGACAGACGGACACTCAGCCATCCATTCATTGTACCATCAATCCTCCGCCTCATCGTCATTCAGTGTCAGCTTTGCAGATTTTCTGCAATTCATTTAATTTAATGTTTAATTGCCGCGACAATCGCTGCCAATGCAATTGTGGCAACAGCAACAACAACAACAGGAGCAATAGCAATCTTTTATATTGCTTTTGTCTCTATGAAATTATTAAGAATCATTAAATGAAAACTTTTCATTGTATATACTATTAAGCTGTATATGCATATACAAATCTAAATACTTATGCTTCCCTCCCTCTTACACACATACACAGACTCACATTCACACACACACCCTTTCTCTTTCGGTATCTCTGTGCCTGTCAGTGTGTGCGTGTATGCAGTACAACTAGCAATGAAATAAGAATTTAAATATTTTAATTTCTCCTCGTTGAACTTAAGCTGAAGCGCAACACAACTGCTCGCTATATAAATCAGGCAAAATAGTCTGGCGAGCGCCAGAGTAACCAAAATATCATATTCATATAAATATGTTTATATAAACATATATATATCTATGTACATATACATATGTGTTGGCCATTTTCGACAGGCTGACGTATGTGTGCATATGTTTGGTTTATGTCCAAGTTTTTATGGGGCCATCACCCATGTACAGAACCTAACCCATTAATCTCGTCGACATTAGAATGAATCTTCCATTTTTTGTGCATATTCATTAACAAGGTCTCTCTCTTCCTCTCTCTCTCTTTTTCAATATCTGTACTATCAGTATAAGTTTTCCACTCACTGTCAATGTGTAAGCTATTGAAATGCTTTTAATTTATAATTAATACAATAATTTAACTATAGCTAATAATAGTTCTGACAAGTGTTTTTTTTTTTTTTGAAAACTCATCTCTACTCACTCGATTGATATAATATAGTTTTAGTTGTAATTTCTCTATGCATATATATATAAATATATATATATGTGTATGTATATATAGATGTATTGTTTGTATGTTGCTTTACGAATATGGGTGATTAACAAAATTAGCAATTAAAGAGGCCAACATTTGTTAACAATAATAAAAAACCAAATATTGTTTAATCATTCTCTTTATGAAGTAGTTAGAATAATAATTTTATACGTGTTTCAAAAAATTTAACAAAAATGTTCAATTATCATACAAAGGTCTAGATAAATAATCATTCATCATTGACTGTGAAGTCACCATTAGTTGAAGAAGCGTCACTAATAGTTGAAGAAGCGTCTGTCGAACTAGATTACTCTACCGTTGTAGAGGCTGTAACAGTTGAAGAATTGATTGTTGAGGATGATTCGTCAGAACCAGTAGAACTAGTGGAGTCTGATGTGGAAGAGGATTCTGTTGAAGCAGTTGAAGAATCGTCACCATTACTTGAAGAAGAGTCACTAACAGTTGAAGAAGCGTCTGTCGAACTAGATGTCTCTACCGTTGTAGAGTCAGTAACAGTTGAAGAATTGATTGTTGAGGATGATTCGTCAGAACCAGTAGAGCTAGTGGAGTCTGATGTGGAAGAGGATTCTGTTGAAGCAGTTGAAGAATCGTCACCATTACTTGAAGAAGAGTCACTAACAGTTGAAGAAGCGTCTGTCGAACTAGATGTCTCTACCGTTGTAGAGTCAGTAACAGTTGAAGAATTGATTGTTGAGGATGATTCGTCAGAACCAGTAGAGCTAGTGGAGTCTGATGTGGAAGAGGATTCTGTTGAAGCAGTTGAAGAATCGTCACCATTAGTTGAAGAAGAGTCACTAACAGTTGAAGAAGCGTCTGTCGAACTAGATGTCTCTACCGTTGTAGAGTCAGTAACAGTTGAAGAATTGATTGTTGAGGATGATTCGTCAGAACCAGTAGAGCTAGTGGAGTCTGATGTGGAAGAGGATTCTGTTGAAGCAGTTGAAGAATCGTCACCATTAGTTGAAGAAGAGTCACTAACAGTTGAAGAAGCGTCTGTCGAACTAGATGTGTCTACCGTTGTAGAGTCAGTAATAGTTGAAGAATTGATTGTTGAGGATGATTCGTCAGAACCAGTAGAGCTAGTGGAGTCTGATGTGGAAGAGGATTCTGTTGAAGTTGATGTAGTGGACGACGACGTGGTGACCGAACAACTGACTGGCCATTGAGCCACACAATTGAGCGTTGACGAATCGTAGTATGGTTTTGCTGAAGGACACGTCAGGTAAAGAGCAAACCAATTTGAGGTACTTGTACTTGGACTTTCACAATACAGGTAACTCCTGCATGTGGTATCAGCAGTATATCTGGTATAAAAGTACTTTCTTGAGATTTGAGCCCCAGCTGCTTCACAGGTTTCCCTCAATTGAGTGTTATCAGGCACTGTAGTTGGAGCAGGTGTCGTTGTGGTGGCCACATAAACATCATTGCTACATGTTGGCTCTAATTCTAACTATAAAATTAAGGAAATAAAATTAATCATATTGTAAACGTTGATCCCATTTATAAAACTTACAAAGGTGGCAGTACAATTGGGCACACAGATGTTCCCGTAGTCAGTTAGAGCACTTAGGACACAAATTTCATTGACGTCACAGGAAAAAACGCTGCTAACTGATCCATCTAAACACCGACCGTACTGATAATTGCTTACACAGGTGTATGTGTTGGTTCCATCGCAGATCTCACAGCGAGCGCCGTTGCCACTGGAGGTGCCACAGACATTCTTAATGGTGTCCCCATTCACAGTGGATTTCTCTTCACAAACTGCATCAGTGTTGCTGCACACATATCCTTCAGAGCAATTTTGAATACTACCCACAATTGCCTTATCTAAGTAGGATAAGAATCTATTTAAGACCTTCTCCTTTACATTGATTTATAAATAAAATTTCCGACTTACTCATGCAATTGTAATATTGGGTCTGACTGACGCAATAGACATCGTTATCAGTCTGACACTCTTGACATGTTTGCGCCGATGCTGAAAGGATCCCTAGTAGGGTAATCAAGTAAGTAGTGTATAATTTCAACATTTTACTTATGCGGACGTCGGTATTATATTTCAGACTGATATAAGTTTAACAAATTCTGTAATTTATATACATACAGCCCTTGGAAAAATGTTTTGCAAATTCAACTAACATTGTTAATCTTCAATGAAGCGTTTATTGGTCCTTCTCATGATAATGCTGTTTACTTCAATTTGCTTGTCTGTCAAAGTCATAAAATATCATAAAGTAATATTGAAGCATTTTTCGGGGAAACATTAAAATAAAAAGGTGACGATAACCCTGAAATTCTATGGAGTTATTTCAGATAAAAAAAGAAGCGTTTCAATGATAGTTCCCCAAATTTTGCTTACAATACAATAGATTTTCATAATTGAAAAATTCAGAATTTTGAAAGGTTTTAATATATGTAGCTATATATTACTTATTATGTTGATTAAATATTAAAAGTACAGAAGAATTTTCTTCTGTCTTCTTTTTGGGGGTCCTTAAATTCTCATTATACGGACTTTCATGGAAGTTTTTAATTTGGCTGAAGCGCAAAGCTATGGAAATTGGGAAACGTTGTCGGATGTGATATATAATTCTTTACTTCTTTCAATATCTAAATAAATTGAACGTGTTGAAGGGTCTTTTTGTTTAAATTTGTCCTATATGTATACCAATCTCTATATAAAATATTTTAATTCTAGAAAGGTGATCTATCGATTTCAAATTCAATTTATTCTAAAAATTTATATAAAAGTTTAAGATAAGTGAAACTTATTGCATTCGCTTTTAGGTACATTTTAGATTTGTAAAATAATTCTTGTAACCTTTTACTATTAATATTTGAATATCGTATAATACTTTCTTCCATTGAATATATATATGTATGTATATATAATAAAATTGTATACAATATTCCGCCAGTTTTTTAATAAGAAATAAATAGTAGAAATATATAGATATGTACGCATGTATGTAATTGATATATTTGTATTACAATTTAAAAGACAAAAATGTATTACATAATCATAGTAAATTTTTAGGTTCTTTAGCAATTACTCGGTTTAGTGCTGACACATTTTTTTGTAGTTGAATTGTAATAAGGAGTGTCTGTACTGCACTTTATATAAATAGCGCGCGTAAATGCAGCAGTTGTGCTGGATCTCTCACAGTATATATAGCTCCCACAAGTGCTGTCCTCCGAATTTATGGTATAGAAATATAATGAATTGGAAGTGCTTGCTGCTGATTCCTGGCAGACATTTGTATAATCTGCCGCCGTTGATGGGGCTGGTGTAGTTGTTGTGATTTCAACAGTATTGCTACATGATGGCTCTATATCCAACTGTGAAGTAGAAAAATAATAAAGAACCAATATTAAATTCCAAGCATAAATGTTTTTTTTACAGGTACCTACAAAGGAGACGGTACAATTTGGCACACAAATAGTGTCATAGAGTCTCAGAGCGTCTAGGATACAAACTTCGTCACTGTCGCAATCGAAAGTAGTCGCGGACAAAGTTGTACCGGAACAACGTGCATATTGAGTACTGCTGACACAAGTATATTTATAGGTTCCATTGCAGATATTACAATCAGCGCCATAGCCACCAGAAGCACCACAGACATCATAAATATTGTTAGCTTCATCCACAGTGGATGCTTCGACGCAAACTGCATCCGTGTTGCTGCAGACATAACCCTCTTTGCACGTTTGTATAGCACCGGTTTTGGCACCTCCTAAGTAAATGAAAAATTATCTTTAGTTTCATATAAAGCTATTCTTTCTCTTTATATAAAGCATACTCATGCAATTGTAATATTGGGTCTGATTAACGCAATAAACATCGTTACTGTCCTGACACACTTGACAACTCTGTCCCGATGTTGAAAGGATTTTTATACCGACAATGGCCAATAGAATGAAAAGTTTTTGCATTTTGAATTAATTGTGTTGGTGCAAGCAAGTACTGAGCCAAAATGGATTCTATGGAGCGTGTTTTATACCAGAAACTCGGCACACTTTTTCAAATTTATGATCATTATTAAAGATAATTCTGTTGACTTGGTTGTGATAATTTTACAGTTTAAATGCGACACTTTAAATTTTATTGAAAGAAAATCGAAAAACAAATGGGTTGAAACCCATTTATCTTTATATTTTTTTTTTAAATTTAGAGTAAAATACAAAAAAAAAATTAATTTATATTATTGGTAATGATATTTTGTTTCCATTTAGAAAGATTTTTTTTATTTATGATCTGAAAAAGTAAATCCAACTAATTTAATTTAAATTTTTAGTTTAAATGTGGTTTCAAAATTACAAAATAAAAACGTTAAAGCTGATTTTATTCGTAAATTTAAACTAATATTGAACAATTTATTTAATTAATTAAATTATTTAATTTTATTGTGTTGCACAGTGTAAGTTTTTTGTGTACGAGAATTGGAGTTCTCTTCTATTAGATATGTTAATATAGTTTATAGTCGACCTTTATATGATATATATGTAGGTATCATTCAGTTTTTTAGATGCTTATCTAGGGAATACTATAAGCAATACAGGGAGCAGATCAACCCAGATAGCATGTGAGAAGAAAACAAAATGAAAATTCCGCATCTTTAATACATATTTGACCCAGATTTTGACAATTTTTATATAAAAATACTAAAAGTCTTCCTTTTGGCAGGTAAATTTTTTTTGGAAACGTATTTATATACTATTTATTCTTATTCTCAACAACTTTAGCTTGCCCCTAAAAATATATATAGAGTATGTTTGTTAATCATATTTCATATATGTAGAATAGCCGCGTTTTATTTTTATTATGCAAACATTTGATAATTAGAAAATTGAATGTTAATTTAATTATAGCAATCATTCGGTTTGTTGTTAACACATTTTTTTTTGCTGGATATATCCAAGTATGGAGTAGCTGGAGATGATCAAGTCAAATAAATGGAGGTCCAATCAGTTGCAGTTACACTGGTTCTTTCGGATTAGAGAAAGCTGTTACAGGTTGTGTCCTGTTTATATCTGACATAGACGTATAATGATGTGATATCAATTCCAACTATCGGATCTGTGTAGTGGGCTTTCGCCCACTATCAAGGCAATTCCCTACACAACAGTAATGAAAAATACGCAAATCTTTAGCATCTGGTTCAATGGTTTGTCCAAGGGTAAAACTGTCTTATATGTTTATATACTTATATATATATATATAGAAAAAAACAGATTAGTTTATGAGACACCATGGTATTTGTTTATGAGAACTGCTAATGATAATCATATTGACATGTTTCTAACCTTGTTGTATATGATTATGATTAATGTCATATCATTAAGTTATATCAAAAGATTACCCAAAATATAACTTTGCTGCTTGTCTTCAAATTCTTATGAATACAGATTCATTTGTTATCATTTTGAATACATTGAAACTACCCAAGAAGATAACCTCTGTTTTCAAATTACCAAAACAATATTTTGTAGAAAAAAAAATACTGAAAAAATCCAATTGTAGATATTTCCAAAATGATTACGGAAATGACACCTTACCGATGACACAAAAATAATATATAAGAAAATTCAAAACATGATATACACAAATAAAGTTTACAATCTTTTGTTTATCTCTAATGCACTTTTTCAACAGATAACAAAGATAAATATCCACAAAATTGTTTAGTCTGTTTTGGTATTGAGAAGATGATTCCAGTTAGTGACAAGTGGCTCATACACCAATTTACTTATCTATAGTTGAAAACGACAACATTGAGTATATATATGTGTATATATCTGTAAATATACTTGATCAGATCATGTTTAAGTCAGTTACCTTGAGACTTCTTAAATGTAGTGATCATAGATAAAAAAAAGAATGCACATTTGATTTTACTTGCGATCACATTTATTAAGTTTCGTATTTGAATCAAATTTTCTTAAATATACTATATAATTTTTTTTTCTTCTCAATTTCACATATTACACAATTCACGTTTTCTTCAGTTTGCTGCTGTTTTCATCGTTTTTCTTTCATTATCATTATCATCATCGTTTTCTTTCCTTTCCTTTCCTTTCCTTTCCTTTCATTTTTTGTTTTTTTTTGTTTTTACGACTAACACAAAATCTCTTAAACGAATTAAATAAATAACAGAAATATGCGTATGATTCATGTGTATGTGTGTGTATGTGTATGTGTATGTGTGTGTGTTCTCATTAAAATCAAAATTAAAATGTATATAGTACGGATACATATAATACGTTACAAAGTGCAGAAACCAAATGGTTGCCAACAATATTGTAATAAAATATCAAATTTTCATTCATGTGTATATTATTATTATATGTATGTATTTATGTATGTAGTATGTATGTATATGCAATGCAACAATATTTATATGTATGTATTTAATTAGCAGGGCTGCAATTGCACTGCCTTTGTCCATTGATTCTGGCTAATTAGAAATATTTGAAATATAAATTAGCTCATATGAATAATGAATGGGAGAAGGCATATCTTAAGGCGATTTCGATTTAATCCTATAGGATATATGTATATAACCAAAAGTTATCGAATTTTAACCCAAGCAAACTGTGCATTTACAGCCCTGGCATTTAGAGCGCCATTGAATAAAGAAACAAGAATCATAAACTAAGAAAATTTGCAAATATTTTGTTAATAATCGATGATTCTACTTGTCATATGCATATTTCCATAAACAATATATGTATATATATATATATAAATATATATATATATATATACATGTATATATATATGTATGTATAATATCAGTACAAACACATATTATTAAATTTTTTTTTTTGTAAATGAACTACAATATAATGTTTAAACAATTGCATATTGCATTTAGTAAGTTGACGCGTGGGCTTGGTTTCTTCAAAATAATATTCTCCTATTTATGTATCTTTCGACGACTTTCTGCTCCTTCTTTTTCTCTCTTCGTTCGTTCGTTCGTTTTACATTCTTTTTTTTTTTATTACACAAACTGTTATACGATATATTTATATATATATATATATATATTAATATATATACATATATATACCTATGAATGTATGTATAATTAACACATTGTAATGTTTTGCCTTATGCTTTTCGTTTTGTAATGATTCGATATCATTTATATATGAAAAATTTATTATATATATATATATATATATATATATATATATATATGAGTGTGTGTATATAGTTAAACTAATCTGTAACTAGGGGCTCATTTGATGAATATGTTTTCAGTTTGTATGTAAAGGTTTTTCGAAATATATATATATATATATATATATATACATATATATACATATATATACATGTATATTTATACATGGATTTATTTTATAGAATTAAGCTTAGATTTTGAATTTATTTAACTCCATTTTAATAATTCGCTCTAATAATTGGACCGAATATATATATATATATAAAATACATTGAATTAAAAAAAACAAAAAAAAATAGTTAATACACAAAAAAAAAATGGATAAGAACAAACATAGTTGTAATGTAGTACACAAACGAAACAATTTTCAACGATATTTTCTTTTTTCCTCAATTTTCGAAACATGGTTTCTCTTTTTTCTCCTAATGCTTAAATGTCTAACACAAAAATAGATATATGTACGTATGTATATATATATATATATATATATATATATATATATATATATATTAAGTCAATCGATAAATTTAACTCTTCTTTTTCAGTAGACTTTCCGTTCTGCCAGTTATTGGTGACACACAACACAACAACAAAAGAAAGTTAAAGAAGTTGATTGGTTGCTGCTGCTTCTTGATATAGTTTTTGTTTCTCTTATGTTGATTGGTTTGTTTGTTTGTTTGTTATAGTTATAAAACATATAATTTCATTTGATTTCATTTACTTAATTTACTAATTACTCTAATCAACGCAGCATTCTCCTCCTTCAGGCGATGATTATCCGATTTGTAGGCATCAAGTTGCTAATATCACATATTAGATCGGTCGATCAAAGTAGAACACAAAAAGGAATACCCAAATAAGTGAAAGAAAAAAAATTCAATTAAATTAGTAAAATTCAATAATGAAATTATATAAATACAATGATTTTTGGTTGGACAGACAATAGTTGGTGACTTGGTGAGGGGGTAAAGAGTAATTGATTAGTAGTTTATTATATAGACTTTTGGCGGGTTTATTAGATGCATTTAGAGTCATGCTTAAGTTAAGCCGTTTTTTCTTTTTTGTTTTGGTGGGTAGGATGGAAGTCTGGGTAAGTTTGAGAGGGATTGGTTATATATATATATATATATATATATATATATATATATATATATATATATGCATTCACTGCAGCAGCAGTTATAATAGTAATAATAATAACAACAACAACAACAATAGCAATTATAACAACAACAACAACAAACAATCAATTAGTAGAATCGCCTAAAACTTCCACTTTCGATCCTATATCCGGAATATTACTTAAATGATTGACACACACATGCAACAAGAAATAACAATGAAAATTTTTAGATAAACCAATATTGTATATTTTCGAATCTTGTTTAAACTCTCTTTGTTTTTACTATGATTTCTCAATGAAGAGTCTTTATTTAAATCGAAAGCTTTTTCTGGACGATTTGATTGTGAAAGGGAGGGGGGGTCGGCGGGAAGTGATGGTGGTATAGTGGAATTGTCAATACCCTAAAATGCGAAATGTTGATGCCAAGATAATGGGTAATAAGATTGAAAAAAAATAAACACCGTCAAACAACATTAATGTAAAGACGATAAACAATAAAAGAAAACGACAGTTAGAAGTAGTTGTATAATAGAAACGACATTGGACAGAACTTGTGTGCTTTTTTTTATTCTTAAACGTGTATATATTTTACCGTTTACCATTTTCGAGGATCTACGCACAAACGGGTGAAATAGAATTTGCAGTAGTGAAAAGTATTTTGGTAACAATAAGTATTAACTAAACAACAAGAGAACAATAATACGTTTTGAAACAGTTTTAATAAGTAGACATTATTGTATTAAATTAAATATATAGGAGTAAGTGGTGTTGTTTGTTTTTATTTTTTAATAAATTTATATACATATATAAATTTTTTTTTGTTGTATATTTATATACAGTTCAGAGTGTTTCAAAAATAACTACAATCAAAAATTTCGATTCAAATGATGGCTGGGAATGCAATCGATTAAATTGAATATAACTGTAATTATTGATGCATCAGAAGGTCACATAACGTTAACTTTTGTTTTACTTTAGATGTTCGATTGTCAATTGGATTAGGGAAATTTTAATCTGAAACGTTTACCATTAATTCAAAAGTCGCAAAAGTAGTATCAAAAGGAGCAACAAAAAACAGATTTTCTCCTAGAATATCGATAGTTTATAACCTAAATGAAAAAATAAACAAAAAAAAAAACACACACACAGTTCAAATTGATTTTACTTTTCGATTGCATTCCCTAGTTTAAGAACTCTTAATTATAGTTAAAACAATCATAGGAATATATATATATGTATGTAGATATATGAATATTGATTCTGAAACACTCTTATATGTAACATTTAAATAGTTATAACTATTATTTATTAATATTATTTTAATTTATATTTGTTTGATTTTGTGTAACAAGGAAAAAGAAAAATAGAATAACAACAATAGCCAGCGGATAATTGGCGCAGTTTCTTAGAATGTGGCTCATGGTCAGTGTCAGTGCATGGACATTTACCGTAAAGCTTCCTGTGCATTAAAAGCAAGATCATGGCTGCCGAAGAGAGTGTCGCATACACACACACACACCCACGTACAGGCGGCACCCACATATACGAAGAGAAAGAGAGATACCGTATAAAGAGAAAGTGGAAGACAGGTAGGCAGAGACAAATTTTAAAGCTGCCGTCCCTTCCCCTTCCATGCTGCTGGATGTATTCGCTGATGATGCTTCTCTTGCTTGTTATACAATTGGTGCTCGTGCTGGTGTCGTTGATCGTGGGTGGTCAATATAACAGTTGTGGTGGTGGTGTTGGTCGTGGTGGGTAGACAACACACATTGAGCAGTATTGAGCATTTTGTCACTTTTTACTTTTGCTTTATCTTTGACTTTGGGATTTAACTTTTGATTTCGATACTTGGGTATTTTACAATCTTATATGTGCATGTATGTTTGTATGTATGTATGTATATAAATATTCGATATACTTCGTATGTATATATAGGTTTCCAATAACTGGTGGATTATAATGGTGCTTTCTGTTGTTAAATCATTTATGAATATCTATGTATGTATATATAACATGTTTAATTCACATAAATTGTTTCTAATTCAAATTTGTTTCAAGAGTTTAACAATTTTCTTGTGCAAAAGAAATTACTAAAAAGAACCAAAAAAGGAAAAGAGAGAGCGAGAAAGAGTGTGATGCAATTGAAGTATTTAACTACGTAATTACCAGTCCCAATTGTTTAATTAAATTTATTATTTTTAGATCATAACTAACACAATAGAGTACATTTAATTATTGTTACTTCTGCTGTTGCTCCTCTCTCTTTATTATAATTTTTTTTTTTTTAATAACAATACAAAAGTTTTGTATCAAGTACTTTTAAGTTTTCGATTATAAATATAGTATTTGTCATATCAATCCAATAACTACATTAAATAAGGTTAATAATATATAGAAATATATATATATGTGTGTATTATTTATATATATATAGTAGAAACAATAGCGATATTCGATTGGTTGTTCTTTCTTTGGTGCATTTGGTGTTTTGTTGTGCGTTTAAGGTGTTTGATTTAATTTAGATTGATTTGATTTTGGTGCTAAAACAAATTAAATGCTTTGTTTTTTTGTTATCTTTTTTGTTTATTTCTTTTGATTTATGTTTAAGCTGCTCTTATTATTTGGTTTTGGCTAGCTGACTCTGTGCCGATGTAGTCAACTTTGAGACGACTCGTGTCAGGGCCCGATTCTCGGCACGCAGACGATCGTTCTCAGTCTTTAGCTTCTGCAAGAGCTAAAAATGGATGGACAAAAGAAAATCGAATAGCGAAGAAAAAGAAGTAGAAATACGCATGATTTGATACATTTGATATATGTATGTTTATAAATATATATATATATATTATATATATATATATGTATATTAGATCGATATCGATTGATGAGGCGCATCGTGGGAAGAGAGAGAGAGAAAGAGAGAAAAGAAAAACAAATTTGAGTGAGCGATTTCAAATGAAAGGGAGAAAATAGGTGGAAAAGAGCGAGCGCATCGTTCTTATCGTAAAGATAAAATTTGATAACGTAACGTAGAACGTAAAACGATTAACGTGAAACACATGGAAGGATAAAAAGGTGGACCAAAATTATAAATGATGAATGACAATGACAATGGACACAGCATGAGAATGATTCGATATTTGAGAATGGTATTGAGATGATAGCGATTGGATATTGAATGATAGAATATCAATTTACAATTGATAATAATGATTATGATTATTGATGTTCATAATGATGATAAATGTCTCGAGTGTTTGTTGTTGTTTTTGTTTTATTGAGATGAAAGTTAAGTGAACTGAAGAATGAAGAAAAAGAGTGAAATGAAGCGAGATGACACAATAATGAGTGACAAATTGAATTAAATTTACAAATGTTCGATCAAATTTATATGAAGATTGGATAAAATAGATAATGGATATGGGCGGGGTGTTTGGGTGGTCGAGCTGGCACATTACAAAAAAAAAAAAAAATAAACAATAGAAATCAAAGCAATATTTCGGCTTCATCTGTACAGCATGGCGTATAATTAGGATCTGGTATGGGGAGATTGATCAGGAATTGGGCGAGGAAGGAGTGGAGGTGCAGCAGCTGCAGCAATATATTGATAAAACAATTTGTAAATCAAATTTATTTGCAACAGTGCCATTAGAATACACACACACACACAGACAACTCTCTAGATACATAACTCTAGATGTTCTATATATGGGTATACATAATATAGCAAATCTGGCCAAAAGGTAAATTTAAGTAAAGCAAGTGGAATCGAAAAACAAAATATGAATTAATAATAACAATAATAACAGGTAGTAGGTGGGTATATAGATATAGAAAACTTTGTCACTTGCTTCAACTCTGTGCACAAAATGTGTTGTAATTGGCAAGAAAAGTGGACGGCGGTGTAGGGGTAGGGAGGGGTTGATAAAAAGGGCTGGCTGGATTTTTGGACTAGGGCTTGGTTGATTGTGATAAGTTAGAATTTGGATAAATGCCAGTTTTGGGTTATAAGAACAGAATGTCAATTCAAATTAAAGGAAAAAAAGAAGAGAAAAAAAAAACCAAAAAACTTAGGCAATAAAGGGTTAATTGAATTCAAACAAAACAAAGCAAAACATTTCAGTGTTTGTGTGTTAAAAATAACCAAACTGATCAGTAGTCGTCAACTGTTTTCCATTTTTTACATCATGCTGCAAACCACAAATGGGAACTCTTTTGGCCAAACAAAAAAAAATTAAAATTAAAAAAAAAACAAAAGAATAATTTAAAAACAAAAAAAATATATATACACACACATAAATAGTAAAAAAGAAGAAAACGCAAAAACAAGGCGAAAGGATAACAAAAGTAATTAAATTTAGAAAATGTTGAGCAAAACAAAAAGAAAAATAAAAAGAAAAACTGTGTAAAAAATTTGTCGACTCCTGTTCTTAGAACACGAAACAGTAGCAGCAAAACACATTAACGTAGTTTTTGTTGGTTTGTTTGTTTGTTGGTTTTATTTTGGGTGGGTATAGCAAAGGAGGACTCATTTGTAATTACCTTGAGCTCTTCTTCCAATTCGGAAAGCTTGCGTTCCATAGCTCTTCTTTCGCGTTTCTCAATCTCAGAGAGTGAATTTTTCGTTGTCTGCGAATGTGAAATGAAACAAATTTGTTGTTTGTTTGTTGGTGGTTTGATTGATTGGAATTTTGCCATTTTTGTTTGTTGGTCAGTGTTTTTGGACAGTGTATTTATTGTTTCTACTGATTTTGTTTTCTTTTGTATTTTGTTGTAAACAGAGAAACGGGAGCGCAGCGAGATAGATAAGTAAAAAAAAAAAGAGCGATCTTTGCGACTTGCCAGAATGATGAAGAAAATGTTGTAAGAGAGTAAAAAGAGAGTAGCCAAAAATTGTATTGTTGTAGAGCGAGAGCGAGAGCGTGTGGAGCGTGTTGTTGTTGGTTGTAGTGGGTGGATATGTGGGTTGGTGGGGTGATTGAGTGGAATAATAGCAGCAAAAAGAACAACTCCCTGGGGCAGAAGGCAGAAGACAGAGAGAGAGAGAGCAGCCCGGTTAAATAACGGTTGTTTGTTTGTTGAGTTGTGTGTGTTGTTTTAATTGTTGGTATTGTTTGTTGTGATAGTAGTAGTTACACTCTGCTGAGACTTTTTTTCTTTCGTTTAAGCTTTTATATTCTTTGAGTGGTGAGTTATTGGGGCTGCTGCTTAGTGAAGTATTTATTTATAGATATATGTATATATGGGCGTGGCATGTGTTAGTTTTATATAATTAATTACTTACAGCATTGGCAAATCGCTCGAGTGTTGCACGCGTCTGAACGACTTCATCGTCCTTCTGTTTGAGCTTTTGCTTCAGCTTATCATTCTCCAATCTGCCATAGAAAATTATGTATAAATGATAAAAATAAAAAATATGAATATATATATATATGTACATACATATATGTATATATAGATATTGCCATAAAATCTATACAATTGGATAAATATATGTATGTATACTCACTTGGCCGCTTCCCAAAGCGCCTTATAGTCAATGCTATCTCCATTTTCCGTTTTATCGTTGCTGCTGCTTGAGGATTTTATATCGCTGGCCGCACTCGTTGTTGCAGTACTCGCTGTGCTACCCAGACGAGAACGAGATGTACGCTCGCTGCCACTCTGCATAGGAATAAGTACAAAAAAATAGAAAAAAGTTAGTTAATGTAAACAACAAATATTAATAAACTTAAATTCATTGCCTTCAACAAAAACAACAACAAGAATAATGAATTAGCCCAAACCAATCCCAAAGGTTTCTTTGCTTACTTCATAGCCCTCGCTCTTTTCTGAGGAAGCACTGATGGAACGCTGTGCCGCACTGCGAGAGCGTGTCCGATTACGCGATTTACGTTCCTGTTCACGTAAAGAATTGCTACGTGTGGCTGCAATGGCTGCCACAGTGGCTCCAGCACTGCTGCCAACACTACCAGCGGCACCACTGGTTGAGCTGCTGCTATACGGAGATGGGGCATTCAGACTGCTGTTCGATGTCGATAGTGATTTGGTCTTTAATAGACGGGAAGAACCCTTAAACGAATTGGAAGAGCTCAAACCGGGCGATTTGAAGCTAAGCGATGCTGTGGTCACACCATTATCATAGCTGCTCGAATAAGGACTAACATAACGATGATCACTGCTATATGGAGACGTGGAAGACGATGTGCCATAGCCACTGGATCCATACCGTGGGGAACTATCATAGCCACCACTGGCTGTTGTTAATGAGGAGTTGCCGCCATTGGATGATGATGACGAGGAGATCGTCGAAATGGAAGAGGAGGAAAGTAGAGCAGACGCTTTAGATGGCACATAATTATTGCTGTGCTTGCCGACAACAATGTGATGATGGTGGTAAGTCGATGGCTGTTGCAGTTGTAGCTGATGCTGATGCAAGTGCATATAATAGCGATTAGTGGCAGCTGCTGATGGTGTGGCATTGGATGTGGCTGTGGCTGCTGTTGTAGCTGGGGCTATGGATGTGCTAGTAGATAGGCATGAGGAGGCGGCAGCAGATGAGGTTACATTGGACCCCGATGACAACGCTAATGATGAAGATAATGCCAATTGGCCATTGCTTGCGGTTGGCTGATGATGATGATGATGATGATGGTGGTTTTGGTGGTGGTGCTGCTGCACCAGCTGATGTTGCTGATGTTGATGATTACTATGATAATTATTATGTTGCTGCTGTTGATGATGATTATATTTGGCGTTGGCGCCACCACCAACATGAGACAAGAACTCATATCGATTGCAAACATTACCATTTGCATAGTAACCGGCACCGGTGCCCGATGAAGTGCGTCCGGTACTATATCCGCCAATAGAGCTACTACCGCCAGTGCCATATAAACTTTCCCGTGAACTATAAATACTGGCATAAGGACTCTGATAGGATGAACTGGCGGCGGTAGTACTGCTGCTTGGATAATACCCAGTGCTTAATGGTCGTGTACTGGTGCCATTGTAACTGCTTCCATTATAATTATATGCACCGGAACTGGTGCCACCGACTGCACCAGAAGCCGAGCCGACCCTAGAGCTGGAGGAAAGTGAACGTCGACGACTGGAGAGTGGCGCCTGAGTGCGAGATCTTGATCGAAAAGACATGGCGACCCAATGCTAAAAGAATGCGCCGCTATACAAAGAGAATGGCAGGGACAAAGACGAAGAGAGAGAGGGAAAAAAGAGAGAAAGAAACAGCATTTGCTTAATAATAATAATTGTTAATGCTCCTCATGCCACAAGCACACACACACACACACACACACACACACATGCCCATATCAATCGTCAATGGCAAATTGCAATTACGTTTAGATTAAAACCAAAATTTACAACCTGACACAAGTAGAAAGAAAGAAAGAAAAATAAACTTAAAGAATATATTTCCATTATATTTAATACTCAATTTGACCAAATTGCGCCTTGTGAAAAAATCTTTATTTATCCGAAATTGCTCATTAGGGTATACGATATTCGGTGGCAACGGATTGATTGGCTTGTTCCATTAATAGCCTTTTTCAACGCAAAAGCCAATTACAAATATAATCAAAGCGAAAGAAAATGTTGTTTCATGTTCGTGAAATTGGCATAAACAAAAAAATGAAAAAAAGGGGGAAAGAGGAGGAAAGGAGAGCAGCAAGACAACAACGTAGTGTATCCAGGGAAATTGAAAATGGAAAAGAAGAAAACGATCGTTTTAAAATGTGGAAAACGCAATATTGACATGTGGTTTTCAGTAGAAAAGGCCTGCGCTACCCCCTTAACATCAACGCCCACCCCCACCCCCAATCCTTGTTCCTACCGTGCGCGCACTGTTTTCTCTCTCCCTCTCTGTCTCTCTGTTCCATTTGAATTGAAAATGACGTCAAGACATAAATTTTTGACATTTTCGTTTAATTTTCTTTCTGTCCGCTTTATTTGCCCTGCTGGGAAAAGTTCTTTAAACACACACCCACCCATCCACTTCTCCACTCCTCACCTTAGTTTTGGCTCTTCTCTTTGGCATGCCACCCATCGTTTAGCTATTGAAAAAACATACACTACCAAATGATCTATGGGGGTAAGCTTGTCTGATCTATTTATTTATTTCTCTTTTCCTCTTCTCTGTTGTGTTAATATTTTAAGTTGTTGCTGTTTGTTCTTCTGCTTCTATTTCTTCTTCTTCTTCTGTGCTGCCCACGCAATACAAACAACAAACATGACAGCAAACGTATTGGGTATCCCAAACTTTCTATATACCCTCAATAAAACAAATGGAATCTCATTTGAACTAAGTTCGATTTGAATTAAAATGGATTTCCGTTTAAGTAAGTTACTTCATCCATTCTACTGATCAACTTTAAATTAACATTTCGTTCTAAAGCGGAAAACTTCTAATATAACTTTTTCATACAAACCACAGAAACCATAAAAATATATGTTTTAGCTATCATTAAATTGGTTCAAGGACAACATATGTATATGGCTAATTTGTATCTTAATAAAAGTTACTTTGGGGGAACGCATAGGATCCTATGTAAAACCCCCTAATGTATGCTATAGTTAAACAAGTTTAGCCATATACATATAGAATAATAACACTTCTATCTAATACATTTTGCCAATTCTTATACTAGATTTTACACTATAAAAGCAAATATACAAAATTTGTTAAATTCTTGAATTATTTTACTTGTGGATCAAGCTAATATACCCTTTTCTTCAGTGTAAGGAAAAAAAAACACCGGCGAACATTTAAGTCGGTTTGGTTTCCTTTCCATTTTTTTTTAAATTATTATTATTTTTTTTTTTTTGTTTTCACTTTTTGTTTTAAGCAAAATTTCCAATGAATATAATTTATAATTCTGATGCCTCTTTGCTAGTATTATAATCGGGTTGGCTATCTATAGCTTCGCTTATGAATGAAATGAAGCAGCGGCATGGCATGGGCATCTGTGTTTGTGCCTGCCATTGTTTGGCCTTTGTTGCAATACATTTGTGATAATTCGGCAAACTTGGCTAATATCACATAAAACGTATTTCAGTAAAAAAAAAACTTGGCAATGATAAATGGGCAGCCAGGCAGGCAGGCGCACAGGGTTATAGTTGAGTTGAGAGGATTAGGAAATATTAAACAAAATTAATGGAATAATAAATCCACATAAAGGCGGCAATTCGTAGAGGCCATTAAAAAAAGACCCAGTTAATACCATTATCAAGGTAAAATTGAATATAAACAGAATAGAATTTCAAAATTTCTTATCGATTTTAATGATCTCTGATCTCGATCTCGATCTCTGTTGTTGTTTTTGTGCACTCACACAAATTGAAAATTAAAAACTTATTAAAATTGTTGACCATTTAAAGGAGAAGAAACATTAAACGAAACTTGAATTGACCAAAAATAAAAACTAAAAAAAAAAAACTAAAAATTCAGCTCAATTGTCTAAATATGGTATCGCGTTTTGAGAACTGAAAACTGAAACTTGTGACTTGGCGTAATTGAAATCAACTTTGACTCGTCTTCCATATATATAATATATATATATATAAGTGTATATATATATGTACATATATGTGATATCTCTGGTTAAAGTGATCTAAACGACGACGAATTGCAATTTGTTTGTTGTATTATTTGCTTTTCTTTTGTTGGTTTTTTTTTCTTTTTCTTTTTTTTTTGACACGTTTGACAGCTTTTTGTGGTTTGATCTTGTAACTGGATTTACGTTTTGTAATAATATTGATTTGATTTTAATTTGTATTGATTTGATTCTAATATAATAGAGTTATATATGATGATCCGTTGTGCTGGCCGCTCGAAACTCAACTGTGCTGATCATAAAAGTTTTGAAATGTTTTATTTGAAAACCGAAGCAAAGGAAACTTAGCGCACGATCAGAAATAAAACGCAAGAGAGCATCCGATAAACAAGAAAAGAGAAAATGAAAACATCGTCAACGATGGCTAAAAGAGAATCAATTATGGCCAAATAAGAGAGAATATAATAACGAGTGTATCGAGTGAGGAGTAGAAAATGCCGGAAAAGCATCACTAAAGAAGATATAAACTATCATATAAAAATAAATACAAATATAATCATAATATGCAATTGTTGCAGGATAGATGGATGGATGGATGGATGGATGAAATAGCTAATGTTTAGGTTTTTCATTTAAAAGAATACAAAAACATACAGAATCAGTGGGTAAATATAGGTGTGTGTGTTTGTGTGTGAGTCTTTCACCTGGTTGCGGTGTGTTGGCTAATCTAAATTTAGTAAATCGCACACGTATTTGGCCCAATGTCCGATACGTAAAAGTTTTAACTATGCTGGGGTCAGGTTAGTGCACAATCCAACAAACTGGGCCAAAAGGCAACGCACAGTCATTGACACTAAAACACGAACACACTGCACCAGATGTAGAGGAGGAGTAAGAGATGGATGGATGGATGGATAAATAGATGGTTGAATGTGTGTAAATGGAGGAGCAGCATTGAATGGAGCATTAAAAGTTCTTCTTTTTTTTTTTTTTTTATTTTTATATTTTGTCTAAATTTAAATTTAAAGACCGGCAAAGTATAATGTGTGCGTGTGTGTATAGTTTTTGTCTGTTGTGCGCCTGTCAGAAGAGGGAGTTTTTCTTTTTATATTTTTTTTTTCGAATTTCCCTCTCATTCTATATAACTGGGCCAGAAGTTTCTTGCAGTCAGTCAAACAATTTACACTACTTTCATTTATATATTCGAGATACTCTATAAAAATAGCCAATGACAAAACAGTCTCTTTGTATCCGTCTCCGTCTCCTTCATCGTCATCATTATAGTCGTGATCGTGGACGCAGTTGCAATCTTTTGCTATATGGCAGCAAAAGAAGAAAGTGCTCTGAGAATGAGGAAACAAATGCCTTTGCCCAAATTACAAAATGCAAAATGTATAAATTTAGATGAAAAATGCTTTGCATGTTATAAATTTTGCTTTTTTAGCCCCTGTTGTATCCCCAAAAACAAAGTTCAATGTACGTCGGTTGAATGATTTAAGATTCGCCTTCGTTTCGCTTTGGGTCGTGCTTTTGTAATTGCCCAATTTGTTAGAAAATTTAAATGGCTAGAATATGAAAATACAATTATTGTGAAAGTGTGTTATATATCTATCCCCTTAAATCCCCCCTTATCTCTCTGCCATAATTTCTTTTTATGTATATTAATATTCAGAACCAAACACTTGACATCGTCAATCAACGGCAAAGAGGCTATGTCCTGGTTAATAGAATGTACTAGCTTAGATGACACTTGTCTCACTGTGGATAATAGCAAATTGCGTATTTTCTGAAACTAAAAACACTTTTGATTTAAATTTTTGGAATGTTTAAACATTGAGATACCCTATGAAAAGTTATATTATGGAATCTGTTGCTTGCCTAGGTTTATCATTAATATCGATCTTCTATAGTCGACTTTTCTCTTTCATGTTGATGGATTAAACTGAATTATTTCCCATTGTTGCATACATATTTAAATTCCTAATATACCCATTTCATTTTAGATATACAGGGTATATAAACATAAATGTCATGACAAAAGATTGATTATATTTTGGTAATCTTACTCAGAGACTAAACTGAAAGGAATATCTACATATATATTTAAATGGGTTTCTTTTGTAGTTTTCATGATAATTTTGTTTTAGAAATCATTAACAATATCTAAAATCACAGTAAAGTTCCAATACAAATAAATATATTATTTGCAAAACGGTTAAAAAATTTACTTTATGATATTCCACTTAATAGGGATTCTTATTATTTTTTATTGTGTTACAGGTATTCTATCTAAGGAGCTTCAAGTTTGAAAAAGGAATTTAAAAAGTAATTGGCATAGAAAAAAATCTAAAAATATTTAAATTTATTTTTATGTGTTAAGGGCAAAATGTATGCGATTATTAGATTAGATTTCAGTTTTGGAACTAACCTTTAATGGAAGAATTATGATTTATTTTGAAATGTAAACTATATAAAAATACTTTAACCACTTTTTACCATGGGCAAATTCTCTCGAATTCAACAAGACAATAAATGCACAAAAAACAGATTAATAGATATAATATATATAGAGGAGAAACGATTTAATATATTAAACAGAAAAAGAGTGACACAATGTGTTTAAGAAATATGCAATTTTTAATATCGACTGACAAGCAGATAGATGGACAGCATTGCGACACTTGCTTAAACAAATTGTTAACAGGTTTGTTAAAATGTAAAATTGTTGCAAATTGGACGCGCACTAATAGTTTTGACCTCGGCCATGAAAGGATTTAAATTGGAAACATCGGCCAGTGTCGGCACACACACAACCAACACACACACACACAACTAACAAACACACACACAACTAACACACTCACAGACAAAATGCGCAATGCCACGTGTGCATTTTCTAATGGCAATCATAATTTTTGGTTCTATCTATTTATTTTTTTTTTTTTTTTGGTTTTGGCACAAATGGGTCAGTCGCTGATTGGAACAGACAGTCAGAGAAGCAGCAGTCAGACGGCAGGCAGCTACTTTCAAGGACGTTGAACATTGGAATATCTAAATTTGTGACAAGGTGTGACGGAACATTGCATACGTATAAACTAATGAACCATAAAAGAAAAGTTAATAGGCAAATAGACAAAATGAAAAGACAGTTCCCGCCCAAATGGAGCTTACCACAATAATAAATGTGTTTCAATATTTTAGAATAATTAATATTTTCAATGTTATTCAGTTGCTAAATTTATTAATTTTTGTTGTTGTTGTTGAAGAACAATTTATAATGATTATTAACTTACCTCTTTATCTTTGTCCTCGTTGTCGTTAGTAGACGATTCTGTTTGACGCTCAGGATCAATTTCCTATTTAAGAAAAAAAAGAAGAGAAAAATAAAGTTTATTATTTGAAATAAGAAGATTACAAGAATTTAAGTAATAAAAATATATTTTTGATACAACAATTTAACAATTTATAATTGATTGTGTCAAGATTTACTAAATGGTTTAGTCAATAAATGCGAAGAGTAAAATTTACTTGCAATTTCAACTAACTGGGGAAAATTTCTATTATTATTGTTGTTATCAAAAATATACATATAAATCATTTATATAAGTTTATTAACTGGAAACTTACATCCATATCAATGTGCACAACACCAGTTGATCTGCGTTTGGGTTTCCGACGTCTCTGGATGACAGTCTGCGCACGATTATCATTCTCCTTGTCGTTATCTATTGATTAAAATCAATTTGCAATTAATGAAAATGCAAATATAAATTTAATTTAAATAATTTGCATTACCTTTATCATCATGACTGGGCGTAGTGCCACCACTGGATGCTGTTGCATGATTAGCACTGATTGCAGTTGCTGCCGCTGCAGCTGCTGCTGTTGTGGTTGTTGTTGTTGTCGATGTTGCTGTTCCTGCACCTGTTCCAGTTGCAGTGGCAGTTGATATGCCCGTCTCATATTTACGAGCTGGTGGCGCAATATAGGAGCTATTGTTTGTGCTCTCGCTGGGTGCAGATACAGGACGACCCACCGAATTAAGTGATTGATTTGAAGCATTAACTAAAAGGAAATTAATTGAAACGTTTTAATTACAAATATCACTTTAAATTATATTAATCACTTACGGGCATTGGGACCACTACTAATGCGACGCTGGATACCAGTTATATTGGATTGATTGGCCGCTGCGATCACAGCTGGAGCGCTTGGTATGATGGTTGTATTATTGGGCGGGTAAGTGCCACCACCGCTGGTTATATCCTCCAATTTGAACTGCAGCATTAAAATGAACAATTTGTTAATAACAAATACCAAGCTTACTGTTTATTGTCCTTTAACAATATCATATATAATAAAAAGTTTATGTTGTTTGGTTTTATGTATGTTTTCTCTATTATTCTCTTTTTTTTTTTTGGCTATTTCTTTTTTTTTTAATTTTTGTTTTGTGTGCAATGTGTGGACGAGTAGAATTGGTGTGTTATTAAAGGCTTTTCGGCTATTTTTCATATTCTTTTTTTTTTTTCATTGTTTGGGTGGAACAATTGTTATTTTTGTGAGTGGTTTTTTTTTTGATAAATGTCTTCAGTTGATTGTTTGGTTTTAAGTCTGCAGCAGTTAGTTTTCAATGCACATTTAGTAGCCATTAACCATCATAGTTTAATTAGAAGCTGAAAAGTTTCCTCATAAAATAAAAACAAAATAAAATTTCCCAGTTCATCCATGCAATTAGTTGTCCTTTTTTATACCCTTGCACTTATTTAAATCTGCTTGCAACTGGTTTAAATATATTTTTTAATACATTCGGGTATATCTCAAGAAAATGCACTATCTTTAGGAGTAGCTCTTCAATCTGTTCTAATCTGGCAATTAATTGAAAATAGAAAAATAGTTTGAAAATAAATTTCAAAGACTTCTCTATAATATTCTTCAAAACAGACAAGTATATGGAAAAAGAGGACAGTAAAATATTTCATTGAACATTATTTCTTGTGAGAAATAAGGTTGTTTTTTTTTTTTTTTTTATTCTCTATCTACACAGAATTCTATTGCTTTCTACAGATCGAATAAATATACTATGTATCTGGTTGCATGGGGTATATATTTTAATTTCGGTAATCCGATATTTGATTTATTAATCTTTGTTCCTTACTAATGTTGCAAGTCTCTCAATTAGTTGTAAGCTCAGCTTTTATAGCCCTAACAAAGGTTTATTTTTTTTATATTAAAAAAAACGCATTAAGGAATTTATAATACAAGCCAAACTCAGCCAAAATTAATAAGCAATTATTAGTGACCAATATCCACATTAATGGAATTTTGCACATATATACAAGAGCGACCATGATTAATTATATATACGATATATATATATACATAGATATGATAATAAAAAATAGTTTATACATATATTAAATTATACAAAATAGATATTCAAATAATTATGTCTATATGCAGATGCGTAGTTATAAATATGGCAGGCATAAATAAATGAACCGTAATAAACAAAATATAAAATAATAAATTATGATAACGAAATAAAACTTAACAAAAAAAAATAAATAAATAAACGCCTTATACTTAAAATATATAAACAAAATAAAATCCACAGTGGAATTGGATAAACATTGGATCTGAGAATCAAAACGGTTATACACTTCAAATAAATTATATAATTTATTTATTTATATATACATATTATATATAAATTATATATTTTAGTACAGAATAATGATAATCTTTTGAGTTCCATTTATGCCTTGGATTTGTTTTTCCTTCCCATGAAGCATACTTTTATTTTTTTTTTTTATTAAATACCATGGTAATTTGCTTTTTTCAACATATTTTCCAAAGAACCAAAATTCATTTTATATTAAATTGAATATATTTTCAAGTTTTACAAATTTTAATGAGTTTAAATGAGTTTAAGTGATTCAAAAATATTCTATCAGACTTGAGAAGAACAGACGACAATAAAGTTAATTGGTTATTTTATAGGTTTCAATTAAAATCTTTATTTTTTTTTAACTGACCATCGGACTAAAGTTTATCACGAAAGCAATTAAAAAGCTAAGTATTACTTAATTTTCTTAAGACTCCACCGATAGAGCTTACCAGGGTATTTAAAATATTTGTGGATATTTTAAACTTTATAAATACTAAATAAAATCAAATACAACATGCTAATACCTAAGATTCAACAACAAGAAAAAAAAATGAATAAATAATAATAATACATAGCACACACTTTTTAGTTGGTAAAAAAATACGGTTTTTCTCTTAAGTATTTTCGGTTTTCTTTTTATGTAAGGGGCAAAGTTAAAGGTTGAAAAAAAAAAATAATAATAATAAATAAAGAGATATCAGTTGGGTAGTAGTTTGATTTCTGGTTTTTGGTAGTTGCTGTGGAGTGTGTGTGGCATACCTTTGAGCCCGCATCGAATTTAATACGCCAAGAGGGACGACGCTCTGCTGCCGATGATGATGTTGTTGTTGTTGTCGATGTTGGAGCTGTGGCTGCTGATGCTGCTGTTGTTGCTGCTGCTGCTGCACCTCCTCCATTGCCACCACTAGCAGTATCCAATGTACGTCGAGCATATAAACTAAGCAGCGAATCTCGTGCATTAAAATCAGGATGTGTTGATACAGGTGAAGCGGTATCAGATTTGCCATCTGCCTCTTGACTGGTAGATAGAGCACGCTTGTCCCGCAAGCGTACTGGACTCTCAAGGGAACTGGGAGTAATCGCTGGTACTGGTGCTGCTGCTGCTGTTGCTGAGGATGATAAGGCTAATGATGATTTGTTGGTATTCAATGGCAGATCTGTCGGTCTGGGATATGTTTCAGTGTTGGCGACCGCTACCATTTGTTGTTCCAGCTGTTCCTGCTTTTCTACAGTTTGCTCAGTCTTTTGTTTGTGGCTAATATTTGGCTCCGCTGCCTCTTTTCTCATCTCAACATCGATATCCTCGGCGGGCTTTTCACGTTTAGAGACTATCGTATAGCTAGCACTGACCACGTCCAAATCATCGGCCAAATCTGGACCATCGCCCTCATGAAGAGATCGGCGTGCTCCCGGAGCGGATAGAGTGAAGCTAGCTGTCGTATCATTTACATTTTCAATTGGCTTTATTGGATTGGTGATCAAGGCTTCGATTTCTGTCTCATCAGTGGCCGTTGTTGTTGTAGGTATTATGGCTGGTGGCGGTGTTGTTGGTGGCGGTGGAGGCAGTGGCTCTTGGTTACTGCTACTGCTAATGCTGGGTATCGTTGTTGCTGATGTGGAGCTGCTTGTTTCATTCTGTTAATAATATTAGTTTGGAACAAATAAAAAAACAGTTGGCCTACGACGCATTTGGTTTTTCTTTTTTTTCTTTTCTTTTCATTTTTCAAACAAAAATCAAATATCAAATACGGGACAGGGAAAGGAAGGTGGTGGTTGGTTCATACGATATATAAGAGATATAAGTTACGATATACGATATACGACATACGATACGTAATTCGAGTGTCCTTGACACTTTTTGGCATACGCATGCAAATGAAACATGCAATAATAATTATCAAATATAGATATATATATAGTAAATATACATAACTGCAAAACTGATCAATCAGTTATAGGCATAAAATAATAACTTATACAAAATTAATATAAATTCTAAATGTAAAAAATGATGAAATTACGCTATGGTTTGGTCGGCTGCTATTTGCTGCTGCTGTTGCTGCTTATGCTGATCGTAAATCATATAAAATAAAGATATATATATGTTTATATATATATGAGCTATGCTAATAAAACAAATAATTTAAGAAATGTGATACGCAGGCAGCAGGCTAGCAACTTTGCTGGGCGAGCGCAGAAATTCAAATTGAACGCATTTCGTTGTCGTTTTTGGTTCTTTTGTTTGTATTTTTATTTTTTTTGATTTCCGATGGTTAAAGTATTTTGAACAGCTGATTTTTGTGGGCGGCAGGCAATGCTAATTGATTGATTGATCGATGAGACACATTGATTGCTAATGAATGAATGGCTAACTTTAATTGAAATGAATTGATAATAATACAAGGCAACAGATTTCACAAAATTGTAAGGGCGAATATTTTCATCTATACGATCCATTGACTTTTTGTAATCCCGTGGCCAGGACCTAATAAAAGTTGCTACTTGATTTTTTTTGCTTTTTAATATTTCAAAATATGGAATTTCTAAACTGTCTTTGTAATTTATTTTACTAATATCTTCAGAATCTTCAAAATATTAATTTAGTTAATATGTGTAATATATTTAGTATATGAATTAACACATATCATAGCATATAGAACAAGTAAACCCAACTTTAAATCGTAAGTCAGTATCGCTTCTAATTTTTGCCTTAATTTCCATTTATTATGATAATATCTGGTTTTTATGGTATATTTTCTCTCTTGTTGCTAACTCTTTTAATCAAATTTAAGTGCATATCGATTTAGTGACTCATTTGATTTAATTTAATTTAATTATAATATTCTTCTTTTTTTAACTATTATATTATTTAGTTTTATATTATTAGATAAAGAACCTTAGTTACAACATAATTTTTCATTTTCTATTTGCCATTTTCATTGCATACTTTTTGGAGAAATCTGCTTCTTTTTTTTGTTTTGTAATCTGTTGCATTGTATTACATATATATATATATATGAATATATTTGAATGACTCTTGACTAAGTTTAAAAACTACATCAACATTGATTTGGCATTTTTGTTTTTGTTTTTCTTTTTAGTATAAACTAAGGTTAACAAATACACACTCACACGCACACATATAAGGCAAGTGTTTCAAATGAGATTGACGAAACATATTCACACACATACGCACACATACACACACACATACACTTTATGTATAAAGGTTGGTGGGAATATATTTGGGAAAGAGGGGGACACCATCACCATAAGCAGTTTCTTTGGTGTTTTGAGTGTTGACTGCACATGTGGTGGGTGGGACCATCGTGTGTGTGATGGATATGGATATGTAGAATTGTTGTTGTATTCTTGGACTCTTCTACTACAGAGATTACTACTAATCAGAGTAAAAGGTGGTTGGTAATGGTTGAAATGTTTTGTATATGTATGATGTATGAGATAAACTTCATTTAACTTGCTGGTGTATATCGATTTGAATTCATTTGAATTTTGATTGATTTTTGTGAATCTGTGGATCCAGATCAATATATATATATATATTGGATATACAAAAGTACTTACTCCGCTACTACTGTTGTTGTTGTTATTATTATTATTATTATTGGCAGCAGCCATGCCCAAGTTCTTCTTTTTGACCAACTCTTCGGCGCTCTTGATCTCATCAAGGGTAACACCTTGTGTGGATCGACGTGTCTCTCGAACTCTCTTGGCATGCGCTTTGCGTTGCGTTTCGCTTTCCTCGTCACGAACTGGCGGGACAAAGGATCTACAGAAACAGAGAAAAGCAAAATATTTTATAATAATTTTCACACAAAACAAAAAAAAATTAATCAGTAGAAAAAAATGTGGAATCCTGAACAAAGTGCAACAAAGGGCAACAAATAAGTTAGGAGCATTTGATAAACTTGGCTTAGCTTGTTAGAGAATGCATAGAAATTGGAATGTCTAATCGAAATGCATTTCGTTTGGCCTATAACAATATTGTTTATGTTAAGATTAACACATTAAATATACATTTTATCGGTTATTTTAACTATTGCATTGCATTTGATTAGTATAGCGTCGCGGCACATCAATCGATCTCACTTTCATAGCAAATCGAATTGAAAACTATATAAATATGTATATCGGTTAGAAAGCTTTTGCATTTCGATAACAAATCTGTTAATCTGAGGTTTATGCTTGTATAACGGTAAGAAAATTGGCTGGTTTTAACAACATTAAAACAATTGAAACAAGTTTCATTTCTATTGGTTGTTTTTTTTTTTTGTCATTACTTGAAAAAGTTTTTGAAAATATTGCCCGTTGATTGTTTTGTTGGCGGTTTGGCCATCTCTGCATCACTCGCACTGGCAGTTGAGCTGCCATTGTTGTTGTTGTTGTTGCTGCTACTACTGGTGTTGCTGTTGCTAAATGTGGCAGTGTTTTGAGCTGCAACTTGTTGTTGACTAACAACACAAAATCAATTGATAATATATAATTAAATTTACTTTCTCTTTCCTCCATCTCTTTTTAATTGAAATGAGAGTTAATTAACTCACCTGCGTATTGGTGGGGTTAGCACAGTCGTTGACGGTGAATTAGGTATTGTCGTCGCTGTAGCTGCTGTCGTTGTTGTTGTTGTATTGAGCATGGCAACTGAAACTGGTGGTTTCCTATGGGTACAGAGAAAAAAAATATATTAAATATATTATATTAAATATAAACTGATCAATTGAATCTATACAGTCGGGCATATGTATATGATTTGAGATTAGAGTAGACGACAAAAGGTGCGTTTGCCTATATAAATGTTAAATAGTCGAAGTGGTGCAATGAGTTGAGAGGGGGAGGTTTTTGAAATTTTTTTTAAAGAGGGAGTAGATCAAAATAAGCTAAGCAAAAGCACAGATACACACAAATCACATTTAGTTAAAGGTTATCATTATGTAGTAATAGTAGTAGCAGTAGTAGTAGTAGTAGTTGTAGGATAGTATAGTAGGCATGACAATACCCTTCATATCAATACTATACAGGCCTGTTATAACGTTTTCATTTCATATATTAACTTTATCTTAAAACAACTACTTCAATTTTTGTTATAAAAGAACAAACAAATAAAATATATTTTTAATTAAATTCTAAATTGCTTTGTTTTAAAACAAAATGCACAACAAGAAATAATAATATATCGTTGGAATATTTTAGGAAAGCTTTGCAAGTTTCCACGTTTAAATTCAGTTAGGTTTCATTTATATTTCACAATAAATTTCTAAATTTAAAATTAAAGCGTATATATCTAATTCTGATTTTTAATCACGTACTTTCTATATATTAAAAAAAATTCTCAACTATCGCTTGTTTAATTTAATATATCTTTTGTTACTTGATTCAATAAAACGGAAATAATTTCTAAAGCTTAATATATCTTAAATGATTTTTTATCCTTTAAAATTGTTGTTGAAAAATTGGTATTTAATACAGGCCTGTTTAGCTAACAATACACACGCACGCACACACACACACACACTAAAACAAACCTGTATAGCTTTGTGTTATCTTTGAGTGAGGCCGATCTTTGTACGTTATAGATTTGACTTTGATTTGTAAATCCTGCTGCTGCTGTTGCTGCTTGTTGTGTGCTTGTTGTTGTTGTTGCGGGTGTTGCCAATGTAGTGTTGTTGGTGTGCATGGTATTTGATGTACTAGTTGTTGTTGTTGTTGTTGTGTTGATGATTGTGGTATTTGTATTGGTGGTGGTGATAGTTGTGGTTGTGATATTATTGGTTGTAACATTCGCAGCGTATCCCAACAGCAGAGGGCTTTTATTGTTGTTGTTGTTCTGATTATTATTGTTGTTATTGCTACTTAGATTATTGTTGTTATTTGGATTCACAGCATTTGCATTTGCGTTTGCATGGCCACCTGTGGCAGTCGCTGGCAATATGGGACATGAATTGGCCTTTATGCGTGCACGCAGCTCATTGTACTTTTGATAGAATCTGTGCGGCGAGCAGAGCAGGCACAAGCGGGGCAGACGGGTACAGGTAACGGGTACACAGGCAGGCAGTCGGATGTCGAAACAGGCGGATGGGCGGGCGTACGGGCGAGCGAGCGAGCGGGCAAGTTAGATTTGATTGATAAAGCGTTTTTGATGAGTTGGTTTTTTTGGTGAGTTTTTTTTTTTTTTTTTTTTTTGATTTTGTAAATGTTTTTAAGTTTTTTTTCGTATATGGATTGGTTTGGAACACACGGTAGAAAAGCAAAATAAATCAAAATGGAAATTAGGAAACAAAATAAAAATTGTGTCTTATTTGTGTTGTTGTTGTTGTTGTTTATGTGATTGTTAATGCAGTTTAGCTTCACTTTTCCGTTCAATTATTAAAACAATAACTAATATATATTTATATATAGGTAGATAGATAGAAACAAATTTGATAACCAATAAGAATAACCAGAAAAAGCTCAAAGCTAAAATTTGTCACAGGCTTGGTGGTGAATCACTTAAAAAACTTTTGCCATATCAATGAGACTTCTTGGTTAAATTTAAAAGTTATTGTATAATTTGCTTTGTTATTTTGGCTAAACAGTTATCGATAATTACGCATGTATGTATGTATGTATATACATGAGTGAATGGAATTGAATGGATAGATGTATTGATATAGTGATGTCTATATGTATGTGGGGACAATATATATGTACAGTGTACACGGAGGTTGAGTTGTTGTTAAAGGGGGAGGGGGTTGTGAGTGGGCGCAAATTGTGTATGTGTGTGCGATAAGCAATGCAATCAGTTAAAGTGAAGCATAAACTGCAAAACCAAATCAAATGAACATTTTTCATGTTCTAATTTTGGTTGTTTTGTGCACTTTGTGACTCATAACATATGTTTGATTAATGAGTAGGTTAATCTGAATATATATATATATATATACATATGTAAATTTATATTTATATAGGAATATATATATATATAGGAATATATATATATATATGTATATATATATGGTATATGTGTGTGAGTGGGGCACGCATTTTGTCATTTTTCACTAGCTTCTTATTCAATGTCACAACTCACTTTTGATCATTCTCAAAGCTTTGCGTGCGTCGCAATATAACATCATTGGCGCTCTCATTGGCACTCTTGTTGCTGCTAAGGTCTTTATCAGGAACTTCTATATAGAAAAATTATAATTTAATATAACTACAACACAACTATATATATATAAATAATTAACATACGATTCTTAGTTGGACTGTCGTTGGGTGTACGTGGCATTTTGCGTCGCCAGGGTGCTTCATCTTCGACAGGATGTTCGGCGGCATGTATTTGCTGATTAGGTTTAACATTTTCGGCTGTAAATTGTACATATTATTAGTATTAAATACATTTAAATTTATATATTTATATTTAACATAAAACATGGTATTAATGGCATATAGCAAAAAGTCTTAGCACATAGAAAGAGGGGACCATCTTGAACGCAAAACAAATGCCGACTACCTTCGCTCTCAGATAGACTGGTTGTATGGGAACTCTCTGTAGAATCGCTAAGATCCTCTGTTTCACTTTCATCATCATTATCATCTACATCAACATCTACATCATCCACATCAATGCCAGGCGGTTTTCTAGCAATACCATCAACATCATCATCATCATCAGGATCGGCACTTGGCTTATTCTTTGTTGGCGTCACAATGTCACTTGCTTCATTGATGGCGCAATACGAGCTGCTTGCAGCTGCAGTGTGTGTGTGTGCATGAGTAACAATCAAAGACAAGACACAAATTGAGAGAGAGAAAGAGAAGAGAGAACGCACAAGTGATAGATACAGAGAGAGAGAGAGGAGAAAGAGGAAATTGGATCTATCTTGCTTGATGATCTTGATGATGAAAGATTTATGATAATTCTAAATATGATTATACACAAAAGGTGATTCTTAACAATGAGTACATAAGGCAGTGGCAAATGTTTTACGTATGTAAATGCTTAAACAAACAAATAGAAAAACAATACAAACATAATAGAAAATTAACGCGCATGAGAACCTAAGAATATACGAGGATATACAGGGCAACAACACAAAACCAAAATTGCGTATGTGAGGTGTGTGTGTGTGTATAGAAAACGGAAATAACAAAAAAAAAAATAAAACTTTGGTATATAAAAAAAAAAAGAAAAGAATATGCAAATTCAGGTGCACATCTGGCCATTCCATTTGTGTGCAAATGGCTAAAGTAAAAGAGTAAGAAAACGGCGGAGTCAACTGCCTTTGGGGGGAGGGAATACACACCATCTTTTGTGGCATCAGTTCTCACTTCTACGCGCACCAGTTTCGTGGGTGTTTTATCCACATGATTTTCAATTGCATCTGAGATTCTGCTGTAAATGAAATCAATGTATTAGTAAATCTCAAATTGTTTGCTTTTGTTTTAATTAGTTTTGATTTAGCTAACCTGATTTGACTAGATGGACGCCGTTTATTGCGCTTATTGGCGCGCAATTCTTCCAGGAATTTAACCATTTTACGATCAGCCACATCGATGCACGATTGTCCGGCATAATTGCGTATATCCATATCGGCCAATGATTCAATTAACATTTCGGCTGTCTCCTTTTGGCCCCAATGCGAAGCAGCATGCAATGGCGTCCATCCGTCGTTATCCTGACGATCGACATTACCACGGCCGGCCAACAATAGACTCAACACATTCGTATATCCCTTGGCAGCGGCCACATGCAGTGGCGTTGCTCCGGTCTTTGGATGTGGCCTATCCACTTCAGCTGCATCGCTACGTAACCATTTCTTTGCATCACTTAACATGGCCAGCTCCTCGGCTTTGCGCGCTTGCTCCACATCAATGTTAAGCTCCTGGACAACTTTTTCCATGTAATCAATCATGTCCATATGTTGCACATCAATGGCCAGATCCAGAGCCAAATCGCCATCGCTATTCACAGCGGCCACTTCGGCTCCATTCTCCACCAGATAACGTGCTATGCTCACAAAACTAAAGAAAACAAAAAAAAATTCAATGTAAAATTACCAGAGACAACTATTTCAAATATTAATACTCACCCACAGGAGGCAGTGGCATGCAGAGGCGTCCATCCTTCGTTGTCCTGGCGATTAATATCGGCACCATGCTCTACTAAAAACTCCACCATATCCAGATTATCATCGATACAGGCCTGCAACAAAAAAAACAATAATTATTATAATAACAAAAAAATTTGTTTAAATAATTTTTAATAAACTTGTTCACAGAACATTTTTTTTTTTATTTGGCATAAATAATCGCAAATGATATGCATGAAATCTGTGCGTGAATTGTGTATGTGTGTGTGTGTGTGTGATTGTTAACTGTAAACGTAAATGCCGCTAGGCACACTATTGACAACAAGCAGAGTGGCGCAGTGGAAGCGTGCTGGGCCCATAACCCAGAGGTCCGAGGATCGAAACCTTGCTCTGCTATGTGGTTTTTTTTTGTTTTTTTTATTGTTTTTTTATTTTTCTTCACTTTAATTTTTTTTACTTTCAAAGAGAATTTATATATTTTGCCACTTCTTTTTTTAATATTTCCTATTACTCTGAATATTAATTGGGTGAATTTCATAAAAACTTATGTGAGGATATATGTATGTATGTATGTATGTATGTATGTATGTATGTATGTATGTATGTATGTATGTATGTATGTATGTACATAGAACATATTATGTACATATGTATTTTTGGCATCGGTTTAAGCAATATTAATGCAATCAATGTAAATCAGTTCCCCCCTTCTTCTTATAAAAATATTTTGTGTTCCGAAATACCATAAAAAATCGCCTCTTGTCAACTATGTACATATGTATGTATGTATGTAATTACTCTACGAATAGAAGAAATTTTTCCATAATTGACGGAAATATTATAACACTCCCTTAAAATGAGAAAAAAGGTTCTATATCTCGCTCAACCAGGTTGTTCATTTCCTATAAAATGTAGCTTTTATAAGAGTTTTTATAAGAACTAAGAAAATGTTTTTAATAGCTTTGCAATACAAAAATAAAATTGTTTATCTTGCTAAAATGTTAAAATAAACATATACATACATAGGTACGTATGTATATATGTATGTATATTTATACACACACTTGCACACTAGAGACTCTCTCTCTCACATGGACATACATACATATGTATAGTATAGACTCCAGCATGGGCATGTTGTTTATGCGGATTTCCGTTGAATTGAAGACACATCGTCCGTCTGGTTCGGGGCACATGCACACCACCAACACCAATACTAACAACACACCGACAACAACACAACGACAATGTTGATGATATCATCGCGAGCGGGCGGTCTACTACAGTGGCTGAGGCAGGGCGCTTCTTTTTCGCGTACCGCTATCTAACCAAGAACCCAACCCAATAACAATAGCGACACAACAACAACAGCAGCACGACAATGACAGCGACAACAACACCGCCTAGTAGTTAAAATGCCGATAAGCATTCCTTTGCAAAAAAGAAAACAAAAAAAAAAGACACACACACAGGGGGGAAAAAAACAGGAGACAGAAGAAAAAAACATAACAAAAGCAAGCTTCAACTCTACTATTCCAATCATCGTTGTCGTTGTATTGTGTTCCCCTACCCCCTTCACCACTGCTCTACTCCACACGCCTTTTCCATCTACTACTACTCTCTTCCTCTTCGTCTTCTTTGGTTGCTTCGTAGCTGCCTTTATATACCCATGATAAGAGCACGTTGGAGGCATTAAAAATCAAATGACCGATTTTTGTTATTGTTGTTGTTGCTACTGCCCCACCATATGTTAATTTACTTCTTTTTTGTTTTTTTTTTCTGTTTGCCATTTTGCTTTGAAAATCCAAAAGCAATTTCCATTTCGCAGTAAAACTCATAAAAAAAAACTTAAAAAAAAAAACAAAAGGCAGCCCAAAGAAAGAAAGAGTCCGAAAAGAATAAGAAAAAAAAAGAAAGAATGAAACCCAAAGTCGAAAAGAACAAATGGCAAACAATTTGTAAATCTGGAACTCAGCCAATTAATTAATTATGAACAATTTTGATAAACTGACCGATACACCGACAGACCACCACTAACAGTGGAAGGGGAAGGGGGGGTGTAAAGGAAGGAAGGAAGGGGAGTATTAAGGCCACCCACGTATGTATGTATGTATGTATAACGTTGACAACCATCAGCAACACCAAAGAGACCAAAAACCAGAGGCATTGGCATACAAAATTTGATAAATCGTTCAAGTTTTTGGTTTGACTCTTCTATATGTATGTATGTACATATGTATATGGCTATAACTTTTATAGCTGAGGTTGGTTGGGTCTGGGATGGGGATTGTTTTAATGTCACAGAGCAACAAATTCTGAGCTATTTCCATTTGCATCATTGAAAGCGAATTTTCTTGGCCATAGGCAATGAAAGACAACGGCAAACAGCAACCCAAAAAAAAAAAATTGCATGCTAAGTTTAGCCTTTTGTTTTTTTGGCACGCCATTGAGAGAGCGGCGCTGAGCGGCATTTTCAACTGAAAATGTTATTCACCTCATCATGGTGGTGGTGTTGGCTGTTGCGCTGGTACATTACGTATACGCGCCGTTGTATACAGTGCAAACTTGTTGAGACGGCTTTTACTAGACTTACTTACAATTAGACCAGACCCCTCCGACCCCGCTGCTGACATTAGACAGAAAGCAGCTTAGGCCAGGCCAGGCTCATTATGAAGCAGCAGCAGCAGCGGCACGCTCCATTTGTCTGGCTGTCAATCTATAACTACAACTTATACCCTAACCCCCTCCACCTATCTCTTCTATTCCAAGAGTTCTTCTCATTTGGCTTATGACTATTAGAAACATGCACATTTCTAAGGCTTTTATGTATAGAATAACGGTATACAAGATATTTATCATTTTAATCCATAAATAAAACAAAAATATATTTGATTTCCTACATTCCCCTCCCCCATCTCCTTTAAATACTCCCTTAAAGTAGGCTACAGATTCTTATCTATATGTCTTTTTTCTTGGTTATATCCACTTTCCATGCAAGCTCAAAAGATAATTTCGTAATTTCCATAATAGTAATATTTTAAGCGTTACATAAAGCAATTAAAAATTTGTTTATTATATTCAATATTATTCTTAAATAATTTTCAGACCTAAAGTTTTTCAAAACTACATTAAACTACAATAAGGTTTAAGAAGAATCAGATTAAATATATAGTTATAAAAATATACAGAAAATTTAATATATGTATATTCGGTTATTCCCATTATCTTTATCTCGACTTTAGACTTTGATAACTGAAGAACCCCGTAACTCTAATCGGTCAGCTCTACACATTTAATTAAAAAAAAAAAGAACAATAATTTACGACTGGTTACGACATTATTATAAAGATAATACCCAAAATCCAAACTGTTATCAAACATTATCAGCAATAATATATATCGATTTAAATTAGAAAATTTTGTCAAAAAAATTACTATAATAAATTCACTTTGTATATTAAATTTTGTATATTATAAATAGATAGTTTCTATTTTATGGCTAGTTTCTATTTGGCTATGAGAATCTAATACTTCTTGGAATGTACATAAATACTTAAATCATTGTACGTTTTTATAATATTATTCTTATTTGAGGCAATAATGGGATTTGGAAATTTTCAATGGCTAAATTGCCTAACCGCTTGAGTTCCATAAAATTACAAATAAAAATTGGCATCATGAGGAGAGAGACACAGACCAAATGATTCTACATAAACCATATGATATATGTATCTATAGTACATGCTATATACATACATACATACATACACGCACACAAACACACACACACATTGGTTTGTATGTATGTATGCGTTCTGCGTGTGCGTTTAAGGCATTTGCTCATTTGTTCATTGGAGGTTGCTGCGCCACATGAGTCGACCCATCAACAAAATAGCCTCTGATATATTGCAAGCCTTCATATTTTGTTCTAAAAATCATACATTTTAAAAGGAAAGTGGACCGACGGCGGCATATCGCTTCATTCCACTATTAACAGCAACAGCGAAACGTTTAGTTGCCAAGAAAGAAAAAAATCATAAAAGAATTATAATGTAGAAGTTTAAAATACCCTGGAGACTCGTAGTATTAAATTAAACAATTTTTTGCTAGTAAAATATTGACTCATATTATGTGATTGAAAAAACAGATGATCGTCATTCAATCCATCTCAGAAGCTAAAAAAAATTCTGGAATCCAGAACGACAATTTTTAGGCAATATAAAAACAACAAGGATATCTAAAAAATTACAGTCCTTCAATAGAGAAATTGTACAGATACAGATTTCAAATATATTCTATATTCTATTATATAACAAAGTAACTTTGTATAAAAAATGTATTTTCTTATTTTAAAGAAATGGGTCCAATATACTATTTGTCTTACAGGGTAAGGGGAGAAAGGGGAATAGCAAAAAGGAAATTGTATAGCTTTTGTTCAGCTGAATCATTTCAGTCCACAGTTCCGAAATTCTTATAATACTCTTTTGCTGTTTTGTGATTTCATTATCAGATGAAACAAATGTAGTAGAGTAAATGGTGTGAAAAATGTTTACCAGAAATTATCATGACTGGCAATTATAAGATATATATAAATTGTATAAATATATGTATGTATGTGTGTACATATGTATGTATAAAAAATGTATCTATAAAATTAACTTTTACTGCAAATCAGTTTTTAAATTATGCGAATTTTTATTCCATAAAATTGATTAATTTTGACTTTTATACTGGAATGCAGAATATAGAATATTCTCCAAATATTACAGACATACATACCTACATATGTATATATACATATGTGTATGTGGGGGCAGTCAGAAGAAGTCTATTTCTGGGCTCATGTCGTCATAGATTGGCAAAAAATGTATATTTAGTAGTAGACTTCTTGCTCCTTTGGGTAAAAATGTTTAATAAAAGAATCCATGATGGGGTAGCCAGCAAAAGAAAGGAGGGAAAGAGTAAAATAACGAACAAGTGAAATTGGGCAAGGGGTAATAGAGGCAGGAGAAGAGCAGAGCCTGCAGGCTGTAAAATGAAACATTTTTAATGGCATATATGTATGTATGTATAATAAATATACATATATTTTGCAGTTATTGTTGTTTGCTTGAAATGGTATTATGCAATGCACACACACATATACACAATATATATATATATATATATATTTAAGAGAAAAAATCGCGCATTGCAGACATCAAATGTATATTGTTGAATCGAGTAAAATGATTTTTATTTTGATCATTCGCTCAAGATTTTTGGTTCAGCATCGTTTGTTATTTTGGGTGTAAAACAGCAAACGAGAAATAAATCAAATCAAGTGTAGCCACCAGCATCCATTTATATACAACATATATATATATATATATATATATATATATATATATATATATACATTAATACCTACATAAATAACGAAACACGCGCTGTGAATTCTTGAGGATGTTTGATTTGTATCTATATCTGTTGCCAGCGGCTATCTGTATCTATCTCGCTCTCACCATTCTCAGTGCGTTGAACAGCTGTCCAGTCTGTCCGTACGTCAGTCAGCCAGTCATTCAGTCAGTCAGTGCGTCAGTCCATCAAGAACCGGGCCAAGGTTAGAAAACACGTCAAAACAAAATAAAACACGTTAGCCGACTCGTACCCGACCGGCTGACCGACCGACCAACCGACAGCAAATATTTATTGCATTTTGTTTAAAAAAAATTGTTAAACTCACGCACTCGAACGCAATGCAACAGTACCCAGGCCAGATTAGACCTGACCTGGTCAAGTCTGGCCAGGACTCCATCTCAACAGAGAGCACACCACTTCCATTTAAGTCATTTGATTTTCTAGTGCATGATCTTTTTGATGACAACAATAATAATAACAACAATAACAACAACAATTGTTATGATTATTATATATGCATTTAAAGCTCAATTTTGTAAAAACAACTTGACAAAATAATTAGCTAATTTATGCATTTTCCATTTATTCCATCTGCTTTGCATTAATGCAAAGTTAATTGACATATATCCGATTATCTGTTAAATGCAGTAAATATTACAAAACAATTACTAGAATTTATTTCTGTCCAAAGTAACTATATTATATGTATGTATATTATTATATACTATATTATTATTTATTTTGCTTAGAGGATAAATTCCTTTGCTGATTGATTCAGAAATACAATACTAGTCTCATCCCTTCTCCTCCATCTCCTTCTCATTCTGGGTAACAGCTGCTGGTCGGTCAAGTCTGTCCTCCTGAACATACGTCAAATTTAACGAGAACCGGGCCAAGGTCAAAAAGTACGTCAACATAAAAGACGTTTCCAATACGAATGCAAAAAAAAACCCATGATATTCAAAAACTTTATATACAAATGAAAACGAGACAGGGTTTCGAACACATTCCGAAAAATTTTCTTTTACATGATATTCTAATGTAAAATTGAATTTAAAATACATTTTATGATCGGGTCTGGCTTCAATTAATCCGGCTAATTATAATACTAGTGGAGTTGTTTTTTTAATTTAATAATAAATCGGGGGCTTTAGCCGATAACACTAGTTGTTCCCTTTGTTGCTTGTTGGAAGGAATATGAAAGGATTATATATTAAAAATTTCATACCTTAACCGAACATAACTAATTGATCTATGTGTCGGACTATAAGAAATATATATACTATTTACATACATATGTATGTATATATATATATAAACACGCTTCTGCTTAACAACATACGATATATCACTTAGCACCTTTATGTATACTTTTTTTTTTTGGTATCCTTTGATTTGTTTGCAATTTATGTAGATTTAAAAACAAAAAAACACCTATAAATTTTCCCACAAGTTCAATTTTATCTATATATAAATATATGTGTATATATATATGTATGTATATACGTGTACATATATAGATACATATGGTATCCATATAAATATATAGATACTAATTATTGTTCACATTTGCTTTCTACAGCCCACGTAAATTAATTTGGAGGAATGTTTAAATATAGCGCAAATTCTGATCTTTATAATGTGCGTGATGACCATGCAGAAAATCATTATCCTTGAACTATGCATATAAAATAAAAGAGAAATATATACATATATGTATATATATTAACATGTGTAATTTATGGCAATTTCTTTGAGATTTTTGTATGTTTTGGTATATTTCGTTATTGTTTTTGTTATTTTTTTCCCCAGTTGGTGGCCCCCCACCCAATGTGTTTGAATGTCAACGGACGGCCACCCCAAACAAAAAAAAAACTGCAGGCCGAAAGAAACTCAAAGTCAACCAAAGCCAGCCAGCGGCAACATGGACACGGCACACGGTCCAAACTGAACCAGACCGACCCCGCGCACACTCTTTTCTCCTCCCCCTTCTCCTTCATTCACTTTGCGCCTGTTGCTGCCTGCCGTTGCTCTGTTGCCATTGAAAATGGCATGCAGGTGTGGTTAGTTGGTGCTTTTTGCTGGCTCTGTCTGTTGGTTGTTGTTGGTTTGCTAGTTTTGTTTGTGTTTATGAATGAATGGCAAACAGTCGAAATACACACATACACACACACAACACACATACACATTCAAATGAAAATTGTTTCGGCATGTTTGTTTTGTGTATATGTGTAAAAAGAAAGCATAGAAAAAGACACCGGAAGCTTAATTTCTTACAGCCGATAATTGTATACCCTTCAAGTTCTTCTTCAAGCCTTCTTCCTAGCAAATCAAAGTTTCTAACGAATAGAACTTTCATTTTAATCTAAGATTGTTTCGAACCCTATTTGATAATCAAAAATTAACATATCTAGTATAGGAAATTCCTAAAGAAATAAAATCAAAGAAATATCAATATCTTATAGCGATTTATTTAAGAAATATCAGAATCCAATTAGATTAACTATGAATATTATTATATAATATAAGAATATCGAATTGAATCAAATACTTGAACTATCATAACTAATGGATCCTTCTTAGTTAAATGCATTTAGAAGTCATTTCGACTAATGTTAAATTTTATATTTTTATTATTAGATAAATGGGTAACGTAAGAGATAATTTTAGAATCTATATACTCGTATACTTCACTGCTATACAGATCTTGATCGTATTTATAATACCCACTTTCTTTTAGGGTATTAAAAGAAGTGCGGGCGGTGTCCGGTCCCCGGATGAATTGATTCGAAAACTTGTAAATGGCAACGATGAGTTAATTAATATAATAAATGCAATCAAATTCAGTTTTGCGGTTTAACAACAACAGCCGCAGGCCCATCTCATCATCGAATGGAGGTACACCGCATCCAACAATAAGTGTGTGTGTGTTTTTTTTTTTTTTTTTTTTTTTTTAATTCATTTATTATAACATAGAACTAACAGTTAACATGTGTGTGTGTGTGTGTGTGTATGTGTGTGTGTGTGTGTGTGTGTGTGTGTGTATGTGTGTGTGTGTGTGTGTGTGTGTGTGTGTGTGTGTGTGTGTGTATGTGTGTATGTGGCAGGTAATTCAAAACGTTTGCCCATTTTCCACCACCCCCACCAATCTTCCCATTATTGTTATAATTATAGTAAACCTATCCCCGTTCCACGCCCACACTTACACCCTCTTTACTCTCTCTCTCTCTGTCCCTTTCCTTATCCATTCATCTATCTTTATCGCTCCCATCATTCAACAAATTAGCATCTAGTTAACAAGTGCGCTTCGGCTAAATAGTGAAAATCTACGACTTTTAACAGACGACAGGCGTGCAGCATAATTAAAATCAATTATCAAGAATTTTTAGAATTTAGTCAACAGTGAACGCAAAATGGATGCGTACTGCAATGTTTCATAAAAGTCTTTATTCAACATTAAAATAAAAAGAATAAAAAAACTTAAAATATTTCTATAGTACATAAGTTTTTATTGAATTTTATTTTATGGAAATGCACAAACAATACAAAACATTCTACTATTCCTATGATAAGAACTGGAACTAGAACTACAGACCGAAGATAAGAAACAAATTTTTAAAACAGAATTTCTGGTGTACAAATCAGAATCTGACTTAATTACCAATCTTAGAAGTATATAAAAATAGATTAAGGAACAAAATAGTTATTCAAGCAAATACAGAACTGAATAACCAAGTTATTGGCATTTACATAGATCTCCCAATTTTCGACCGATTATTCCTACTATGGCTATTTAAAAATATGTATGGATTTATATCTTTTGATTCTAAAACAAAAAATATCAGAAATTTGTCAAGATCAAAGGTGATAAGAATACTTAAGTACATTTCTAATATATAGGTATTATGTAAACATATGGACGTACTTTCATTTCCCTGGTTGAGTAAACACACATTATGTTTAGTCTTTCATTTTCAAATCGTTTTTCATACGAATCAAAGTTTGTTTTTTCAATTCGCATTCAAGAATTTTTTCTTCAGCTTAATAAATGATTTTGATTTTCCACATTATTAAATCTGGTGGAGCATTCGTTTTATTGTTAATTGAAATAGATTTTCATATAAGGGTTTCAATTTTTTTAATTTGCCAAATCAAGAATTCTATAGATTTTTTTGTATTTGAATTTTTTTTTTTTTTTTTAGTATTTTCACGCGAAGGCGAAAACAGAAAAGAAAAATTAAAAAGAAGGAACAAATAATAAATGAAAATAAAAAAGATTTTGCAAAAATCTTTTTCTCGTATTCTGCGTGTGTATAAATCTGTGTGTATTGTATATTTTTCTTGGCATTTAAAAATAGAAAATTTTGTATTTTTCTAATTTAATGTATGCGCCGCCGTTTTTGCTCTGTGTTCACTGTTCGACTTGTAAATCGTCGGTTTGCATTAGAAATTAGATTTTTTTTTTTGTTTTTTGCCTTTGTTGTTGTAATTTTTGTTTTAATGTTTTAGTTGTTGATGCGGTGTCGAAACCACAAAAGGGGGGATAAGAGAGGGAGAATGAACGATATACGCGCACACAATCAACAACAGCAACAACAACAACAACATAGGGGCTACAGAGTTGCGTTAGAACAGTGGAAGACAATTTTGTGGAATTTTATTATTTAGGGCCAAGCAGTATAATCTAAAAGGATATTCGATTAACAGTTTAACACCCACTGTATCAAAGTAGATACAGCATTTAGAATTATTTTTCTGTATTTGAATATTTCAAAATATTATTTTATTTCTTAAATTTCTCACTGGGCACTTACTCTTTTTTAAACTATAGTTAGTATAATATAAAAACTTAGTTAACACTGTATATAAGTATGACCGTAAATCGTAAATTGCTAATTAGCCAACACTGGCAACTATGAAACAGAGGTGAGAATAAAATACGAAAAAAAACTTTTTCAAAATAGTTTGTTTACTAATCATATTCCGAAAATAAAGCGATTATCACAGCAGTAGAAAAATTGGCCTTTTAGTTGTACATATTATATACATATATTACTTTTATATACATATAAATATATGTACATATATTTTAATGACCCTTCGGGCGTACGAAACAAAAATTGAATCATTTTGTGTTAAAAATTCCATAACCTGACTCACTGTGCAATGCCGCAAAGTGAAAGAGTGAGAAAGAGATGGAGAAACAATGTTGGATGAATTGGCGGCAACAGTTTCGAAATTGCAGGTCCCCCCACGACCCTCTTTCCCTCTTTCTACTACTGCTAATGCTTCCATTTCTCACCAGTATTCCTCCCTGCTGTATTTATCAATCCAAAACTGACGTAATATAACGCAGAGGAGAATCAAAGCTTATGGACGATTATTGAAAGGGTTTTGAGAGTGGGGTAACGTTAACGGGTGGTGTATAGGTGGAAATAAAGGAATTTAAATATGGCAAAACTCACCTGATGCAATGCTGTGAGACCATCCACATTGGCTGTATTGATATCGGCGCCTTGATCAAGCAATTGAATCACTTCATCCTTATCGCTAGATAGGCAGGCAGCCAGGAAAACGCAACCGGAGCTAAATTTGATGCGGCGCACGTGCTCGCGACGTGGTGAAGGAGCAGCACGATTTGTGTCCGATTCCTCCCAGCGCTTCAGTTGCTCGGCGCGCTTCATCATTGCCGAATTGCTACGTGTGTCCAGCGTGGACATTTTTGTTGCTGTTTGTTGCTATTGTTGTTCCCAGTTGCTGGTGCAGTGGTGGCAGCTGCTGCTCCCGTCTCTCTATCTCACTCACTCTCTCTCTCTCTGTTCCGAGATGTGGCGCCTAATTAAAATGGTTAAATTTGTGGGCTTTGTTGTTGTTCTTCTTCTTTGTGGCTGCTTTTAACTGGGAATTTGGATTCTGTTGCTGTTGTTGTTGCTTTCTTGTATGCGTATTTATTCAACTTTTTTTTCTAATTTTTTTGTTATATTTTTTTTGTTGTTTTCTAAAACTATTTTTAGAGAAATGCTTCACACTTTCGATTTTGATTTGTTGTTTTTTTCCTTTTTTCCTGTTGATTTGCTCTCCCTTTCTCTCCCACTTGTGATTGCTAATTATTATTTTTCTATTTACACTCAATTCTTGGCGTGCGTGCGTGTGTGTGTGTGTGTGTTTTATTCCTTTCTGCTTTTGTGCGCTTTATCAGCTACAACTTCTTGGCGTTTTTTCTTCTTCTTTTTTATCGTATTTCTTTTGCACTTGGCTGCACACACACACAATCTTAAATTCAACTCAACTCAAACTACTACTACTCACTCACTCTCTCACTCGCGCTCACACACACAACACACAGTTGCATTGGCAATTGTTGCTCTCTCTTTTGCTCTTGCGGCAATTGTGATTTTGTTGCATTTATTACACATTTTTTGGTTCGTTTTAAAACATTTCAGCAAACACTGTTGCTGCACGCTGTAATAAAAACAAAAAACAAAAAACATACACAATTAAACATTAGTTTGCTAGAAAAACTTTAGTTTTTTTTTTAAATTTACAACGATTTTCTTTGGTATCGCTTTACTTTGTTTATGGATACGCGGGCTCTTTCTTGCCCTCTCTCGCTTTCATACCGTCGCTGCGTATATATACATGTATATATGTGTATGTGTGTGCATGAATGTTTGTGTGTGTTACCAATTTGACATAAATTCAACAGCCGCGACGCTGACGTCGCGACTCGCGAGTAAATAGAACGAAAGATGGCAGCAAAAGCCGCTGCCGCTTTTATATATGTACATATATGTTCTTTCTTTCAATTTTTTCTTCTAATATCAAATTTTACATAATTTTGCATTGGCCGAAATGAAACAGAAAAGCATTTAAGCATCTAAAAGCGCGTAATTATGTAAAGGCATTTTACAGCACTTCACCAACGCACACAAATACACATACATACACTCGCACACACAAACACTTACGCACGTAGAGAAAAATGGATTGCAGTAGAAATTTTTCAACACCAAAAAAAAATAAGAAAAAAATAAAATAAAAGAGAGACAAAAAGGCGAACGCACCTCTCCAAGCTCACAAACGCAACTTGGTTAGATTGGCTTGAATTTATTGCACATTAAACTTAACGCTCTGACTGCGGCGTGCAATGCACAAATAATTCACTTCATTTTGCATATTTTCCCGATGGTTTTTCTTTTTCTCCATCAACACACAAAAACTCAACGGATGCTTCTTTTCTCCTGTCAATTCTTTTCTTTTTTTCTCTTTTTTTGATTTATTTCCGCTCGTGAACACTCCGACAGCACGACCTTCTCACTCGAAAACAAAAACAACTATGAAGAAAAAAAATTAAATTGAGTGATTGTTGGCTTGAGTGAATGTTAAATTGAGAAATTTAAAGTTGAGAGAACGCGACTCGTAAGCATCTGTTAAGATGGAATAAGACGGTTAAGCAAAATTTAGACTGTTAAGATAAGTTAACATAAGTATTCAAAACAAGACCAATTTTCTCTTTTATTTTAACCACTATTTTGTGCGTTTTCGATAATTAGCGCAGAACCTTTTCGAGAGTCTTTTAAAAAATTCCATGCAGAAGGAAGCATGGAATAAAATAGAAAAATACTAAAAATAAAGTATCGATTAATCAATTATCGATGCCTATTACTTCGATCAGAAATAATGTTAATAACAGCCACCTGTTAAGCATCCGCTCAAAAGTAGCTCGCGCATTTTCGATAGACTCATCGCGAGTAGCGCAGTGGAATATCAATTCGGAAACTAACTATATAACTAAATACCTTTATAACTAATACTACAAAATAAAAATATATAAATTATACCTAATAGATAGAAAGTATATAAAAGCAATTTCTAATAAAATAATATATATACATATATTACATGTCAATAATATTTATGGTGAAATTCGTTTAACTCAACCAGTGTAGCCAGTTGAAAAAATTATTTGTGTTTTTGCCGCCAAAAATTTTTTTCTTGTTCCCAGTATTTTCTCCAGTCGATTAAAAATATATATTTTTAAAATATGTTGTCAAATCATATGGCGAATAATATCGTAATGCCGATATATTTGTGTGATAATAAAAATAATAAAAGTACTAAATGTTTTTGCAAAACTACAATGTGTACGAAATCAATGAAGCCAACCTGCCAACCCAAAAAAAGATATACATATGTATGTATATATACGTATGTTATCATTTAATGGCGGATCGTGCCTTCAGAAGTTTGGATGCAATGAAAATGGTAAGATAAATATTAAAAATACACAAAATTCATGTAGATAAAGTATTTTGTTATCGGTATCGTTGAATGGTGTTGCCATTTTTATGAAATACCAGTCGAAAAATATTAAAACTCAACCAGTGTGTACACTTTGAATGAATTTCCATTGATATGTCAACGCTGATCAGCAAATGGGCGCGAAGTAATATTTTAAAAAACTGTCACACTTTTTGCAGATATTTGAAAAATGGCAATTGGTTTTTAAGTAATGAGAAGCGCCATGATACCACCCTTTCATGCAACACAAACCCTCCACTACTCCCGCTTCATACACACACTATTCATTCTCTCTCTCTCTCTCTCTCTGTGGCTGTGTCTCTTTCTTGCCACCGAAAACCCACCACTCTGTAAAAATATTGCGCAGCGTTCCATCTCGTTGCCTCTCGTAGAAATGAATACAAAACTAAAAACAGCAGAAGCAAATAAATTTACAAACATACGTACATACATACATACATACATATGTACATACATACTTAGGTAAATGGGCGCATATGAAATGTAGGCTAGGCAAAAGCTATAGAATAATCAGCTCGTCGTAGTCGCAGCGTGACACTTAAACCTAACGGTCGACTAGACTGTGTATTAAAAAATTTAATAAAATTTGCTTTTTTTTTAATTCTTTTTTGTGTGAGGATAAAAACAAAAATAAAAAAAAAACAAAGACCAAACTTTCAACGGCAAAACCCATTTAATTAAAAACTTTCCGGTACAAACGTTGAGAAGGTTATCGTTCAATAACAAAAAGATAATTGGAAAAATAAACAGAAAACCATTAATTGCTAAAAAAAAACAGAAACAAAAACAAAAACATATTGCCAAATGATAAACTGATAACGTATCTGATGTAAACATGTCACGGGTAAGTAAATATATACAAGTAAAATCTACGCCAAATATTAACTCAAATAAGATATGGGTAATATAAACACACTTATACATACATACATAGAGAGACATGTGTGTATTTGTTTCATATGGGTTGTTGCTCCTCTTTGATAGTTGGACGAAAGGACATTCGCTTTTAATATTGCATACAAACAGGCTCAGGCAATGCAATCTCTATTTCGGTCTCTCCGTTACTCTCTGTTGCTCTCTCTTGTTCATTCATATCCTCTTACGCACACGTACGTGCACACCACAACACACACACACACACACACACACACACACACACACACACACACACAAACATTGTGAAACACATGCTCAGTTTTCGAGCATTTTCCAGGCATTTCGAAATTTGCTGCAATCACAGCAACCCCTGCTTCAACAGCACTGCCACCCTTGCGCATCCCCTTGCATTTTATCTCTCTCTCTCTCTCTCTCACTATCTAAATACAATATTTATCTTTTCATTGTCTAATTATACCTTTTCTTTATGAGGGAATATTTATTTTAATGATCAACTGTTAATACATATATTCCTGATCAGTTATATATCAGTATATACATATATTTAAATATAGTCAAATTTAATCAAAATCGAGTATAAAAGTAAATTAATAATATGTAAACCAAGTAATCCTACACCCATCCACTTACCTCAACATTCCAGATCCTTTTATTTCCCAGTTGATGTAAATATTTGTGTTAAAACTTGCAATATATATATATAGAAGATATCTGTACATATGTATATACATAGTAAAACAACTATTTTGTTGATCTATTTTAATATACATCAATTTTTCACTGCAATTGCCGAGTTTCAATTCTAATCTTAAATTAAAAATCTTACTTAGTTGGTGGCTAATAAGAAAAAAATATTTCATTTCATTTGTCATCTATATTTTTTTTGCAGAAATCTGAATCACAAAATATTGCAATCTTTAATGAACCATTAAGCCATTCCAATATAAATGGGGGGGGTAAATAAAGAATTATTTAATAATATATATTGTTTAATAATAAAAGTACCTATAAATACATACATACATATATTATGTAATATATAAATTTATGGGTCGGCGGCATTTGGGATTAATTATGAATTTTTATCTCGTTTTTGGCTTCAAATTCCTGTTTTTAAATCCGATTTACCCCCTTAAAAAAATAGAAATATATACATATATTCGCCTGTATTATGTATAAAATGAATTTGTCATGCTTAAAAGTCCGTGACTGTTACTAGGAAAACACATTTAACTTATATTTAAATGACTGTATAGTCTTATCTAGAACGTATCACTCATTATTTAAGACTGACGTCAATGAGGCGCCAGTACAGTGGACTGAAAATTCTTCTAGGATTAAAATTATTCAAATTAGATGGCACAATAAAAAAAGTGGATTGTCCTGGATCAATATGATCTCAATTATTTATCTACAGAACATTTCCAGTTTTGGGATATTGGAAATTGGGAACAATTAGTTTTAAATGAAAGCATTCTAGAACCCAAAGGAGGGTAATTCAAAGTCGGCGCGGCGCCTTCACTAGATATACGTTTATTTCCATTGTTTTTGCATTTGTTTTTAGAATGTGATGCAATTATACATACATATGTATATAGTATAATTTAAATGCGGTTTCTCTGGTTAAGATAACTAACTTTTTAAATATACAGTCTATAGTTAGATAAGTGGTGTCAGGCGGATTGTTTAAAGGAAAACCTACACACAATTTGAAATAATTAAAATCAACTACAAAAATGGAAATGACATTGTGGAATAATTAAAATTAGCAAAATTCTACGAACTACAAAACTATTAAAAGTACACAAGTAAATGAAATTAGATACAGATAGATATACATATATATATATATATATATATATATACAGATGTATGTATGTAGCTACTCATCGGCAGGGGGCGGTTATACAGTTGAACGATGATGGCATCATTCATGACCTCAGCAGCCCATACGAATGCACTATGACAACATAAACAATTTCTATAAAAATTTCAATATAGTAAACTGAGTCATTCATTCATTACAAATATTGGATCAATTCGCAAAACTAATAAGTAACTAAAGAAATAAACATGACCCATCCATTAATGATAAGATTATGTCACTTTTAACAAAAATAGAAGAAAAAAAAAGTCGAAAATTAATTTGAATTTTTTAAAAACTGAATTGTTTTTAAATTCAGAAATTTGTTTAAATTGCATAGTGAAATGATGGAAAATGAAACAGCTGGAAACTATTTGTGAACTGAATCATTTTCTAATTTTAACTCAAATGGCAAATGGGACAGCCTAATTATACACCTTTTTATGCGGGAATATTTATTTTGATATTATCTGTTACTAGATTTGTACATATGTATCAGTTTGATACATATATTCAAATATAACAAGTCGAAATTGATTGACAGTTTCCGGCTGTTTCATTTGCCCTTGTTCCACCAAACAATTGGAAATATTTTGCTCAATTTTAGGAAGATATATATAATGTATATAAATACATAAATATATTTATACATATATATATATATATGTTAAGTTTCATTTACTTGTGTATTTCAATAGTTTCGTTGAATTTTGCTGATTTTAATTATTTTTTTCTGTCATTTCCATTTTTGTAGCTGATTTGAATTATTTCACTTTGTGTGTAGGTTTTCCTTTTAACGATCAGAATGACACATTAATCTAAGTATTGACTGCATATTAAAACAGATGTATTAACCAGAAACCGCATCTAGATTTCACTATATGTATATAATATATATGTATGTATATGTATGTATATATAATAAAAGTAATGTGACGCTAAAAACAAATGGAATGGAAAAGACGTTAAGTACACCATAAGAATACACTATTTCTATATATGTATGTATGTATATACATACATATATCTGAACTTCCGATAATGCGAATGGGGTTTTTAATTTAGAACTTTTTAAATTAAATAAAATAAAATTTATAAAAAAATGAATCAAAATATATAATTTCGTATGATAATTCCGTTTATCCAGATCTACCTTTAGCTATCGAAATACTCTTTTGGATTCGTTAAAATAAAAGATTTCTGTGTCTATACGTGATGGGTTTTCAGACCACTGTACTGACGACTCACTGGCGCCAGTTCTAGATAAGAGTTATAGAAACACATGTGACTAAACACACATTGAAATAGAACTAAAATGTGCTTTCCTAGTAACAAAATTGACTTTTTACATTTGTCACTGCATGATAAATTCATTTTTATACCCTGTACCCATAGGGTAAAAGGGTATTTCCATGTATTTCCATTTTGTACTGAAACGCCCCATGCAAAATGGGCTGTTAAGTGTGAGCGAGATAGCATGCGTTCGCTGCTGCTGCATGGCAAGCAGTCCAGTGTTGCTGCATGGCAAGCAGTGCAAGCAAAGATAATATTTTTTGTAAATTGATGTCGATTTTGATCGTTTTTGACTTTATGGAGTACTTTTACGTGGTATACTCAATGTCGGCAAGGACGACTTGCTCGCTTAATTTTTTATATTATATAAGTACAACAGGCGTATGTATATGTATGTACATATATACACATACATATATATGTATACATATATCAGTGGCAAATCTAGAAGAATATTTTTCTATTTTCCAGGAATCTCACGTCGAAAACGAGTTTAAAATCCGTATTAAAGTTGGACTTTTAAAAGGGATAGAAAATATACCGAATCCCGTAGATCAGCTACTGATTTATATATGTATATGTATGTATGTACATATGTATATGTTGATACTTTTGTTATTAATTTTGCAAAACAATGAAATTTCTTTTACCCCCCTTTATGGTTAATAAACTTTATATGCTGCCTATTATAATTGATTGATAATTTTTGATTGGAATATTTCATGATGTTGATGAAATTATTAGAAAATATTAGAAACTTAATGAAGAAATATTTTTTCTAAGTTTCCGATAACGCAAAATTTGATTAGATAATACATATATATACATATATACATATGTATGTATATACATACAGTGTAAGCTCTAGTCGCGAACAGCTCCCGCAGGCGGACATCTCTTCTAGCCGGACGAATTTTAAAGTCCCAAGGTACATACCGTGGCTATCCACCCACGTGAGCTTTCACTGTACATACATATATGTATTCTGTATAGTCCATGGCCATGCTAGGCAACAGTTGCCGTTGCCAGTTAATCGAACAAACGATATTCACACCCTTCAAAAAAATAAAAATAATATAAAAGGACCTCTCATTGAACTGTCACTGCCAGGTGAGGGCAAACCCTTACCTGTACTTGATAGGTAGTCAGTGGTTACATGAAAATTTATTTACTTACTTTCAACTCTACTTTCGGTAAGAAGTCTATAAACAAATCGCATGAGCATTGTGTTAACACTCTGACAAACATAAAGACGAAAAATAGATATTGAATAACCGAATTTCATATTCTGAACATAATTGGTATAAAATTCTTTGTGTAAAGATCTTTCGTTATTTCACAGAATATATATAGAGTAGTAATTTTTTTCTACAGCAAACAGAAACTTAACAATAAAACAAATAAAAAATATAAAAATTATAATAATAATTGAGAAGAGAAATAAGCTATCATAGAAACGTAAGAGAACGAGGAAAGCAAAACAAATTGAAAATCAAAGAAAAATATGGCCGAACTCTTAACTCGGGAGAAGGAGCTTTTCAAACTAAATCAAGAACTTAACCTAATGACATTAAATTCATCTGGAACAATAGCCGATACAGTATATCCGACAAATAATTCTACTCTTCCGCGATATGGTACTTACCATAAACAGAAGGGTCCCAGTACGCTTTTAAAAAAAAAGGGTGGAATAAGTGCATTTAATCAACCGAAAGCTAAAACGAAAGCAAATGATACATCGATACCAACAACTCCAAGAGCCACAAATCTATTAACCAAATCTAAGGCTCCCGAATGGCGACAGGGTACACAGATGTTATCTAATAACAAATATCCTACCACATCTCTAGCATCATCATCGTTATTTGAGAGTAAATATAGTACATATACACGTGGTACATCCAGTAAAACGGCTGCAGTTATCAAATATCGTAATCCTAACTTTAGTGAGAGTCCATCGTTGGATCAATTGTTACGGGATGATATACCTGATTCCAATGTTGTTAAATTGGTTGAAGTATCTCAGAAGAGGGAAAGTACCACTGTGATCAGTGGACAATCTAAAAAGCAATTGACTCAGGAAAATTTTATTAAGTGAGTAAAAAGAAAAAAAGGTCACACACACACATATATATATATATATATATATATATATATATATATATTTATATATATGTATATATATTTATTTTTAGATTCCTTAAAGCCAAGGTTGCCATACTCGAAGAAGATCATGCCCAACATTCCACTGAATTGACAAAACAAAAAGAACAATTGGATCAGGCTTTAGATGGTCAACGGAAAGCTGAAAGCCAAAGGGATCAAGCTCTAAATTCGAATAAACATTTAATGGAACAATTGCAGAGAGCGGAACAGCAATGCGAAGAATCGACACGATGGCAAAAGGATCGTCAACAAGAATACACTAATCAGCAACGTGAATTGGAGTCACTTAGACGGGATGCAAAAATTTTAAAACAAACAACAACAAATCTAGAGAATCGATTAAGTAGATCCCAAGAGGAGACAGAGACCGCTCGACAATCACTTAATCGTTTGCGTAACGATTTACGTGAACAGCAGGAGTCCAGTCGTAAGGATCTTAAATTGAGAGAGAATCGGATAAAGGCATTGAAGCGACAACGTGGCGATCTACTTAATGCCTATAAAAAGCAACTATTTATGATTGATAATTTAAAGCGACAGACAAGCTGCATGGAACAATCGGTGGCCATTGGTTTTGGGGAAAAGGAGTTCAATAAGGTTCTTGAATGGAATGCAAAGACCTGATCTGATATATTGATATTGTCATAACCATAGAAAATTCTGGTCCGTTTTCTATTCTAATCGAAAGTTTTGGTACAATTCAATATATATATGTATATATATGGGATAAATATTTATTCTCCAATTATTAATACCTAGATAAATTTAGTTATTTTTTGTTTTGTTTAATGTGTTTTAAAGGCATTCGTTAAAAAGAGGGAGAGAGAGAGATAGAGAGAGAGAGTGAGAAAAGAAAGGCACTCCGATAGCCTCAAGTGTTTGACAAAGGATCCAACAGCTGGCAAGTCCTGGCAGCTGCCAATGCCCCGCGCCTTTTCATTGGAACAAGACAACACACACACACATACACACATGCAGACAATAAGGATAAAAACAGCTGCAGAAATATATCTTAAGGATCGACACAATCATTTTAGTTTTTTTTTTTATATATTGACTTGCAGCTGCCGGCACACGACGTCAATTTTAATTTAGACCTTGGTTAATAATAGCAGGTAGCAGGTTAGAAAACGAAAAAAGGGATGGAGGGAGGGGGTAGGGCGAGCATATGTTGTTGTAATAGGCAATCTAATCGCTTTGCGCCCAACTTGTCACTATTTTATATATTTTTACCCATGTTTAAAAGGGTATATTAAAGTTCCTAAAATGTATGTAACAGGCAGAAGGAGAATTTTCCGACCCCATAATGTATATATGTATATATTCGTGATCAATATACTGGATATATATATACATAGGTTATTGAGCCTAGTCGATTGAGACATGTCTGTCTGTCCGTATGAACACTGAGATCTCAGAGACTATAAGAGCTAGAGCAAAAAAATTTGGTGTCAACATTCGTCTATTGTCTACACAGATCAAGTTTGTTTCAAATTTTTGCTACGCCCACTTCCGCCCCCGTAATTTGGACAAAACTAAAACTATAGAGCTGTATTAAAGATGTTCTTATTTGACGCACTCAATAATATAGCCATAATGCACCAGCTGATCAAATTTTGTCGAGATCGGACAATCATTATCGGAGATATACGTATTTCCATTTTGTACTGAAAAGCCCCGTTCAAAATCGGCTGTTAAGTGTGAGCGAGATAGCATGCGTTCGCTGTTGCTGCATGCTAAGAAAATTTTTTTTTGTAAATTGATGGCGATTTTGATCGATTTTGACTTTATGGAGTACCTCTACTCGGTACAGGGTATATTCAATGTCGGCGGGGACGAGTGCTTGCTTCATTTTTTTATTTTTATTTTTTTTTGGCTCGTTGCCGCTGCGCAAAAAGCCAATGCAAAAAAAAGAGAACCCAATCAGAAACAGGTTTTGTGTGTATGTGTGTGTGTTTTAGCTGCTGCTATCAATTAAAGAGAACAGCAAATGTTTAAACAAAAATTACTAAACTCACACACCTGAGCAGCAGCAATAACAACAACAACAACAATAACAAGAACATAGCAAAGAAGAAGGCGAGTGCAACAACTTTAAAAGGCCTTGCAAGGCCGTTCAGCACTAGCCATGTGAATTTTTTTTTTCTTTTATTTTTTTGCATAAACTGGCTTTGTGTATGTGTGTGAGTGTGTGTGTGTGTGTGTATTGGTAGTACGGTCAATTGATAGATCATCAAATTGGATATTCTCATACAAATGTTGTCATTTCAATTGCAAGATTTCTTTGCTTTTTTCTGTATATGCATGTATATAGATATTTTTTTTTGCACTTCACAAATAGAATCTTCTGGGACATGAAACATGTCAAATTCGTCTAGACGGCCTTTATAGGCATACATTTTTCAATGTGTCGCGACATCTTAGTTTTTTTTTTTACTTTAAATTTAGCAAGATTTATTTTTACAAAAAGTTCATCACCATTAAAATTACTATCGCCCTTTCCCTATCTCCCTTTTCCCTGCTAACTATTGCTAATTTATCTATGAATATGCCGCGTGCTGTTTTTAATATATACATATGTACATACATATCTACATATGTATGTAGATATATATGTACATATATACAATATATGATTCAGTTGGCCCAACCTTTTGTATATACTGCGATGAGTGTGCATATGTAAATATACATATATCTACATACATACATACATATATAATCTATATATGCATACATTATTGCTATATGAAACGTGATGGCATTTCATTTACAAAAATAAGATATTTTTTTTTGATTTTTATATATTTTTTTTAATATTCCTAACTTGTTGCAATTGTTAATTCTTTTTGTTATACATATATATTTTTTTATATGATCATGCATTTTTTTATCTCTAAATAATATTTTAGTAATGACGCAAATTATCGGTATATTAATTAGATTTAATAGCCAGGAGTATCGAATTTACTATAAAATAACACATTGATATTGATTTGCGACTGATAAGGCGACAAATCCCAAATAGAAGTGTATATTAAATGTCAAATTTTTGTTTTGTAAACAAAACAAAGTTTATTCAATTACCAACAAAAGTAATCTTTAAAGCGATTCAAAGTAATTAATTTGGTTTAGTGATCGACACCTATTTCTTTCATCAATGAAACGCCAAGTGGAAATATCTGACCTTACCTAACTTGGTTAAAATTAGACAATGGTCAGTCACCAAGAAAAGAAAGCCAAAAAGGTGGCCTGAACAGAATAAACAAAATGATTTTATTAGTAGTTTTGTTTTTAAATTTGATTTAATCCGGGCAATAAATTAATACCGTTTAATAATAATTATTGTAAATTTATAGATAATCAGCTTCTTAATAAGATATATGTATTTACTGCATATTATTATATTTATATTTATTATGTACATATATACATATATATGTATATTAATATGATAAATAAGAAAAAAAAAATATTGATATGATATGTGCGATTATTTACGCATTCATTTGGCCATTGCCATCTGTTGGAATAAATTTTGAAAGAAAACTTTTGGTATAAGCCAAAGTGTCAGACAGGTAGAAAGAGCCAGTAAAGTGTGTGTAGACAATGACTGTGGTTCGGGATGTAGGAGCAAATGAATACACAAAAATGCAGCTGCTGTCGACGCACTTCAGTGACTGCGTCTGGAAGTTGTGAGTGCAATCTAACAGCCACGGTGCATTGACACGCGCGGCGCGTCCATCAACTTGACTACATGAATGTAGTATGTATGTATGTAAATGCATACATATATCCCATACTTATTGTTTACATACATACATATGTACATACATACATAAAGTATACTAACAAATGGGTCTGGCGCATGCCCCTGCGTCAAGTAAAAAAATCAATGATCCTGGGTTGGTTCACCTAGCTGCATTACGGGTTGGAAAAGGATAACTGTAGATGCTAGATTTTTTTTTATACGGTTTTACGGTTTGTACGCTGCTGCACATCTTGCGTACTAATACTAGAAACGTAGTAGAGGTTGTACGGTCCTCGGTCCTGCGCAGTTGCCAACCGATGCACTTGCTCGTCTCTAAAGTGTTTGCTTGGGAATGGGACTCTGTTGAATTATAATTGCAATTTCCAGCAACTGGAATAAGTATAGCTTGATGTACACACATACATACGTACAACTATCCGAAATATGTAAGCAAAATGTCACAAATTTTTTTTTTAAAAATCAAAAAAAGATCTAATGGAATGGCCGGATCTTAACCCGATCGAAAATTTGTGATACGACGTCAAGAGAAGGTTATAACCAAGAAGAAACTTTGGTTGAAACTCTTCCTGTAATTGCCAACAATATTAACAATATTTTATTTCTTTTGAAATTTATTAAACCTGCACTACCATTATTTTGGGACAACTTTCATAAAATCAACAAAATTTTCAAAAAAATGAAAACGGAAATAAAACCTCAATTAACCATCAAAAACAATAGTTTTTAAGTGTTAAACACTATTATTTATTTTGCTCGTAACTGTATAATAGATTTACTATAATCTAATAATAGATTTACTATATATTTACCGTTTTCTTTGCAAGTCGAATGCAAGGAAATTGATTTACTTGCAATTTGGGGGCAGAGGTAAAGGACAAAAAATACATATGTACATAGATATGTACATACATATGTATGTCTTTTTATGGGAACCCTGATTTAATCAGTCTCTCATAGTGTTACATATTAATAAATAAATTAAATTGCAGTAATCTTGAAAAAAAAAATCAAAATCATTCCTATCTAAGCAGCTTTCCATATACATATCTTGAACAAAAACGTTCTGAAAAACGGTTGCAAAAGAAACTGGAATTATGAAAATTAAATTAAATACATATGTATGCACGTTTACAGTGTCTTAACAGCACAAAATGAGTCATAACAGAACCAAATGAGTTTTTATCGACATATCGTTATCGACAAAAGGTTCATCGATATATCCCGAAACATAAAAACCGATGGATCCCAGCTGTAGTTCGGTCGTAGAAGTCACCTAGCAAAGAGATGCGTCGTGTCGACTCGAAATTTTACAGAAATTAACTTGCATTAAAAAATATACCAAGTACAAAACAAATTAATTGATTTTTTTTTTCCTCGAAAGTCTCAATTGTGATAGTTGGCATTGTATTTGTTGACAACAATACAAGCCAAAAATAAAAGAGAAATATAAGAAAAAAGAAAAATAAAAAATAAAAAAAACCCTCAAAACTGTGTTTGTCGTCTCTGTGTGTGTGTGTCTGTTATTTATCTTCGTTTGTGTGTTTTTCCGTTCGGTAACATATAAAATATAACAACGACATCCAATAGAATCTCAAAGACGAAAAAGTGGAAGCTTGAGTTTTTCAATAAAAAGAGAAAAATTGTCAAGGTGAGATAAAAGTTTTGTTGCATTTAAAGTAAATTTACCCCTAAAAAAAAAACTGAAAAAACCAACTTAATGGAAACGTAAGATTCCAAAAAAAAAAATCCGAAGCACACAAAACGAAAATGTACAAAGACTTCTTGGCATATGTTCGTCGCGTACATCACATGTACAACTTTTAAATGTTGAAAAGAAATATATTAATACATTTATTTGTTATCAGCGTAAATGCGAAAGTTGATTTTATTCCGTCTCCGACTTTGCCTCAATTAAATCAGTTTTGAGCTATAGTAAATAAACTTAATTTGGTGAAATTTAACGATTTGAATTATACATATGTACATATGGGTACATATTTAAATGCTTTCGTATTGCTAGTTTACAATAAGCAAAACGTTTTTGTTATTTTCGCCGCTGCTTATTTTTTGTTTCTCTCTTCTCTTTCTCCTTGTTGTTCCCGTTTTAACGAAAAGCATAGCTCGCTCGCTCACACTTTTTGATAGCCGCTGTCAGAGGTCTTTTGAAAAGCAACAAAAAAAATGGCGTCTGTGTAGAGTTGCTAAATGATTGTGCGGTTTTGTTATTTTAAATTATTTACAAAGTCTGGTTTATTTTGTCATGTTTTGTTTATTTTAAATAAGTTATATACATATATGACACATCGGATAACGTAATTAATTATACATGTATCACGTTTATTATTATTAATATTACTTTTTGAGCCATTAAATAAAATATTTCAGCCATATGGCAACCCTCTTGCTCATTGTCAATGATTTGATCACATTAGCGTTTACACTCAACATATGTATGTATGTTGCCTTGCCATCTCTCATCGGGCATTCCACATACCATGCATACAAATATATGTACATACATACATACATATGTATATTTATTTTCCATTTTATCCGACTTTTTTTTCGAGCAAGTCCGGTGCCCTGGTTAATATAATGTCTTATAAACGAGACTCTACTGTACATAACATACATATATACATATGTACATTAATTTCGTTTTGTATTTGTTCGTATTTTGGGTGCTGAGTAGATGATGGAGATGAAGGATGACGACAACATTTATAGATACATACATATATATATGTATATACAATAGTATATTAAATATAGCATGGAATATATTCCAGTTTACCCAGTTTTTTGCTAGCTAGAAGGTCAGAGCTATGACACATATGAGTATTTATATGTATGTACATATGCGTATAATAAGATCAGCATCCGCCCAACCATTCCTGTTCTAATTAAATTGTTTTGTTTTTTTTTTTTGAAGTTTTGAATGTTTGCATGCATGACGCGTTTCAAACATACATATTGTGTATATGTATTCGTCTCTTTTACTATGTGTGTGTGTGTATACAATAACACTCTCAATGTAAAAAAAAATATTCCCTTTTACGCACTCGTCACCAGTGTTGCCGTTTTTCCCCGAGCAAAATAAGCTTAATCCCAGAATAAAATAGCTGAAAAATAATCTGATTTTTTAAAGCTGTTTTTATATAATAAAAAATATTTTTTAACAAAATTTTATATTTATGAAAAATAATACGAAAACAAAAGAAATTTAAACTTTACATATTCATTTAAATTAAATTAAGTCTGCTATTAGATTGTCGACAGACTCTTCGGGCTCATTATCTAAATGTTCCTCAGTTTCTATAGATTTGAGGCAGTTTGGAGAAACTTTGTAATCAAAGCAACATTTGTTGTGTCGGCGCAATCCGGATCTAGAATTTAAAAATATTAGTTTTGTTCTGATGAGACTATCAGTTTTTAAGACATTACCTTATGGTTAGTATTGAATTTAAAGTATCAACGTTCATCCTATTTCTTATTTTATTTATTATTAAATTAACTTGGCTAAAAACCCTTTCCACTTCGGCGTTCGGCCAAGGTAACGAATGTATTTGAAGCGCTACAGAACTCAGCTTAGAAAACCGCTTGTTTCCGCCGTAGTCTCTGTAATTCATGATTTCAACGCATAATTTAATGGTGTCTTCAGTATTATCCATTGTATTGACGTTCAATTTCGTTAATATTAGGAATTCCAAAAAAACGCCAGACTGTTACTTTGTCTATTAATCGGTATTTGAAAAACTTTATTATGACAACTTAAGTAAAATATTAAATTAGCTAAAAATTAGTTGTTTTGATTCTTAAATAAGCCAGATTTTCCGCTATCCGCAATTTTCGAATTTTGTCCGCAATCGCTCTTGACAATAATCCAGATCTGGCCGAAAATAAGCCAAAACGGCAACACTGCTCGTCACTCCCAATGAAAAATGGAGACTCCACCCACCATCAACAATTAACATTCACCAACACTATTGTTGAAATGAAATATTTTTTTTTGGCTGTTTCTTTGTCTCGCATATCCGTTGTAAACGAACGGATTCAGGTAATGTTAAAGTCTCTTCAGCTGAGTATTGTTGGCAATTTTCACTACTATTTTTTTTGTTTTTTTTCCATGCTTCATTGCTTTGAACTTTTGCGCTCATTTTGTGAGAAAGGCGCTTTAAAAACTTGATAACAAAGAGAAAGTCCCTTGCTTTTAAGCTTCAAGCAAAGCTCGAACTACATTCGATCTTTCAAAATTGCAACCCTGCCCCACCTATAAAATTAAATGAATAAGGATATATGTACATATGTATGTATGTATAGCATGCAGTTATATACATACATAAGACACTGCTGGTGGTCCCCATGTTGCCGCCACCTACACACTTAGTAAAGTAATCCTATGTTGTCTCCGTCCCCATCACCTCGCCATACAACGATTGATAACGTTCTCACGAATTCTAAAATATCTATAAAAAAAAAGAAACTAAAAAACTATAGATATAAACGCTTGGGTATGGCGGAAAGGATGAAAACTACTATTGTCTTTTCCTCGCGCGCATGAATGAGAAAAGGAATGGAACAAGACGAAGACGACGGCCCTTGAAAACAAAATAAATAAATAAAAAAAAGAACAGATTACATTTTGGAATTCCCGGAATTCTCGAGCTGAATCATCTATCTGCCACCACCACCACCACCATTCATTCTGGTGCTACTCACGACCTTTGAGCTGAAAAGCGACCTTTCCTCAACCATTATATTCCCACTAACGAGGCGCATTAAAATGAGTTGACTGTTCTGTCTGGAATTTTCATGAGAGCAGCAGACGAGCGTCTCTCTCACACAGAGGACAACCAAGATGAGATGATGCTGAATGATAAAACATACGGACGGCGGCTTGACTTTGGGTTTAAGAACACACAATTTTCCATTTTCTCATTCTATGGAAAATGATCAAGGCGACGACTCACTACTACTACTACTATTTTGTGGATGTTGTTGGCGGTACTTTGAACTTGGCCGCCTGTTAGGTTTTTGTTGTTTTTTTTTTTTTTTTTTTTGGACAATCGATCATTGTTCGATAGCAACGCTGTTAAGAGATGTTGCTGGACCAAACCGAGATGCTGCTGCGCCTTCTCTTAATGCATTTATTATGATTACAATATGGGCCTTTGTTGGCCAGCCAGCAGCAGAACATAGCATTTCTGCAAATATTTTCTTTTTCTTTCTCTCTCTTTCACTCTCTCTCTCTCATTCTCTCTCTCTCACTATATTTCTCTCTCTCACTCTTTCACATCTTCTTTTCTGTTTTTATTATTATCGACAGCAACGGCAACGTCGGCGGTCGTTTTTGTTGTTGTTGTTGTGTTGCCGCTGTTGCTGCTGCTGCATTTCTTGGAAGGCCGCAGGAATATGCAAGAATGTTCTTTGTGTGTGCGTCCGTGATTCTTTTATTTCTCCTACTACTCGTTCATGTCTTGAAGACGGACGACTCATGCCCCTTTCCTCTGTTTCTCGTTCATTCTCTTCGCCATGGCTTGCCCCATGTTGTTGTCGTCGTCGTCGTATCTTGTATCACCACATTCCTTCTTAGACAGAAACAAACAACAGAGAATGGGTAAAGTGTTTATAAGTTTCCCACAGTATACACAAGAGACTACAGAAACTCAGACCTTTTCTGCGGTTACCTTCACTTAAAAAATCTCCCAATCTCCCAGTAAGTCAGAGCCAGCCAGCCAGCATATAAAATTTAGTTAGATTGCAGTTGCTGTTGTGGTGCTTCTTGGTATTGGTTGTGGAGTTCCCAATCAGAAACACAGTTCATTCGACCACTCGACTGCATTCCAGTCAGAGTCAACCAGCTTGTACAATTTAGTTAAGTTAGGTTCGATTGCTGTAATGGTGCTTGGTGTTGGTTGGAGTTCCCAATAAGCAACGTACATACATACATACATACTTATGTATGTACATACATATGTATGTAGTTCGAAAAGCAGTTCGTTCGTCCGCTACCACAAACGAATGAACGAAGAACGAACGAGCCAGCCACCTAAAAAAAAACCGACTTAGCGTGTTTATGAAAAGTTGTTCGACTGCATTCCATCATTGGTCTTGGTGTTGGTTTTGGTTTTGCTGTTGGTTAAAGGTTGTTTATTCTCCTCTGTTTGTTGCCTCGTTTGGCCTTTGATTATTATGATTTTCCTGTTGGCTTTTCTATTACTTCTTTTAATTTTTCTATTTTTGCTGAATGACTTTTGATATCTACTAGTATCATAATATGTATTAATGAAGTTTTTGTTTAGTATCTTTACATTACAATAAACTTCAATTTGAAATAATTTATGTGTATCCATTTCCCATACGTGTCTGTACTCTGTAATTTCGGCTGATACTTATTTTAAAATATACATTTACCTTTGGAAAAAATAAAAGTCGTACTTTATTAATTTACTAAGCTGTATTTAAAACTTTCAAAAAAAATTTAAGAGTCGTTTGTTTTGTGGTTTAAGGGTTCTATTTTAATTTATAACTGTGCATTATCCTAATAGTATTTTTTAATCAATTCGATTAATGTAGAACTTGAACTTTCTGGATTTCCTGATTATAATCTTAAATGTTGTCGTTTCTATTACAATTGTATATATACATACATTTGTGTGTATGTATAAACATTTCGCAATAATAAAACTAGAAAGAGAGCAAGAAAGAGAAAGAGGGAGAGTAGAGTGCAGGCAGCTATAATTGCAAATATATTTTTCCACTTTGGACTGGTCAGACTGTGCACTCGTACGAAGTAAACAAAAAAAAAAAGTGAGCGAACACCAACTGCAGTCAATTGCTGTTTCAGCATGTACATATGTATGTATGTATGTATGTACGTATGTATGATGTACCTATGTATGTATGTGTGTGTATGTGCAAAGAAGAAGGCGGCAAGAGTATAATTTGCATTTCATTTTTCTTGGTTTTGCATACAGACACACACAAAGATAGCGCTTTAACAAAAAGGAGAGACAGAGTAGGAGGGAAGGGAGGGAGAGTGCACGCTAGAGAGGTTGTTGTTTTTCCCATTGATGGTTTTTGGCCTGCAACATATTGCTATCCCTGTTACACATACTGTATGTTGCTGCTGCTGCAGTTTATGTTGCGCCGTCGCGCAAGTCATTTGAGACCGCATTCCATAAAAACTTTCTCACAGTAGGCTACCTACTCGAGAGCTGTTTGCTTGTCAGTGTGCACTTCCCTTTTCTTCACTCCCCCTGTCGGTATCCATCGAAGTGGTGTCGTGAGTTGAATTGGTGTATATCTGTGTATGCTTGTGTGTGTGTGTGTGTGTGTAATTGTTTGGCGAGTTTGGCTGGTTTGTGGTTGCAAACCTTTTTTGTTTTTTGGACTTTGGACACCATTCGTCGTCGTGTTTGCTGGTGGGCTTACAATCTCTTTTAAAAAAAAAAGGTAAAAAAAAAAAAAAAAAAAATAAAATGAGGAAGAAAAAAAAAGACCACCAAGCCGGAGGAATTCACAGGTACATAGAAGTAGGAATAGGGTAAAATGGTTATACAACTAAAATCAATAAATGTATCTATTTGGTTTAAAAATATAAAATAAAACCGACCTATCATAAGAAAAATCACTAGTTTTTAAAAAAGTCAGTCATCATTTGCGCTTCTTGATAATATCTTGAAGGACCTCCTCATAAATAGCCGTCTCTCTATTGATGGTCCGTAAGCTCTATATTTTCAGTAGAGTGTTTCTCAGTATCACTTTTGGCTTGTCGCCTAAAATTATCTTAATGAGATCATCGTCTTCTAAATCTTTATCAACCATTAATTCTTCAATGTCTTCTGCAAAAAAATCTTCAAAACCTTCTCCTCCAATTATATTTGCTATGCTTATTATGTTGGAATATTTTGTAATTCGATTAGAGAAGCGCTGCAACTTACAATAAGTCACTAACCAGTTAATTAAAAACTGAAGAATGTAAGTTTTTTTTTGCAAACTAAGAAGAAGAGCATCGACTCAAAAAGTTTTTACTTGAATTATGAACTGCTGAGCACAGGGGAAATTTCAATTTAATTTTATAAAAATGTAATGGCGTTTGGAATGAAACGTGGAACTCGTGGACATAAGAACACAATACAAAACACCAAAACATATGTTATAAATTTTTATCGAGTTAAACGGGGAATGAGTGAAAATAAAGAACAGTGTTAAAGCGAAATTGTATTAAGCGAGTACCGTGTAAAGCGGGGGATAGGTGTATACATACATACATATATGTATGTATATTTATGACAAGTAATAGTGATTAAGTAAAGTTTCTTAGAAATTTTTAATCGGTCATCCTGACTTCCGTTGCATGTGACGCAGTCTAAATAAATATTTTTAACATTTTTCACTGATAATACCAACCATTTTGTTGGAAATAAATGAATGAATACTGAAATACATAGCTAAATGTTGCTTTCTGTATCATTTTTTAGATAGCTCTATGTACATATGTATGTATGTAGAAGTTTCCAGTAGGGAATATAGATAGCGATCCATTTATTCTATTTATCTAACTTGTTTTTTTTTATTTCTCATATAAATTATTATGAGAGTATTCAATATCAGTATGACTCAACGACAATATTACTTATTATACAGCCACACACACGGGCGTATGTCTGTGTTTTTGTTTATTTGTTTGTCTAACTTACTCAATAATCCTTACCACCCCCACAACATGAATAAGGGCAGCTGCTGCTTTTTCGCTTCGGCGCACTGTGCCATTCTCTATTTCAACAGCGGTTGTAATATTGCGTACTCTACGATACGTTTGGTTTTTTTTTTTTTTTTTAAATTCTTTCATTTTTCCGTATTTTTTTTTTGCATAATAATCAAAAACTACCCTCATAAAATGTATATGCAAGAGAGCGACAACGTTTGTGTGTGTGAGTGTTTTTTTCTTTACTTTCAAGTTTTTTTCTTTTTGTGTCGCTTAGTTAAGGGCGCCTAAAGTTCAGTCCGTTGATGCTGCTGTTTAATGCATCTCATCGTCTCTTCGGTCTCAGTTCTTTGAACTACGTATTTGCATCTTTTTTTTTTTTTTTGATACCTTTGCAGAAGAGTATAATAAAATTTGTCAGATGTTTGGAAAGCATTGAAGTTAGGTATATTCTATATACAGTAGCCCAATAATCGTTTCAAAAATGAGGGCAGAATTGAGAACTTGCCAAAAACAGAAAGGTCGCCAGTTTTATCTCATAGCGATCGGCTGAAAATTAAGAGAATAGTAGCCACCGATCCATTTATAAGTGCCCAAAAAATTAGTGCGGAGTTGCTCCAGTCAAGAAATATCGAGGCTCATACGGAAACTATTCGAAAAGCCATCAATGGTAAAACTCTCGTGCAGCTCGTCGAAAGCCTTTTGTTAATGCCATTCTCTATTCCAACAGCGGTTGTAATATTGCGTACTCTACGATACGTTTGATTTTTTTCTTAAATTCTTTCATCTTGCCATTTTTTTTTGCATAATAATCAAAAACTACCCTTATAAAATGTATATGCAAGAGAGCGACAACGCGTCGATGCCTTTACAGAAGGGTATAATAAAATTTGTCAGATGTTTGTAACGCATTGAAGTTAGGTATAGTCTATATAAGAAGAGTATATAATTTTACATTAAAACTAATGTAAAGGAAAATGTTATAAAATAGTCTAAAAGTGCAATTTTAAACAAAGTTCGGTAAGGCCGATATTTTTCTATTTCGTTTAATGTCATAAATACCATAAGCACTGTTGATTGAGCGATATTTAAGTAAAAAATTTAATTTCAACAACATATACATATTCCTTTATCAACTGCCCAGATAGAACCTCAACTACGCCACGCGACACTCTATATTTGCTATATACCGTTCATGTTTTCAGTTTTCGCTCAGTATACAGTTAACATTAGAGTCGGTTGTACCCTAGAATTTAATATAGAATAAAGTACACCACCTGTGCTTACCAACAACTTAAACATTCCTAACTTATCTCTTTTGGTGTGGTGATAACAATGACTTTTAAGTGTTGAAAAGCTTAAAAGGGTTTAAATCTCGAACGCCGAATTCATATCTCATTTGGCTGGTCACTGTGTTCTGCAAAATAAATTTATTTTTGCTTCTCTGCAAGCATTGAATTTTTAACAATTCAAAGTCGGCTGTCAATATGCTATATTTGTATTTAGATAATCTTTCAACACTAATTTTGAATTTTATAGCACTTACTTTAGTGGCAAGCTGTTAGGTTTACCTTTTTAAATCGATATTTTTTTTCGATTAAAAGGTAATTTTTAATATTTTAATTGTACAAAAACTAAAGAATAAATCGTCAAGGTTAACTAGATGTGTTGCTCTGTGATTTTTTTTTGCTTTCGTTTAATACCTAGACCTAGTCATCAACCATAAGGTGAGAGGAGTTTAAGTAAATAATTACCTAATCTTTGAAAGCAATATTTATTAATGCAACATTTCTTTGTCCCATTTTATGTTATCATTGCAGTTGCATCAAGACGACAAACAGAAAGGAGTCGAAGTAACAATATTTACAGTTCAACAACCACATAAGCAGCAAAAGCAGCAGCGATTAAACTCAAAATGGGAACGAATGTAGCTACAAAGGCGACATACGCTCACTTTGGACCGACCATACAACTGGATCAAGTGGATAACAGCACAAATGCTACACTAGGACTAAAGACCATTCGTATTTACACAATGAATGACAAGTATCATCGGGAGGACGAGCGATTTAAAACGTTTGAGAATTGGCCATTGGATTGGCTGAATAAGCGTGAGTTGGCCCAAACGGGCATGTTCTATACGAACGAGAATGATAAAGTGAAGTGCTACTTCTGTGAGGTGGAAATCGGCCGCTGGGAGCACGAAGATCAACCAGTATCTGAGCATTTGCGCTGGTCGCCGAACTGTCCACTGTTACGTCGACGCACAACAAATAATGTACCGTTAAACAGTGACGCTTTGGAACGTGTATTGCCTCCAATAAGCTATGACATTTGTGGGACCAACGATTCAGGAGTGGAGTTGCGTGAACATGCCTATCCCGAGGGTCATATTCCAATAACGCATATTATACAATCGATTGGCGTCAATACGGTAACACCCGCCATCAGTGGGGATGTACAGCCCGGAACCTGCCAAACAACGGCTAATTATTATCCCGAGTATCCCGAATATGCTGTGGAATCTGCGCGCGTGCGCTCTTTCGAAAAGTGGCCTCGTCATATGAAACAGAAGCCACAACAATTAGCCGAAGCGGGTTTCTTCTACACAGGCACCGGCGATCGTGTACGGTGCTTCAGCTGTGGCGGTGGACTAAAGGATTGGGACGACAACGACGAGCCCTGGGAGCAGCATGCCCGCTGGCTAGAGAACTGTCGCTTTGTAAAGCTAATGAAGGGGCAGTTGTATATAGACAATGTGGTTCTCAAACCGAAACCTCTGTCCACCTCGGAATGCAGCAGTCCAACTACAACCGAAACTATATCCTTGCCGGAAGAGTCCTGCGAATCGCAAATTGGCGATGTGGCTCCTTCAGCAGCACCATCTGCCGCTACACGTATCTACGACAAAATTGTTGCTATATCAAAGGAGGACAATTCACAGACATCAGTATCCACATCAGCTTTCGGCGGTGCTGGTCCATCGCCAAACGGTGGTTCCGCCACTATACCAGAAGAGAAGCTCTGCAAGATCTGTTATGCCGCCGAATACAATACAGCGTTTTTACCTTGCGGTCATGTAGTTGCCTGCGCAAAATGCGCCTCATCTGTCACGAAATGTCCGCTGTGCCGAAAACCATTTACAGATGTAATGCGTGTATATTTTTCTTAAAAACCGCTAAAATTGCAACATTAGGTTACGATCTCACTATTGTTAGCATTAAGCATAAAGCCAGGATTAAAAGAGAATTCCCCAACGGTAGCGATAATTTTTAAGTATTGCTACCGTTGGGGGATATAGAAGCAAATCACAATTACGTCGCTTACGCTTAATGTTAAAACAACAATTGGTGTTGTATGCGAAGCCTAACACCCTAACCGAAATGTATTTGGTACTATGCACTTAAATACATAACGAATGGGCCGGCAGGGCTGGTCGTAAAGAACTGAAATATTGCATTAGTTCGAAATGCTGTGTTTTGTAAGATCAAACTTACGGAATATGAAATGAAGCAAACACACGGAGAACAAATATGAAAAAAAAAACTAACGGAAAACAAGCAAATACCATAACAAAAAGTAAAAATTGAAAGAAAAAAAAAAATAAATAAATAAGAAGAAATAATAATCCGTAACTAAAATAGATTGTAGTGCATCCCTCAATATAAGAACACACTGTACATTTAGCTTCTTCCCCTATTAATATTACATATATATATATATATATAAAAACATATATATATAAAGAGTTATATTACCGAAGTAAAAATCGTGTTTTCTTTCATGGGCGTGGGATGGTGACAGCACCTTAAACAGATTGAAGATTTCAAAGATACTGACGTCCGTTGATTGACGTCTTTCGTGCGGTAAAGAATGTCACGATCTAATCAATTTTTAAAAGTGGCAAAAAACGAACTAATTCTAGGTAACCTTAATCGGAAAAATTAAAGAGATAACGATAAGACGTCAGTAGTAGTTGGTAGTATCTCTCTCTCTTGGTCGACTTAAGACTTTGATTTTCCCGAGACTATATTACGATAAAAGCAAAAGGTAGCAGTAGTGAACCAGTTCTAATGAGTGAATTTAGATCAATATTAACGAACGGTTCCCGGTATAAAATTCATTGCAGAAAGTTAGCCCGAACGTAACCGCACACATTCAAGTTCCAGTAAGAGTACCTAAGGAATAGTAAAAAAAAAACAAAATAGAAAGACGTTTATAAATTTTTATATTGTGGGCTGCAGTAAATACTTCAACATAAAGAATAACAGGTAAGATTAAATTTTATTGGCAGCAATTCAATTTGATAAGAGCGAGCAGTAACATGTATTTTGTTTGGCAGTAAAACTGATTTGGCTAGAAAATGGCTAAAAACGTTAACGGCTAAATCGCCGACAGAGATGAGATGTGGAAATAAAGCCACATATATATGTACATCCATAACTGATATGATAACATATACATATATAAAATCGGTGTGGTTTTCCTAACATTAAAATACACATTTAAATATTTCGAATAAATGAACACCATTTATTTTAGATATGTAGCTTAAATCCGCTAATGAGCAACGATTTTTGAAATATGTGGTTACAGTATAAAATATTTGTAAACCTAATATTCTAAATGTTTAAACCTTGATATAATAAACACAACCAAATATACATTTTGAAGTTACTTATCCAAATATATGTTATATCATTATAATCTGTTACGGGACAATTTAGTTTCCGCCCCCGTCACATCTATTGATAGTCCCTCAAATACAATAGCATTGACTATTCGAATATATTATATTCTATATAATAGCAGAACTTACATATATCGATTTAATCGGAGTAAAAAAGTTTTTAGTAAATAGAAAAACATCATATTTTCTTCTACTTTTATTTTTTCTCATTTTTAATTTTTTTTTTAATATTGCAATATTTAAAATTTAATACTCAGGAAATACAATCGATCCTGCTCCTGGCGATAATAAAATGGACGAAGAGGACAAAACGCAAGAAAATATGCCTAAGGGATGGAGCCACATGAATAAAAATACATCAAATTTAAAGTATTGCCGTGAGGACGAGCGTTTAAAAACATTTGAAAAATGGCCACTGAAATGGCTGGATAAGCATCGATTAGCCCGAACGGGCATGTACTATACGAATGTTGACGATATTGTAAGATGTTACTTTTGTAATGTAGAACTTGGGTTCTGGCAGCCAGGAGATCAACCCGAAGTTGAGCATTTGCGCTTGTCATCCATTTGTCCACTTCTACATCGTCGCACTGGAGATAATGTACCAATAAACAGCAATCGTCTAGATTCAGAGGGTAACAGTATTAATGCAACTCCCTCACCCACTAAAGAGAATTTTCTTTACGAATGGAATAGCAAATATTGTCGCGAGGATGAACGATTGAAAACGTTTGACAATTGGCCACTGGATTGGCTAGATAAGCAACAGTTGGCCAAAACGGGCATGTTCTTTACGAACGAGAATGATATTGTAAGATGTTTCTTTTGTGACGTTCACATGAGCCGCTGGCAACACAACGATCAACCAGTAGCTGAACATTTGCGCTGGTCTCCAAATTGTCCTTTACTGCGACGACGCCTTACAAACAATGTACCGCTAAATAGTCAGGATTTGGATCGCATTTTGCCGGCAATAAGCTATGATATATGCGGATCACCATTGGAAGTTTCAAAGTATAGAAAAAAGTAACTTGAATTATAATAAATCCAGATATTTTTAATCATGACAATCAGCGGGTTTTATTCACATTCATTTTTGACCCATACAAATTACGTATCCCAACAAATTAATTAACTATATTATACACATCAATATTATACTATATATTTATATTCAATAAAATTATAAATTGCAATATTATGCAAAAATTCGTTTTTTTTCGATAAGTCATTATTGAAGCAATATTTTTTTAGAAAACTTAATCTCAAGGAATTAGTCAATATTTATGGACCTGCAATGGCACAGGCAAATTCTTTCTTTCTTTGTGTTAGTTCATTATACATTTTTTATTATTGATAAAATAACGATTTAAAAATAACATGATTTCAAAATTAAAGTGAAATGATATCGCAAAATCTTTCTTATCTATGTCAATTTGTCAATTTGTATAGAACAAAAAAAATATAATGAATCGATATAAATTCTAAGAAAGTTTTACTGTGAAACTTTGTTTATAAAATGAAATCCAAATTAATTCCCCGCTGACAAGCATAAAATAAAAACATTGTAAAAAATACACTACAAAATTTTAATTTAGTTTTTTTTCTTTTAATTTTTAAGTTAGAATTAAACGTAATATTTGTTTGAAGAAAATCACATCTTTTTGAGGATAAATCGAGTCTAAGAAAGACTTTAAAAATTACTATTAAAAATCGCAAAAAAATTTTAATCTGAATTTTTTATGCGTGCTTTAGGCTAGATATAAAGTTTTTCAGTGAACTTTTCATAGAATTCTTCGTAAATATGTATATGTATTTCACATTTAATTCATGTAAATGTCAATGTCCTTATTTTTTTTAATCAACAAATACTTATGTATAGTGTTATCTTTGCCACGTGTAATTCAATTTCCTCAATTACTGATTACTTATATTGCAGCTAATTAAGTCCTGAACAATGTATTTAACAGTGCATTCAACTACAAGTGCATGATTAATCCAATTTTTTTTTATTTTTGGGAAATTTCAACTTAAATGAGTATATAGTAAATTCAGAGAAAAACCGGTTATGCACATTTGTTTTAAGTTCGAAAAACTTCAAAGATTGTAAAATTTCAGATAGTTTTCGATGTAGTTTTTATAAATAATCTCACTAAGGGTATGATAAAGGTTTCTTTTTGTTTTGATTCATATAACAGAAATTCTTATCTTTTGAATCCAGTTTCTGAGAAATTAATACCTATTCTACAACAATAGTTCCGTTTCTTATAATACCTGGTTACATTATCTAACATAAAGAAATGTGAAGTAATTCCGATTGCACACGCGCCAGTTAAATACATACAAACAAAAGTATGCATATATATATATGTATTATATACATATACTGAAATATTTATTGTGAAACCGGATTTAGCAATCATTTAAATGTCGTGGAATTAATTTTAATGAATGAAACATTCACTTGAGTCATACAACAAATAAAGAATTTTGCTATTTCTAACACTCGGTATATAAAAATAATCACAATAAACACTTAAAAGAAGAAAAATATCAATAGAAACAAAAAAAAAAATCTATTGAAAATGAATTATCGATTAACATTTTCTACAATTCAATAGTCAATCTATAAATTTTATGCAAATTATTGGTCTAGTTTCAATTGCCAATGATTTAAAATGTCAAAGATGACCTTACAATGCGTGCGTCGCTTTAAATACCCTGTAATAATGGGAAAATTGGATATATTGAGATTACACAAATGGGTTTTAAGAATCATATTAGGTAAAGTATTTAGTTATATCATTCTAGTAGGGAATTAAATAAATAAGTTTTCCTATCTCTAGTATCATTTTTTTTAAAAGATTTGTTTTTGTAGTGTTGGAGGAGAAGCCAATCATAAATCATAAGTTTACAGATTCACTAAACTAATTTACCATAGTTAAATTTATCCCATTGTATAAACTTGCATTGTACTAAAAGTTTACTTTCATTGCTCACGAAGAGCTTTATCTCAGTGCAATAAATTTATTAAGCTTACTTCTTTTGGAAACTCGAACGAGAGAAGATATTGGTTTCATTTGGGAATCAATAATCTGTATTGGACAGATTTTAGTTGAACCATCTGCATTTGAGCAGATCAAACATGTAGAATGGCTCAAAAAAAAAAAAAATCGCAGATAAATTAGAAAATAGATTTTAAGAAATATGTCGGTTACTTCCTTAACAACAATGTTTAAATTTTCATCAATCACTTTGTTATCATTCCTAATGTTAAAAGTTTTCTATTGTTAAAAGGGAAAAGAATATTATTTTAAACTTTCCTATCTCTAAACCCTGATATCTTTGGACTATGGAGTTTTAGTTATCAGGCCAAAAAAATATATGTATATATAAAAATTTGGTTATTCACTTTGATAATGAAAGTGCAAGTGTTACCATGGCCTCTAGAAAAGATTACAAGCAAATTTCCGGACAGTAAATTCTTTAACATGAATAACCCTTTAAAATAACAACTTGCAGTATAATGATTAATTAAATACAAAAAATTTATTCCAAGATTCACAAATGTACAAAATTGAAAGTATTTATAAAATACAGAAAAGTTTACATAATACATATTTAAAAATGAAATTTTTATTTTGTATTTATTAATTGGTAAGGGATAACACAAATTCGATATTCAAAAAACAAATCTAAATTGCATTTTTTTACTTACAACCTAGACAAAGGTTATTCACAAAGCTAAAAGTCAAGCATTTGAGTTTAATTTATTTTGAATGTACATACATATAACTTGGGATTATATTTTAGACTTAAACTAAAGTTGTCGCCAAAAAAGCTTGCAATTAAGAGAGCTTTTCTTCAGGTGGAGCTTAAGTTGTTTGACTTTTATTCACTTTGACTACGATAAAGCTATTCTAATATAAACCAACGATTTTGTTTAAATATTCACCATTTTTTGAAAATGTCAAAAATTCTATGTGCAAAAAGTGTGTTTAAATAATATGTACATACATATATTTCAAAAGCAAACCACTCGATTTTCTACAATTAAATGTTACTGTTAGATAATTTCGACAAATGCTTTAGAGAAAAGAGAATTAAACTAAAGAGCTATTGTTCTATGTATGTACAGTAGGGAGTTGGGATCGCTACGGTTTTTCATAAGTATTATGTTTTTATTTTTCAGCAATTTAATCAACTTAATCAATTTGGATCAAATCTTAGCTAATATAAAAAAGTTGGAAGAAAAAAAAAAAAAAAGTACGCCTTTACTCTTTTTTATAACTAAAAAAAGGAAAATAATTATTTAGTGTTGATAAATGGCGTATAAGTCAAAGAACTAACAAAAAAGAAGACTTAGTTTTTATTTTATTCAGTTATTTGTTATTTTTTTAACTTCAAAATTACATTGCTAAAAAAAGAATCATTTCCCTTTCAAAAAGAAAGTATTATGAAAATAGGATAAAATTTTAATTGGTCATCAGCCCACAAGGACATTTTGTTCGAATTTAGGAATATAACAGAAATATTAGTTTTAAGAAAACTTGTACGATTTGAATATTTTGATCGGTATATAATAGTAGGTAGTAGTATGTAGATCTCAATATTTATTTATTTCTTAATATAAATTCACTGCAAATGTAAAGATGACAAACAAAAATCGCTAATACTTCTAAACTTTATGCCCAAAACAGAGCAACAAAAATTGTTTGCTAAACCATTTTGGAAAACGAGAAAATTCAAATTAAAAATGGAATAAATATGGAAAATCGTAGTCGGCTTTACTAATAATAGATAGGTCTCCACTGATCCAACAATAAATAATAGGTACATATATATATCACATATATAAATAAAAAATTATTTGTAATATAATTATAAAATTTAAAGCCTACTTTTAGGCAAATATTTAAAGAATGCTTTAAAAAACTCTTTAAAACAATATCCAAAATAAAAAATCTTATTAACTAAGTTCAAAGTTTTTGCAACAGCATTCAATAGATTGTAACAAATTTAAGTGAAAGTAAAAATTTAATTTAATTTCCACAGTATGGAAATTTATGGAATTTGTTAAACATATTTTTCAATTCTTAAGTTTAATATTCCATTTTGAATATTAAGAGAAATGGAAGAAGTATTTTTTTTATTACTGGCTTTCATATTTTAATATTTATATACATATATTTTGTTAGTTTTCGTTTGATATTTATTTGAGACATTAGAAAGATTATTATATTGTATGTATATTTAATGCAATGTTTTTAAATATATAAATTGAAATGATCTATAACAATAATTGTCAAAAAACTAGGATGCTATATTGGGAAAAGATTATTATTAGATTATTATTTCTATTAAAAAAAGAAAAATAGTATGAAAAGAAAACTTGATATAAAAATTTCTATAACATTAATTTATCAAATATATTCCTGTTTGGAGGAAACCCTAGTGCCAAATACTTAATAGTTCAATGTTAAAGAATTTTTCATTGGACATGAGAAAACCTTTATATATATTAATTTCTCTGGCAACATCAACAATATTTGTGTTACTGAAATAATCCATGGCCACAACATTTGCATTCATGCCCCAAGGACCTTTTAGCCATTGATTGATCTTTGGATTAATGTAAGCGGCACGTTCCTTGGCCGTTTGAAGTTTATGAGAATTAAGGGTCTGTTCCAAACTCTTGACACCATAAAATATCCAACCCTCATCCTGGATAGGTGAGTCCGGTTTCTTGCTGAATAATAAACGCATATAATTAACAGTCTGGGTAAGATTTAAATAGCTTGTGCTAAATCTTTTCCATGGTGGACAGAGTATTGGTGATTCTGTTAAACAATTTAAATTAAAATTAATTTATATTAACTATTGTAATGGAAAATTTACCATTTTCTGGATGGGGTAACTCTTGGGTGGGAAATAGTACAAGTATATGCTTCTTCTCCTCATGCAATTCCTGATAGCTACGATCAAAGCATTGTTCATTTATAGAAACATTTCGTTGATAGGCAACATCGCCAAGTTCTTTACGTATCAGTTTATATAATGAGCTATATATTTCTGGATGCTTATAGAAACCAATTGGAAATGAGCTAAAATCTATAATAACCAATTCACTAGAACGTTGAACAAAATAACGTATATCTCGCAGGATTCCAGTTAATGGTGTAATAAACATATTTTCATTGGCAATCCAAAAAGATTCACCATCATTATCATTGCCTTCATTATCCGAGTGTTTGTATCTGGAACATTTTAAATATTATTTGTATTAATTTAATTTTCAATTTTGTCATTAATTATATATGTAGTTACCCCACACTTAAATCCAGATAACGTATACCAAAAACTAACTGGGACCAAACATCTAAATGTTGAGCTACCAAATAATCTTTAACTAACATGGATTTCGTTTTACTATAATTGGTTACATAGGCACCGGAGGCATGGGTTCCGGGTAAAAAGAGTCGTTTAATTGGTATTGGGGCCACACCCTTGAGATTGGCAAACCAATTTGGTTGAATTTTTAGGCATTCAACAGTAAGAAGTTCTGTGCCATTATAACTGGCAACATAATGTGGCAGACATTTGCCCTTGGCATATGTGGTGGCTGGTGATTCGTTACCATCTTGTCGATTCCAACCTCCAGGAAAATGTAATTTACCCAATTTAATGTGTGTTGTTATTTTTCCAGTACGATTCTTAATGCCATCGATACGCATTTCAGGTTGAAAGTTCGATATGGTTGGATCACGATTATATATGCCAATCCATTCGGGTGGTGCGGCACAATCAGGTCCCCAATTGACCTCCAGACATGCATCATACAATGTTTTGCCCGATAGAGAGATGGTTAAAAAGAATGGGCAACTGGCTAAAATATAATAATATTAAACAAAAATTATATAACAGTATCACCAATCCCACACTTACCTTGAAGGGGCGCAACAAATAAAAGTCCCTGCAACCATAAAAATATAATACTTTTCGCCATCTGACCGATCTAATGCGACTGCTGTTCTCGATGTATAAAAGTGAACTACGAAATTGTTGAATTTTTGTGTGTTTGGTTTTTTTGTTATTTTTCTTTTTTTTATTTTGTTTATTTCATCTTATTCAGTGACTGACAATTGACTTGCACTCTGCCCGCCCACACGTTTTATCATTCAATTGAGCAATAGCTAGTTTTTTTTTATTCATTTTTATTTTTTTCTTTATTTTTTTTTGAGCCTCTGCGAAACTTGAGTTAGTTTCAATTAAGATGCATCAGCATCCAGATTGAGCGAGTTCACGTGATCCAGGGCACACATTTAAGTGATCATCAACCAACAAGTTTCAATCGGTCGATAAATAGATAAGTGCATAAGTGTTTATTTCCAGTCACTGAATTCATCTAACATATAGTAACAATATGTAAAGTATTGTAATTTGTAATATTTGCATAAGTACTTTATAATATTTGACCTAAAAACGAAACTGCTTTGTCAGTTGTCAAGATTCGCTTGACAGTAAAACAATATGCAGAGCCTTTAAGTGACTTTTCCAACACTAGAAAAGCCTTAGAGGGATCTAAAATGTATCAATATGACCAAGTTTGTGTTGATTGTTGTTTATTATTGTAATAAAAACCTCTTAAAGAGTCAAAAGTAAGTGCAAAATTTTTTCTTCTTTTTATTCTATTCGTTTTGACCACGTTTAGAACTTAACACATAAAGATTGCTAAAGATTTATTTCAAAGGTAAAAGAACTATCCTTCGTTTCAATTAAAAATGTGACCATCTCTGCCTGAAATTTCGGCGGAGATTTTGAAATTTATTTATGAAATTTTACACTGACTCTCTTTTAATTACTGGAAACGAATTGATTAAAGATCCAAATAAAATAAATTTTTGATTTGTTATTCTATCAAAATCTTTTAAAGCCCAAGTACAGAGGAATTTAATCATTAACCAAATCAATCACTGATTGCAGATTTTTAGCTTATGGTCTTTATATAAATATAATATAAAGTCCCTATTCGATAAAAAGTTACACAAAATATATTTACAAATGAAGAAAGTATTCAGTTCCTGAAAACGATACCAGAAAGTGTTTTTTATTCAGTATTTTGAATTCTGTCTAAATTCTTTATTACTTATGATCTTAGTTCTGTTAGACCTGACATAGATCGTTATTATTCAACTGTGTTTTTGTTGTTGTTTTATTTTTTGTCCTAGGTTTAATCTAGTTTACTTTCCCTTTGATTTAAACTCAATAATAATTGTTAAAAGTCCTGTGTAAAGAATTCTAATTGAGGTCAAAGTTTGTGTTTTCATTATAAAAACTTAATTATATTTTTTTACACGTGCTACTTTTTAAATGTGAATTAATTTTTATTTATTTTTTAAAACAAAGCTAATTGTAAAGAAATATTTTTAAATAAAAGCTGCAAACGCCACGTGCCGAATTTTGTTTTCTTTTGTTATTAACGAATTTTCTTTTATTTTATATTAAAACCAGACGGTTGTTGCTAATGCTTATTTTATAAATATATATTTACATACTTATATTAAAATAATTTTATATTAGTTATAAATAAATGTATTGCATTATTTTTGTATTTAATTTTAAATTTGATTAACGTCTGCATTTGGTTTCACAATCTACTTTGGTACACCAACGATTCCCATTGCCACCGCATCCTTTATAATCCAATTGGACACAAGTTCTATTTAATGCCGCATTATAATACCACATCGTTTTGTTGGCCTGTTTACGGCATCTTGATTTGCGGGCATTACCCGCGTCCATGCCCCCCTCACATTTTTGTTGTGCTATGACATAAATAATTGTATTGTTCTTTTTTTTAATAATTGATTCAATTGTTAAAAAGAAATCAATTTTTTTTTATACTTACATGGTTTGCCCTTACATGTGACAGGACGTTGTTGTCCAATGGCACTGTTTGAGGCCAAAAGGATTAGGCAAAGCAAAAAAAATATTATTGCTGTGAAATGCATTTGTTCTGACAACAGCCGTCGAAATGGCTTTAATGTTTTCATTTCTGGAACATGGCTATATAAAGGCCAGACATACATATGTTTCGATAACACACGCCATGTAAATTGTAAATAGTAAATACTTAAAGATTTCTTTATAATAAAATAATCAGCTATTGTTTGCATTATTGATTTAATTAAACTTAATCAATGGGTAAGTATTATGAGAATTGGGTCGCAAATGTTATTGTCTGATTACTTCATGTTTGAGTATATAAGGAGCCAGTTCAATACACTTCCGATATCAGTTGCAATCGAGCAGAATCCAACTAACAATTCAACATGAACTTCCTTCTTATTTTGGCTTGCCTTTTCTTCTATGTTGCCAACATTAAGGCTCAAAATGTTTGCGTCGGACGTCCTAGTAAGTATATCCTCTTTATATATATATATACATATATATATATATAAATTGTACATTTGAAAACGATTTAAATTATTATTAATTTGCTCTAAAGTCTTTCAGATTTGCACTGGTGGCGCAGATGAGGGAAATGGCAATTTACCCACTTGTCGATTGACTGCCCAAAATGAAATGTGGTGGTACGATTCACGCAACAGACGTTGCAACACTCTGAGGTATCGTGGATGCGGTGGCAACAATAATCGTTATTGCTCCAATGCTGATTGCCTACAAAAGTGCAGACGTTAAATTGACATTCAACCAAATTGATACGAACGAATTCCCCTTCATGTACAACAAATAATTTTTTCTTTAAAATAAATCTAAATAATATATTGCATACTTTACCGCTGTTTTCAAATTATAACCAAAAAAAAAAAGTGAATTGAAGTAGAAGAACGAGTGCAAAACCTCATATTCTGCTTCGGTTTAATGTAAGTTGACATTTTCATAGGTAGGTGAATTAAAAAACAATTGAGCAATGATTCAGATGTATATAACTATATTGAAAAACCAATCCAATAGTTTAAAATAATTATGCTCAAATTGTATTAATAGCCAGGTGATCTGGTGGATCAGCAACAGAAAATAATTATTATATTTTTAAAATTTATTTAAAAACATTAAAGATATAAAAATTGTGGGGACAAAACGCATATTTAATGGTTTTTTTTTTGTTTATTATAAAAGCTCTCAAAAATAAGTTTTTGGTTTATTTTTTTTAGCTGATAAAAAAAAGAAAACAAATTATTATTTCCATGAAACAACAAAATAAAACAAACTTTTTGAAATAAAGCTTAAATTTGTTATTTTCTTTCAATAATTTAACACTTTTGAGTGGAAAACAAAACCCAAAAATAAATTTCATTCAAGAGGCGGTATTTTTTTTAAACTCAAAAATATCATTCATATTTCAGTGAATTAATATTAAGGGTTATAATTATTATTTTTCCAATAAGAGTAAAAGTAATAATAGTGACGATCTCTTTATTTAATTTTTAATAAGTTAAAACAGATTTACGAAATATATCATGATATATTCCAAGAACTTTTAGTTAAATAATACTTTTCTCGGATTTGATGGGATAAATCCGTGTCAATTGGGTAAATCATACCAAATCAGTGATAAATTGCTAAATCGATCACAAAAATGTATTTAAAGTACTTTATATATAAGCTTTTTATATAAGCTATAAGCTAGATTTATATATATATATTATCAAATGAATCAATTTGATTAATATATTATTAAATTTGTTCCCAAAAAAATAAAATTTATTCATACTAAGCAATCTTTGGATGTGAGTAAGTTTATGATAAATCTGTTTAGTCATTTGCAGTGTCCAAAATAAATTGATTCATATTAATGAATATTCGAAAAATTTGAGGTTTTTTAACATTTTTCAATTTAAGAACCAAAATCGATTTATAAATAAAAGAAAACATCTCATTAGCGATTCATAAATAAAATGATTTTGTTGTTTATTTGTTGGTTGATTGGCTGATTGATTGTTTGATTCTCATTTCTTTTTCTTGGCTGGTTTTTTCATATGATAGTTGTTCATTATTTTGAATTGAGTTTGAGTTGAGTTAAGTTAAGTTAAGTGTTTAATTACAATGAATAACAAAGCGAATATATACATATATTATAGCTTAGTTTGTGAATATTGCTCTTAAGGAGTGGTGGAGGGCGGGGGGGTAAAGGTGAAACTTATACAACAATTCTTAGGCAAAAAAAAAAAACTACTATAAACTTCAACCAAAACTGTACATATCTATAAAATATCTAACTAATTATCTAATTAAAATATATAGTTTATCCAATATCGATTTTACAAAACATTTTTAAAAACTAAATTATTCGAGTTGTTCATATGCTCTTTTCTTTCCCCTTATCATCCATCTCTCTAATTCTCTTTCTCAGTTTTAAATTATTAATTAGTTATAGATTTTAGATACAGCGTTGTATTTTCATATTTGAACGGAATGCGATTGTAAATATTTGATTTCCTTTTTTTTTTGCACAGGTACGCAATGATGGTTAGTTTGTTGTTTTTTGTTTTTTTTTTCTTTTCTTTCAGGCAGCTGATTATATAATTTTCCATAATTTTCTTGTCTCTTACTGATCTGAGGTAGGTAAAAAAATTATTCTCAAAAAAAAAAAAAAAATATATATATATAATAATAATAATTAATATATATATATATAAATGTATGTATAAAATTAAAAAAAAAAAATAATATGAAACAAACAAAAACCACAAAATAAATGTTTGCTGTGAACAGTCTAAATTCAACTTACAACAATTACAAATAAATTACATAAACATTTAGTACAATTAATTATCTTAGAAAGACTAAATATAAAAAAAAAGTGTTATATATATATATATATATATATGAACGTAAAACAGTCTTGTGGTTGCATTTGTGTGTTTAGTTTTTCGCGTTGATGATTTGATTTTGTATGCGAATAAATATATATAAAATAATATATACACATACACACATATATATGTATATATATATATATATTAAAGAGATGCATTAATCGAAACGATTGATTATCCCTGAAAATAATGGCATATGTATGTGTATATATATAAATATATATATATAAATACAAATACGATTTCGAGTACAAATTAATTATAAATAAATTCTTCTTAATTACTGGGTACTAGTTGCATGTCTTTTTCTTGGTTTCTTTTATTTTTGTTTTTAGGAATTTTTGGAGATCTCTCCATTTCGAGGGGTAATTTTTTTTTTTTCTTTTAGTAGAATTAGGTTTGATGATATATATATATATATATATAGGTATGTATTGATGTATCTATATACAAATTTGGCTTATCTTATCTATACTATATATACATTGGCCAATTATTTACAATTTTGCTGATTTACTGAAAATCCTTGATCAGTTCAGCTCACCTGCTGGGTCAATAGATTGACCAGCTCGGTCCGTTCCATATTATTAAGAGTGTGCATATCGACCCCAAGTGCCGCTGCCACCGCCTCAATATCCAAACCGAATGAGGTAAGAAGCTCAAGGAAACGCATCTCTTCACCAGTCAGTGGATTGGTTAATGTTGGACACGAATGATTACATTGCGGCCAACTGCATCGTTCCAATAATCTTAGAGCACATTTCTCTGGCACTCTTGGTACTCGTTGACGTTTCTTTGATCTCGCATTAGGGGATGAGAGTCCAGATGATGATGATGATAATGAAGAGGTGGCTAATTCGCTACCAGAGGATGCATTATTCGATAGACGACGTTTCTGGGTTTCAATGCCTGTTTCTGTTGCCTGTTCATGTTGCATATCGGCATGTCCATTTCTTTGTTGTTTTTGTTGTTGACGTCGTCGTTGTTTTCTTTGCTCCTTGTTGAGATTATGCTTTGGCTTATGGTTGTTGTTATTATTATTACTATTATTATTATTATTATTGCCGCCTGCTGTACCCGATTGGGCTTCATTTTCATGTTTCTGATGTTGACGTCGCCGCTGCTGTCGCTGCTTGCGACGCCGCCTCTGACGCTGCTCTTGACGTTGACGTTTCCTTTCCTCGCGTTCCTCCTTGCTCAAATGATTCCTTTTGCGTGGCTTTGATTCATGATTATCTGTTGCCATTGAATTTGCCACATTATTATGCTTCTGGGCACGTTGACGATGCCTCTGATGTCTTTGGTTATTTGCATGTTGCAGCTGTAACTTATGTTGCTGCTGATGTTGCACGCTTGTTGTTGTTGCCTCCGTTGATCGCTTCAATTTATCGTTACGTTTGCGACGCGTAGAATGTTCCCAGCAACGTAAAGCAGATGGCAATGAAATGTCATCAATTTTAATATTAACCCAATCCCGTTTCGATAACACCGCATGACCAATACAACTGGGTGCAAAAACAGCGGTTACATTATCCAAAGATGAACGTAATGCTCCTCCCATATCGTGTATATAATTCCATTGTTGTGGCGTTACTGGGGCACCAACATTATCGGCTCTCATTTGTGCCTCATCGAAAAGCCATTGGAATACAAAGAGTGGAGCTAAATAGATAGAAATTATTAAAAAAAATATATATAATTAAATTAATGTAAAGTAATATTTGACTTACTCTTTAATGTGGGATATAGACGATAACCGAAATAACAACGCCATGGCTCTGTTGGATGTGCTTTTGTACAATCTTCTGGCAATAGTCCTTGCCACAATTTCCAGCCTTGACGCACTGCCTCACTGGATGCCACTGCTGCTGGTGTATATGGTTCACGATCCAAAAACCAACCCGAATCACTAACACCACGCACTGTTACCTGAAGTTTACGTTCATTTACCAAAAAATCACGTATACGATCCAAATTGAGCATAACACCCAAACCGCCAGCCGATGATCCAGCCAAAAGTAATTCCCCACCAGGTATACGACCCAAACCGACTGGTATCAAATCGGCAATAACTTGACGTAATATTAATGCACCCATAAAATGCCAACTTTTCTCATTATCACGTGAATCCCGTTCTGATCTAGTGCCTGACCAAGAATCACTACTACAATATGGTATAAGGACATGATTCGCATTATGCCAATATGGATTCTCTTCGGGATGCGGTGATAGTATGCCACCAACTTGAAAAAAATTAAAATAAATAAATGCTAAAGTAATTTAAAATAAATAGTGTTTCAATTAATCTTACCATCTCTGGTCTCGGTCCATTGTGATGAGGTCATTAAATGCCTTAAACGCATCCAACGCGCTCGACACGAACGGACATCAAAACAATGCCAACCGCCTTCAAGAAATACAATCCATTTCTTTGAATTTGGATGCTTACGTAAATAATATCCAGCATGGGAACCATCGTTGCATACAATGCTATGATTTGTTAATGGTGCACGTTTCAATGAACGGCTGTGATCGTCGCCAATTGGATGCATTATCACATAATTTCTTTGTATCATATTCATGCTTGTTTCCATTGGTGGGGGGACACGCTGCTGATGCAGCGAATTTGTTTCCGATTGTTCTGTATCCGATTCGAGACTAAGATTTGAAACGGCAAAGGGATCATCAATGGAGCTGGCAGCAGCTGCAGCTGCAGCAGCAGCGCCAATGCCAACAGCGGCAGCAGCATTGGTGTGTCGCATTAGCAGTAACATTAACAGCAATATTCCCGTTAACAGGTGGAATTGTTGTCGCTGTTGTTGTTGTTGTTGATGCCTTGTCGTTTTTGTTGTTGTTGTTGCTGCTAGTGTCGCTTTTGTCGTCGTCGCCGTTGATGTTGATGTTAACATTGACGTTGACGTCGGCATCGACGTTGTTGTCGTCTGCAAGTGCGAAAAACAAACAAGTTAATTCAGTTGATAACAGAGACAAGTTGTCTCTCTCTCTCTCTGTCTCTCTGTCCCTCCCACTCACTCTTTGCGTGTTTCTCTCTAGCTGTAAACTCGTGCTTATGCTCCCTGCTACAACTCACTCACTCATTTACTAGAACGTAAACGTTATCTCTCTTTCTCTATATCTCTCTTTGACATATCTCTCTCATCTGTCTCTTTGCTAACTGTTGCCTCTTGTGGTATGGTAGTTGTTTTTGTATTTTGGCGGAAAAACTTGCTTTTGATCAAAATGCGAGCAAGAAGCTTTACGATAAGATCAAAGAAATTTTTGCCGCCTTTCGTTTCGTCGTCATTTCGTTTCGTTTCGGTTTTTTTTTTGTTTTTGTTTTTTTTTTTTGTTAACTTCTTCTTCTAGTTGTCTTGGTCTTCTTCTTGTGTTTTTGTTACAAAACAAAAAGAAAAAAAGGCAAAGTATTTAGTCAAACATGGCAAGAAATTGTTGTTAATCATACGCCCAGTCAAACAAAATTTCAATTTCACATTGTCATGGCCGCTGACGTGTGGTAATCAGCAGAAGCAGAAGCAGCGGCAGCGGCATCGACAGCAGCAGCGGCAGCAATAACAACAATAATCATCATCATCATTATGGTCTGTTCTTGGCTTTGAACTTAAGGTCGGAAACACACACAGAGATATAGACATAGATACAGACATATATATGGACATCAATCAAATGAACTATCTGGCGATTTTTTTTTTTTTTTTGCTAATTTTGAGCTATTTTCCAGCAATTTGTAAATGATACAAAAAAATTTAAAAGAAATATATGTATTTATAAATATATACAGCAATAACCACACTAGAGAAAAACAACAACAACAACAATAACAAACATGGCAACGATTTTAGTGTCTCAGTGTGTCAGTCTGTCAGTTCTGTCGCCTTCTTTGTCTCTGTAAGTCTCCCTCTCTCCATCTCTATTATTGCATCTCTTTCTCTGTTACTGGGTTTTTGTATCTGCCTTTTGCTTAACCCCCTCCACCCCTCTTAACCATAACCTGCTGTGTCTCTGTCGCTGCCTCTGCATAAATAACCAACCATTCAGAAATCGTAAAGAAATCTTCAATCAATGTTTATATAGGCTTTTGATGTTTCGCCGACCGACTTGTGCCCGCTGGCAACGACAATTTGCAGACCAAAAAAAAAAAAAAAAAAAACAAAACCAAGAAACAACAACACGAAAAAGAAATAACAGATATGCAAATTACATAGACATAGCAAAAAAAAAAAACAATTTCTGAATAGAGGCCTACAACGATCAAGAAAAAAAAACAAGGCAAAAAAACTGGTTCACAATTTTTTTTATTTTTTTTTTTGGTAAATAACAGTAGCAAATGGTTAAGAGAATGCCATAAGTTAATTTTAGGCCGGTTTTTCCAATCTCGATTTAAACTATTTGGCTTATGGCAATTTTGCGTTAAATCAAAACCGGCCAATTGCAATAATTTGAATAAAGTGTGACCCATTAACGGTTTAACATTGTTGCATTCTGCATTGTACAACACTGCAGATTTTGAAATAATTTCTCAAAGATTGTAAAATTGTTAAAGATAACAAAATTTTAAATAGGCCAAGTTCGTGTTAACTGATAAAAGTCAATTTTCCAGTATTTAGAATGAAATGACAAAACAATTAGACCTTGGAAAAGATCTTAGAAAAGGAAAGGAAAAAGATAGAAAAAAAATGCAAAGTTAAGTTAATCTTTTTTATTAGTAGTTTCTTTTTTGTTTCTCCGATTAATAGACCTTGGAGAAGGAAAGAAAAATGTTAGGAAAAATGCAAAGTTAAGTTAATCTTTTTTATTTAGTATTCAATTTTTATGTTTCTCTGATTTTCCATAGCTTTTGTCTTCTTGTATAATTGTAATAATGTAATCAGGTGGGTCATAACTCTCAAAGTTAATCAATTTAATCCTTGCCTTTTTTTTTTTGTTTTTTGTTGTTGCTGCTCTTTGATTGAAGAAAATTGCTCCGTTTGATGTTTGCCGGCGCTTCTTGCTTTCTTTCATTCTGTGTTTTTTTTTTGTTTTTTTCTTTTTTTTTGACAAGACGATGTCTTCTTTTTCTAGCTTTTCTTCTGCTTACAGCTTGGGGTCGTCAGAAGCGGAGCCACTAAATAAAAATTCACGTGCGTGCGCGGATTTACGCTTAAGTAAACACAGAGAGAGATAGAGTGAGAGAGAGCAAGAGAGAGAGAGAGAGAAAAGATAGAGTGAGAGTACGTTGCACTTGTTCTGTTTACCTGTTGAAATTTAACAACAACAAACAACTGACTGCACGAAAAACGACAGAGAGAGAGAGAGAGAGGGTGAGAGAGAATTAAATACAACGGCAGCGGCAACAGCAACAGCAGCAGAGCAACAAGAGTAGCTGCTGGCAGTCGCCGCCGCCGTCGCGTCGGCATATCCAAAGGAAAAATGTTCACAAGCGCCGCTTAATTACCCTATATAGCGTCTTAAGTTGCGCTATTAATTGCGGGCAGTGCTTATTAATATTTTGCTTTTGGCTTGTATCGTTTCTGTTTCTGTTTTTCTGTTTAACCTAAACCTGCCCCCACTCATCCTCTTCCCCATCGGCGTCTTGCCCCTATCACTACTCTCTCTCTCTTTTTCTCTAGCAGCATACCAGGTAACTATACTTCCCCTTTCCCTCTCCTCTTGGTTACGTATAAATATATGTATATATATATATATATATGTACGTCCTACTGAAAACCGATTTCTTGCGGGGACAAGAATGCCGACAAAGGCACCCCTCGTAGTCTCTCTATCTCTGTCTCTGTCTCTCTCCCTCTCTCTCTCTCTCTCTGTCTCTCTCTCCCTCTCTATGTCTGGGGGGCTAACTGGATGGCAGCCCAACTACTTGTCGCGACGATTATATTGTCAGTTTTTATTAATTGCTGCGAATATACAAAAAAAAAAAAAAAAAACTTAAAAGCAAGGCGATGGCGCTAAGCAAAGCTAAGCGTTTTTATACCCTAAAATGCAATAGACTGAATGGGTATATAAGGCTAATAAAAAAAATAATAAAATATAAATGCAGTTTTAACTATTACAAGAATTTAAAAATTACACCCAAAATAAATGGCAAAATAAAAATTACAACCATAAAGGATATAAGAGATTTTTTTTATATAAAATATATAAAACATATATAGTATAGTACACATATATTATGTATGTATATATCATGTATATACATTATATGTAAGATTAAAAAAAATGTTTCCTTTAAACATTGAATTTTTTTTTAATTTTTCGGTGTTTTTTTCTTCTATATTTTACCTAGTTTATAAATCTATTTTTTACTCCAAATGAATTTTCTTATTGTTCAAAAAGAAATCTTGTTCTTTCATTAATCGTTTTTTAGTCTTATTTTAATCTGAGCGAAAAATATGAAATTTTAAAGTGATGCGATTCTCATGCTATATATATCAGCTTTATATATCAGATATAGATATAGTTTAAATATTTACAAAAAATCAGTTATTTTTTAGCATTGACAAATATTTGAAATCTTTTTGCATGCCAAAACTGTTTAATGATTTTATCTGTAATCTATTTACAGGGTATTTGTAAGCCGACTTTTGTATTACATTATGTCAAAGTTTTCCGAGTTGTTGTTGTTGTTGTTATTGCTGCTGCTGTTGTCCATAAAAAAAATTAAGTATACGCCCCATTGTGACGGGAATTGATTTGATTTGTGATTGTGGCGGCAAATAGAAATGCAATTAATATATATATATATATATATATCTAAACTGAATAAAAGTTAGTATTAGAAAAGAAAACTCTGTCACATTGCATATATGTACATATATGCAAAATAACTCTCTATAATCAATAATGACCTTGCCAAATGGAAAGACCTTCTTTTGGCTGTTGTTATTTTTGTTTTCCTGTCTAGCAATGGGGAATCGACTGGGGAAGGGGGGAGGGTTAGAGAAAATGTCTCTTGTTGTCGACTGGCTGTGGCTCGGCGCACTTACTAACGTGGCTTATCGCAATACGCTTAAATAAACATTGGGCCAAGGCATAAACAAACTTCCGTTGTCGTTTTTTTTTGTTTTATTTTTTTTTTTATTTTTTTGTAGTGTTTTGTTTTTGTTTTGTTTGATTTGCGTACGTCCGCGTCGACGTCGGCTTTTCTCTGTCTTTCTGTGTTGTTTGCCGGTTTTATATATATATATACATACATATATATATATATAAATATTTTCTTTTGTTTTCATATAGTAATGAAACTACATAATAACAACAATAGCAAAAATGGCATTGTGGGGAGAAGTTAAAGAAAAAAAATAATATAATAATAAATAGCTAGGCGAAACCATAATCAAATTTCCTTTCAAATTTAACATTGGATGAGTTTTTTTTTGCTGTAAATATTTGTTATTATTTTATACTATAAATGAGAAATTGCTTTGCTTATTAATTCTTGATAGTTTAGACCGAAACAAATTTTCTTATTATTACAGAAATTGTCAAGTTTTATCGTTAGCATTTATAATGCAAAATCAAACGATAGTTGGCCATAATCTAGTTTTAGATTATAATTATTGTTTAGATTTTGGCTCGTTTACGTTTTCAAATATTGAAATTAAGCATTTGAAACTACATTCAAAATTTTGGTAAAATTCTTAAAATCTTTTTTATTTGGCATCGTTTTTATCGGATATGTTAGATTTTCAGTTCAATAATTTAAATTTTATATAAACTTAGACCTATTTTTAAGATTTTTCTAGCTGTTCTAAATAAAATGAATTACCGAAATTTCCTATAATAAAAACCATAAAAAAACAAAATATAATATAAACTTATATAGAATTACTCTTTTATATACACTGAAAATAGAATAAAAAAAACTATCTATTTGAATTTATTTCATTTTACAGAGAACTTTATTATATTGAAGTTCACTTTAGGGAAGTTCAACTGTATTTTATATAGATTTTTTATTATCTTTAATGTAAAGACATTTAGATTGCGAAAAGAGTTAACCAATTTAATTGGCAATTGAATTCGGCTAAAGCATATTAAACAATAATTGCAATTCTTTTAATTGCTTTATTTCAATTATTGTGTAATATTTTTTTGCATAATTTTGTTGGTGGCAATTAAATCTTTTTTTATACTTTTGTTAAAAAGAAATACAACAGATTGATGACTCTTGACCTCAATTGGCCTGGTCTGCAAAAGTAGTTTAGAACATTTACAATAGCCATGTTGTATATATGTAATTGCAATGCCAAAAAAAAAAAGGAAAAAAGAAAAAATAAATAAATCAAAATAAACCTGAAGACTGATGCAGTTGTTGTTCGTTAATGTTGTTGCTGGTGTTCGATGATGTTGCTGCTGTTGCTGCCAGGCATAAAAATCCACCTGTTTGCAGCAATTTAATACTTTTTATGGCAGGGAAATAACGTGAACTCAATGCCTGGATCAGGCAATGGCTACTGCTGCCAGGTAATTCGGAAGCAGCAGCGTCAGTCTCAAATGAAGCCGCAAGCATCATCAGTAACAGCAACAGCAACAGCAACAGCAACAACAATAACATCAACAGCAAAGCGGCAACAACAAAAGCAATGCCCAAAGCGTGTAGCAGCCCGCAGAAGCAACCGCGTTATTAGACCGGCCAACTCTCTGCCTGAATTGCTCTCTATATACATAGATATATATGATATATATATATATATATGTATTAGTATAGGTGTAACTGTATGTGTGTGTTCGTGTGTGTGTTGGATATGCGCACGTCTGCTACCCGATGATGATCGCTTTTTACTCCGAGCGCGCTAAACCCGTGCCGTTTTTCTCTTTGTACTTTGCCGCCCCATGACTCTGTGTGTGTGTGTGTGTGTGTTTGCGGCATGTTGCAAAGCAGAATGAGAGACCGGACCCCAGTATCCAATACCAGTTCGGTATAGGCCAACTACAAAAACCCCAAAGACTCTGTCTCGTCGCACTCATTGATCTTAACTTTGAAAACAGTAGCTACTACTACGAGGTTTCGAGTGGATGTGGATATGGTTATGGTTATGCTTGTGGATGTGGTTGTGGATATGAGTGTGTGTGTGTGTGTGTGTGTGTGTGTGTGTGTGTGTGTGTGTGGGGGGGGGGAAGGGTAGAGGGACCTGAACCTTAAACGGGACAACAGGGGCAATTTTTTGTTGCCGGTGGAGATGGACTTTAAGCGAAGTGGGGCGAACACGAAAGCGGTTTGCATTATGTTATTGTTGTTGTTGTTATTGTTGCTGCTGATGTTGTTGTTGTTGCTGTTGTTGTTATTGTTGCTGCTGATGAGGGTTTTTGGTTAGCTACACTTAAAGTCTCATTCCACGCTCGACTTTTTTGTCGGTCTTTTTGGTTTTCCCCCCCTCCCCCTGTCTTCCTCTCTGTCTGTCTCTCTCTCGCACACTGTTGTCTGATTTTGTTGTTGTTGTTGTTGTTTTTGTTATTGTTTGTGGCTTTTTGCGCACGCAGGCAAATTTAAACTCATTTTTATGCCCTTGCAAAGGATTTTCAAATTGATTTCAGGCAACTGAAACATAAATATACAAAACATATATACGTAGGTATATATATATATAGGAATGGTATATATGTATATATACATACATATATATATATGCTAATGCCGTAAATAAAGCTGTAGGGTTTTGATTTCATTTCATTCGGTTTCATTTCGTTTCAGAGATCTTAAGTCGGAAGCTATTAATTTTAATTGACGTGCTACTGGTATTTTGGTTTTTGTTTTTTTTTTGTTGTTGTTTTATATGCGGCTTTTGATATTCTGCCGATTTAAATTTTTGTTTTTTCTCCCCCTTTTCTTTCCATAAATATGCTCATCTACATATACATATATACATACATACATATATGTACATATATTTGTATTGGTATCTGCTATATACATATATATGTATATATATATATGCATTTCACTATATAGACCGACAACTGTGGTTTCACACTCACCTGCTTAATTTTGTTTGTGTATTTAATCCATTTATTTGTTGCCTCTTTTACGCTTTCTGGCATATTTCTCATTTGTTCAGCTGCCATTTTTATCATAATTTCCTCTTTTTTTTTTTGTTTCTCATGCAATTGCAATTGTTGAACTTTGTGGTTGTTATTGTTGTTGTGATAAACAAAACGAAAAACAAAAAAAATTTCAACACAAAAAAAAAATATATATATAGTATTTATATATATAATAAACAATATCGATCACTTATTGATTATTATAAAACGTTTTAGCACAGTTTTATATTGTTCAAATTACTTTCAATTTTGCTTAACATTATTATTTTTATTATTATTATTATAATTATAATAGTATTGTTTATTATTATTGTATTATTATATCGTTTTGTAAGCATCGTTTACATATTTTTTTTTTTTTGAGTATATGCAATAATCAATATTTGTTGTTATTTTTCATGGTAGTTAAATTTTCTAGTTGTTGTTGATGTTGTTGTTGTTTATTGTTGGTTTAAAAAAAAAATATCTCTGCTTAATATATGTATATTGGCGTGTGTGTGTGTGAGTGTTGTTTTTGTTGTTAATTTTTTATGCTGATATTGAGGCACTTTATTTATTATTTTTCTTTATTTTTTTTTTTTTTAGGCTGTACGTTCTATGTATTTATTTTGATTTTGTGTTATGAACCGCCAAAGATCGACTCGCACGACTCCGATTATAGACGATATCATAAACAAAACGTTAACGTTAACGAGGGTGGATCTTGAAATACGTCCGCACACATGGAATGCTCGCCATGGAATGAAATTTACCTTGCCAACGAAACTCAAAACGTCAAAGAAGTTGACCGTGGCAGAGCAGTCAGCGTTCAAAGAATGCTGCCATTGGCACTGCTGCCGCTGACGCTGCATGTGCCAGTGCTAGTGCCTGTGCTGCTGCTGCTGCTCTCTCACGTGGCCACTGTCTCTCTTTCTTTCTTTCACTCTTTCTCTCTCTCTAGCTATATTAATGCATATGTCTCGCTCTCTATCGCTCTCACCGCTCTGTTATCTGTTGGCAGCAGCATTTTTGTTTAGAATACGCAAAATAATAACAAAACTAATAATAAACTGCAGGGCAATGCAATTTCAAAGAATATCATGCAGCGACGTTGACGTTCACAATGGCAGCAATAGTAGCGTCGACAGCAGCAGCAGAGACAGCAGCAGCAGAGACAGCAGCAGCTACTTGTTAATAACCGTATTAAGGTTTTTTTTTTTGTGGTTGCAGTTGTTGTTGATCTGCTTAATCGACAGCCGAAATAAAATTGGCTTCTGGTTTTAATACCAATTCCCTCTCTCTCTCTGCCTACTGCCACCCTCTTCCGACGCTCTTGCTTTTTTTTTTTTTTACCTCTGCCTGTCTGTCTGTCTGTCTGTCTGTCTTTCTGCCCTCTGTCTCGGTCTCTCTTACTGTAGTCACCTCTCTTAACAAGTTCGTTGCCTAAGTCTTTTGTTTTTCTTTTGTATGGCTCGGCTTAATTTTTACTTTATGCTAATGCTAATTTAGTGTAATTGCAATTTGAATGCACATTTATTTAATGCTCTCTTAATTCGCTCATCGACCGATTTTTCTTTTCATACATACATACATATATGTATAAATATACATACATACATATGTATATGTATATATGTATGTATATATGTATATTCATACTTGTTAATTTTGTATATAATTTTTGTTGTTGTTGTTTTATGATTTCTTGGAAACGAAACATCGTTGATATGATGACCCTGACTGGGGTGATACGATACTATGGGATTAAAGACATAAAATCGTCAATAAAATAGACCTCTCCCCCACCCCCTCCCCATTACCATTTGCCATTCAGTCAGATTTTTATCTAATTGTAAATCTAAAAATTCACCAGAGAGAAATCATTTAGCTACTGCCCTTCCTTTTTGGATCTGGGTCTGTATCTGTATCAGTGTCTGTGTCTGTGTATCTGTATCTGGGGTCTGCCCTTACCACCAACCAACGTCATCAACAGCAGCAGGCTATCATTTCTATACGAAATTCAATTAATGACAGATCATTAAAAATTCTTTTTGGGCTTTTGATATTTGCCGTTTTTTTTTTTCTTTTGGTTTTTAGGTTTTTTTTTTTTGTTGTTTATTTTTCGGGGGCATCGAAATCGAAATGAAATAATTTTTTTACCTCTTGCCGACTTTTACGATCTTAATTATGTATGTAGTACCTGAGAGAGTATACCATAAAATATATACACATACATATATATATAGATATAGACATATATATGGTTATATTTGTAAATTTTTATCACTGACCAAATTGATTTTAGCTGTTGGTGTTGAACGTTTTGCAACCCGTTTTATTATCATTATTATTATTATTATTTTTTTTTTCTTTTTTTCCGTTTTTGTAGGCCTAAAGCGACAACAACAAGAAAAAAAAATATGTCTAATGGCGGCGGCAAAACATAAAAGTGACAATTAGAAAGGAGTCGTAGACTATGTAGCTGCATTCAATATTTATGCATTAAGTACACGCAATTATTATGCGACATCTCTCTCTGGAGATTATTATTGATGCTATCGGCATTGCTCATACGCACTATGAACATGGCCAGGCTAACTGGCTGGCTGACTGGCTGGCTGACTGGCTGGCACTTGCCATTGGGGGGCAATTAAAACGCCGGCAGCACGCGATGAATGCCATAAACATTTAGCAGGGAGCATAAATGTTTCCAACTGGTTGGTTGGTTGGTTGGTTGGCTCCAACTGATCTCCAGCTGTTCCGTTTCATCCATTCGCAACAAATTTCAAAGTCAATAGCATATATAGCATAATGAACATATAATGATCATAATCGGAATCGTGTTACTGATCATGATCATGATTTTGCTGGTAAAAGATGAGTATGAGTGCTACTTTTACTGTTGCGACGAAACGGATCGGGATTGGCAAAGCGTGTGTGTGTGTGTGTGTGGGGAGAAGGGATTTGGAAATGAAGGAATGGAGGGGTATAGTACATGGACATACATTTTGGTTAAGCACTGCAGCACTAACCGGTCGGTGTATCTGTTTGATCCTGGCATTCTATTGTTCCGTTTCAAAGGCCACTATTATGTAAACAATCGGCAGCTTTGATCTTGGCCGCATCAAAGTGTTGCCGACACGTTTTATCTTTGCCGCATGCAGCAAGCAGCAAGCAGCAGAAGCAAAGCAGCGCCAGCTGATGCCCATTATCATGATAATGATGATATACTTCATAATAATAATGATGATAATGATGATGATCATCATCAATGATGATCGTTGATGATAGTTAAAGAAGCGGCAATGCGTAGTTGTAGCTGCTGTGCTATATAATTTCGCATATTCCCGCACAACTCCTCCCCCCCACCACACTCCTCTTTCCACTAAAAACTCTTTCACTCTGTGCGCTAGGTTGAGCACCTGGAAATGATGCCTCCGTTGCTGGCATCATAACTTTCGGCATTATCTTCAAAGCGCCGCCATCATCATCTTCATTATTATCATCATCACTATCATCATTATGATGATGATGATCATTATCATCTACGTTGTCGTCGTCGTCGTCGTCGCTTGACATCAATCGAGTCGAGCAGACTCTCAACCGCTCTCTAATCCCAACAGATGTGCTGTTCGTTCGGCTTGATAAGCAATTAAAATTTCATTTAATGCACAACTTTATTATCTGACCAAGTCACGGTCACGTCCTTTTTGGTTTTTTTTTTAGGCTCCTTGAAAAGGGATGAGAGCGGAACAGGATCAGCAATGGCAAACGGCAATGGCAACAAAGTGTGGGAAAAGCAACAGGTGCTATCAAACCAGCATCATCTCTTAGCTCTCATCTCTTTTAGCTCTAATTTCCGCAGACAACGCAATGCAATTATATTCATCTTGCCGAGATTGCTGGAGGTCAGTGATATAGTGCATTGGGGGCAGAAGGAGCAATAGCAACTCTCTAAAATCACAAAAATAATAATCTGTATTATTTAATTTATTTATGAACAATTCTGATTCTAGAGTTTCTGGTCTAACAAAAATGTTTAAGCTTTCCCATATACATAATTCTCATAAGAAAATCCGGCCTAAATTAATAATTGAACAAGTCAATTGGCCAAATCTGAATTTGATGACCAGGTAGTTTATGTTTGCCTTTAGAATAAAGTTTTCTATGGTTTTTGATTTAACGAAAAGCATTAGTGCTTCTTTAAGGAAATTCAAACCAGATTTGTCTAGTCTTTCCACTAAATCTGGTAAATAAATTGTTTTTTTTTTTTTTTTACAAAATGACCATAAGTAACTATGTATAAATATATACGACAAATTCCTTTCTGACTTAAGTGGAAAACCTTTTGTTGTTGTAAAAAATTAATTGTTAGATAGCGCCTTATTTTAAATAATATATTCCAAATTTTAATACTAATAACTTAAGGGGTTTGGATTATATTGTAATTATATTAAAATAAAATAAATAATAGTGATTTCATTGACTAGTTTGTCACAAATTTAATAATAAAATTAAAATTGTATTATATATAAAATTATCTAATTAATATAACCAATTATATAGACAAAGTTCTCTCTTATTTAAGTATTTTATTTTGAGACAGATTTCAAATAAAGAAAAGTAAAACAACATTTTTTTTCTTTTGAATTAAACCATTTCTAAGGGAAGTTAATGCCTTAAATAATAATCTGGTAAACAAATTAAATATATAATTAATTTTTAATATTAAATATAATGCCTTATAAATGGTTTGATTTTGAAATAGAGAAGTAATAAAATATTAAATGAAATTATTTTTCATTCATTAATAGAATAATAAATAATTTATTATTAATAATAATTAAATATTAGTTTTATTTATTTTAGCTTAATCATAATAAACAATACATTAATCTAATAAAAAGTAATAAATAAAATATATTAACATGTTTTTTCTAGAGTTTTTAAATTAAACATCTAAAGTTTAGTAAATATTTCTTAGTTCTATATAAGTTGAGAATCATGATCAAGAATCTGTATATACATATATATATATATAAAAATGTGTCAATATTTGAATTTAGTAAAAATAAATATGTAATATTTATAGATAATAATTTTTTGTTAATTTTGAAATAAATAATATATTATATAATCAAAACATAAAGTTTCATTAAGTAAATAATTCTTTATGCTTTTTAAGTCGCAAATCAAGATTTAGGATATATATATTTATATATTAATATGAGAATATGTATTTGAATCTGATCAAAATTAATATATAATATATATTGATACATATATATTTTAACAATTTTTAAATAAATGGTAAATTAAAGTTTTATTAAATAATTAATAATGGTAATTTTAGTTTTTTATTTAAGTCTTAATAATATTCAATATTTCTCCATATCTCCATAGTGAGAAATAAACAAATTAGAAATCTCTTATTTTTCTCCTCTTTTTTTTCTTGTAAATGTTGACCACCCCCTTTTCCCCTTTTTCTACCAGCTTCAGGTACCATCTCTCATCTCCCTGTTCATCCATTTGGTATGCTGGCCACTGGCCACACTTCATGGTCCAATCTGTTTGCTGTGCTGCTGCGCTCACTTGGCGGCAAATTGCTGTTGCATGGCAATGTTGTCGGAGTCGGCAAAACAACAAAGCGAAAATCTCTACATTGGGCACACGCCATTCCCAACATCAAAGTTGGCCGACAGCACAGATTTTCTGAGGTTGCCATCGCCACCGTTGGGGCAGCAGCAGCAGCAGCAGCGTATGTGCAATGCTCTTGTTGTTGCTGTTGTTGTTACTGCTGCTGCTTCGGTTGCTGCTGCTGCTGCTGCTCATTTGTGTTTTGAGGCGCATTGTGCGACGCGCGTGTTAAGTGGACTGTGAATACTTATGAAAGGAAAGTTCGACAAAAAAAGAAAAAGAAAAAAAAACAAAAGCAACTTTTGCCGCCAAATAAATGCAAGTCCAGGCAACAACAACAACAAAAGCAACAACCACTCCTGATCCCAAATAACACACAGTTGTCTGTTTGTCTCTCTGTCTGTCTGTCTGTCTCTCTGTCCTGTTTCTTTTCTACCTATCTCTTCTCGTTCTTAATCAAGAAACGCATCGGCGGCGTATCACGGTAGCACTTTAAACGTAAATTGCTTTTAACATGGTTATTACAATCTTAACGTTTGTCTGGGCCACGAAGCACTTCAGGCAGCCGCAACCTGTTGCTGCTGTTCCTGTTGCTGTTGTTGTTTTTGTTGTTCTTGTTGCTGTTGTTGGTATAGCAGCAATAGAAGTGGTTTGGTCTGCCAATGATTTTTTTTTCTTTTTCTTTCTCGTTTTTTTTTTTTTTTTTTTTTGTATTTTCTACGTCCGTTAGGTCTTTGAGACTCGATCTTCATTTCGAAAGATTGTTGTAATTATGATTGCGCGATTATGATTGGATAAGTTGTCGGCGAATCGAAATTGTTTCATTTTTTTTTCTGTTCATCCCCCCCCCCCCATTCTCGCTCTCTCTCTCTCTATCTCCTTCTCTGCCCCATTGATGTGGCTAATTAGTTAAATGAATTAAAAATAATAAAAAAAAAAGAAAGAAATTTAACTAAAAACGGTAAGATGAAAAAATAAATTTTAAGAAATAATTTCAATACTTTGAGCTGCGGTCACAGGATTAAATGACCATCGAGCCTTTTTGGGTGATAATCTTGCTTTTTACATATTTCTTAAGAAAAACACGCAAAATCCGCTGACTTGTCACACCTTTTTGCTGTTCAGGTAGGTGCAAGGAGTTGCAGATGCAACATCACCTTGTCAGGTGATCAAAGCAATAGCCGCAGCCGCAGCCGCAGCAGCAGCAGCTTCGCTGATTAAAAACAAAAACAAAACCAAAACGAACAACAACAACAATAACAAGAAGAGAGCAAAAAGGGGGAATTTGTCGTCTCGTCTTTTGTGCAGTTGTGCATTTGTGCCGTCAAACGAAAGTATTTAATTTCAGGTAAATTTGTAAGATAAATAATTGTCGCTTACCTGCCCTTTTTCCCTTAACCAATGTTGCCATTGCTGTTGCCGTTGTTCTTGTTGTCCTCTTCGCGCTTCAAAGAACTTCATTGTGTTTTGCATATGTTGGCGGCGTGTGTGTTCGACTTCATGGTAGAAACTTTGGCCAAAAGGACCTTCAAAAGATACCGACATTGGCATCGACATAAGAGTAGATTATGGGACAACAACACACAATTGCTGCCAGCAGCGGCATTTCTCTTCTTTTATATATGTATGTATGTATGTACATATATACAATATATATATATATATATATATACGTATACAATATTGTTGCATTGGGCTATCCCATCCTGTGCCCTCTCTCATCCCGCACTGACGCTCTCACGCTGTGAACGGATCACAACAGCGGGACACGAACGATCAATAATGCTTACCAGTGCCATCAGTTTTACTACTTTAACTCAGCCGCATCTTTAAGACATTTTTCAAGTTCTTTCTTTTTAAAGTCCCTAGTTGCATTCAATTCAATATATTTCTTCTTTTTTTTTTTAGGTGGAAATTGGTGAACGAAAAAACTGAACAAAAATCTTTTAAATGCATCGCTGTCAAAACACTAGCCACACACAGAGCGCTTAGCCATCATAATTCGTCCCAAATGTTGTGCTCGTCGGATACGATTGAAATCTCATCACTCGGCTGGGGGTATATGATGACGAATCGGAAATTGACTTTCCGACGCATCGATGATAATCAATAAGCCGATAAATGTGTATGACCAACTTATTTATACATACATAAGTACAACAGTGGTATAAAATTTTAATCATACGGTTGTAAAAAATGACAGTGGTAAGGCAAATATATATTGAAAATAATATACTATATATATCACCCAATAGCAACTAGACTTTATAATAAATCGTATGTATGAAATTTATTAAATGTTTTAAAAAAAAGATACTTTGAAAAGTGAAAGTGTTTCAAATGGTATTTACGATATCAAAAAAGTTTAACAATATTTTAAGAGTTTCCAAGTGTCCTATATTATAATACCACTCTCTGAACGCTTTAACAGGTTGAGAATTACAACTTTGAAAAACAAAAAAAAACGAGTAGTAAATTCAAAACATTGGAATACACATTACTTTATATAGCTAAGACAATTAAAGTGAATACAAAAGACTGAAAAAATTTAAAATATTCAATAAAAATAAAAAAAAAAAATAAGTACAATTTTTTTCCCTTTTAAGTAATATAAATTATAAGAATTTAACAATTTTAGAAAAAAATAAAAAGTAAATATCGTTTTTTCTTTCAATAGGAAATAAAAGAGTGTAAGAAATTTTTGGTAAGGATAGCTAAATTATATATTTTAATTACTGAAGATTTTAAAATAAGTTTATAATTTTACTCATGCTTTAAATATCTGTTTTGAAAACAAAAATTGTGGATTGAAAGTTACCCATAAATCGTTGAACAAATGTCACATTAAGAAGAATTTTGAGAAATCATTGAATAATATCAGATATAATTATTTATTGAAATCAATAATGCTAAAGTAAAAACAAACAGAAAAACAAAAAATGATCAATTAATGATTTTATTAATTAAGCCTCTAAAAAGTAAGCTGAAAAGCAATTTATTTAAAATAATATTAGTACATACTATGAAAAATAAGGATTAGGAGGATTAATTATCTTTTACTTTATTATAAATAAATATATATAATAAATAAATATATTGTATAATAATAAATTGTTTAAATTGGGTAAATATTGTATATAAATTGTATAATAAATTAATAATGAAAATTAATTAAAATAAGTGTGATCTTAAATAAAAGAATTAGCAATTAAGTATATAAAATTTACTATATATTTGCATATGTTGTATACCACAGTGCAATCAGATAGTGACATAAAGAGCGAGAGAGAGAGAGAGAGAGAGAGAGAATGGGATAGATGAAAAAGACACCGTCAGTCATTGTTCGTATCCCACTGTGCTCTCATCAAATTGTGCCAAGATTTACGAGGCTCTTGATTGAGTTTTCTTATACTTTGAATACGAACCGAACAGACCCGATCCGAACCAAATGTGGTGGGGGTTAGGGGGCGATACGAAACGAGATGGAAGATTTCGGAAAACGGTTTCCTGGTAGTGTTGTTCCATTGTGAGATGTTGCAGCAGCCTCCAACTTTCGGGATCCAGGGTAAGAGAAACACGCGCTGTTGTTTATAAGATGACAAATTGCTCTCTGATATCGCAACATGTTGATTGAGCACACGCGGCAACATTGTTAACTAAGGCCAAGGGCTGGAGTAATGTGTCAGTGGCACGGGGAATATGGAAGGAGAACTTTGGTTGGGGGGAGTGGTAGAGCGTTTTTTTTTTGGTTAAACTTTATGTCGTCTTTCAGTTCTGGTTATGCCTTTTGGGCCTCATTCTGTGCGCGTGCTCACTCGTTGAGCTTCATTCTCTGGCACTGGCTCGAGATCGGTCCTCCGGTTCTGTCTTTGTAGATTCGGGCGCGTATTTTACACAATGCCCCGCTGCAACAACTCGCAGCATGAAAACCTAAAGAAATAAAGAAATAAATAAAACAGGCAACAGCATAAAAAAGAATAAAACAAAAAACAGAGAAAAAAAAAAATAAGAAGAGAAGAAACCAACACAACACAAAGAAGACTCGAGAGATGCCGACAAAGTAATAAACCAATTAGGACATCAAAGTGTTCAACCGACAGCAGCAGCAGCAGCAGCCGCAGCAGCCGCAGCAGCAGCAGCGCGGCACTAGTGGCAGCAGGCAGCCGCCAGAGATCACAGAGATTCGCCTTGATCCGACTGTGATTCTAAGCTACAACAAAACGCAACCTACATACATATGTGTCGCCAGTTTTGCCTCTCATCCATACACACACACACACACACACACACATCACAGGGTATAGGCTTTCCTCTAGCATTTGCTTTTTACTTATGCGGAAGTACTTACTCTTCCACTAAATGGCCAAGATCTATTTAATTTGGTAAAACAAAACTTAAATTATCCCTTATAGACTCAATAACTTTAGTTTTAGCCTAAAAAAGTACTTTTTTGTTTTTCTAAAAACGTTCAAGTTCTATGAGTCCTTTGGAATATCTATTTTAGAGGTAAAATCTATTTTCCTTCCAAAATTGAAATCTATATATGTATATGTATATATGTATTTATATATTTATGTCCAAAATACAAGGTTAAATCTAACTGTTATGCTATCTAATGGCCATTAGATTAAATCACATATTATTTAAATATATATATTATATATTAAAGAAATATAAATATTATTATACTAATAGGGTAAAAGAAAGGGCATATTAAAAATGCTAAAATTTATGTAACAGTCAAAAGAAAACATTTCCGACACCATAAAGTGTATATATTCTTGATCAGCTTTAATAGTCGAGTCGATTGAGACATGTCCGTCCATTCGTCTGTAGAAAAACTGACTTCTTAGATGCTCTAACAACTAGAGCAAACTAATTCAACATCCGTCTAGTTTCTACTCAGATCATATTTATTTCAAAATTTTACCACGCCCACTTTCGCCCACGAAATTTAGAAAAAACGTCTAACTAGAGCTATATTAAAGATATCGCATTCTTATTTGGCACACTCAATAATATAGAAAATATGTATCAGCTAATCGGACAATAAATATTGGAGATATATCTATGTCTGCTTTATATTGAAATGCCGAATACGATATTGGCTGATAAGATTGAGCGAGATAGCATGCGCTTTCTGTTCCGTCATGTTAAGCGAATTTTCTATTAAATTTCGAGAAAGTTTTACTTTATTTTGTATCTCTACTTGGGTATATACAGGGTATAGTCGATGTCGTTAGGGATGACTTTTTTGCTTCATTATGATATCTTTTGGTCAACCCAGATCAAGTTATAGCTATGGCCAAACTATACGTCAGGCTGGCGCCTCCGATGCCAAAAATAGTTGTATTGAAAGGGGTTAATGGTGGGGTGAACGGGGAGTGGGTGAGTTGCTAATTATGCAGATTATGGGATTCGTTATCATTTAAATCATCGGCACATGTGCGCCTACATGAGCAAAAGGAGATAACACCCCCGCCCTGTCCATAGATCCCCAAAAAAATTTTTAGTTCCAAATGCGGCATTCATTAAGAATTTAAATCGCACATAATTAAGGCTCAATAAATAGCTATGACAACTTCAATATGGGGCATATATTAATAACTGAACAAATATCAATATATATATATATATATATGTATATATATATAGACGACGATAAACAGCAACAACGAAAAAAAATCGGCATAATTAAATCATAAAACGTTGAGCACATCATTAAAATCGTTAAAATTGCTACTCGACTTGAAAGCGACAACAACAACTATTCACAAACAGGCCGACGAAAAAAAATAATAAAAAAAAAGGAAAAAATCAAAATCAAAATAAATAAATATATATAAAATATGTATATACAATTTATTTATTTATATACACAAATTTTGTTTATTAATTCAAACGGGGCTCTGTCGCTGATTTGATTTGATTGGATTTGGTATTTTATAGAGATATTTGTTTCTTTTTTTTTTTTTTTGGATTTTGTTTTTGTTATTTGTTTTGTAACAACAAGCAACTTGATTTCAATTCCCAATATCATTTTCATTTCTCCAACTAAATTTTATTTGTAAATCTGTGATTAAAATAGTTTTTTATTTTTTTTTTTTTTTTTGTTTTTAGATCATAGTTCCAGGGTCTCTAGGTTTGTTTTGTTTTTTTTTTATTACCGGGACGGCTCAGTTTGATTTTGGTTTTTGGTTTTTGGCTTTGGCACGGCACGTGGTAAACGAGATGCATCAAAGGCGCCGTCCACGGCCCACCTAAACGTAAAATTGAATACGAAACCAGTGATTGAGGGGTTAAAGAGGTTGGAGGGGCTTGTTGGGGGAGGGGTATGGTGGATGTTTAGATGTTAAGGAGGGGAACATGGCGGCATCAACAATATATAATCAGCCCGCCAGTCAGACTGAGAGAGGCCAGCCTTCTTAGTCAGTCTTTGAGCCGGCGGAGGCGATGTCCATAAAACTGGTTGCAAACGCACATAAACCATTTAAGCCGAAAAGAAATCGGCGCGCTGGCAACTCTAACGATAGCCACTTTGAATGGTATTTTGTATTAAGTTTTTTTTTTAGTTTAGTTTAGTTTTTTTTTTTTTTGCTTTTCTTTTTCTTTGCGCTTCTCGGTCGAACGTTTTGGTCGGTGGTTTTTTTTTTCTTTTTGTTTTGTTTTTGCCGTTTGTAAGAAATCGATTTGGTTTTTTCGAATCGATGTTTTTTTTTTGTTTGGTTTTTTTTTTTTTTTTTTTTGTTTTTTTTTTTTGTATTTCAAAGAGACCGCATTTCGTTTCACAAAGTCAAAACAGTTAATTTATATCATGTCGCGACTACTGGTCTTACTGATTTTGCATTTTCGACAGACCTCTAGCTACCCGTCTTTCGAAATTGAAATATGAAAATGAAATTAATTGTGCCCTCCCTCCTCCTCCCAGCTGGTCTATAGCCACCCCATCAGGCTTTGAGGTAAACCTGATTAGCTTAGATAAAACAGATGGGGTTTTTGTATGGCTTAGAGTGGGGGAGGTGAGTTTTTTTTTTTTTTTCTTTTTGTATTTTTGTTTTTAGTCAGTATTCAATTTGAAATGGAATGGATATGGTCATCAAGAGCTAAAATCAAGCTCAAACATTCGCAAATTAGTCACATTATAAATGTACATACAGATATGTGGGATCATAAATTTACCATTTGATTGTGCGCTTTTGAATCGGTAATAATGAATTCATTTACTGAATGAAGTTGAAATCGAAAACATATACAATATATACATATATATAAAAATACATACATATATGTATATATATAGATATATTTAACTCTATAACATTGAGATAATCACAAGACTTTCAGCATTTTAGTACAGTTTATAACTGAAATCAAAATTCCACTTGATGTTCATCAATAATCTCCAAAAATTATGAATTTAAATCAAAATTCTAAATCAGCATTGATTTCGAAATCAAATAAACAATATATGTACATACATACATATATGTATTTTCGAGTTGTTGGCAATATTAAACTTACTCGATTTGAATTAAGTTCAAGTTTCTTTTCAGTTGTCAAATTTTTAAAACTATTTCCATAATTTTTAAAGAACATCTTTAAAGCGAAGAATTTACAATTTTTGATAATCAATTTTGGAAGATTTGTTTCTCTAGGAATTGAATATTAAATATAAATAATCGGTATTTATATGTGCTATAATCTTTTGATTATACTTGGAATACTTTTTTATTTCTACAATGTGAATTTTAAATAAATTTAATTGTATTTAATTGTAAATAGTTTAGGATCTCATTGATATGTATAATTGATTTATAAAATTATTTATATTTGTTGAACTTGTTTTTTAATTATATCTGAGAAAAATAAAATAAAGTTCTTGAATAAATTAATAGTATGTTAATAAATTAATTTAATAAGTTAAATGTCATATGATGATAAAATTTAAAATTTAAATAATTTATTTAATCACTACAAAAAGCTTTGATTCTGAAATACGATTCAAGCGAATTTGTTTCTATGTAATCTATAAATATTATATCTAATTTGATTCTTAACTAATTTAAATAATTATTAAAAAAAACTTTTTATATATGAATATGCAACGAAAATTTAAAATTTATGTAATATTTAAAGGGCTAAAAGAGAGACGAAAAAATAAAATTAACATATTTTGCTAATGTTTTTTCAGAGAACCTTTTAGATTAAATATTTCTAAGAGTTCTGAGTGTAAAATTATTCCGCTAATTTTTCATAATAAAAATTTATCGAATATACATACATATGTATTAAGAAGAATGTTTTGATGTTGTAAAAAATATTGAAATAAGACTAAAAATATGTTTTTTAAAAAGGAACAACAAATTTTGGAATATTAATTTTGAAGCACTTTTAAGTAGAGTGAAATTTTTAAAAGCAACTTTTAAAAGTATTTTCTTTTCTTTGATTTATTTTTTTTTGCATCAATGTAAAATTTGTTTTTATTAAAATGTAAATGTTATGATTATTTTAAGAAAATTTTAGAAATTTCTTTTATGACAATACAATATAATTAAATATTTCTTAAATAGAAAAGTCTGAGGAAAAAGATAAATGTGATAGAAAATTTTGTCATGCAAAGAGAACGAATTAGTTTTTTTTTTTTTTTGAATTTGTAAAACAGTGTTATATTTATCATCTCTTACGGATGACCCAAATGTTTAGCGTAACTGAGTAGCTGCCTGAGGACACACTGACATTGTCAGCAGGTGTACACACACACACACACAGACATACATACACACACACACAAAGGTGCCGCTGAGCTGGGCTAATTTCAAATTACACACTTCATTCGTCGTTTCGGGACTCGCTTGACTTGGCCAGGGATATATGGATGGGATGGTATGTGATCGGATAAGGTGATGCATATATATATACATATATATATATGTATGTAGGGAACAATCTTAACAAAACTGAATTGAAACAAAGAGAAGGAGAACAGAGGGAACACTGGCAGCGTAACTAAGCTGCTTTTGAAGCCAACCACAATTGACAAGCGCACCCCGATCGCTCTTCCCTTATCCTGATACATCAAAGTGAAATTTGCCGAACGCCCGCACGCTTGTCTAACGGTCGATCGACCGATCTGTCCGATCGATGGAACGATATGCCGCTGATGCTTTTTTTTTTTTCTCTTATTTTGCCCTAATGTGCGTGCAAGATGAATTTTTTTTTTTCATTTTTTTTTTTTCGGCACCGTGGGTGTGGCTTATTTTAAAGCAATTAAACCCACAGTGAAGCGTGTCTTCTTAACAGAGAGACAGACAGACAGACATACGTCTTCCTGATGTACGAGGACACTTTTGCGACTGACCCATTTGTGGTACTATATATTTATATATGTATTGGTATATATACATATATAAGTAAAGATTGCTTCTTTCTTTTTATCTATACCGCCAATAGCTAACTAACTGGTGGGCGTAACTAACAGTTCATTTCTTTTTTTCTTTTTTATACATAACGATTTTCTATCAATTGATTAGTTACGCCATAAAAAAAAGGTCTCTTTTTATAAAAATTAATGGTTTCAGCCCAAAAACATATATGTATATACTATCGAAAGAAGTTATTATCCTTTAAAAGTGTAATTTGAATTTTAAACAAAATTACAGAAAAATGTTTCATAAAGTCCACAAATCAAATTTGTTAGTAAAATGTATTCCCTATAAAAATCACTTATTCCTTATACATAAGTATATTTCTTATTTCTATATATATATTTTGTTACCACAAAAATAAATTACTTTAATTTTACTATTGCGCAAGATTTATTTAAAAAAACAACTTTTATTTCAGGTAATTAAATTCTCTAATTAATAATTTGTTTGTCTATAATAAAAGAAAAGTCCTTCAAAAGTATAATCTTTATAAGCATTAGAATTAATTACAATTAATTTTCACTATATTTTATGATTTAAATTTTTTCAGTTCAAATGGGATAATTTTAATTTTAATCTTGCTCATTTTAGTCTATGGTATTAAACATTGTTTATAAACAAATTTTATTTTATTATTGAGAAATCATAATCCTTTTTGAATTAATTGCAAATTGCGAATTATATAAACGCTGTTAGTAACTATTTAATATTTAAATTTTGTATTTTAATCGTTGACTTGTCATAAAGGTCCTTTTTTCCATTCAAATTTTAAGTGTTACACAATTTCTTTTTCATTTAAAATAAATATGTTAACTAACATAACGCGGCAGAAAGGCGGAGCAAATTGATTTTGCCTTAGGACCAAAGAGGAGCGAAATCAAGTTTTGCACGTTATTAGGTAAAGAAATAGAGCGAGTTCAAGTTTCATATTTAACAGACGCTGATAAGCGGGGCGTATGTCTTGGCTAGAAACTATTAAAAATTATGCCAACAATTCTCTTGAGTATTTAGTTACTATGATGACAAACAAAGAAGTATTAATAAATATTAAAGTTAAAAGTGATATGTTTTAATTTAGCCACAGTGAAGAACATTTACAATAATGAAAATATTTTCAATAACTTTCAACATAATCGGTAAAGAGATAATAAGCAGGTACACAAACCAAAGTATTCACCGTGAATCAATTGACACAATTTTTGGCATAAGAAATACCTTGAAATAGGTAATGAAAATTCCTTCAGAAAATATGCCAAGGATATATTCGACATAATCTCTAAAATAGGCATAAGAATACCTTGGACACTGCAAATGTCCTCGTTGACAGCAAGGACACAAACCACGAATTAAAATTACACATATTTGGCATAAAGAATATTTTTAGACAACTATATAAATAAATTCAATTCATTAAAATCCTTTAGCAATGTTTCATTAGGACTTTAAGAGTTTCTGGCATAACAAATCCTTGTTTATGGTTCAGCATGGACGCATACCAAAGGTTCACGTACTGACTAAAATTTAAATATATTTTAATACAATTATAATCATATTAAATAATTAAAGAAATATAAATAATTTAGGGATTAGCTTTATAAAGACTTGTTTTAAAATACGCCTAAGTAACATGGGATTAGTCTTTCGGTTTTCCAATGTAAAAATTACACAATTTCTGTTATTTGAAATTTTGATTTAGGTCATTTTCAATTTTTTGATTAAATGAAGTTTTATTTTAGGCTTTCGTTGTTTCAAAACAGACTATATTGAATGTTCTTTGCCTACTCTTTGGGCATTGATTGGTGTCATGACATCATCAGAATGACTGACAACTTCTTTTCTGCGTTGCAAAAAAAAAGAAGAAGATAAATAAACATACGAAAAAAATTAAACAAAAAAAATGTAAAAGCAACCAAAAATAAAATGTCGATCAACTTAAGACATGTCCCTTGCTCAATAAATGAAAAAAAGGGTTAGGCAGACAAACACACAAAGAGAAAAAAAATAAAAGAAAAAGAAAACCGAAAACATAACGGAAAAAGGCTGAAAATTAAAATGCAAAACAGCTTCAAATCTGCAAGGCAAAAACCTGCGACCTTGCCCTATCCTTCCCCCTCGCCCACACACACACACACACACACATTTTAACCGTATCGGACTGATGACCAACAAGCGAAAAAAAAACGCATTTGCCTCTGTAACAATATTATTAAATAACAATTTCTGTTATTTTGAGACTGTGCGAAAAGATGAAAAGTTTCGAGAAAATTGTATAAAAAGAGAAGAACTATTTGGATCCTCCAACCCCACCATATATATAGAATATGAATATATATATATATATATCAATCTGTATCTATTGGCATATTGGAGCAGAGCCAAAGAAAAAACCTTTTGGTCCTTTTGCTTTGCCCTCTTCTCTATTTTCATATCCTCTCAAAAAAAAGGTACATTAAATTTGTCAAAAATTATAAAGTAGCGAAAAATGTATAAAAATTATGAAATACAATTTTTAAATTTAATTAAAATTGGCTTCTTAAGCATTTATATATTAGATTTATTCGATCTCATCTGATAGCAGAATAATATTATATAGTTTCAAAGATCAAATTGATCAAAAGTTATATTTTTGTTTAAAAATAATCTAATTTTGCATTTTATCATCGAATAACTTTTAAATCAAACAAAGTTTTTTATAAAAATTTCATAGGAAAAAGCGGTTAAACATTTAATTTTAATTAGAAACAATTATTGGCTATATAAATTGATTTTTTTAAAGTTGGCTTAATAGGTTCTCCATAAGTTTGACACTTTTTTGTGTAAATTTAATTTACTTTGCCTAGCTAAAACAAATATCTTATATGGAAATAATCGGTTGAGCTTAATAATATTTTTCTATATTTTTCCAAAACGATAAAATATTGGTGAATTGAACTTGATTTGTTTTTTTATTATAATTTATTTATGTTGAAAGCAAATCGGTTTACTTTAGTATATAGCAATCATTGGAACAATAGGTTTAAATGGAGCTTTAATACTAGAAAACTGTTTTGTATTTAATTATTTTAACTGGAGAGATTATATTATATAGCTAATATATAATTAATTTTGCTATATACAGCTCAATACTCCTGTTATAATTCATTAGATCATTATTTTAAAAAAAAGAATTTGTTTTGTTCTTTAAAAAGATTTGCACAAATTTTTTCCTTTGCTAATGAAATTTCTTCTTTAAGATCTAACTATTTTTTGCATATTTATATATAATATATTAAGAGCCTTTTAATTTGTATTTTTACTTATGCATTAAAACTGGCATAATCACTATTATTTAACGTTGTCATGTGCAATTTTATAGGGTATAAAAAGATCGGTATGATTGTAATTGGTTTATGTCTCTCGTTTGGTTTGCCATTTTTCGCAGATATTTCGCAAGTAATTTTATGTGGCTATGTTTGTTTGCCATTTTACATATCTGACCAATATATATATATATATATATATACATAGATATAATCGCACGTGACCATACTTGTGTCTGTATGTATTGGAAAATGTTGCCATCTCTTTTTCTCTTACTGTATGCCATTTCGTTTGTATATTTTATGTATTTCAGTCATGTAACGGTAAAAATTGTTTGCATATTGTTTTGTCCCAGCAACCATTGTGATTTCCTTTACCCCTAACCACCCCCCATATATATATATATATTCATGCCACTCCCATTGAGTCTCAACGCCCTTACACCCTTATACGAAAACGTGTGCCAGATTGAATAAGGCAAATGAAGCGATCGTGATGATGCTGCTCCTACTGCAATAATAATAATAATGATGAAATCCCATGATAATGATGATGAAGATGCTGTGAAGAAGTGTAAAGGGGTAGTGACTATATATATATATATATATATATATATATATATGTGTGTGGGTGTGTGTGTGTCGAAGAATAGGGGGCTAAGATAGAGAAGGGGTTTGAACTTTCGCTTTCGTGTTGGCTTTTGTTAAACAAATTAAAATAAAATATGTGCTAGAGCTATGTATATATACATATATCTGTATGTAGGCCCGGTCAACTACTACTACAAAGGCTTTGGTCACGCACGTGCGCCTGTGGGTATGCAACGTTTCGTACGTTCGTTCGTTCGTTTCTTGTTGCCTGCACACACTCAAATTAATGGCTGCCGTTGCCATAAGTTATGCAGCTGCATATTAAGCATGTGTGAGAGAAAGAAAGAAAGAGAGAGATAGAGAGTGAGATGGAGAAGTGAACGAGATAGAAAGAGAACCAGGTTTTGCTTTGTGGCATTTACACCAATTATCAAACACACACACACACACACACACACACTGTTTGCAACATATGCTCATGAGGTGGCGGCCCCGACAAGTTATATCATACCGAGATTGAGAATATATGGCCCTTACTAATGGCCAATTTTCACACGCCTGCTTAAGCAAATGTCGGCCAAATACAGCCCGGGGAGTCCAAGGCAGTCAGCCAGACGGCCAGTTGGCCAGTTGGTTATCCTTAGACCAGATGCCAAGCCTCTCAGCGCCTCTCTCTCTGTCTCTGCCTCTAGTTACCCTTTTCCTCTCTTAGCCTCTATGTGCTATGGCATAAACAAGCAAATATACAACTCGATAGACAGGCAAATAGATAGTCCTAGCACACACGTATATGCACACACACACACACACACACACACACACACATATGAATGTACATATAGACATATCAACATATTTACATTAAGTGCGGCCATAAATCAGATTCATTCAATTCACTTTGGGACATTTTAGGTGCTAATTTTAGTAGGTACGCTATGTTAGGCATCCATCTATATACACACACACATACAGACAAACAAATCTATATATCTATATATGTATGTACATATGTATGTACATACGTATGTGTGTGTGTGTGTGTTTGGGCTGCTGCTTGTCCTAGTTGATCAATTTGGTACCTATTTTATGGCCACAAAGTCAATAACAAACAGAGACAAGCCATGTCAATATGGTTCAATAAATTTAACAAAATTTCAAATTAATTACACTCAAATATTATAAAATTTTAAGAGATTTCTTAAGCACTAAAATTGCATTACTCTGGGCATCAATTCAAATATCTTAATTATCAAATTCACAAGATATTTAATAGATTTTGGTCAGATGACTCAAAAAGTATTTATTATATATATTTCACTTTCATTTATTAACTAAAAATGGTTTTGTTTTAAGTTATTTTGTTGAATTTATTAACTTTTGTATTATTATTATATATTATAATTTTTTTTTATTTACAGAAATAAACAAACATTTCAATTCTGAGAAATTTTAAAACAAAATCAATAATTTTAAAGTTTGTAAATTTACATATAATTTGTTATTCTATATACTTACATAAAATATAATGGTTTTAGGATAAAGATTTTCGATCTTTCGAGGGCAATTTTCGGACACCTATCTCGTATTTGTATTGATATTTAAAAAATATATAATATATTTAAAAGAAGGAAATGATTCTAAAGTGATTCTTATCCTAAAGAGACATTAAGATATACATATAGTTAGTTATATTAAGATATATATATAGTATATAGTATAGTAAATATATCAAATTTTCGCTTTTAACTTTGTAAAAGTTTTCTTTGGATTTTAAAAATTTGAAAAACATATATTTTATAAACGTAGATCCAGACAGTTTCATGATTAAATGTAAAGGATATGAAACGATTCAATATATATATAGTGATAAAGCAAATGAAAACTTAATGGAATTGGATAACTATCTGATTAAGTTGATATAAATATAAAATATAGGTATTACATAATGGTATATAGATATGCATATATATATAAACATTGTATATTGTATATAAAAATATATTTATCTCATTCTTTTTAACAAGAGTTGTTCAATTAGTTTTATTATATTAACGAATTTTCAGTTTATCTACTTGAAGTAGAGTTTTATTGAAATTATAGTTCCCTAAAGTATGCTATAAAATAAATAAATAGGTATATTTCGAATACCATTGATTTAAATTCTTTAAAGTTTCAACTTGTGTATTGGGAAATGAAGAAAAAATTATAAAAAGCAAGGACAAAAACAACGTCTCTCAATAGGCAAAGAAACGGGAAATGGTAAGAAAGGACCTTTACATCTGCTGTTGAGGTTATGCCCAAACAACGCTCTCAGTTGAAGAGCAGTCAACCAGGAAAACCCCTCTACAACACACACCCGCACACACACACACCAACACACTCGTGGTAGGGGATTCCCCCCTATTGCTCTACACTCTCGTTCTGTATGTCAAGTTCTCACTTGCCTATCCACAAAGAGGCCATCATTTTATCATTTTTTTTTTGTTGTTGTTGCTTTTGTTGTTGTTGTCTCCCCTCTGAGTGACTGTTGGCACTTCCTTGGTAAAACGTTTTGTTTGTCCTTGATTGCACAAAAATTGAATCTTAAACACATATTTGCATTTGATTATTTGTTGCTTGTAATTTATATGCAAAATTAGACTAGGCATAATAGAAAAATACATATATATATATATATATATATATAGATATATATCTAGCTAAAAACATTTGCTTTTTGCCATCACTTTTGTGGCAAATAATATTTATAAGCACTGTGCATTGTGTGTGTGCGTTCGTGACACATTTTATTTGATTACATTTCACCAACAGAATAAAAAAAAAAAGCAACACCCCATAGATTTGCATAGCGGAGCAAAATATATAAAAGAAACTAAATATTTTCGAATTTTTAAAAATGAATTTTAAAGCAAAATGATTAATATTTGCCTTTAATTAAAGGCACAAAGGTATTTAAAATAGCTATATTAAATATTGGTAAAAAAATCGGAAGAATAATAAACATTCATAAAGTAACAAAACCTTTAACTAAATTAAAACAAATCATCCAGGAAGAATCTTGATTTAAAACCAACGATTGCAACTTTAACATCTTTGCCAACTTTCGACAAACAGCTAATGTACAACAGTGATGACGACTGTTAACTTGGCGCACTGTAATTACTATCCCATTAATTTAAAAATTATGTTTGCGCGTTTCCTACTTTAAATATATATATTCATATGAATATTTTTTAAATCTTAGTAAAAACTAATTTTTTCGGATAATGTAGAGCGAGAGTGGAGACTCATTTTGAGGTAATGCGATCAGCACTTTATTTCTTGGAGTTTGGCCAATGCTTTTACAGCCGAATAAGTCTGTAGAAGTTGACATTGATGTAACCTACTCTAGAAGGCGTAGGATAAAGATGGGTTCCCCTTTTTGAAAGTATAATAACTTTCGAATATTTTTCATTACTTTTCTTTGAGAGGATATCGTTAGCCTTTAGTCCGATGTCTAACCAAAAGATGAGCATCTGCATTATAATTTCACGTAAACGGGAGCCATGAAATCTCATCGTTTGTCTACTTGAAAAACAGAATCAATGTCTGTGGTTGCTGCTCAGATGCAGCTACTGATATGTAAATGCCTTAATTTCGCAGATGTAACATATAAAAATTGGTCTCTCTCTCTCTCTGTCTGTCTGTCTTTTTGGGTTTTCCCAGGCACTTTTCTCTTTCCACTTCCTACTTGCCACTTGCCACTCCACCATGCCAATTTCACTTCCTCTTGTGTTTGCGGTCGCCAAATGCGCGTTGCATGTTCGTCGAACGGCGACGTGTTGAAAACAAGCCAAGTGATGCGAAAGAGCAACAAAAAAAAAAAAAGACAAAAGAAGAGAAGAGAAGGTCTTGAAAGTTTACTTTACAATATATACCCTTTCGTTTAAATAAACTCTCATAGTTTAAACTTTAAACCTATTAGACATTATAGGTAATGTAATAATTCATAATGCTTAATATTAATAAAATACTAAGGTATATAGATTCTTTGTTTTTTACAATTATGTAACTGACCAATTTATTAACAGCCGTTACAGGTATTCAAATTCATTTTAACTTTCTTCTAACATAATCTGTTATTAACATTTTTCGGCTAGATCATTATCGAGCAGTGTTAGTTAACAGAAAGACTCACTTCGAGTCTGTTGGTTAACAGCAAAAGCCAGATCGCTGAACATAACAGAGACATGTGAACGTGCGTTTGTTGTGTTTTGCCTTATGGAAATTGTGCGGGATCTATTTGTTTATGTTTTACTCCTTTGAGGCTTATTGCTTTTGCTTGGAAATTTTATAGATTGGTGTATTGTGTGTGTTAACACTGCAAATAAAGAAACACAAAGAGCATGGAAATAAAAAAGCTAGAGTTTATATTTTGGCAAGTGTAAGAGTGTGAAGAATATATGAGGCCCGACTGCGCCGTCGCCGCCGTAGTTGTGCGTGTGTGTGTGTGTGATCCTAGCTTGGCTAGTGCTCTGAAATGTTTTTTTATACTTTTTTTTTTGTGTTGTCTTAAAGTTTCAGAAAATGCAATCGAGCAAGAGAAAGAGGAATTGACAAGGCGAAAGAAAAAGAAATAATGATCAATAATCAAGGTAAGCTAATTTGCATTTACATATGTATGTATTGTACATAAATTCATAGATGATTGAATAACTGTTATACTCTCAAAGCAAGTGTATATAACAAAAAGAGAAAACAACAACAACAATAACAAAGAAAAATAAGAAACTGAGAGAACTGGGGAAAAATGGAAAATGATGCGAAAAACACGTAAACGTAAAGCAAAGTTGCACTTGTGTAAAAGTTTCTTACCCTTTTGTTGCAAATAAATTAAGTGCAGGCGACGTTGAGGCTTATTGGCACAGCTTTCGCTTATTTTGTAAACAGAGAAAGGCAAAAGCAAAAGCGTTCAGCGGTGAATTGTGGGGTATGGGGCGGGTGGAGTTTGTGTCGGCAATGAGTTTCTCGATTTGCTATCCTTTGTAGTAAGTGGGTGGCTGGTTGCAGTTAAAAGTGGGCATGATGAAGCTTCCTGCTGTCAGTTAAGTCAAATAACGGTGAGAATACACGAAGCTGCTGTTACCGTTAGCTATTGCCAATGGCTCTAACAGGGACAACCTCTCCGCTACTTCACCGCTTCGTTCTTTTTACCGTTGCACTTTAGATTTCCCTTTGTAGAAACTTGTAGCAGCAAAGCGGAAGTGAATTGTTTTGTCCACCGTGCGACTGGCGTGTCAAAGCAAAATGAATACAATAAATGTATTCCATAGGATCGATCCATCATATATACACGTACAAATGTACATATATATAAAATACATATATATATATGTATATACATATGTATGTATATATTGCACTGGATATTATATGCTCATAAATAATTCACATTGGCATTCATGCAAAATGCATAAATACATACCGTAGGTAATTAGCGCACACTGATTTTTAATGGCGTTAATTGCACTGTATAAATGATATTCAGTCAGACCAAAGGAGTATCAACTATCACGACCTTTTTGAGTTTTAATGAATAACACAATAACAAAAACAAAAAAAGAAAAAAAAAGTATTAATTAGCAACAATTGCAAGCAGAACAGAATCCATTCATACATATCAAATCTATACGAATTTTGGTTACTCGTTATCGGAAAGCTTCTGTAACACAAAAAATATAAGAATGCAAATCACGTTTCATAAATCTGTTATCGAAATGTGTTTTTTGTCCCATTAAACTAACTTGCTTTTGGTAATTATTATCTAGGTAGCAGGAAAGTAAAAACTTTAAGCGCATTCAACCGTTTTTTAATACTTTTTCTTTTGTTATTCAATTCAATTTGTTTGATATTCAAACAGCGTTCCATCAGCACTTTTGCCTCAGCTATTATCAATTGATTCAGTTGCAAATTGGTTTATATCTTCTATTGTATAAATATTATATACATACATATGTATTTATAATAAGTAAATGCAGCTGATTTCGATTTTGTGTACTAAGCCTTCCACAGCTATCAATCGATTCAGTTGTAAATTCGATTTTTTTAAATATTTTTACAAATAAAATTTTATAAATATGAATATTCACGCCACGAAAAAAGTGGCAAAAAATTTATAAACCCTTTGGCCCAGCTTGGGTAAACCCCAAAAAGTTGATGAATACATATGTACATAAATCTTTGCCTTTTATTTTTCACCGCTTAAATGAAACAAAAAATACAAAAAAAAAACCTTATAAGCTGTAGATTTTAATGGGTTAATGGGTGCATACAACGAAATCTATTATTGAATATTAAAATCTTAAAACATTGCAAAAACTTCAATATATAGACTCTTTGACTTTACGAGCAATGAGTATTAAAAAGAAGAAATGAAATAAAAATTAAAAATAAACCAACCAAACAAATAAACGCTGAGTAAATTGCAAAAGCATATTAAATTTCTACCGTATACGACTTTCCTTTTATTTTTTGTTTTTGTTTCATATAGTATACTTAATATTTTTGTCATTCATTCGTTGGCTTAACGAAAAATTTCCCCTTAAATACAGTTAATGTTCATTGGACACACTCACAATTTGGAGTGGATGCTCCATATTCATACATATTGCATATAAAATTTTAAAGCCTTCCTTTTATGGAAAGGTTTCGTTTTATTTGTTGAGAGTCGTTTTGCTGCTTTTTTTGATATTTACATTGCTGCCTCGATTTATTTTGCTTCCTTTTGTTGCATTTTCAGCACAGTTTTAGCAGTTAAGTAAATTGTTGAAACGCATGAAGCTATCATAACTTGAATGCAACTGGCTTGGCTGCTTGCAGGACAAAGTTTGCCAACAGGAAGTGACAGTTGATTTAACACGCAGACACACACACTTGCTCACACTCATACACACACACACATACACTCATACACACATACACACATACACACAGATTTACAGACACGTGCACCTGTCGTCAAAACTTGCATAAGTCATGAAAATGTATGCACTCAGCATCGGTCCCTTTTTTTTTCTTCTTCTTTCTTTTTGTTCGTCCTTTTTGTGATTCAAAGAAAATCTAGAGAAAATGTAGAAAAAAAGCGAAAAGAGATTTCTCTTGCTCTTCTGCTAGCCATTTTGTTTGCATTACGAGTTAAAACGTCAACTGAAATGGTTCTTTTTTTCTAGTCTTTCCCCCTCCTTTTTTTATTTTTGTTTTTTTTTTGCGCATAAGAAGTAGAGAGAGAATTTATGTCAGCTAATTAAATCTAATATGCTCAGGTCAGTGGAGTCTTCAATATGACTGCAGCTGTAGCAGTAACTGCAACTTCTGTGCCACAAAACTTCTCTTCAATTTTTGATCAACTTCTACATTTTGGTTTTGTTTTTTTTTTTCTTTCTCTTTTTGTCTTTCTCTATGTCTTAGGTGACAGCAAAAAGTTGCTGCCTCAAATCTGTAGAAAATGGCAGAAACTTTATAGGCTTGTTAGTAAAGTTATTTTTGGTATGGGGATTGTGACTTTAAGAATGGATAGGGGAGTTCATGTGCAAGGGACGGGGTACGGGTGCTGTTAACTTGGGTAAATGACAACGACAGTGACACCAGTAGAAGCACATCAGCAACAACAACAAGAACAACAACAATGACTGGGACCAGAAGTCCCCAAGACATCCTTAAATAGACACAAACGGCAACAAATGAAATGAAAACGTGTCAATTTACGTGTCACATTGTTGCTAAAAAAGAAAAAAAAAAAAGAAGAAAAATATATGTAAAGAGCCGACAGAGAAGCAAAATCAAGTCAGAGAAATACGGAGAGAGAGAGAGAGAGAGATAGGGAGAATAAGCACGGGAAAATAATGAAAATGGAATATATGACAATTTCTTTTAATTTTATTTTGTAGTACATTTTTGACAACCCATCTCAAAAATTGTTGGTAAAAATATTTAAAATGATTCATGCTTAGAATTGTAATCATTCCAATTCAAATAGTTAAAAATATTTCAATGTATAGGCTAATGTGTGTATTCCTTAAAACGAAACAAAATTAATTTGAATTTTTCAAAACAATTCCAATATCAACCATACACCAAAAACAAATTATGAATACAATCTTATCTAATACCCAAAAAAAAAAAAAATAAAAGAAACGCAAAGTTATGTACATACTTATTCATACGTTAAGAACAGCCATATAAATATATGAATATGAATATAAATTTGTTTTTAATAATATAAAAAATCTTTCAAAACAGTGGAAGATATATAGAATTATTCTGAAAACGGTTTCGACTAGTTTCTAGATTCTATAATATAAAATTAAATTTTGTTTCCCTAACATCTCCAATTAACCTTTGAACGAACGGAGAGGCTATAAAAGATATCACGAATTTGGATATTGATCAGGTCAAATAATTCCTTTTTTATAGTATTTATTTATTATTTACTATTATGTTCATTCCATTTTAAATGCATAACGATAAAGCAGTGAAAATTCTATATACTTATAATTAGATTATTATGAATGGATTTTCAACTTAAAGATAATTTCAGTAAAGGGCTTAAAGTTGCTTATGAATTGCATTGCCGTAAATGTTTGGTCAACAGAGCAAAATTTATGAGCCAAATGCCAGTCAAATGAACCCTTTTTTCTTTCGGTTTATGGGCTTATTTATTATTTCACTTTTATATATGCATTTGCGAAAATGTATGGTGCGTGAATGGGAGGGGGGGTTGGTGGGGGAATAATACCGGAGTTCTCCATTCTCATTCTCAATTTTTTTTCTTTATTTTTTTGTTGTTGTTTGTACTTAATTTTTTTTTTTTTTGGATTTTGTTGTTGTTTGTGTGTTGCGGTTTGGCAACGATTTTTGTTGGACTTTGTTGGGTGGCTGGTTGCCTTCTTCTGGTTCATTTTTATGGCAATTTGACGCCATTTTATTGTCACACCGCCGCACACTGGACACTTTAGAGTTGTCTTTCCAGAGTCATAAATTCCGCCACGTCGGCCATTTTGCGGGAAGGGAAGAGATGGGATGGGAAAGGAAATGCGGTGTTTGTGGGCGTTAAAATTGTGGGGCATGGCAAGACATTAATTCGATGCTGGTTGCCTGCTTAGTTACCGGTTTTCCGTAACCATTTCCTTTTTGCTAACAGCTTAGCTACTACTACTGCCACGGTACAACATAATTTATTTGCTATTATAGAAACTTCATTCGTTGTTGATTGGAAACTTACACGAACGTACACACACACACACGCATACATATACAAACACACGTAAGGGTTTTTCAATTTTGCGTGAGGCGACAACAACAAAACATAATTCCAAATGCAGCTAAAGTTATGGCAGGCGTCCACCCGACCTAAAGAGCAGCGATAACTAGCGGCAAAAGAAGTGACAGAAGCTGGAGCAGGAGCAGCTGTGTATAGATGTATATATATACATATATATGTATATATATATGCGTGTATGTGTGTGTGTGTGAAGGACGCAGCAAAATGCCAAACGCAAATGTCGCCAATATCCCAATGGCAATCGATGAAAATTTATAGAAAATTGCGCACAAATAAAATTTTACGTTTGTTTGCTTTTTTCATTTACGATGTTGGCATGTTCTTCTTTCTCGTTCGCTCTCTCCCTCTCTCTCTCTCTCTCTCGTTTTCTTTCTTTCTCTGTCTCTTTCTGGTATTTCACTTTTTCTGTCTCATTTGGTATATATTTCTTGGTCTCTTTCTTAACCTGTTTTCTTGGCTTATTGAAATGCTTTTTCTTGACTGCTGCTCGTCATGGTGTTTTCCTTTTTGCTGGTTCTTATTGTTAGCTGCACCAAAGGCAAAAGTAAAAAGGAAAACCAAAAAGGAAAAAGGAAAAGCGTTTTGCATTGCAATTGTTGCCACCCAACCGACCAACCACTATTATAACCATTTTCCCATCCGTCTGTCCTTTAGATTGGAGACTTACACAATCATATGCACAGCATGTATGTTGAGGTGTAGGGTATTGGGAGTACATACGCAGACTTACACACACACACACATCTCATAGCTGTTAATGTTTACGATTGTCGTTTTCAATTTCAGTTAATTGAAATGGCTCAAAAGGCAGGCAACATTATGCTCTAGGGAGTTTTATTCACTTGCAGATCTCCATGTCGTGTCTTCTGTATCGTATCTATGTATGTACATATGTCTATGTATTTACATATGTACATATATGTTTGTGTGTCTATCTGTTTGGCTATTTGTCTCTTTGTCGTGTTGCCTTTTAAATTTGCAACTCAAAGCGACGTTTGTAGTTTTTGCTTTTTTTATATCCAATCTCCTACACCCTCTCTCAGTTACCTTCACCATGTCTGTCCCTCTCCCTCTCTCTTTCCCTGTGTCGCTGATGCTTTAGTTTATGCTCTTTAATGCCTCGGAAAGTATGCTACATTTTTTGCAGCGTTGTAGAGAAGCGTGAAAAGTTGCTCCTTTGCTCAAAGTGCAGAATGCATCTAAAGCTGCCATGGTATCATATGTGTGTGCGTGTGTCTGTGTGTGTATGTGCAAGCAAGCAGTGCATGTAGCGATAATGCTGATGTGTTATTTATGTACCATCACGTGAAAAAAAACATATACCGTTCCATATGATGCAACAATTTTCACCTTTAAGCCACTCCAAATGATAGCTTAACCAACTATTTTCATTTCAAATACAAATTTGATTAAATTTAAAGCTCTTGACAGTATCAATCCCATATGAGAAGGTTAAGAGCGTTTCGAATATGATTAATAATTAATTTTTTCTTTTAGCCATCAAAGGAAAAAGAAAGCAATGAAAATGGAAATTTATCATTTGTAAGTTTCAAAGTTAAAGCCACAAAACAGAAATAACTTACTCAAGCTCAAGTATGAATAATTATAACCATTTAAAAATGAATAAAATTGGTAAACATAAAGTTTGGCTACGAAACAAAAAAATGTCTTTTTCACACTTCCAGTTAAAACCTACAGAAATATTTACATAAGGTACGTAAGGGGAGAAAAATGTGTCTAAGATTTCAGACAGGCTAACAGTTAGATAGACAGACAGGTGGACATGGCTACATCAACTCAAAGCTTGCTCGAGAGATGAAACTTCTTTGCATATATTACACATTTTTCCGTTCGTATACCCTTGCGAAAACATGGTGATAACTGTTTAAGTTAAAAGTTTGAGTTCTACGAATTTTTACTGTGGCAATTAACAAACAGGGGTAAAATAGATAGGTAAAATACTGAAACTGACGTATTTAACTAACTTGCCAGTTATCATAATGTGTGTACATTAATATTAGTTGAAAATGTTTTTTAACCCAATATTTACTTTATTTTTTAATTTAAAACTCAATTTATTAACAGTTTTAAAACTCAAAAAACATTTGATTAAAATTCATTTGACCTACTTATGTATATGGGAAACAGATTAAGCTCAGTCAGTTGCTGTTATCGCTTGAAAGATCCTGCAGCTCTTTTTCTATTTTTATGTACGTCCATTAGGAGCACCTTATCATGTATTGTTATTAGTGTTGTTTTTTCTCAACTCCGACTCCTTTCCTTTGAAACCATTCCATATAAAATTTAAACAGCAAAGTTTTTTTTGTGGAATGGGAGCCGCATAATTAGTTTAAGCCCGAAGTTCGTGGCGGTTGCTTGGCTACATAAGCCGCTGGGAAATTCCCTAAGAAGAAGAGGTTGTTAATATTTTTGTTTTTTTTTGTTTACGTTGCTGCATAAACAAACAAATTTTCCACAGCTTTAGTATTATTATTATTTTTGTTTTTTTGTTTTGTGTGTGTTGTATTTTTATCTCTTTTTTTGCTTTTGTTTTTTGATTTTGCCAGCTGCTTGCAACTAATTAACTCAATTAAAAATTAAATAACTTAAACTCAATTCTCGTCGCTTCATTTAGCCAAGAAGGGCCTCGAGGGTCCATTTGGTTGTTTCTGTTGTTGTTGTTGCTAGATGGTCCGCATCTTATTGACTGGCAGAAGAATTTCAGCCGCAACAGCTAATTGTGGAAATAGATAAGAGGAGAAAGAGTGAGTAAAGGGAGGGAGAGTTGGCCAAATTAGTAGAAGCAACAACAAACTAACCACAGACTTAAATGCACAAGCAAAACCAACAGCCGCACTCCTAAACAAGAAGAGGATACATACCAGAGGCCACTTTATTCACAAACGAGACCCCAAAGTGCTTTATCTGTTCCAGTCAAAAAGCAAAGATGCAAAAAAAAATAACACACACACACACACAAACACTGCTGCATATCAATAACTATATATATATATTTATATATATATATATCTATATAGATATATTTGTATATCTATGCATATATAGTATATGCATAACCCGAACAAATTTTCCACATCATTAGTTGGTAAACTCAGCTAAAGCAATCAGCCCGTAGGGAACTGTGTCAATCTGTGTGTGTGATTTCATGTATACCCTTAAAATATATATATATATATATATTATATGAACGGGTATATCAATAAATGAAAGCATTTCTAGTCACAGTCAATTTGATTTCCTGAGTTCCACCAGTTGGCTCGAAAGTTTAAACAAATTTTTCTTTTTGAAACAAAATCGAATTACCATATATGTATATTATGGCAAAGGGTATCTTGGAATCGGCTTTATCACTAAATATATAGAACTAAGTGCTTGGACAATTTTTTGGGCATATTCATCACACACCATATTAATCAACTTGGTTGCTATTTTTTTTTGTTCCTCCAACCAAGTATTTCTTACTCTGTCTCTATCTTTACCTTCTCCATCTCTCTCTCTCTCTCGCTTGTTTATTCTCATTGCCCAAAATGTGAGTAAAATTCACCGCCAATCCCAAAGAAAAGGATAGAAAAAAGAAGAGCAACAACAACATAGTACCATATGCGTGAAATGGCAAACTTTATGAATGAGCAAAAGCTCTCGTTTGCCGGTTGGGTATTATTTTGTTTACAATTTGAATAATGGGTATTTTTGCTCAGATTTCCCAGTAAAACACTGGAAAGAAAATACTGGAAACAGTTTCCCATCAATTATAGCAAAAGCCACAACAAAATAAGCTTTGAATATATTTAAGCAGTAGAAAGCTTAAACAGTATAGAAAAGAACCAAAATGTTACGTTCTACATTATTGAAATTCGCAATAATAAAAGGAAGATAGAAGCTTCTGGTATTCGTATCAGGTAAAAGTTAACTTTTTGTTAACCAAAGATCAAGACACAAAACTGCAAAGCTTAAGTTTAGATTGGAAATGCCAAGCAAATTAACAATATTCATAAACATAAAAATATTTTAATACTAAAAGTCATCAAAAATCGAACTATCAACACAAAATAAAATAATAAAAGTGTCATAAAAAATTTAAGCGCTTTGTGTCAAATATATTGGAAATTGATTTAAGTTATTTCAAAATAAACTAGCTGAATATCCTTAATAAATAAATAAACATTTAAATTGTTGCTTAAAATATTGGCTTTAAGGCTTGTTAAAGAATTCCTTTATCATACCGAACTATTACTTATGAAAAATTAGAACATCTCAAAACAATATAGAATTTTTGTATTTGCAATAAAATTTTCCGGCAATTCGTATTCCAGAAATCTGTATGACAAATTCTCGAATCATAAGTAAAGTTTCCAAATACCTCTTCTGGCCTCCTTGAAATCAATAGCAATTCATAGAGGATATATAGTATTAAGTTTATATATACATATATAATCTATCTATTTTTGTAAAATATTTCTTGGTCACGTGTTGGCTTCATGTTTTTCCACCAAATAAACAAAAGTCAATGAATTGAACGATTATCCTCCATTGTCTTTATTTTTTCTTCTTTATTTCAATTCCAAGTTAGACGTCATTTTAGTGGAATGATTAAACTATTTTGAAGACAATTTGTTAATACTGCGATTTTGAAAATAAGAACTCATTAATATATTTTGATTTTAGACAAGGTCTTCAATTGGTTAACACAAACAATACACATAAGCCGATAACTTTATTGTCTTTTGGAGATAAATGCATATAACTAAAATACATACACAAATACACACACACACACACACACACATACATACATACATATACACATATAGAGAGATATAAATATATATATTAATAAAATAGATAACAGATAAGTGCTTAGGCATTAACTTAGAAATTTAAGGAACTTTCTTGAATTTGAGGAGGCATTCAAATAGAGTTAACTGCTTTGTTTCTGGCATCAGCATAAACACAAGCAGACCGAATGCAAAACTAAGGCCACCAAAGGTGAAAAAGAAAATGGAATCGGTGAGGAAATGTTGAAAAGCAGCCACCATTAAGCCCAACTGAAGCGCCTGTTCGCATATCAATATGCCAGCCAGGCAACGAGCCTTATGGGAAATACTGAATGCCTCCGCTGTATAGACTAGAGCAGGAACAGCCACACCGCCGGCCACAATTAGCTCAAAGAGGAGCATAAGCAAGGCAATTGCCTGTAGATTAATGTCATAGTAGGTCTTTTGTACCGATTCTAGATGCTCAAAAACTCCACCCACCATGACAATGATAATGCCGGCGACAAATAGAGAAAGGGAACAGATTTTGCGTCGTCCATGCCAATCGACAAGAAATGAACCAGCCACACTGCCAAGCAAACCGGAAAATGCCAACCAGTATAGGCAATTCATATCACACTCTAGACCATGCCAGCTAACCACAAGAAAGGCACGATTATATGGCAATGAAAGCGCCAATGTGGCAAAAGAGCGTAATAGTAATACCTTTAGTAGGGGCAACAAACGACGTGCCCATCGATGCCAACCGGAGTCTAAAGGTTCCTCAGCAAACTGTTCCCAATCTCTAGCATTGTGCAATTGCCGACAATCTTCGCGCAAGTGCATCAATTCGGTTGCCGATTGTCCATGCAATTGTTTCAATGTATCACCCACAGCCATATCCCGTTCCTGATGCAATAGAAGCAACGGTGACTCCAATCGATGGGCCAAAGCCAATATAACCGCAGCTACACCCAATGCAGCCAAAAGTATGCCATGCAACTGATCAATATGTAAGGCATGTCCACGTTCCAATGGTTCCAAGGCATACCACAGACGTGTGTAAAAGACCTGAATGCAAACGCCCAGCCAAAGGAAGATGCGTTCACAGCTCAGTAGCATGCCACGTATAGATTTGTGTGCCACTTCCGAACCGGTGACCAATGCCTGTACCTGAGTGAGTCCGTAGGCGGCACCAACACTAACGCTACTATAGCAGGCAGCACTAAATAGTTGTGGCAGGGCAAGATTCAATATGCCAGCCATTAGTAAAAGAAACCCACTCGAGGTCTGTAAACATAAAAAGAAAGACGAAAGAAATTTATTGTAGATTCTCTATATATAAATATGGCACTTGATAATACCGAAAACAAAAAAAAAAAATTGTTGCCAAATTGCTCTTAGCAATTTAGTTCGTAACTGATATTGTGCTAATGGCTAATGCAGGTTGATTTTAATCATTTTATCAGTTCCATCAACTTGATAAGCTTTTGATATCTGATGATGATGATGATTAGTTTGGAGAGGGGGTTTTTAGTTAGTTAAATGCCAGCACTTACATATGCCACATTTTTGGTAACACGCTGTACAAATAGAGCTGCCAAAAGTGCACCCAAAGCAGCGCCAATAAACCAGCTCATCATCAAATTGTGTGTGGTATTATTATTTAGAAATTTACCCGCAGGCGTATCAAATATAGACCAGGCCAATCTCATACCGCTACCCACAAATACCATGGAGGCTGTTGGAGAGATGAGAGACACAAAAAAATATCAATGGATCGTATCGAAATCGTTAGAATTACCGTATATATAGGAAACAAATTGGTTTTTCTTTCTTTTTTTTTTTACCTGAGGCCATTGATTGAAATTGCATACGATAACGCCACATTAGACGAAGCCAGGGTAATTTTCCCTCCTCTTCGATAGTTGGTAGTAAAGGCATTTTCTAAATGATTTTTTGACTAATTACCACACACACACATACATACACAATCACACAATTAAATTGCAATTGGCGATTTAACGATAGTGGGCTCTTTCTTGTTCTGTTTTTCTATTTCAATTGATTTGTTTATTTTGTGGTTTTGTTTTTTCTTTTTGTTTTTTTTTTTGTCACCTTTTATTTCATAGGAATTTGTTGTTTGTTTTTCGATGCCTTCCTCATTTTCACTTTGTCACTTGGCTTCGTCCACTCAAACTCGTCTAATTTTTATTATATATATATTTTTTTTTTTTTTGAGGTGCTCTTTGATTTAGAATTTACCGACCGGACGGGTGAATATTGGTGGGGGCAACGCGACTTACATAGCTGACGGCTCGAATCGGTTTGATAAACAGAAGGTATTGGCAAAGTTTGACCGAAACACTCGAGGCGCGAGAACAGAACGGGTTCCCGATAAGATAAATAAAACAAAAAACAACAACGACAACAATAATGCAAACATAGACGTTTAGTTTTCAAATGGTTGTTGTTATTATTGTTATTGTTGCACATATACATACATATGTATATACCTATATTTTGCGAGCTCTATTATCAATATAATGATTACTGGATATAAATAAATTAATTAAATTTGAATGCATAAGAGACGTCAGTTTAAGTGATGGTTCTAGTGGTGGACAAAGAACAAGAACCATTTTAAGTGTTTATCATTTTTAATTGCAACTATCGTATAATTGAGAACCAGAGATCAAAAAATGTTTTTAAATATTTTGATCCTATCAAAGGACACTCTTTAAAATGAGTATGTTTTGTTATCCTTGCTTCATTTTCTGCTCAGCAGAGCTAATATATAAATATTTTATAACCATTTATTTAATTTATAATAATAGAATAAAAGGCTTTCGTCTCTAAATATAATATAGAGAAGATAAAATATATAATATAGACATATACATAAATAGGTATATACAGCTGGGTAATGGATTATATCTATTAGTTATATAAACCCAAATGATATTGCATTGTAATCTTTGTATTCAAACATATTTTTATACCCTGCATTCATTGGGTAAATATGCAAAAAAGAAGTTTTTTCGACTTTGTAGATTAGCATAAGCAGACAAGTATGTCAAATCTATCCGTAATAAATTTGAAGTGTATAATGAAATTATAAAAGGAGTCATATTCCCATTTATATAGTCAAAATCATCAAATTTCGTGTAAAAACAAAAGATTTGTACTACAATTCTCATAATTTGTTATTAATAAGAGTAACCGAGATAGCATGCTTTTGCTGTTTCATACCTATAGAAGGACAAGTTTTTACATTGGCAGAATGGTGCTCTAATGTGTTGACCTACTTATAACTACTTGGTACAGGGTATATTCAAGTCGACTAAAACGTTATGGTACCACTTCTTATTATCGCCAGGTTGTATAATACATATGTTCGACCGACTTTTATAATTTATATGCCACTATCGAACGTTGTTAAGCAAATCTCACAGAGTATATAAACTTTATATAGTTGGATATGTTCTACTCCATGAGTTTGCAAACTTTTAAATGAAACACGACATATTAAAAATATATTTAGGTTTATGTTAGATTATAAAGATAATAAAAAATTGATATTCAAGCAACGAATCATTTATACCTGTTAAATTTTGTAGTCCGTTTCTTACCATACACTTTAAAGTTTACTTAAAGTTTTCTTTTTCTTGGAGTTATGGAAATCTTTTATTACCAAAATAATCATCCAGTGGATGGATTGATATATCGTTAAAAGATCAGAACTGAAAAATAATAATACCCAATAAATTAATTACTAGATTACTTTAATTGACTGTATGTGGGGGAACATATGTACATATCCTGAAAATCGATTGAGAACTTCATATATACTTATTTTACTTACTGTTTTATTGATTTACTATTATAAATGGAACGGAAAGAAAAGGCTTATTAGCTAAGTAGATATCAGTTCCAGGTCGCAGGTGATCAATAAACTATATGCTACCCTCAAATTTTATGAATAGAATAGTATAATAAGTTTATTATATTTTTATTATTATTTGGATCACTTTATTAGTGTAAGTGTTTGATGGGATTCCCCATTAAAGTAACAAAAAATTAATACAAAAAAAAATTCGTATAATTATATATATATGTATATATGTATAAGTTGAAATATTTCGTCATTTCATGGTGATCAGTTTGAATGTTTAATCTATAGCCACTTGCTGATGCAGTTGCTTATTATCAGCATCACAGCCTTATATAAAAATGAAACTAATGAAATTGTGGCCAACTGATAAAACAACAAAGCTATCGACAGTTACTAGCCTATATATAAATATTGTTTTTTTTTCGGTTCTATAGATTAAATGTTGATGTATACTTTTAATTTAAATGCTAAGTGGTTGATAGTCTTACATTTTTGTCATTTGGGTTGCCTACTTCTAGGCATGATGATTATCAATTCATTGCTTTGATCACAAAATGGCGAAACTTTTCCTGTGCCAGACGCAATGTGGTCAATTTGGTCTCTGGCATATGCCAATAGCTCAATATTCCCAACAATTGCACGGAGCCAATAATAAAAAAAAATGCAGGAATATTATTAATGTCTTTGATATGATAACTAAAATTTATACTGCAAATTATCAACTGGATAATCATTTCCAGTAGATAGGCCAAGCCAATGCATGGACGTTTAACGGCCAATGGAAAGGCCTCTGATAAATATGATGAGATTGGCGCAAACGCAATGCCCACAAAAAGTTGATAGATCAAGAGCATCCATAAAGCGGTTCTCATATCATTAACTTTTAGAAATTCGCTGATAGTGAAACGACTTGCCACGCCAATAGACATGCCGCCACAAATGATTAAACCCATTAGAACAGGAATTTTACGTCCAAGCCAGTCCAGTGAGAAGGCACATAAGCAACTACCCACCATTCGAAAAAGTCCAAAGAGTACATATGGTCCAGAGTTGTTGCCATAGACGCTAGTGCTAGTGATCACAACGGTAAAGACGACAATCATGCTTGTACTGGCGGCATATAATCCTCGGAGTAGACAAAGCCGTAGGAGAGCTGGTAATGATTGCCGCCAGGCTTCCATTTCACTCATTGCCAAGTTGTGGGCCAAATATAAACGATGCTCCGTCATTTGATCACATGTTTCAGCGGTAATAGCTTGAGGGCACTGCAATTTGGATAAGGCATTGATGGCGCCTTCCTCATCACCTACTGCCAATAGCTCTACTGGAGACTCAATGCTTAACTGAAAGGCCACACATAATCCAATAATACCGAAAATAGTTTCCAAACCTCCCTGGAACTGTTCCAGCTTAAAGTCACTCTCCAGATCCCAGCTGACGCTGCAAACAATCTGAACGAAAAAGCCAATTGTGGTAGGCCATTGCTCGATTCCAGAGGTAATCGAGCCGCGCTTATGGCAAACAGACAATTCCCCAGCCATGGCCAATGTTGGAGCAAAAGCTAAACCATTGGCCATACCATTCATGTAACTTGCCGCAAATATGGCGCTTACTTTGAATTGAGTGATTGCAGATGCCATACCACCAATTATGACAAGCAAAGAGCTTAGTTCCTGCCGGGCAGTAAACAAAATAAAAAGACATTAATTTAAATAAATAAGCATTATATATGTAGGTTGTTTCATTAGATGTTTTGATTAAACTTACCATTAGCAATTTGTAGGAGCAACGACGACTAAATAAATATTCCAATATGAGACCGATAATAACTGCTATAAACCAACTGATGCGCAGATGTTGAGTTATTACAAATTCGGAATATAGACTATTAAAACCAAAGCTCCAGGCAATGTGCATGCCACCCGATAGGAAAATCATTGCCGCTAAAAAAAATAGTAAAACAAAAAAAAAAAAAAACACACACCTTAAAATTTGATTCAAGCATGACATGCAAAAAAAAAATACATATATGTATATTGAATACCATTTTTTGTGTTGTTGTTGTAGTATTTAATGTTTATATGTAAATACATGTGCCGATATCATAAAATTTTGTTTTAAAAAATGTTAGTCACCAGACAAAAAGAAATTAGAAAAAACACACACACACACACATAGACAAATGATTCATATTTAGTGCATACTCATAAATTATTCACTTGCATTTTTATATTCACTTTCACTTTAATTCTTACCTGCACCCACTGCATTGGCTTGAGGTTGATTACGGAGATCACGATTACAACATGTTCCGGTTGCAGTTCTTGTATAATTTAAATGCTGATTATGTTCTACATAATTATGATGATCTGATGATGATGACACTGACTGAAAATCACTTGTTGAAGGTCTATTTGAAACGTTACCCGATTGCATGACGTTTTTCTATTTTTTTTTTTCGATCCGACTTGGCCGAAATGTTAGACAGCACTACCACAGTAAAAGAAACAAATGTCTGCGGATCGACCTCATGTCATACAGGTGGTAGTTACTTGTTTGGTTTATCAATCGGCAAACCCAAAGTAATCTTATCGCATATTGATTGATAAGTAGAGACACACATACAAAATATTCTATCTATGTATGTATATATTTTTTACTGTTCCTATCACTGCTATTGATTCTATGTGTCCGTGTGTGTACTCACAATGCGACTTATCTTTGAATGTTTGTCCTTTGTTTTTGCCTTTTTCACAGTGTGGTTCAACATATGTTAGATGTATTTATTTTACCATCACCATTTTCTGTTATCATCATTGCATTATGGCAGGGCAGGTAAAACCACAATAATTATAGTTGTAGGATAATATTGTCAAGGTAGTGCTTGATCTATGACCATAGAGTGCTTCAAAACCTTTAAGTTCCAATCTGGAGTCCAGAAGCAACTTATTTTTTTGTATGTGGAAAGTGCAATGGAAAAACTAATAAAGTTCTTCACGCAGAACCTTTTTGGCATTTGTTCTTATGATCACTTGAAATTTGTTAAATCCTGATTTCTTCTCAATTTACTTTTTCTCAATTTATAAAAGTTAATTTTTATTATTGACACCATTGCTTATTTACATTTCATAGAATCGTAAGATATTCAGATCAATTGTTGCATTAATTTTAATTGATTAATATTTTCGACTGTTAGATTTGTGGCCAATTTCTTAGTCGATTTAACATCACTTTGTTCAGTAAATAAATAAAAAAAAATATTATAATAAATAAACTCATGTATCTTATTGAACGTCGGTATTGTAATTATTTAAAATACTCGTTTAAATTTAACAATTTGATTATTTTCTGAACTTCAAGGTCTATTCAAACTAAGGGGATCCATTTATTGCACATAATATATAGTTTACTATCAATATTTTAAGCCCCTATGTATTAATGTTATCAGTCCTTTGTCAGTTGAAGTATATTGGGTTAGATTACAATTTGATATAAAAATATGTGTATTGCTCGAAAAAAAAAATAAAATCGTTTATTAAATTTGGGTTGACTGACAAATTACTGTTTTTCTTTTGTTCTTTGTACAATAGAATTAATTAAAACCTTTACTAGCGATACCTTTGAATTTATCCTGTGCTTCGCGAAGTGTAGTCCTTTTAGTTTCCGGTAGACAGAAGATACCAAGTAGGAAACCCAACAAGTTCAATCCAGCTACACAAGAAAAGAAGATTTTTTCTCCAGAAAAACTAAAATCGCAGACTCCAATGATGATATAGACAATCATCTCTATAACAAAGGTTAAAGCGATGCAATGCTGCTTAACGCCCAGTGGATATGCTTCAGTAAGATATGGCGAAGTGGGAGTAAAAGCTATTCCGGCGAAAAATTGGAAAATGCAAATCATGGTGGAAATGCCCGACATATAACTCCGAAGCTGGTACTGATTGGCTATGCCACTGGCCATGCCACCGCAGACAAGTAATCCAAATATTGTTAGCTTCTTGCGGCCCAAAGATTCCATACAGAAAGTGGCTATAAAAGTTCCCAACCAACGGCTGGTGGCATAAATAATAAACCATACAAAACTTGAAAGATCTGTGAAAATAGGTGATAATATTATGGTATATGTCATATAATTGGACAACGTAAATGCATTTAGGGCTCTAAGATAGGAGAGACGCAAAAATGCTGGTATTGCCCGAATAATGCTTTGACCAACGGTAAGATCCTTATTTTGGGCCAAATAACGTTTATGTTCTGCCAACTGATCGTGTGTCTCGTTAGTCACTGTATAGGGACGCTGTAAGCGACGCAGAATATCAATTGCTTTCTGTTCGTCGCCATTCGCTAGAGTTATAACAGGCGACTCAATGCATAGAATGGCACCAAAAATAATTGCAAGTAAACCATAAATGCCACTGAGAACTCCCTTTAGATTTTCAGATGTGAAGGTATAGTAATAGTAACTTCCTCCATTCTCCCATGAGCTAGTATAAATCGATTGTACAAAGAATCCTGTAATTAGGCATAATTGTTCTATGCTGGCGGCATTCAGGCCACGCATATAGAATACAGACACTTCTCCGGCCAAGGCCAAAAATGGTGCAAAAACTAGACCATTTGCAAGACCATCCAAACAAAGAGATACTGTAACCGCAATGGCATTGATATTTGTGCTAGCAAATAAAATGCCGCCAATGGTAACAAGAAGTGCACTAAATAGCTATCAAATAGAAAGAAAAAAAAAAAAATAGATTTTTGATAGTTGTTTGATTTAAGGAAAAAGAGAATACAATATTTCCACATACCACAACTAATTTCTTTGACACCTTATTGGAAATAAATGCACTTAAAACTGCTCCAATGATTCCGCCAATAAACCAAGCTACACGGATATGTCTTGTCACACTATAATAACCAACTCCACGAAAACCGCTGCTCCATGCAATGTTCATACCGCCAGATACGAAAATGAGGCCAGCTATATAAGATAAAATAGATATGCAAAATATCTTTAGCTAATTGAAAATATGTATAAGAAATCTAATGATGATTACAAGAAGCCATTGAGTTTTTTTTTTTTTTTTTGTTGAATAAACAAAATTAGCTTCGTGTTACATGATATGATTAATACCAAGGTTATCTTATCTCTATCTATCAATAGCCATGACGAAATTTATAGAGTATATATATATATGTATCTTACCAGCGGCCACAGCGTTCGATTGGGGTTTATTTCTTTGATTGCGTTTATACCAACCATCAGCAGGTACCACCATAACGGGGGGTGGTTGGGATTGTGGTGGTGGCTGTGGTGGGGCATAAGCTTGTGGCGGATATACTGGTGCTGCTGGATAGCCTTGTGGTGGTGGTGGTGGATAACCCTGCTGGGTAGGATAACCCGGCTGTGGAGGATAACCATGTTGCGGAGGATATCCTTGGTGTTGTGGAGGATATTCCGTTGGTGGAGCCGAAACGAATCCATAAGCTGGCGGTTCAGGACCCAAATACTTATCGTTTTGCATGTTTTTCTTTTAGGTAAAGATAGACACAACCTCTACCGTTCGTATTTACCACAAAACTGGATGGATGACTGATTCGATGTGTTGACCAAATCAATTTTTGAATTGAAAGAGTTAGCGTGCTTATCGCATTCTTTTGTTGATAATGACAATGTTTGCCATTATATGTGGTCGAATGCAGTGATAAGGATATCAGAATTCTCTGTGTGTACGTGTGTATTTTTTTTTCCTAGTTTTTTATTTTACCAAACTCAAATGCGACGAGCCCTGAAAATCTGATTTCAAGTGGTTGCTTTTTTATGATCATCAAATCATGGGTGATTACCCCCGCACTTTTTGCCACTTTTAAGCAGATGATTCATCATCAAATCCCATGAAAATTGATTAATAACAACAAACAATTTCATAACTGTCTGTATGTATGTACATACATATATATATTTTTGTTTGGTTTCTTTTGATGAAAATTAATTAGAAATCTTTGTTAAACCATTTACTAAATTTCTCCTGTGCCTCTGTCAATGTGGTTAGACGCGTTTCTGGCAAACAGAATATGCCCAATAAAAAGAGTACCATAGATAAACCGCCCATGGCATAAAAATATGTTGCTATACCTGTAAGTGTTGGTAAATAACTGCAAAAGATAAGCCTTGTCAGCAGCTCCATGATATATACCAAGGCAATAAAATATGGCTTAATCGCTAATGGAAAGGCTTCAGTCAGATAGATAGCTGACGCAGTATGAGCCATGCCAACAAAAAATTGAAAACTAAATAGCATTGCCAACGCGGATATCATATGGGGCATTCTCTCAAATAATGTGCCAAAGGCCACAGCAAACGCACCGGCAGCAAAAGTGCCAAACAATGTTGGTTTCTTACGACCCGTCGAATCCATCAAGGGTACAACACAAAGGCAACCACACCATCGTAACATACCGAACATCATATATGGCCAACAGTGAAATCTTGGTGTTATACGTATAGCCGTCTCATAGAGAGCACTCCAAATGACCAGAGTCATGCCCAAGGCATTGAGACAACGCTGAATTAGCAGTTTCAATAGCGGTGGCAATCCACGTTGCATACATTCCGAACACCTTAGTTCACGATTGGCGGCCACATAACGTTTATGCTCATCTAACTGAAGAAATGTTTCACTGGTCACCATATAGGGTCGTTGTAAATGACGCAGAGCTACCACCGCTTTTTGTTCATTGCTCCTTAAGAGTAGATAAACTGGAGACTCTACGCATAATGTTAAGGCCAGTGCCAATGCAATGACACCATAAACAATGCTAAGTACTCCATGAACTTGATCTGCCACAATTGTTAAATTCCAATCCATATGCCAAATTGATGTATAGAGTAACTGCATCATTATGCCAGTATTACAGCTCAATTGCTCCATTGAGGCGGCCAGTAGGCCACGCATACCATCAACTGATATTTCACCTACCGTACTGAGAGCGGGAACAAAAACGAGACCATTGGCCAGACCATCGAGGTAACGTGCTGCAATAATAACGGATGAACGCTCCGGCCAGGCTAAAAAGAGTATGCCACAGGATAAGACTAGACAGGAGCCAATGATCTGAAAGGAAGTGCCAGTAATATTGCAAAATACATGATGATATTGTGAGCTATTACACTTTTTCTCTCTCCCTCTCTCTCTCATCCAATCACTTTCTACATATATCCATCCATCTCTTTCTATTTCCTGTACTCACATAAATGGGCTGTTGTGGTACTCGATGTGTTAGAAATGCCCCAAGTATAGAACCAATTGTAGCAGCTGCATACCAACTGATTTGCATATGAACCGTCATCAGCAATTGTTCCCTATGACACGAATGTATGGCAAATCCAGCTCCCCATGCCAGGCTCATGCCACCCGATATCATTACAAATGAGGCAGAACCCAATGCATTCCATTGCGGTTGATTTTTACGTCCACGTTTTAGCCACGAATTGTGCTCATCCTCGGGCTCATCCTGACCAAACGAATCGTGACCAGACGATGATGATGTCGATGTTGTTGGCACAAACTTATTTGCTGTCATTGCATCACTGTAATAAGGTGCCGCCGGCAAAATCGCATCTATTTATAATAAGCCAAATATTATCAGCTTATCATATCATCATGGCCATAAAAATATCGTGGCAATTGATGTCGATGCTCCTGCCACTGTCACATTCTGTATATTATGGCACGCATTCAATCCAATCCAAAATAGCAAAAAATCAATATACCAAATTAAGAGTTTTAATTAATACGATTCTTTCAGCAATAAATTAGCATTAATATGCAAATCAAATTTACCAAAATTCACGTAGTTTATGACCCATTCAGTTGGCAGTTGGGCGAGAGGCAAAAAAGGGGAACAGTAGCATATTACTGATAAGTTCCACATGATTATAACTACATAAATTCGATAGTCGATCAATAAAGGTTTTTTAGATAAAATAACTCAATTGTAACTTGATAAATGATAAAGTTTCTATATAATTTCTAATGATTTTTAATCTTAGTTTCCGATTTAACGGTTCATACAGTTTTTTATTTTCAAATGCAATCAAATTATTTGTCGAAATCAAAACTATATTATAAAAAATCAGATTCTCTCAGTAACATTTGATTAACTATAAAGTTTGGGAGTCAGTTAAAAATGTTGTACTATGCAAAAGAGAAGCATTACTTAGATTTACTGTTTTATTAAGAAACAGATTACAGAGAGTATATGGTCCTTTTAATGTTCGATCTAGCATAATGGAAAAGAGAGACAGAAAATTACTTAACATATTAAAAAAGAAATTTTATGGAATGATATGTATCTATAGATGAATATAAATATGTACTCGATCAACACAACAAGATAAATTAATTTATTTTTGAAAGGTCAAGTTACCTTCAAGTCATATTTAAGAAAGAATTTCAATTTTCTTAATTTCCTTTTTATATTTTTTAATTCCTTAATAGATGATTAATGACTTTACAAATTTTTAATTGCAACGACAACATGGAAAAAAAAATAATTTTAGTATGAAACACTCTTGGGCTTATTTTTTTTATTGTTTCGAAATAGTCGTTTGAATTTTTCATAAGGCTCTCTGGGATTGATTTGTTCACATAATGATTTTAGTATGGAAAACTCCTTTTTTATACGCTTGCAAAAGTGTATATTAATTTTGGTCAGAAGCTTGCAACGCATAGAAGGAAGCATCTCCGACTATATAAAGTATATATATTCTTGATCAGCATGATGAGCTGAGTTGATATAGCCTTGTCCGTCTGTCCGTCCGTCCGTCCGTCCGTCTGTCCGACTGTCCATCTGTCTAGATCAACGCAATCTCCTCCGAGACCCTTGGAGCCACAGAGCTGAAATTTTGCACCTAGGCTTCTTTTTGCTGCAGGCATTGTATATCTCGGAATCATCCCGATCGGATGACTATATCATATAGCTCCCATAGGAACGATCGGTCAGGAATATTTGATGGGTTTTATATACTTCCTTATGATTCTGGCAAATTATATATATGTAAATCAAAAAGACAGTTTGCAAGGGTATACAGCCGAAGTTAGCCCATCCTTCAAGTTTTTTTTAGCATCCTATTAAAACTGATTTGGCATTTTAGATAAAAGATTTCGTAACTCTAGTCACGCTAAAGGGGTAATTGTCAAGAGTTTTAAAGGTTTGGTATAGCCCAAGAGTAGGTGAGGCTTCTAATTGTAATTGTAAAAAAGAAAATAACGATTCGTCACCGGATCATTAATATGTTATGTAAATATGTTCCTGTGATCTGTTTTGTATAAAGCTTTCAGTTAATCGATATAAAATCAGATGAATTTAAATTTAAATTGTCTTTAAGGACAAATCGCACAATCGTTTAGAAGCGGAATAAATGAGGTAAAGCGGAGTCTGCTACCGGGGCATCCATTTTGGTTAATGGGCAAACGAAATTTTTTTTTTGCTTAGTGGCAACAAATGGCAGGATCCTTCGTATCAGTTTGTCGCCGTCTGCAACTGCATTGCGGCAACATATTAACTTCCCTTTACAGATTAAACACACACCTTTTGTGTATGTGTGTGTGTAAGCAATAGACGCCCACTTTTAGTGTTGGTATTGGTGTTGCCGCCGCCGAGTAACATTGGCAATTGGATTGCATTTGTCGGCTTGTTTATGGGTTGCATTAGTCGTCGCTACGGCCAAAGAGTCGAAGTCGAGCTGGTGCGTATACCCAAAATAAGGCACACAAACACACACAACTAAAAGCTCACACACATACAAGCATATATATATATATGTGATATGTTTGTCAGTCTTTTTCTGTATGTGTGTTTGAAATAAAGAAAGTGGAAAATGGCGCAGAAACTTTTATCGCAGGTATCTTGTTTTCCGCCTTTCTTCTCTTCACACCTCCCTCTATGTCTCTCTCTCTCTCTCCCGTTCGCTTTGTCTATATCTCTGTTTCTCACACTCTCTCAGGCGATTTCCTGTGCACGGAAGGATAGACAAACGCTGGTCGGCATCGAAGTTTTCAACTAGCAACTAAGTTGGCGATAATGTTTGACTATGTGCGCACATGCCATGCCTATCCTATCCTGGACCTCCAGCCTTCAGCCTAAACCTCTCTCTTGATATTTGTTAGCCACCGCCTCCTCCCCTCGATTATATGCTCCTGCCTCATGCTTTTGCTTGGCTAACATTTGGCTGGTGTTAAAATAAATTTAATTTTATCGCTACATAAATACAAGCAGTTTGAGTTTTGGAGTTTGTATGCCGCCTCTGGGCAGCTTTCAAGTTGCTGCCAAGTGACACTTCCGGTTTTGGCATTTCTTTACTTTTATTTACTGACACTGCCAGCTGCAGGCCATAAATACTACCACAGAGGTTGCTTTGTAAATTTCTTTTCCCTTTTTCTCTCTCTCTCTCTCTCTGTCCCTTTGATTGGATTTTGTTTTATTCCACTTTTTTCCATATATATGTATGTATTTTTTCTTTTTTTTCTCATCTTTTCAATATTAATTAGACAGGTCATGGCACAGAGACTGAATAAGTTGTAGAGAGAGAAAGAGAAAGAAAGACAGAGAGGGGAATCTCCTTTATACCCATATCCTCATTGTTGGACTTGTTGGTGTTTTGTTGGATGAGGCAGCAGCATCATCATTCAAATGCGCAACATTTTTATGGCCACTCAAGCGAAAATATGTATAAATAAATGTTATATTGATCTGTAGCCATTTTATGAGCACACAAAAATGGGCAATTTTCCATTTTTTTCCCCTCTCTTTCTCTCTCTGTCTCTCACTCACTCCCTCTTTTTGTGTCAAAGATTTACGAGCTTTGGCCAAAATTGTATATGCATATGTATCTAAGTATGTATATCATAAACTTGGCAGCAAAGCGACGTCTATACTTTTCCTTTAATTTTGGCCTGTCAATAAAAACGGAAAGAGAGTCTATAGGCGGGGTGTCCATATACATACATATGTGGGATGAATGGGTGTCTTGTTGGTTTTAAAGTGCCACACATGTATGTGTGTATATATTTTAAAAATGTGTATGTAGAGTGCTAACAGTGCCTCAAACACTTATAAGACCCATCAAACGATAAGCAAAAAATAACGACAATGATGCAATATGCAAATAAATGATGTGATGACTTGGGTATATTTTATTTAAAAAAGTGTCGCTCTTCATAATTGTCATTAATTTTAATTTTACATGTCACAAAGAGAAATTGTATTCTATTTCGCCACCTCTTTAGCGCACCTATCGCTCAATGTTGAACTTATGCAACTTATGTTAAAGGGATTAGTAATAATTGTAAATTTCTTACAATAAGTGAGCTTTTTATATTTATAATTTGTTCTTTCCGCCAATTTCAAGATTTATAAAAATTTCTTTATTTTTCAGTGTACTCTCTCATATACATATATTTTAATCAAAAGTTTTAGTTAACTAAAAAGCACAATTTTTAAATTAAATTATCAACTTAAAAAGCCAAAAATGGGTTTAAAAAAAGAAAATGAAATCAAAATTGAAAGCCGAAAAGTAATGGCATGCTACAATTGTGGCCACTACTGTATGTGACAGGAATATTGCGGTTGCCTCATTATATTGCTTGCATACGCCATGTGTGCATAATTTAAAATGCATATTATTTCAACACAATACACCAGAGCCATCCTAGCTTGCGACCGTCAAATGTTGAGAAGAAAACATCTTTGCCAAGCAACACACGCGCACGCACAGCAAACACGTTCACACGCATGCATGGCCATACCAGTTGGAAATTGGCTTATCATCCATTTAAATTCCTACTCCATTTAGTACAAGTCTGGTTTTTTAAACAAATAAAAGAATAAAACACAATTTTTGTCTACTAAAATTTTTACATTTTTAAACAGGAGACTCGAATAATATCATTTATTTCTTCTAAACATTCACTTCCGACAAGGATCATTCATAAAATCCATTTTTTCTATACCCATTAAGCGAATATAATGTCATCATAAATAATTAAATTGTTATAGGATAATGTTAAAAAGATTATAAAAACTCTTGCGCATTTGTGTTAAGTAGAATTGTGTCATGAGTTTTTGCCTATTAGGTAATTGGCAAAGTATGCTCATTATTTCCGCGAACATTTCCAACTGGGAGTCGTATAGAATTACTGCATTTCCAATTAGTGCTTGCATACTCTCGGGCGTCACTTTAGAAAATCTGTTGCCATGGTTTTAGAGCCTTAAATGGATGGAAAGAGGTAAGATGATGTGAGGCAAGATTCGCTCTGCCATTCTGCTGCTTGCTATCGCGTGTCCTTATTAGTCTCATTACAAAATTTTGCTGATTAATATCGGGTTTCAATCAATTTTGTTTGTTGCTTATTTTCAAAACTCACTCCATTATAAGGCATTCCAAAAGTCTCACGTCCATGTCGTCGATTGCCATAAACAATAAATCCAAAGTTAATGTACTGAAATAATAGAGTTTTGCTTTTGTATTTTTCGTATATTGCTTGGCCAGTCAGGCTTATCGAGTAAGCATGACTTGATCACATATGTATACATACCTACATACAATATAATACATACATATGTACACACAATCATACATACATATGTATATGTTCTGGCTATTGGCCAAGATTTACTGGCAACATTTAGGAAATTATGTTTATGCAAATCTCAATAAAGTAGCAAGGAAGTCAAGTCAAAGCATAAATTAATTTATCTGAAAAAATACAAGAGCCAGCTAAAATCATATAGATAGACAGTAAAAGCAAGTATAAGCAAGAAAGAGAGAAAGAAAAATGAGTAACAAAGACGGAAAGAGAGAGGGAGAAAGAAAGAGAGACAGAGAGAGAGAGAGAGAAAGAGAGCAAACACAAATCCTGATTAACTTCGCCTGGCATATAAAGAAAGGCAACAAATGTGCACTTTAGCCCAGCCAGGAAGACAAAACAATTGTGAACACACACACATACAATACTCACATATCCTTATTCGCTATACTTGCGTGTGTGCGAGTCCTTGTGTGGGTTAATGCACGTTAATAAATTTCGGTGACATTTGTACCTTTTTTTTATTTTGTTGTTTTTTTTTTCTTTGTTAAGGGGGAGGATTTCACTTTTATTGTTAACACAAGGCAAAGGAGGCGTCACAAGTTTCCTTCATTTTTTTTTTTTTTTTTGTAGCCTTGGTTCTCCAGTTTTGCTTTTTGTCTTTATTGCTGAGGCAACCGTAGACCGTCACGAGTTTGCCATTTCCCAAAGCCGAAGATGGCTGAAAAATGGCAACAATTCATTCGCAGCCAAAAGCGAAGTAGCGCAAAATCTCGTCAAAGGCAACGTTGTTGCAGCTTCAAGGCAATGTAGTTGTAAGTTTTCAAACTCAGAAGGAATAGCAAAAGTAGCAGCAACAGCAGCAACCGTTCGAGCAAGTGATTTGTTTTGGTTCGTTTGGCAACAAATCAGAAGATAAACGACATCGATTGTGGCAAACGACATGGTTTCCAGACCCCTCACACAAAAAATAAAAAAAGTACGAAGAAATATAAGAAAAACGCCAGACATTCTCTTTTAGAAGAACACAAAACAGTCGAATACAAATATAATAAAAAGAAGTTAACCAAAAGGCCAATGAAAAAGGATTGTTCTTGTGCTTGATTGGTAATGCGGGGGGATTTTTGAGGGTCCATTAATGTCATACCATTAAAAAGCTGGAATAATATTTATACCCATATCCAACTAATTCCACCAACTATTTATGGCAAATGTGCGTAGGGAGTACAATTAAAATTGCATTATGTGAATTGAAGCAACTGTTTGTTGTTATTCCAGCAATTTTGTGTTGAATGTCCTTTTTGCACCTGCCTTGAATATAGCATAAGCATTTTATTAATCCCTTGCTATCATTGTTGTTGGCATTTAATTATGCATAACGAGCCAACCAACCCTTTTGCCTTTGTTCAACTCTCCCTTTCATCCTCAACTCCCACGCCCCGTTCATGGCACGATAGGAGGTCAGGTTTACAAATAAATAATTGAAAACAATTATATTCAAATATTCACAGCAGTTGACAACAATCGAGCTGGCTAAACTTTCTATACAATGAATGAAAGTAGCTGTAAGAGCAAATGTGTACAAACTAAAATTATGGTCACTGAACTGCGGTCAGTATGATACATAAGGGTCAATGGTCCGTCGGAGATAACACTAAACAACAATGTACATACGTTTTTTTTTTCACTTGTTTGCATTTAGTTTTTACACTTTATCCGCTATCATCAAGACCATAGGAAATTTCAGAATGTTTCAGCAAGATCTTAAAGTATTGCTGGGCAGTGTAATTGACAAATAATGAAAATTATTTGTCTGAATTGGCAGTCAATTCTTATATAAATAGTATCGGAATAAAACTTCACCATTGATTTGTGTTAAATTGTTGAAGAGTCTACATATATTCATACCAATGAAAAACAGTTGACAACCCTAAACTAAGACAGCATTGACAATTCTAATCGTAGAGTTGCAAGAATTTATTAAGAAAATCAAGCAAAATTACTCCAAGTTATTCTTATTCATCAGGAATATTGCAATATATGAATCAAAGAATTTCATATTTGAGGAACAATTTTTATCTAGATGTTTGTACATAATTAAGAAACATTCCACTGCCTTTAAATATACGTCAGAACAATTTACTTCCAAAGATGAAAATACTATTTCTGAGAGTTACGAAATCCATTTAAAACAATTAAGAAAAACAAGGTAAGGGACTTCAAGCCAGCTTTTATGATATTCTTGACCCATTCATTAGAGAAATCATTCTTATTCATCAGGAATATTGCAAGATACGAATCAAAGAATTTCATATTTGAGGACCAATTTTTATCTAGATATTTGTACATAATTAAGAAATATTCCACTGCCTTTAAATATACGTCAGAACAATTTACTTCCAAAGATGAAAATACTATTTCTGTGAGTTACGAAATCCATTTAAAACAATTAAGAAAAACAAGGTAAGGGACTTCAAGCCGGCTTTTATGATATTCTTGACCCATTCATTAGAGAAATTACTATTCTTATTCATCAGGAATATTGCAAGATACGAATCAAAGAATTTCATATTTGAGGACCAATTTTTATCTAGATATTTGTACATAATTAAGAAATATTCCACTGCCTTTAAATATACGTCAGAACAATTTACTACCGAAGATGAAAGTACCATTTCTGTGATATACAACACAAGCACATAATTAGGAAAAAATAATTTCAAGGGCATGCTTAAATAGGGAATCATGAAATGTTTCAATGTTACTGTACTCTCTTAACTACAAGGAAAAGTAATATAAAGAAAAAAGAAAAATAAATTCAATTGCCTTTGTTGACGTCTCGAGTGCCAACGAGCAACTGATGAAATCTCATACAAAGTGCCGCTCTTTTATTGCAAATTTGATGTGTTTACAAAGCTTACTTTGATGTTTAATCTTTCAATTGATGGCGATAATTTCGACATATCGATAATTTCATATATATTTTTTATCGATTAAAATAGAGATGATATTCTGTCATTATTTTTGTTAAGTCCAGGAAGAATGGGAGTGATTTCCAATAGATCTCTACAATTAAAAAAAAAAAGTCTCTTATATATAAGTACATTTCGCCACCACTGAATATTTGAAATACTTCGCCGGAAATATTGGACAGCTTTTAAACTTCTAGCTTAATTACAACAAAGTCATCGTTTTTTATTTAAAATCGAAAATATTTACAACAAATAATATAAACTTATGTAGAAAAGACAGAACAACATTTGACGAATAGCTTGAAACATTTATAAAAAAGGGTTTAATAAATTGCTTTGAGTTTTATGAAATTCGCAACAGTGGGCACTAAAAAACTTAAAATTGTTTGTCGATTAATTGATCTCTTTTTTAGCTTTTTCCGTTTGGCCAGAATTGAATTGAAATCACTTACGCGGGAGAGTGGGCTAACTTGATGACGCTCAGTGTACATACATACATATGTATGTATACATGTGTATATAAAAATATGTACATACACATATATATTGGGTTTATGTAAATATGTATGTTGTGAAGCTGCTTTGTTCTTTGCAAAGTCTTTTGTTATCCTTAAACACATATCCCGGTCATACATCATCAACAATTGGCTAACATTTGTCATCAACTCAATAATTGTCAACATGCAAATAAACAAATTTCCAAAATGTTCTACCAAGTGCTTGAAAATGTTTTCCCATTTATAAGAAAACAAACTCAATTTAATTTGCCAAAAAGTTGACAGGCAGGCAAAAGCACAGAGGCACCGGCAAGGGGTAAAAGGCGAACGTACAGTGGGTTGATGCCATTGAGAAAAAATCAAAGAATCGAACACAAAATATTTGTAATATAGAAATGTTTAGAGTTCAGATTCATGTCAAAAATACTACCACCGTCTTTATTCCATTAAGATCAAATTTTAATGGCGCGAATTCTTTATTTTTAATATGTGGAATAAATATCAGATATTCAAGACCGAACCATAAACTTATCCGTCATTTAATATCCAACCATTTGACGAGATTTTCGTAGTTTCAAGAGGCTCATGAGATGATGATAAATATTTTCATAAAATTATACATTCCTTCTTTGAAAATACTGTTGAAATACGGCGATTATTGGTTTTTAATATAATTCTTCTATTTGTATAACAAAATTAGTTTTATTTTAATCCAATAAAAGTACTTTCCATATAAATGCAACCACTGTGCGGTGGACATTCAAAAGAATGGGGAAGATTTTGCTGCCATTTGAACTATATACATAAATATAAATAAGCTTAACACTGCAAGGCTGCTAATCTGGCTGACGAACAGGTCGACCGGCCGGTCGGTCGCTTGGTTGGCTGGGTGACCCTTTTCCATTTTGTTTTTCTTTTTTTTTTTTGTTTTGATTCCAGTTGGATCTCCATTTGCTTTGCTGTTGACCCTTTCATTCGTTCCACAGTTGAGTGCTTGTCGGCCTGGGTCTCGGCCTGGTAAATCTGCATATTTCAGTGTTAATCCCACTTTGGAATTTATAAAATAAATTATTTACTTGACGAGCAACAAAGCAAGAAAAAGAAAAATGAAGCTCATGGGCATGAGAAATGAAAAATTGCCAAAGTCTGGCAAAAGAACGAAAAACTAGATGAAAGATGGTCACACAGAATGACAGTAAGAAAGAGAGAGATAGAGAGAGAGAACTAGCGAGACCGAAAGAAAGTAAGAGCGGGAGGGCTAAATAGGCTCTACTGGTAAAGTAGTTTCAAGTCTATTTAGAGGAATGTAAAGCCAAACAATTGTCGCCATGGCTTTAAGGTTTTGCTCAAATTGCAGACCATGCTGACGTGGCACAAAATGAATTGCACTTGATTGTGGCAAGAGGAACGCAAAACGCAGGTGAGTTCCCAGAGCAAAGTGCATCGTTAGTCGAAAATTTACGTGGCACGTTAACACCAGAGTGCCAAAAACAAGCTAGGCACCTAGGACCCGGTGTCCTCTCGCAGCCATTCCCGATGCCACTACCTTTGCCAGAATTTATGCTTGTGAATTATGAATGGCAATGGCGTCTTGGCGAAAATACACACAGACACACACACACATACAGACAGTCCCATTCATAGACACATACACATATAGAAAGAGAGAATATGAGAGAAAAAAAAGTCTTCTTTGCGTGAATTTATTTGAAAGTCAGCTGCAGAAAATGTTCTGGCTTGTGTTTTAATGTATTATAAATTCATATGCGTCGCCGATTAATTTCAATTTTTCCCTCGTTTTTTTTATGTTATGTTTGGTTTATTCTTTTCCACCTGAAACTCTTCCACACTCAATGCCCCATTACTTATGCTGTTTTTAATTTGCTAGGTTCAATGCACGTGCCACAAGCCCCAAAGAATCCGCTTCCTTTCTTCCACTATGGCACACACAATCAAACGCAGACACAGATAACCTACATACACACACATCTATACGCAGATACGTATAGATACGCAGACATATATGTATTTGTGTGTATGAATGTATGTATGTACATAAAGGAGAACAATGTAACAATAAAACCTTTTGGGGCCTCAAAGCTTGTTTTTGTTACTACTCTCCTCCATCTCGTCTGCTACTTACACCTGTCACTGCGACTTATGCACTAACTATGAAAATACCCAAGGTATTCAAGATATTAATCGTCGAAATAAACAAATAATCTACCATACGAGCTGGTATTATTTGTCCTATAATTTACCTGATTGGGCCTTTAAGGGTGATATGTAATATTGTTTTTTTTTTTTATAAAAAGTTATGGATAAATTTTAATAGTAAACGTATTAGTAGTATACACAAATGAATATAGTTAAAATATATAAGTTTACAGAATTGTAGAAATATTCGCAACTTATAGGTTAGGTTTAGAACTGGCCCACAGTAGCGCTAAAGTGCACATGAGCAAAAGGAGTGAACAGGAAGGCATATAACTGCAACATTTATGTATGGAGGGAATTACATAAATTTTTTTTGGTTACTTAAACTTCTTGTCATGGTTAATGATTAACGTTCTCAGTAAATTAAAACAGGGTAACTGTTGGGTCGAAGACCCAATCTCATTTCCACATTAATTCTTTGGGATGCTTTTGTTCTTTTATCATTGTTATGAAAGTGTTTGTCGAAATTGATGGGAATAGACATGAAAAAATTGTGTAAGCTTTGTTCATTCCATTTCATAAAAAATGTTAAATTAAAGAATAAAAGAAAGAAATGAAAATATTGAAGAAATGCTCTTTGATGGGTATCGTTTATGCATAGCTAATGAAATGGAAGAAGTTTAAGATTAAATTCTATTTCGGCAACAGTTTGATTCATTATATTCTAACTTACTTACATTTCATCCTAAGGGAATAGATATTTTCCATTGGCATTTTGTTTTCATTTGAACAATCAAATGAAAATCCAATGTAAGCCTTTTGCCAGGCAATCGAAAAAAGGGCGCCTAAAAATGGCAATGCCAGCAAAATAAAAAAACAACAACAAAAATCTGTGAGCCAGAAACAATTTCAATCATAATGAAACTTGTACACTCTACTAGAATATTTTAATATATTTTTGATATATAGTAACATGAATTTGATACCCAACAATTATATAAAAAAAAATTAAACAAAATATAAATTTCGACTTTAAAAGTTTACCAATTAAAGAATGTTAATTATCCCACATCGATTGTAAAACTGCAAAAGAAATTATATCGAATAGCATTTATTAAATATCAAAATTTTATTGGTTTTCTTAGTTAGTCAATTTATTAAGCTAACATTATTTTCTGTTTATCTCGCTTCGATTTGATATTATAGCCTATTTTGAAAGAGTATTACACAACAAAGAAAACGGAAGGAAAAAAAAATTCAAATTCATTCCCTTTGGCATATTTTCCATCTATCCTCACTCCATCTTTGTTTTCTTTTTAAAAAACAATTGATTTGTATTTTGGTCTGGCCGGCATGTGCCATACATTCGTATAAGCATTTATTGTCTTTGGTTCGGGTCTTGTTAGCCAAGATTCAAACCAATCTCGTCTGCTTGGCTTGGCTTAAATTCATTAAATTCTTTAGATTCCACTCTTAATCAAAGGTTGCGACTGCTGCATATGAATATCATTCCTTTACATTATCATATTGAGTTTCTTTTTACAACTCAACAGCACATAAACACACACAAGCCCCCAGACTCACTCTGGTTCTTCTCTATATCCCCTTACAGTTGTGCCCTCCCCTCCTCCCCCATACACACCGCACTCGCTTTCCATATGCCTCTTCAAATAAAAAGTAATAAAAAAGCACAAAGGATAATGCGTTTTTAATGGCAATGAGTTTGGCTTTTGTACCCGAGCTCGGCGCCTTTTTGGCTTTTTGGCCAGGCCAACTTTGTATTTTCATACCCAAGGTAACATAGGGGTATACTAAATCCAATCAAAATTCATGTAAAATATAGAATACCCTTCTTAGTAGTATGTATATTCTTCATTTGATTTTTCTGGTTTCTTTAACCATTTGTCGTATGCCTTAAATGTTTTTTGATTGGCTTTCTTTCATTATCATTGACCGACAAAGTTTTTTAGTGCATTTTAATATCCGAGCTATAGAATTCAATCGAGTTTATTTTTCAATCCTTTAAATATCTGTTTCCTATTCGATACAGGGTATGCAAAAGACTAGACGCTATTTGATTAGTAAAATGTTTTTTTTTTGTTTGGTGTTTATTTGCCTTACACACACTGAAAATAAAAACAGATAAAAAATGTTTAAAAATAAAACAGAAAAATTTGTTTTTGAAATGTTCCCAAATAAAAAAAAAAAAAGAAGGAAAACGAGAAGTAAAAATTGTTTAATTAATTTTTTCTTGAACGGGGCAAAATTTAAAAGGGCAAGCAAGCAGAAAAGAATTATGTAGGTGAAATTTTCAGCAGGAAGCAGCAACAATTTTTTGCCCATTTTTTCACTAAGAGAGAGGCAGACATACAGCCAAGGGGGGGGTTAGGTACACTCAACCGTTGTGTCCTCCAACCCACTCCAACCCAAGTCACGCCCATACGTGTTGATTAAGCGCATTCACTTGACTTTATTAACGACTGGAGCCCGAGCGCGAGCTGTAGCTGAAGTTGACGATGATTATGATGATCATTATGATGCTTAAGTCTGAGTCTGAGACTAAAGCAAAAGTTTAAACAGTCATCCGCAGGAGTAAGAGATACAGTTTCTGTGCCCGACCTTTTCATTCATCATCTAGGCAACTAGTCAGCTTTACAACACTTTTCATTTCGTATAATTATTCAAACAAAAGAAGAAAAAAAATAAAAAGAAAATATCCTGCTAAAAACTTGACTGACTTTTCACAAGTTGCTGTTTTCGTTGCTGCGGCTTTACATCATTACCAGAAAGAGAGATAAGAGTGAAGCCCCCCTTTATAGTACTGTATAGTACGTTGGCATCCATGGCACGTGACTACTCATAAGCCATTAGACGCGCCGTCACCCATTCCATAGCATACCCATAGAAAACCTCATAACAGGACCGCCGTCATATAAGAGAGAGAAAAAAAAAAAATCTGACACCTGTATGTGAAGAAATGTAAAAATGTAAATTAATTCATTGAATGAATGAATCTTAATATGGTCTCAATGGTTCAGTAGTAGCTCAGTATGAGGTTAGGTATTAACTGTAATCAAAATTAGTTTTATAATTATATAAAGAAACAAACTATTAGAGCAGGATAATATAAAATATGTCTCTATATACAATATATTTTGGTTAAATGTTATCAAATCTATCAAAAGATATCGAAATATGATAACTTTTACTGTCAAGTCCTGATCCGGTCCTGAATGAGAGCCGCTTTACCATTGCCCCACCGAGTGCGTTGTTCTGCTACGTTCTGCTTGTGTTCTCGTTGTCATTCCTTGCAGCTCAGCTCGGTGACCAGACCAGTTTGGATTGTCGCTGGTAATTGTTGACTAATTGAAGCAGGCAATGGTAAAGCTTTGCCAATGTCTGCGTATAGGCAGGGCAGTGGGGTGACAGGCAGGCGAAGTCAGGAGGGGTTAGAGTAGTAGCAGTAGTAGTCGTAGATGCCAGGAACATTCGTCCAGTTCAGGTTCAGTCAAGTCGTGTCAGTGATTTAGAGCGCGCTTAGCAGTTTGGACATGTGTCGTGTCTGTGGTTGCTAATGAGCTGCAAATCGTGCCGCCTTGTGTACGTGCAAAAATCCTTTTTGACACACAGGACAACGACAATGACAACGACAACAGAAACGATAACGATAACATGAGACATAGGTCAACGTTAAGGCTTAAATGTCATTGACTACAATGGCTTAACCCATTACTGTCCAGTTATTAAAATCTTTATTTTTTTTTTAACTAGTTCTTTTTTCCTTCTGTTAATTAATAACCTGTCATAGTTGCCATGTGGCAAAAGTGTTGGCAATTTATCAAATAATTTTCCAACGGGTTTCATTTTTATTTTGTTCAATTTTTAAGCAATTACTTTTTTGGCCTCCTGAACTAGTCTAGTCTAGACTTCACATTTTTATGGTCTGCCATAAAATGGCATTTTTATTACCTTTTGAAGAAACCAAAAGCTGTAGTAAAAATAAAAAAAAAACGAAAAGTGAAATTAAATTAGTTTCTAAATTTAAGTAAAGTTAGTTTTACTTGTGTGTTTATGCGGACACACTACAAATGTAAATGTCAAATAAAAGGCAAAAACTGTTAACTGGTTGAATTGGGTTCGAGTTTGAGTTTGGGCTTGGGGTTTGGTTCACTTTGATGGGTGTCCACTACTTTCGCTTTAGATTTACGTTGCGTTTTTAGCCAGGGACCCAAATTGTTATGCAAATCAATCCAATGAAAGAAAATCAATTAACTAAAGTAAAGACACATACACACTTTTACAGGCTAACTGAACAACAATGGGTAATCGATTGGTAGGGCAGGGGGATGCAGTACCCTTTGAATGACTCTTTTTTTTGGTTTGAAAATTAATTAAAGATCATTTCAATGAAATTCAATTTTTGGTCATTTTAATGTGAGCCGTGTGTAGCAATTACAAATCCGCAGACAAACACTTAACACAATATGTAAATATGTATATTTAGTATATATGTATCTATATATAGGACGTAGGCGGAGCGATGAAACTAAACTGGGCGTGTGTGGTTATGTACACATATATGTATATACATACGTGGGGCATGCGGCATGTGGCACAATTGTCATTTGTGTTATGCACGCTGAGAAGGAAATATTCATGATTGTAGTTAACAAGGACAATTATGATTGATTTATGTGTGTGTATAGTTATGTTCGTGTGTGTTTGAGGATGAAGGTTATATGCGCATGCCTTTATCCTTCATCTCAACCGATATACCGCATGTATGTACATATATGTGTGTCTGTATTTGTGTGTGGAGGTTTATGGCAGGTAACTTAAGCTTAAAGTTTCCCATTGACTATTAAAATGAACAGTCATTAAAATTATGACTTTACCTTTGCATAAAACTTTGCATATATGTATGTGTGTGTGTGCGTGCATGTGCTGTTTATATATATATATAAGTATATATATATATGTATATATACATATGTATATATATATATGTATATATGCTTGTTTGGTTTCGTCGTTAAATGTTGCCCCAAAAACTTAGACGCACTGTATTAACATTATAAGTGGCATTTTATAGGAGAAACATAACATTTAATTAGATTACTCCATACAAACACATACCTATATATCTACATATGTGTATATACACACATACATACATGTAAAGAGGCGCGTAAAATGCCGCGGGAAAATCAAAAGGTAAACGAAAACTCATTTACATTTTGTACTCGGCTTAACTATCTTCATTTAGGCGCAGGTGTCTTCATTCCCTCATCCTATTTCATGACAAGAAGGTGTTAACTTATAAGTATTTATTAAAACAACTTTAGCTATTGTTTATGCAAATGACAGAGTGGATGAATTCCTTTTCCATTATGTTTAATATATATCTATGTATATGTACATGCACACAAGCCTGGCAATCAAACGAATGAAAATCGTTTTCCAACAATTAAAAATATTAATAAAGGAAATTAGGCTTTGTTGCAAATTAAATTATGAATGGAAAAAAACAAACCTTCAAAGGCCAAAAAAGTAATACTAAAGAAAACAGAATTGAAGAAACTAATTAAACAAACAATGTATCCTCGGAAACTAGTTTATGCTCATTAGAAAAATCAAGGAAAATGACTTCAAATGATAACCTTAACCTTGTTCACTGGAAAATTCAATTGTAAAAACTATCAATGGAAAATGTTTCTTTGTCCTATTCATCAGGAATATTGCAAGATATGAATCAAAGAATTTCATATTTGAGGAACAATTTTAATCTAGATATTTGTACATAATGAAGGAATATTCCACTGCCTTTAAATATACGTCAAAACAATTTACTTCCAAAGATGAAAATACTATTTCTGAGAGTTACGAAATCCATTTAAAACAATTAAGAAAAACAAGGTAAGGGACTTCAAGCCGGCTTTTATGATATTCTTGACCCATTCATTAGAGAAATTACTATTCTTATTCATCAGGAATATTGCAAGATATGAATCAAAGAATTTCATATTTGAGGACCAATTTTTATCTAGATATTTGTACATAATTAAGAAATATTCCACTGCCTCTAAATATACGTCAGAACAATTTACTACCGAATATGAAAGTACCATTTCTGTGATATACAACACAAGCACATAATTAGGAAATAATATTTTCAAGGGCTTAAATAGGGAATCATAAAATGTTTTAATGTTACTGTACTCTCTTAACTACAAGGAAAAGTAATATAAAGAAAAAAGAAAAATAAATTCAATTGCCTTTGTTGACCTCTCGAGTGCCAACGAGCAACTGATGAAATCTCATACAAAGTGCCGCTCTTTTATTGCAAATTTGATGTGTTTACAAGGCCTACTTTGATGTTTAATCTTTCAATTGATGGCAATAATTTCGACATATCGATAATTCCATTTATATTACCCTGCTTTTTGTATCGACAACAAAGCAAGAACAATAATAAAAAGAAAACTACATTGTAGAACACACTGTTTATACATACATGTTACATATTGTAAATTCTAAAATTTGTGGTAAATTTTCTAAAAGAAGACGGCCCATAGAATTTGGACAGTGAAAAATAATTTAAAAAGTGTTTTAGTGTGACCATAAACTGAAATTTGGGAATAGGGCTAAAACTAGATTTGGGTTTGGCTACATTTAAAAACGAAACAAATTTACGTAAATTATTGATTGAAACTAGTTTTTACTCATATTAGTTTTACATACATATGTAACTGTATTAGCCAAAGATGATATCCGTTCACTTGTATTTTTGTTAAGTTATTGGTAATAAATTGTTTTGACGTATATTATTATATATATATACATAAATATATCGTATTTATATTTATCTAGTTGATAACCGTCTCTTAAATGCATAGCTATTTCATTTAGATCAATGCTCTTATCCAATTAATAGTTTCTAAAATGAGCATGGAAATGTCTTTCTATTTCTTGTTATGTTTTATCCTAAAGAGTAGTTGAGGAAAAACAGAAAATTATGAACTAGAATTTACGCCAATCAACGATTGAGCAAATGATTATGATGCCCTTTCACTTCCATTTGCTTGTTATGTCGCATTGACAACAACTAACTACACATGTTCCAACTAACGAAACGACTGCACACATACTTTACCCCATACCCGGTTAACTGATACAAGAGACAACATAGAAAACGACAACATTTTCTGCAGTTACATGTGTTTTTCAGCATTTCGATTTTAGACTGGTTGACACATTGACAACGGCACACGGCACATAACACACAGAACACAAACGCTAGCACGGTAGGAGGAGATGAAGGGGAGTGGTTGAGAGCCAGGCAATCCCAGGCAAATGCTAGTAACTTTTTTTTTTTTTTTTTTTGCGATAACGTTAAATTAGACATCAAGTTGGCAAAGTACACAAACAGTGATACCCACGTCAAGTTGCCCAGATGACGATGACGATGTCTGATGGCTGATGGCATGGCCCGCGCTTATCAGCACTGCCAGCTCGATGAAACAACAACAACACAAGCCACAGAGTAAGCGGATGAAATGCCGCCATCATGTCGTTCGACGCCTTGCAGGGAAAAACAAAAACAAAAACAAAAACAAGAGGAAACAAAAAAAAAAAAAAAATGAAAACGAAAACCATACACAAACATACAAAGTGCAATGTTGCACTACTTACATTTAGTGGGCGTTAGCTGATGGCGCACATGTTTAAGGCGCGGCAGGCGTGTCGTCTGGGTCTGGTTCTATGGGTGGTAGTAATGGCCACGCCCTCGTTTACATGACGCAAATGCCTTTGCATTCATGAGCCACCATTATCAGAGCCAAGTCATCGACTCGTTGCGCTTAAAGCAAACAATGCGGCGGCCATCACTCAACTGGCTGAAATTCACGCAATATGTATACACTTATACGGCTAAGATTGTGTCCATGTCAATGGCTATAGTAGTTATGCATATGTAGTAAGCTTGCTCGTATCTCTACGTCAGCGACACAGATCTCTTTGGCCCGTGGCCACACACCACACACACGCACAACATCCTTTAGCAACAACTTGAACAATTTTAGAAATAATTTCTTATAAGTTTCCTTTTCCTTAAGAAAGTTTAGTTGGTTGGCATACCCTTTCTAATGAATAACTTCAATTTGGCCAAGCCATTTGCCAAAATGTATATATATTTGTACCTACCTTTGGCCAATAGAAGTTGAACCAAAAAAAAAAAAAGAAAAATAGGAGAAAAAAAGTTTGCCACGCGTCAAAGTTCGGGGAAATGTTCACTCGAAATTCAAAATGAAATTTTGCGCCAACGTCGAAGAGAAAATCAAACAGAAAAAAAAAAACCAAATAGTTAAGTAAACTATACGACTTGCAAATACCCTTAACAAAGTTTCTGGGGGATAGAGCATAAGTTATATATATATAAAAGTCAATATAAACTTATTGTTTACCATTTACTTTTTGTATTGCCTTCATTTTTTTTTATTCTATTTGTTAGTCGTTTTTGATTGATAGTTTTTCGATGTGTATAGTTAATCAAAATATTTTTATGCAAACGGGTAGAAATAGGGGTGGAGATTGGAACGGAGAAGCGGAGTGACATAGTTATGGGTAACGCAATTTGATAAGAATAGAAATATGAATCCAGATACAAACAGAATAAATGATACGTGAAATGTTGAAAGAATAATAGAAAGATATGTACAGAAATGTATATATAAGAAGATATGGAAACCGCTTGAAAAATGGACAGCCATACATAACGAAGTTGATCTTGCTGATTGATATTTTTCAAGAATATACACATACATACATATATATAGATTTAATATATTGCTCTTTCAATTCCAATATACTCTCTCTTTTTCTACAGAACCAGGGTATGAAAAGGCAAGTAAGGGACCCAAAAACCAGCAGGACCAGAGCAACATCAGCGAATAAAACTTTTGGCTGTTTTTATAAATGTTTATTTTGCACAAAAAACAATGAACAAAAAAAAAAAAAGACATGAACAAAGAATGAAACGAAACGAAATGACGGCCAAAAAGTAAGTAAAAAAGGAAGCTGCCAAAAAAGGTGAAAGGCAACAACAATAACAATAAAGGCAACTGTAGCTGCCTTTTGTTGGTCGTATTTGTCTTAAACAAGGCCAACAGCAGCAGCAGCAATTTTTGTAGCTTTCTTTACTTTTTTTTTTGGTTTTTTTTTTTGACTGCTTTTTGTTTTTGTTTCGCTTTCGCCTTCAACAATAATTTTGCTACTTAGACGGATTTTTCTATTTGTGAATCAACATTTTATTTGCTGACAGGTGTAAAATTGCTGCAGCCTCACACCCCTCACACAAATTTTGTCTCGTCTTCACATCGGCCCTTCTATAAAGTTCGACATTTGCCAAGTTTTCCTTTTGCCAACAGATTCCATTTTCCCACCCTAATTTTCGTTTTGCCCTGCACATTCTTCGCTTCTTCTTGGTTTATTGCTTTATTTGGCAGACATTCGCTAAGGATAATTGCCAGGCGCGAAGCAAGCGAAGACGATTAGTTTAATAGTTACCATTAACAATGCCCCAAACATTCCCATTTCGATCTACATAACAAATATATATGTATGTATATATGTACATATATATACAGATATTTATATATGTGCTTATCTATGTGTACTTACTACTTATGTGTGTATTCCTATGTGTGTGTGTGTGTGTGTATACACTAGACTGGCTTTTGTTTGGTTTGTAGATGGATACCAAATTGAATCGGTTTCCGTTAGCATAGCTACAAATGCGCATTCATAATACTAACTGTATGCATATATAAGATAATCGATACTGATACTGCAAAGCCGATTTAACTATAAATTAAAGTGATTTACAATTTATGGTTAAAAATTTAAAAGCGTTTGTATGTATTGTAAATTAGATAAAAAATATAATGAATAAGAATAATATAAATATAATATATTAAAGCTATAAAAAGGATCTGGAATGAAAACCGGTACTCTGATGTAAATATAAGACCGAAATAGTATTATTTGGAAGATTCCATATCTTCCTCTTTAGACAGACTTTGTCTCTTTGACTTTGACTCGAAATAGTTATCTGTTGCCAATAAAGGAAATCCTTCATTGCTAACTAAGAGCAGCTTTTTGCCTTACCTAAATCAAGTCGATTATTTTTTAACCAGATAACCATTGAACCTTTCTAAATATTTTATTTTTGATTAACAACAATATATAATATAAATAAAATATCTTCTAAAATCTTAAAAATTTCTTATTTGCATCTTGATCAACTCTGCGTATGAGTAATAAAAAAATTTACTAGATTCAAAATTGATTACAATTCTTATTTTTATATATATGGAAATAATGTAATAAGTTTCACAAACTTGACCGCAAACGAGTGCCACACAAAAATGAATCAATAATACTGAACTAAATAACTAGTCGTATGAGTGATATTTCTTTCAAACTTTTTTTTGCCTCTTCCAATGAAAATTTGTTAGTTTCGCATTAAACATTTTGTTGATAAATCCTTAAAATTTCCATATACATTCAGTATACGAAACATGACAAAAGACCAGTCTAATGTGCATACATGGCATATACAGATATATGTATGTATGTATATGTATTAGTTTATATAGATGATATTACGCATACGCTATGTTGCCCCCCATTGATTGCATTAATCAAAGCAAGAGTTTGACTGGCAGCAAGGGCAACAGCTTTATAGCTAGACGAAAACAAAATTCGTATATTTATTTATATATATACATAGTTCGTTTATTTATTTTTTTTGTTGATGTTGTTGTTGTACATTTTGCATTGAGTTTCCATAATATAAATAAATAATGTTTGCTGCACTTTGCCACTGCTTGCCATATTTTATTTTATTTCTTGTATTATTTTTTGTTTATGTTGTTGTTGTGATGTTGGCAAATATTTCACACATTTGCGTATGGAGCTCAACGTCAACGCCAGTTGCATCTGAAGTGCACCAGAAGAAGATCTTCTTCATATTTTCCATCATCAATATATACTTGTATGTATATTTGAATATGCGAATATGTATATAGATGTATGCATGTACATATATATATGTATATATATATATATATATACAATATATTTGAAATGCTAGCAATTTCCCCGTGTTTGCTTTTGGCATGCACGTGCAATTTTTTCCCATTTCCTCGACTTGAAAATGTTTTGATAAATATGCACGACTTGAGTTTTGAAGTAGACGTCGACGCCGACGTCGACGACGAAGAGTTTCTTGTCAGTGAGTGAGTAAGTGAGTGAGCGGGACACATAGACAGGAGAGATGTTTGAGGGATTGGGTTAAGGGAAGGATGGAAGGACGGAAGAGTGGTGCGGTGCGGTGAAGAGCCTTATTTGCGCAATTTGATTGCACAAAGTTGGTTTGGCAATATGCAATATAAGAAAAAATGTTTGCTTCTTATATGCAGGAAAAATCCCATAATGAACATATCAATAAATTGCCAGCCAAATGGCAAACATCTTACCGCAAAAACTAAAAAGAAAAATCGAAATAAATAAGTAAAAATAAAAAGAAAAATATTAACAAGCAGAAGAACTCAGTGACTTTCGTTCAACTTTGACATATACCGACAACTGTATACCCTATACTTAATTTTATAGTGAAGCTCACTGTTTGATAGTAATGTTAAAACTTGAAATAGTTTTATTACCTATCTATATTTAATAGGCTTTTCACGCAATTTATCAATAAAATTTTCAATCAAGCTTTTATATAAATTTACTGTAGAATAATACGAATTCGTTTTTGCTTAAATACAGACAAAATAATTTATTTTCAATTGATTAAAATTTTCCAATATAAGCAGAGATCAAACATCTGTAGTTCCATAAATTGTTTTTTTTTTTATAAAAATTTATAAAAGTTCAAATTCGGGATATTTCTGAGTGGTGGAGTTTTAAAATTAATAAACTGATTATTGAGCAAAATAAATATACCCTTACAGTAAGGGTAGAAAATGTGGAGTTTTGGCTGTTTGTGATTACATAAAATATTTTATTGCAAATACATACATCGATATAAAACTTTACTTCTTGGCACTTCGATTGGCCGGGTGTTGTTCCACCTCCCCCTCGCGTTAGCTCTTTATCCACTTAAAATCACATAAATTTTGGCCGCAGTTACAAATTATTATCCAATCAAAAGCCGAAAGTAAAAAGAAACCAAAAAAACAAAAAACAGAAAAGGGATAATAAAAATAAACGAAATTATAAGCTGAGCGCATAATTTTGATAAAGCAAAAGATGCGCCACAGTCGAAGCAATTTTGACTGAAATAATAAAATTAAATTAAATTCATTACAGATTGCTGGCAAAAAAGCAAAAAGCAAGCCAAAACGAAACGAAAAGCGAACAGAAAACAAGACCAAAGAACAGAGAGTAAAAATGAAAGAGAAGGATAGACTGAGAAAGAATAAGAGAAAGAGAGAGAGAGAGAGAGAGAGAGAAAGAAGAAAAAAACGAAAGCAAGGCGCGTTCAGTGTTTATTTAAAAAAATAAATTACATTTTAAAAGCATCATAATTCAACGAAAACATTACCAAGGCAGTGGCAGTACCACCATCAGCATCAGCACTACCACGATGAGGACTAGCAGCAGGAGAAACTGCAGGAGTTGGGGAAATTGGAGGGCAGCATCCAGCATTTTGCTTCAGTGGAAATTCATTAAGCATGTTATAAATGCTTTAAATTTATAAGTAATTGTAAAGGTTTATGCGGTCCGCAATGGTTTGAACGTGTTTATCATCATCACACGCACAAAGGCAAAGGAGAAAAGAGAGAATGATTCGCTTTTACTTAATTTATTTAAGGACCAAACTCGAATCCACTCAATACTTAACTCAACTCGTAACTCGACTAAAAACTATACTCGCAGTAATATTTTGATTGCTTATTAGATATGCCTAATCAAAAGATTATATCAATCGATATATATGATTTAATAAGAGTTATTTTTTTACAGTCATACATTTTTTATCTGTATAATCTTTCTACATTGTTGAAACGATCAGAGCAACAAAATAAAGTCTCTATTATTAATATAGTTAGAGAAATTATTAGCTAGGTAAAAAACCATTCATAAAAATCGTTCATTATTGAACTACAAATGGATAATTGTTAGTTAATCCCGTTTTAAACAAATTTTTGAAATTTAAAGGCTCTAAAATGAATAATTACTTAAACTTTAAAAATGTCAGAATGCTTTTTTCTTTAATACCTTTTAATGTTGCCTTAAACAGTTGGAGTTTAAAGGAATTTTTACATACATAAAAGATGGCTTTATCAGGCTTTATTTTTTTAATTATTTTCTTTGTTCTTGGACTAGATTTACCAATTTTTTTCTCAGAAACTTTTCTGTTATATAGTATAGAAAGAAGTATCTTTATTTATATAAAAAAGATTAAGTTATAGACAGCGAGACCAAAGATAGCCATGTGGAAGGGTATTTACATGCAGTTATCACTAACCTATATGGCTTATTAAATGGTGCAGTGTATTTCTGATTCGGTTTGATACGGCTACATAAATTGAATATTTCTTAGCGTGTGTGAGAAGAAAGTTAACGTGTAAAATTTTTGGGTAAGGTTTGGTTTTATTTCAGTTTTGGTTTCTGGCCTTGAGCACAAAACGTTTAGCGCAAATAATTGTTAGCAAATATTTGTTCGACGCTCTGTTCCACTCAGTTTTGTGGTTGGTTTTCCTCCTCCACTTGGAATATTTATGTAGTTTCAATGCCTACCCAGGCGAAACTGTGTATGAAAGAGAGAGTGAGAGAGAAGCAAAGAAACAAAGAGCTGGAAAGAGAGAGAGAGTGAAAGAGAAGGGAGTATACTAGGCTAAGCTCGGCTCGACTAGGCTATTCATCTAATACATCAAAGCAAAAGTGTTCACTTAAATGCTCTTTGGCTTTTAATTACTTTGAATGGGCTTAGGCCTGCAGTATGTTGCTTTTTATGTGTGGCTTATATAAAGCCTAGACATGCCTATATTTACTACACGCATCTGTTCTATATAAGTATGTACATGTATGTAAACATTTATAAATATTTACTAAAAGTATATATCTATGTATATATGTACATATATGTATACTATATAAGCAATTAAGCTATACCCCCCATTGGTTATTGGTTTACTCAATTTCAAATCAAAATATCAATATTTACCAATTCAAACTTAGAATATGTGTTTGTGTGTTTATTTGTGTCTATGTGTGTGTGTGTGAACTTCTATCGTTTTAATTTATTGTCGTTGTTGTAGTTTCTGGTTTGTTATCAAATTATTTGCTTATTTATTGATCCTCAGAGCTTGAGTGTATATAGATACATATATGTATGTCTTTGTACGTGTGAATGATTTGTGTGTGTGTGTGTGTGTGTATATGTTGGTTTTTGTAAGCAACAGCAAATAATTTGCTTCATTTACATACTGAGCTGTGGCTTTCATTAGACAAACGTATGTATACAACCATTCAGCATAGTTTGGAATAAATTTATATTGAACAATTTTGTAAATTTTATCTAAAAACGAATGCCACATACTCTATTTTTATTATTTTGAATATTTGTAAAATATGCCAAAGATGATATTTTATTTTTGAATATTTGATCTAATTTGGTTTTTCTAAAAAAGAGCAAAACTAAAAAAAGGGTGTACAAATATTTTGAGAGAATGTTTTGTCAGAATTGGCCGACAAAAGTTGACATAGGTATTTTGACAAAAATTAATGCCATTGGTTTAAAACAGACAAACTAATGCAAATTGAGTGGATAAAAATAAATTTTGATCCTCTCAATTCCCAATGATTTTAGTTTTTATAAATTTAATCAACATTTTTTCCATTTTGTAAGTAAATATAAACTTTGTAATACTTTGGAAAATATAATTAGGTAGAAAAGTTAGAAAAATAACCAAAGAAATTAGGGAAATCTTAACATTCTGTCAACAATTCAGGGAAATTTTTTTTATTTGGTTTAATTATGCTATTAACTTTAGAGATTCTTCATTTAAACTAATTTCCATTGAAATCACCTATTTTAAACTATAATCAAAATGAGATATGTTTGTAATAAACTTTGAAAGTTTTGCTGGCAGTAAAAATAATATTCCCCATCCAATACTTCAATGAGAAAAACTATCAAAATATTTGGCACAAATTAATGGCGTTACTTTTAAAACCTTTTAAACACGTCAGCAAAAATGCAAAGCAGCCCACGCAAAAGCACAAAGCTCATAAATTTTCAAGCTATAAAAATCAATATGTTAATGGTAAAAGTTGGGTAACAAAAATAAAAAAAAATAAAAAAATGGAGCACATACCACATCATATGTATGTATGAATGTGTTTGCGGTATGTGTATGTGGTGTATGTGTGTGTGTTTGTATGAATGGGTGTAGACAACGAGACTGTTGAAATATAAATCCAACTGTCAACAATGGCCAGCAGCATTGACATGCGACGACGATGAACAGAAATGAACAGAAGGCGGACCATATGAGATGCTGCAGGAGTAAGAGACAAGGTTATCCATGAGAATGATAGGAGAGACGGTAACAGAATGTGGAAGAGAGCAGGGACGAATAAAGTGATGCCAGAGGCTGCATTGACCGCAGTATAAAATAAATACAATAAATCCACAAACGAATATATAAATTCACCAACAGATGTGAGCTCTGCGAAAACCTCATTAAACTGTTAAATCTTTTGACAAGCAACCAACGGATGATGGTGATGGACGAACTGAAGTCTCGTTGACAGAATGGGCCATTGGGAAAGAATGCATTGCCGTGCTACTGCACCAAAAGGAGACAAAAAAAAAAAAAGAAAGGAACCAAAAAAAACGAAATGGAAGAAAAACGAATGAGTGAAAATTAAAACTGCAATTAAGCGTGAGAAATATGCGAGAAGGCTGGCAGATGGAGACAGTGAGTCCTAACAGACGCCATGGAATTGAAATTATTGACCAAGCAAATAGCTTTCGTCCACCTACCTCCCTGATCTATCTACTTTCCACCACTTTACCCATTGACTTCTTCTTCAAGGATGTCTGTGAAATTTATGCAAAGTTATGCCATGCCATGCTATGCCATCCTATGCTATGCCATGCCATACCATACCATACCATACTATGCCACGCCACGCCCACGCTCTTTTGAGAACGCCCTCAAAGCACAGTCACTTTCAATTTAGGCGAGACACTCGTTGAGCTCGCAGCTCTCGGCTTTGGGAATCAATTCAAATTGATTTATGGATATTTTTGGCCAGCAGAGTTGAAATGCGAGGAAAACTTTAAAGCATGTTGCGTGCCAAACGCAAATATCAAAAATCGACATTCAACATTCAACATTGAAGGCGTGGTCGCAAAAAAAAAAAAAAAAAAAACCGCTCGAAAATTATAGCTTTCAGTTTGCGAGCGAATTGTAATAAATTTAGAAAACTTATATATACACAACTTTAGCTCTAACTACCCTAACAAATTCCCCTCCCTCCCTTCATTCCATAAACTCCATCTCTCTTTCTATCCTTGACTCGGGGAGCCTGCCCCTTTTCATAAAGTTTGCCGCTTGCGGCGGTTACGCTTTCTCCATTCCCTCATTCCCCATTACAGCCACCCGCCGTCGCGTTTGAGTAGCGCAAACGAGTTTCAACTACCAAAGGTCGTTAACAGCTGGAAAGGCTTAAGCCTGGGCAATGGATAAGGAAAAGACGAAAAAAAAACCTAACTACTACGTAGGTGCAAACAAGCGTGGCGTATGGAATGGAAAGAAAAAAAAAACGAACAACAAACAGAGAATGGAGGAGCCCGAAAGAAACTGGCAGGAGGAAACTGCTAACCTGCTGACCTCGACCATGGTATACGCTAGTTAATAGCAAAAAGATGGCATCGATATTAAATGGGTGGAAGAAAAATATATATTTTTGGTTTGATTAATTATAAAGAGAATATGGAATGGCTAGCCAAGATCAATTTTGATAAAAATTATCTACCATTTGATGATTTGAAGAATTATTAAATTTTTATAATAGTTACTTTACCGGCTAAAGTGAAGTATCGAAAGCAAATTTGTGAATTGCTTGTTGGCCAAATAGTTTATTTGTGATAGTTCATTTGTTATATCTCTTGTCCTAAAAGTTCATATATGTATTTATATTTCCATAGGGGAAAAAAAATATTACATTAGTTCTTTTTAAATTTATCTTGTATTTGCCATCCGTCGTAAAATAATAAACAAATTTCAGGACACATAATGGTTCACAGACTAAATAGTAAATTACTATTAAAAATTGTATATATTGAAATCAATAGAATGTATATGATATGTACTATGTACATACATACATAATACATAAATGTACAAATTTTTAATTAAAATAAACATGATTTCAAAATAAATTCTAGCAATTTTCATCAATTTTTTTCTCCTATCGATTCCTTAGAATAATGGTTCTCAATTGATCTTAGATAAAATAGATTCATACGGTACAATCGTAATAAAACATATATAAATACATTTATATTAATTTAGTATAAAATGCAAATAAATGTATTAATAATTAATAAACAGTAAAGTGAATTTTAAGAGCTTTTAACATTTTAAACTCCCATCTGAATGGCGTTCTCAATTTAATTAGGCCGATCAAAATCAAGTAGATGACACTTTAACAATTTATTGTATATTTGTGAATCTGTAATAAATGCAATAAGAACAAACTTTAATTATTAATTCAAAAAAGAAAAATACTAAATTAAAAAGGTTTGTTAGAAATTCCCAAAAGTCACTGAAAGTTTGTCCATATTTTTGCCAGTTTTTCATTAATTTTCTTAACCGAAATTTGTTTATTAGTTATTTATTTATAAAAGTTAATTTAAGCAACAAGTTATACTATTTTATTGTCTATGTTGCATTTTAAACGCTTGGCCAAGTTCTCTTGGCCTCATATTATCTTGTTGGTTCTACTTCATTCTGGCAGCCACGCCCATTTAACCTTGCTGCAATCCGGTCGCAAACATAATAATAATACCCCATATTGGACAACTCTATAGGGCATCATATATAACAGCAACAACTTGGCCAAAGGATAGAGGGGGAGGAAGGATAACTTACCAACGACTTAGCACGCAATCCAAAAGAGGCTTAAAGGTTAAGCATTATAATTTGGTGCACCTTTTCTCCTTCTTTTTTTTCTTCTACTTTTTCCTGTTTGTTGTTGTTGTTGTTACCGGTTGTCGTTGTTGGGTTTGCCAGCTTTGGGGCGTAATTTTGTTCACAAGTATAAAAGTTAAAAAATAGTTTTAAAAACTTGGCCAAATTGAATTAAATTGAATGCCCGCCTTACATTTAACCATTTCGTTATTGGCCTAAGGGCAGGGGCGTGCGAATGCAAAAATGTGTCTAATTTGCTGTGTCTGTGTGTGTGTTTCCATTTGTGTGGGTGTATGTGACTTAGCTAATTTATGGCTCGAAATAACTAAACAGCATGTTTGTAATTGTATTGCTAGGTTATTTATTGTAAAATACCAGCACACAAGCCGCACTCCAAAAAAAAAAGAAAAAAAAATAACATGAAGAAAATAAGGAACAAAGACAACAAAAAACTGTTAGATCGATATGGCCCAATCGATGGCAAAGGAGATATAGAGTAAAAGTCAAGATAGAAAGAGGGGAAAGGGGGCGCCAAACTGGTCGTATTTAATAATTTCTACATTTATTTATGCCGTTTGACGTCGTTGTAGTAATTGTTGCCAGGACCCCGAGCAGACAGTCAAGCTTAAGCCGTCGCTTTGGATTTGTAAATGCCACACGGACACTCCGACAGCCAGACCCCCTCCCCAGCCTAGAGACAGTACCATAAAGACAGAAAGGAATAGAAAAAGGAGTGAGGGAAGAAGAATGAGATACGGATCGGACGTCATTTTGGGGGGGGGGGGGGTTCTTTTGGTTCCGCTTAGGGGCATTGGCGTGCCAAACAAAAATATTTAACACTTGTGCCATAAACTATTGTCAGAACGGGGACTACTCTTTAGGGCTAGAGACGAGAAGAGGTTGAGTTTAAGGTTCAACGTGGAGTTGGGGCTTGTGTAGAGACCGAGGGTGTAGTTTTGAAGGGATGTGGCATCGGTAACCAGTCACCACAACGTAATGTAGGTCGCGGTTTTTTAAATTGTTACACACAAAAACCAAAACAGAAACACAAAAATAATAAAAAAAAGAAAAAAAAAAAAAAAAAATAGAACAAACGAGAAAAATAAGAAAATAACACAATTAAATCAAAATTATTTACAATTGTATAAAATTGAACACTTGAATTGTTTACTCTCTGGCTTAAGTAAATGTCATTATTTGTTTATTGAAAATAAAAAAAAGCGAGCAAATAAGCACTCGCACGTAATAACAAGTAGTTTGACACGGCTCAATCGTTAATTAACAACTGCCTCTGGGCATATGGAACAACATCTATGTACATACAAACATAATAACATAATATATGTATATGTGTATATGTAGTTGTAGTATGTATATGTAGTTATGTGACACATTCCTCATAACACTATATTGACAGTTTATATAATTTTAATTATCGTTTGTAGCATTTTAAAAATTTTCGCATGCCATAAATCCAATTGAATTTAAACCAATCCCAATTGAATCCTATTGAATGCAGCTCAATGTCCTTGCCTACCGCCTAACACAATGAAATATTGCATCATTTGTGTATGTGTGTGTTTGTGTGGGGGGGTGGCTGAAATCTCTGCATATAATAAGCAAATTTTTTGAATTTTACAATGATTTCTGAAAAAAAATCAACAGAGTATGGAAGAGAGAATTATTGAGGGACGTTGTGAAAAATGCGGGGAAAAAGCAAATACTTGTGCATATTGTATGCGAAAATGGGAAATTCAACTTTTCTGAAATTAATTCATTTGCATTGAAAAAATGTTATGCATTTCATTTATTTACGCATTTTTGGTATGGCGTGAATAAATATTGACATACACACGATTTAATTTCACAATCAATACACATGTACATACATACGTACATACATACATATATATATAAACATATATAGTTGGCAATATACATATATATTATACGGCAGCTGATAACATTGGAAATGTGTTTTCAAGTGTCAAATTGTTAGGGTGATTCAAGATTCATTGAAAATTAATGTTTTGCGTTTCCTTCTTACAATATATATGTATAATATAATAACTCTATATACATACATACATACATCATATATGACTGATGAGCATAAGGTCATTAAAAGGAACATCGGGCAATTGTTTAAATTTCATTTATAAGAATATTTATTTATAGTTAAATATTTAATATTTAAAAGAGATTTAGATCAAACTATCTATAGACAAAAGTTTCGAATACACTAACTAAATTATTGAAATACTGTCTCAATTTAGTATGTATGTATATTACTAAATTATTCAAATAGGGCTTAAAATATACTAAATCATTCAAAGTCTGGCCTAGTATATAATGTTTTTATTTAAAAGACTTGACTGTTTTAATCGTATTTAATCAATAATTTTATTTATTTATATATAGTTTAATTGGTCACATTATATATAGGTACAGAACTCCAATTAAACAAGTTAAAATAATCAATATATTGGTAAAGTATTCAAACTTCGGTGAGCCATTTCTGTGTTATACATTTTCTAAGTGGCTTTGCTTTATTCTTGGCTATAATGTTTACTTAATTAACCATATTTAATTGCTAATGAACTTAAGAGAATTTATTCAATGCAATTGATTGAAATCAAATTCCATAAATGATGGCAAATGGAAAATATACCTTTACCTTTAAGCCAAGAGGCATTATGAATTCAAATTCATTAACTGTGAAAGCTCAAACAGATTAAATCGATTACCATAGTTAATTATTGATTTGATTTGTGGTCACAATATATTTACCATAATCTATTAGAGTTAGACTTGTATCTATTTTTTTATTAGGATTAAGTTTAGGTGGTTTCTATGTGTGTCAAAATAAAGCAATTTATACCTACAAATCCGTTTTTGAGCCTTACTCAAATTAGTATACTTATAACCGTAATCTCAAATTTTCTTGTACTTGTATGCACTAACTAAATTCTTTAAAATTTCTTCCTTTATGAATTTTGTAGTCTAGAAATTGTGGCACTGCAAGCTACTTTTATTTTTAGTATTTTTCTTGATTTATTATCGATAGAAAATGCAGGGTAATGTAAATGGAATTATCGATATGTGGAAATGTCGAGTTATTGCCATCACTTGAAAAATAAAACACCAAAGCAGGCCTTGTAAATACATCAAATTTCCTATAAAAGTGGGGCAGTTTGTATGAGATTTCATCAGTTGCTTGTTGGCACTCGAGAGGTCAACAAATCCCTCTCTACTTTATTCATTATTTCTTTCATATTATTTTAATATTTTCCTTAATAAATATTGAATATCATTTTCATTGATTTCTTCAGCTGTTTGATTCTATTCGATCTAATTTATTTTTCTTATTTTGTATATTCAAATACTTTGATCATGTTAGATAATCTTGATGCAACACGTAACTATGGGTTTTGTTTCTTAAACCATTGAATATACTGTCATTATCTTCCTTATTTATTTACAAAACTAATATTTTCCTTAATCAAATATATTATATTTAATATATAGTATTTCTTGATATTATATTGATATTATTGACTTGTAGCTTATATATATATTTTCTTGCTCCCTATTTAACAAAATCGTTCCATAGTTCAAACTAATATTCTAGCTGAGTTTTATTAATAGATATATGTGACTTGAAATGGATTTTATATATTGCTCTGATTATCTTCCCTATTTATTCACAAGTATTAATTTCCATATTTAATATTCTTTGACTTTTGAATTCGAAACCGCCCTCGTGTGTCATAATTTTCATAATACTGGTATAACGCTCATTCTTTATATATTTTAACTTATAGTAATTCAAGATATTATATTGATATTATTGACTTGTAGCTTTGGCAATCTACGGCTGTGTTTCCATATTTTCTGCTCCCTATTTAACAAAATCGTTCTTTACTTCAAACTAACATTCTAGCAGAGTTTTATTGGTAGATGTATGTGACTTGAAAGTTCCATATTCGAATTTTATTTATTGCTCTCATTATCTTCCCTATTTATTCACAAAACTGATATTTTCTTTTCAAATATTATCCATATTAAGTATTCTGTCATCAATAATCGTCTTTAATTTATTTTATTTAACTTTATTTACCTCTTGTATTAGGGCTGTCAAATTTCACAATCGTTATGTTTGACATACAAATTTCTGGTTCCCTGTAAAGAGATATTTGAGTTTAATGAATTTAATGAACTTCTTCAAATAATAAAAAAAAAATCATTGCAAATAATTTGTTTCAAATACGGAAATGCGAACGCCTCAAGTTCAATTTCGTTGAAATTTGATCGGAATCGGTAATGGATGAAAACTAAACTGTCAATGATTTATTTTAGAATTATATTTTGATCATTTTGATTCACCCTAACAGAATGCATAAAAATATTTCATTATGTACTTTACACCCACACATTATTCATATGCATCAATCTTGAACATTAAGAAAAAAAGAAATGCAATTATTTTGCCATTTCGCAAATAGCATAAACAAATGTCAAAAGTAGCAAAAAAAAGAATTATATGCCCACTGTTATATGCGTATAGGTGTGTGTGTGTGTTTGCATATATGTACATATACATACATACATATGTGTTTATGTATATATAGATTATACTACATTCATTTTTTTAATAATGTGCAAATTGTGCGTATGTCTCAATTTCTGTTTGTTGGGCACAAAGCAAAACAAACAATTTTTAATGGCGGTGTGATAAGACCTGAAAATGAAACAAACAACAACAAAATGAAAGGAAAGAAAAAACTACCATAGAATTGCAGGCTCATGATAATTGTTGTTTTTAAGAAGGATGCTGATGCTGCTGGCTGTTGCCTGTTGTCCTTGTTCTTGTCCTGACAATGATGCCAGAAACAAGGTGCTTAAGATAGCCAAGTACACAAAAGGCAGACAAAGGAGCAGCCAACCCAAGAAGAACAATGAAATCACAGGCGTTGAGTGCGAGCAGAGACAGATTTTATGCCATAAAAAAGGACAAACAAACATAAAGCGCAGCAGCAGCAGCAAATGTACGAGCAGAAGTAGCAAAGGGAGCCTAAAGAGCCAAAGGAGCTGGCAGCAATAGCAACAACTTCTTTCGAGTGCGTCTGGCAGGCGCTCATTACGTAATTAATTATACGCCATGTTGTACGCCTATGGCCAAAAAAAAAAATGGCAAGTCGCCTGCAACTAAAACCGCAAACATAATGAGATAATCTTTGTACAAATGGCGCATACGCAACAGCAGACCCTTCTGTCTTCTGTCTTACCCATCCCCCCACCCCCTTCACCCTTTTCTTCAATCCTATTTGGCCACAATTCCATCTACGTATCTCTCTTATCCTGACCCGGAAAAAAAAGAGACATGCGAAGTGAACTTTTGGCTTTAATGGCACTATGTGCTGTTTTTAATTAGCAGCAGAGTGAGAGAGTAAGCGAAAGCAACACACACACACACACACAAAAACTATATAGAAAGAAAGTGGCAAAAAGACACAAAGAGAGAGAGAGAGAGAGAGAGAGAGAGAGAGGAAAGAGTGTAAAAAACAGGAAGAAGGAGGCGAGACTCTGGCTTGGTGCAAATGCAACACTTTATATGCATTTTTCTTTTAATTTTCATTTTTATGCAGCGGCTGCAACTGCGACGAAGTCGAGGCCCGGAAATTTAGGTTGGCATTTCTTGTGGCTCACTCACTCTTTGTATACACATATAAATATATATATGTATATATAAGTATACATGTGTCTATGTGTGTTTGTTGGTTTGTTTTTGTGTGTGTGTGTGTGTGTGTGTGTGTGTGTGTGTGTGTATGCAAGGATGTGCCCCATAGTCATTGTGTTAGTGTGTGAAAAGCATATAACTCGTAATTAGAGTGGAAAAAAACACGCAATTACCATTATGTGCGCCGAATTTCGTTTTACGATTCCAGCCAAAAGAACAAAAACAACACGAAACACAAACACTAAAAGCGCAACAACATGAAATTGCAGCAACTGCAACAACAACAGTAACAACAATAACAAAAAACAAAAAAAAAAACACAAAAACAACAACAACTAAAACTACAACAATGTACAGTTGTGTCTCTTAGTTGACCTCAATTTATTTTTAAATCCAAGTCGTTTAGCTTAAAACACGCGCCAGAGACTCTGTGGATTGCTTTCATTTTGTGGCCTTGTTCTCGGATTTTAGGTAGTTGTAGCAGATATGTATATATATTTATGTGTCTGTACGGATGTACATATGTATATGTATACACATATCCAGAGAAATTGTAAGGAATCAAGACTTAACCTTTGACATGGTCTACATTGTGCAACTGCATCACAATGTGTTATTTTCAATTTATTCCTTACTTTTTTATTCTTTAGCTAGCATTAGCCAATTAAAGTTTCAAATAGTCAAAGGTTAAACTGAAATATTGTTGAAATAAACTAAAGGTTGTGGCAACTTAACAAGAAAAAGCAAGAGTCAAAGTCAGTAAACAAACAATTGATTAGACACGTAAACCTGAAACCCATAAAGAGTTGATCGATTGCATGATTGAAATCTGGACTTGATGAGTACATTTAATAGTAATGAGTATATAGCTTATTATTTACTATACAGTTTTATTTACTTGCAAAATACTGATTAAAATGAAATATTAATATTGAGATAATCATTAATGTGGAGTAAAAATTGTTAATGATTTTATTGGTAAATTTGTAAAACATAAATCAAAATTAGTCATTGTTTTACGAGTAATGTTTTTTATAATTCATACTTTTGCAAATCATGGTAAAAATGAATAAATTATGAATAAACGAAGTACATTGGAAATATTGAAGTATTTTACGCTCTTTTAATAATTATTATTTGCAATCATTTCATATTAATGTACACAAAAATAATACAAAATTAATAAATAAACTACATCGAAAATTTAAAATAACATACATTTTATTTTTGCACCTTTTTCCTTTGTAATTTGGTATATGCAGGACACCAAGTAGCAAGCAATTATTACGTAATTATATACGAGACACAAAATAAAATGATTGTATATTAATACAAATCTAATGAAACTCAAATGTCTGTCTAGAATAGGTATCTCTTTAGAGGGCACTACAAATCTGATGATGACTGACTATCTTCATTTGCTCGATTCGTAATAAAAAAGAAATAATAATAATAATATTCTTCTTTTTTCTGCACTTATCCATCACTTGCTGAAATTTTTACTTATGTTTTGTTGATGGATTTACTTAGTTGCTGTTCAGTGAAATATATATCCAAACACAAACGGAGAGACAAATATATATATATATATATATATGTATATATATATATACAGATTCAGGCATAAGTAGAGTCAAAGTGGACAAGCTGAAGGTCAAGCTGTGAGTGACATTTATGTGACTGGCGGCACAATCTTCGCATCGGCGTCATTTCACATTCCACATGCTTAACAATTCAGCACATGGTCTGTCCCCTCTGTCACTGTTAAGTTTTCTTCTATTTTTTTTTTTGTTTTTGGTTATACGCAAAACGAGCTTGGAGTTTGGGAATGGAACTGAAACCAAAACTGAAGCTTGGAGCTTGGTGTGGTGCTCCATAAAATATTCTCTATCTCTGAGAAAATCGCACACAAAATCCACCGCAAACTATTTTTTGGTCGCATGCTGAGCAATAAAAGTGTCCTGCCTGGCCGCAGACACTTGTACCTACTACTACAGACCATGTCCTTTAATGCCATAAAAAGGGTGGGCAGATGCGCTAAAATCTATGGGCACAGTCGTACAATCGTACACATACAGACACACACACATACACACACACATATGGGACACAGCTGCTCTTGGCCAGGCTTATGTACTTAGAAGAGATCGGCCTGGTGCCGCAACAAGACTGACAATTTGGGGTTAAAAGAAATGTTGGCTAGCATAGTTTTTTTTTTTTTCTTTTTTTCTATTTTGTATTCTCATTCTTTTTATGCTGTTGCAACGAAACATTCAAGTAGCATTGAAGTGAAGTGAAGTAAAATGAAGTAAACTAAAGAGAGGATAAAAGAGACGATAAGAGAGGGATAGAGGTGTGGTTTACTGTGGGCGGCTAGAGCAATTCTAAAGTCTTGCCGCCTGCTTAACAGTTTTTGTGGCTTTTGCGGTTGCAAGTATAATATGTCAGCTAAAGTTTTTAGCTTGGTGCAAGGGTAATAAAATTACTTTGAGGGCTTTGTGGCGTCCAACAACCATTGAGGATTGGTCTACATGTTGAGAGCTTCATATCCAAATCCGAAGGCAAATGTTGATAGAATCTAATGAAGATGAAGCTGATGATTTATATTTGTATATGTATGTATGTATCTGTGCGTGTCTGTATATTGGCCAAGTTGCAAGTTAGTTATCATGGCTAAAGCTTGTGCATTGTCCTGACTTTCATTTGCATATATTGTAACAGCAGCACCAGGAGCAGCAACTACTACATTTTGCAGTAGTTTTGTGCCATTGGCAAATTTCCACTTTATGCCACAATAATTATGCTAATTTTGCACAAAGTTATGTCCGTTACATGGCGAAAGACCGCTGCCTTCCTCTCACTCTCTCTTTTTCTCGCTCTTATCTCTCTATCATTGAACCCCGCAGCGGCGACTCGTTGGGAAAAATTATGAGTATGAAATCGAAAAAGTTTCAATCATCCGCGTGCAGGTTGCAGGAGTTACGAGCTATGGCAAAGTTATATGGTGGAAATGGTTGGATTTGGGGTTGTGTAATAGGTGGCAGCTTTGAAGTTGCACCAACTTCAACATCATTGCTCAAAAGTTGAGTTCATTGCTGGGCGCGCGGTGGCAATAAAACGCTTGAAATGTTTTTTAATATCCCCCACTAACTTAACCCAAATCCCATGCCCATCATCCACGATACTTGACCCAAAGTTTCAAGATAGAGATATAAAGAAAGCAGAGGAGAGAGGCAAGCAGAAAGAGAGAGAGAAAGATAGAGAGTAGGGAACCCGAAGAAGGCATAAATTTTGCTGCCTCAGATTGATGGATTGATTACACGTAATTAATGATAATTTGTGCAAGCCTTCAATGTCGCTGTGTGTGTATGTGTGTGGCGCAATTTCTTCATTTAATGCAAGCGACTGGCACTTGAGACGCTAGAGTTACGAATATGAGAGTACTTCATTATCCACACAGCAGAGGCGTCTCCATTATAATTGAGTGCAAAATTATGCATTGAATTTACTCGGCGTGGTCGCAACCCATCGCCATCAGTACCACCATCAGAGTGAGAGAGGGAGAGACAGACGAGACCAACATAGACCGAACTATAGCCCAGGGAACAAAATCAGAGCACTTGGCTCACGTGGCCAAGCTGATAGCATCGTGAGGCTATAAAATAACTAATAGCATGGCGGCAGGCCTGTAACCAGCCTGGCCACATTATAAACAACACGGACCGGCTAACGATAACATAGCAACAGTAACAACGGCAACAATGGCAACAAAAGCAGCAACATCAGTACAACAAATGCAACAAAAAACGACAACAGCAACTTAACAACAATGGCGGCTAATAACAGTCAACAATGTGAGGCCGCATACTTGTGTATATGTATGTACTATATGTATGTATGTGAAAAAGCAACGCAAAAAGATTGCATTAAAACAGGGTGTTTCCAAAATCTACAGATTTTTTTTTTATGGAGATGTTCCGAATTCCTGATACATTCGATTTCAATATTTTAATGTTTTTTTTTATTAATTAGTAGTATAGAAGTTTTATGTTTCAAGCTTTTCTTAAAGTATTTTTTTTTTTGTTTTACTCTTCTAAAATATGGTTTTTTATTTTTCAGTCCTTAACTCTTTCAGATCTCAAAAAGTTCTCGATTATCTATCTATCTATATATTAAATGCAATTGGTTTGCTTAGCTCAAAAATGCATAAAAGAAACGCTTTAAATTGTTTATCTCAAACAAAACCTTAATTTTATCTAAACAGTAAGTAAATTTTATTTTAGTATATTAGTTTTAAACTTGTTGTTCTATTCCCATTTAATTTTGTCATTAAGTTTTTTACATATGTGGTGCTGGCTTATCTTATATTGTTTGAATAAATTTTTATTTCTTCTAAATATTTTTCCTTTTTTCAGTTTAATTTTTAACGTTTAAATAAATGTTGAGTTTATTTTAAAGTTGAAATATAAGTTATTGAAAAATATTTCAAAATTTCAATCAAAGAAGACTAAATAAATGAGCCGCAATTAATACTACCCATTGAATATTTAATTAATAAGTTCTTCTCATTCTGTTATTTATGAAATACATTTTCAGAACACTTTTAGTTTTTTGTTTTGGGTCACTTGAAAGTATGTGTCGTTGTGCATTAATTTATGTTGTATATTTACAGGCGAATATTTAAACGATTTCACAAAAAAAAATACAGTAAAAATAATCTACAAATATTTTGAAATGTTTTTCGTTTAAGTTGAGCCCCAAATCTTTACTAAGAGGGATATACCCTAAATTCAAGGATGATCGATTTTAATGAGCTTTAATAGATCAGTCGAACACCGGGCAAGTTTTTTATAAAGTTTTGTAGTCTTGCCATTCCATTTACTGTTTTTAAATATTTATAAAAAATTTAATTGGTTCTTTGCTTTTTATACCCTGTACCCATAGGGTAAAAGGGTATATTAAAGTCGCTAAAATGTATGTAACAGGCAGAAGGAGAATTTTCCGACCCCATAAAGTATATATATTCTTGATCAGTATCAATAGCGAAGTCGATTGAGACATGTCCGTCTGTCCGTCCGTCCGTCCGTCTGTCCGTCCGTCCGTCCGTCCGTCCGTCCGTCCGTCCGTCTGTATGAACACCGAGATCTCAGAGACTATAAGAGCTAGAGCGACCAAATTTGGTGTCAACATCCGTCTATTGTATAAGCAGATCAAGTTTATTTTAAATTTTTGCCACGCCCACTTCCGCCCCCGCAATTTGGGAAAAACCTATAACTATGGCAATATTAAACATATCGTATTCTTATTTGACATGCACATTAATATAGCCAAAATGCACCAGCTGACCAAATTTTATCGAAATCGGACAAAAAATATCGGAGATATACGTATTTCCGTTTTGTACTGAAACGCCCCATGCAAAATGGGCTGTTAAGTGTGAGTGAGATAGCATGCGTTCGCTGTTGCTGCGTGCTAAGAGAATTTTTTTTGTAAATTGATGGCGATTTTCATCGTTTTTGACTTTATGGAGTACTTTTACTTGGTACAGGGTATACTCAATGTCGGCAGGGACGACTTGCTTGCTTCATTAAATTTAAACACACCAAACATACCCTTTGACCCTGAGAGAGTACAGGGTGTACGTAGCCTTGTGGCTTATTTCGTTTCTGGCTTTTGTGTGCGTATTTTAAATGGCATTCATAATGCAATTCATTCTCTAACGTTCCTTGGGGCACAATTTTTTGGTAAACGCCAAAGATTAAGCGGCATTCAAGTCGAAAGCAAAGCAAGCTAACAAAAGCAATAAAATGTTGCCCAGCACAAAGGAAGGGAAATGCTTGGACATTGTTAAAGACAAAGTCAATGAAAATGCGTGGCAAACAATGAATAGAGAGAGAGAGAGATAGGGAGAGAGACAGAGAGAGAGACAGAGAGAGAAAAAAATGTCTGGTAGATGAAGTAAGAGGGCTTAAATAAGTAAGGCTAAGAAATAGAAACAACCAGCCACATGACGTAATAAATTTGCAATTATTTTCCTGCTGCTGCTGTTGCTTTTTACTATTGCTGTTAGCCTTGGCATGTTTTAAGTATGCGTAATTCTTCAAGTATTCGCAATCCACGCGTTGTTAAGTCATCTTATTTAGCCAATTAGCTTCAAGAAAGACGAATAAATTTGCATTTGCTCTATCATCATCAGCAACAGCATTTACAACGGTAAAAGCAACAGCATCTACAACATTATCATTATCGTTAGCAAGGTGAACTAATAAGAGGATATACTAAAGAGTAGCACAAAAACTCGTGCCAGGATGTTTCAAAAGGGGAAAGTTTTTCTGAGGCGCTTACAACTGCTTTGCAATTATTACAGCCGTAAGTATGCTACAATTTATACAGTTATCCCGACTTCCATCTTCATCTTCATTTCTCTCTCTCTCTCTCTTTCTCTTTCTCTTAGTCGTTTTGTCCTTGTCTTGAAGAAGGAGATGATTGTTGTTGTTGTTGTTTGCTTTGCACTTTGGTGCTTTGGCAAAGATTTGCATTTTCAATTTGTTGTTCTTTATTGCTTTGATTGTGAGTAACCAAGTTGATAGCTACCAGGATTTTCATTTTCCTGGAATTGTGATGTATGCCAAACGATTACACACCGAAAATACTATATATGTATACATATATATATATATATAAATACATATAAATGATATACATATATAACATTGACAAAGCTGGCTCAACGAAAGGTATAAGCAATATTATTATCAAAACATAATCAAACTTCATTTTGATTTTATTCCAATTTGTCTACCCTAACGATTTTTAGTTACGGTCATCTGCATACATACATACATACTATAACATACATACATATACGGTCATATACATATACATACTTATATGCAAATGTATATGTGCGAGGATTTCTCTCACACTTTGATTTCGATTTGACATATTGCCTTCGTGTCCCTCCACTTAACATACAAATGTGAAACAAAATCAAATTCAACCATGTTTTTTTTAAAGAAAAATGAAAAAAAAAAGAAAAAAAAAACAAAATGGGGCAAAGGGGTAACATCAACATTGTTATAGAAAATCTTAAGCTTGCAACACATTTGCCAACATCAATTGTTTGGGTCTTATCGTCTAAGCCTTGGCATCGGCATTCTGGCATTTGGCATTGGGTTGCCCCTTTTTTTTTCTTCTCCTATTACTTTTTTTTTTGCTCTCCTTGTTATGCCTTTCGATTTCAATTGGTATTGTTGTTGTTATTTTTTTTTTCTACTATCATAGACGTAGGCCGATTGATATTTATATCATCTAAAATTGACCCTTAAGAACGTCCTTAAAAGGTTCCTATAATATTATAGATAATAATTTCTAATTTACTATTTGAAATAATTTAATTATTAAAAATGTTTTCCAATATGTATTTGTTATGGTTTTAAAAGAATAAATGTATATGGGGGAATGTCAATATGTTTATCTTATCTTTAAATAATTATAAATTTCTCTTATTATAGGTAAACTTCTTTGATGACCAGTTTAAAATTGAGTAAGCAAAGATTTTAAATTTTCTTAAATGTGCAAATATTTTGCGGAAATTAAGATTTACGAGGGTAAGTGCAATTTGTTATTAATGTCAAAATGGTGATTTATTTAAGTGTGAGGCACAGAATTGAATTAAATCAATATAATGAAAATTTGCTTTAAGATTGACCCCCAAACCCCCCCTTTTTTTGGGCAACACCCATGTCTCCTGCTGCTGCTTCTTCTATTGTTGTTGCTGCTGATGTTGTAGTTGCTGTTGCTGCTGCTCTTGGGACTAATGGCATTCGTAAGCTGCGCCTAAGCTGGGGCATTTTGTATACCTCTTGCACAGAGGGAGGGGTAAAGATGAAGGGGCGGGGAATAGGGGTTCTAGCAACAGGATGGGACAATGAAGCGGTGCTTGAAATTTTGCTGTAACCCAAAACTCGAGAAGCTTACTTTTGTTGGCATTGCTTTGGCATTAGGTACCAAAGATCCAATACAAATTGACATGTTATGCTAAAAATGAATTGCGTAATTTTGATGGCATTGCAGGGAGCAAAAATAACAACAACAACAGCAGCAACAACAAACTACATTTGGGTTCGATACAAAAGTGGAAAAGTTTTCTTTTGCTATTTTTGAAAATGTTTGCTTGATGTTGCCGCTGTTGTCGTTCTTGATGTTGTTGTTGTTGTTTCTGCTGTTGTTGTGACTGGCATGTAACCTTATGCCATTGTTGATTCTGTTAGATTGTTGCCACAGTGTATATATGTATGGGTATGCATTTTTGTGTGTGTATGTGTTGCCACTTTGCTGCACTAAATTGCATTTAATTCAGAGATTTGCGTTGTGTGTGTTTGTGTTCGTGTTGTGTGTGTATATGTGACTGTATGTGTGTTTCTTTTTTTTTTCCTGTTCTGTTGTTGCCGCTTTTGGTTGCACATGGCCTTCACCTAAATAAAACCAGCAGCAACACATAACTGCATATGCATCTGTGAAAGTGTTTGCCTAAAATTTATGTGTGAACACAATGCACACACTAACACACACAATAACACATGTGCACGTACACAAGCTGCGACAAACGAAAAACGGAAAAAATACACACACACATGCAAACAAATTTTGCATATTTCGCGGCGCTTTAAAAAACAAAAAAATAAAAAAAAATTTTTTTTTTAAAAATATGCGAGAGCGCAAAAGAATTAAAACTATGTAAAAGAAAAAAAAAACCTAATAGAAACAAAAAAAATCACGTAATAAAACGTTTGCATAATTATACACTAGAGGCAAAAGGGCAAGTTTTATGATTTTGATATTATGTTGCAAATGCAAATGTTTTGAAACTTAAATCTTTAGCATAATAGTTATATACCTCCAATATAGTTTGCATAACTGAAAATTTTCTACAACAAAATGATTAATGTATGAAATATAACACTAAATCAATTGATGTTGTCGTTAGTATCTAATTTACGACATATTTAAGATACACAGAGGGGAAAAGAGAAAGGAAATATAAATGTTTGTACAAAATTTATATTTTTATCTATATTATATAGATGAAGTTGCTATTAAAAATGTTGAGGCTTTTGGCCTGATTATTTTCTTGGTCATTTGATATCGTCTGGGCCGAACTTTAATTATTGAGATCCGAGAGATATCTGCATAGAAATTTTTAAACCGAGTTCTTTATAAAAAAATATGCTTCAGGACATTGAAGACTATGGAAATGCAATACAATCATGGCCAAGATCCTTCCGAATATTGAATATTAAAAAGGGTATTTAGAGTATTTCTAAAATGTTGATTAAAAGATTAAACATAAATGTCTATAAAATCAATATACCTACTATTGATTATTGACAGTTTCTATGGGTTAACATTTTTATTAATATTAGTTGAGAATATATATATATATATATATATATATATATATATATAATAAACGAAATAATTAATTAATCAGAGACTATTTAGTTTTTTTTAGAAATATTCTCAACTAATATTAATAAAAATGTTATATATATATAGATAACTTATGATAAGAAAGTCAAACATTTATCAATTGATTTTATTTGTCATATTCTTGAGCAACTTTTGAGCATTTAATTATCATTTTAGTCTTTCATTTTATTTTTTATGATTGCTGCGATGAAAATTAAAAAAGTTGTATCCCACAAAAGATTTAATGACCTTCAACACGTTGGCGCTATCCGCTTTGGGGGTTTTCTGTATGTGTGTGTGTGTGTGTGATTTGTGTGTTAGATCAAAAATTTAACTACTTAATTAACTTAAATTGCATTGCAGTAGCTCTGCGAAAGTGGCTTAAAGTTGTAAAGGGGCGATAAGGGACAACGCGCAATGCGTCGAATTTTTTATGTTTACGACTTTCTCTCCACCTTCTCTCTCCTATCCTCTACCCCCTCATGTCTTACCACTCTTATAGAACTGACACTGTCAAATGGAACTGAAACTGAAACTGAATCTAAAAACTGGGCAAGTCACATTGAATTGAGTTTGCCACACAGTTGACACATTTCCCTGGTTTTTGCCATGCAAGACACGGACAACTTTTTCACGTTGGCGCTTAAAAACTTTTTCCTTCCTTCACAAAATAAAAAAAAAAGAAAAACCCAAAAAAAAAAAGGAAAAACGCCAAAGAAGAAAATGAACAAGTCTTGGCGAGAGGATTGCGCGAAATAAGCTGATGACTTGTAGGTCAAGGGGGTTATTTTCTCTGGTTTTGGGTTTCGACAAGATTTGCATAAAATTAAGGCTTATTGTAACACGATTCGGTGAATTGCGTAAAATATTGAACTTTATGCGCATATTGATGGGACAAGCCTTTGACAAGGGACCCTTAAAGAGTGTTTGCCTCAATTTCATTAGCAAATATTTGTGGCAAGGAGATTTGAATTATGGCCAAGAGTCTTGGTTAAGCAATAAATCAAGCTGCTGCTGCTGCTTCTGCTAGCTCCCAAGCCACCAAACAATTGTGTGAATTTGTGTATGTGTGTGTGTCTGTGTGTGTATGAGGTTTCACTCTATCTCTCTATCCTTCTCTTTCTTTGTACCTTACCCCATTCAGTTTGATTATTCAATTGCAAAATTCTGACAGCAGCAATTCCAAGGAAATGCGCAGATGCATTACTCCTGATATCAAAAGGATACAATACGTGCAACAATGCAATTCAAAGGGGCATAGATCCTTAATGCTTGATGGTAAATCGTTTGAATGGGGTGCTCCAATTGCCCGTCTAGCTAGATACATCCTATTGCCCAGATAATGACATTTTAAATGCAAAAACGTTTACATAATTGAACATCCATAACAATAGAACTGCACTTGCACATTAAATCACATTCTACGCTTAGATATAAAACGAAGAGCAAGTTGTCTCAATATTAAATATATAAATTATACACAAGAACTTTCCAAAAGAACCACAAAAAAAAAACCAAAAACCAAACCAAAAGAATTCTATTTTAGAAGAAGGTCGGTGGGTCGGTCCATGTCTTAGGCCATAAATTTTGAGAAAAACAAACTGACTTTGTGGCCGGAATGGATGGGCGGAGAGAGAAAGAGAGTGAACTATGTTTGGTCGGAAATATGGAATAAAGGGAACGGTAAGAATATGCAAAGGGCAACAGCAACGGCGGTGGCGGTGGCGGAACAGGCAACAGGTGCACGCGCGTGTCTTCTTCTCTGCAACTAACAGTAGCTCTTCCGGGGGCAGAACCCCAATGTCCAGAGGCTGGCCCTGGCCCATGTTACTTATGCGCCCCTAAGCAATAAATCACAACAACAACAACAACAAAAAAAAAAATAATAAAAAAAAAGGAAAATTAAAGAAAAATGTGTTGGTGCCTTTTGCTTCTTTTCGTTTCGTTACGTTTCACTTTTGTATTTTTTTTCTTTTTTTTGTATTTTTGTGCTTGTTTTTGTTTTTGCATTAAAATTTACAACCTACTAAACAAGACAGACGTCCAGAGTTACCCACTTGACATCTGCACGCGCACGCTCTATATTTTCCCCTATATGAATAATTATGCATAATTTTCACATTTATCTTGGCCAAAGTACAAGCGAGTACATCATATTTAACCAATACAACTCCATTGAGAGCCAAAAGACTTTAAGATGACCACATTTGCCAGCTCATGGGATATCTCTTGATATAAATAGAGAGACAGAGACAGAGACAAATAGAAAGAGATAAATAGAGTAGGAGTGATGAAGGGTAGCTCACGTAACTGGGACAGACTAATTAAGTTGGCTCATCTAAAGCCAATTACACAAATCAAACCTATGGAGAGCATCAGTTGGCAGTAGACAATTAACCAAGCTCAGGAAACCAGACTCAGCTGAAAGACTTTTGCCTTTAATCAATTGTACGCCATATTGAGTTATTAGTCTATCTTTCTTGCTCTCTATCTCTCTTCTTCTCTCTCTCTGAGTGGGTGTGTGTGTGTATAGAGAGAGCTTGGTCTTTGCCTTTATGAAGTGCCATTTAATGTTGCCTAATGCGAATGCCATTGACAGTCCGCGAACGAGAGGCGGAAACTGAAACTGAAATTGAGACTTCAAGGCTGAGTACCAAAGCCAGGATCCAGAGGATGAGTCTAAGCATGAGGCCGAGTTCTGGCCAAAGCACTCAAGCGTAAAACGCGACATTTACAATGATGATGACAGCATTTTTCCTTTTCTTCCTTTTTGTTGCTTTCCTCTTCTGTGGTGTTGCGGCTTGCGGAATTGTCTTTCTTTTTCTCTTTTTTTTTTTTTTTTGCGGCTAATTGTGTGGGCCAAGTTGCGTGACAAGTTGTATGCAAAGCCAGAAAAGCTGATGTCATGTCAATAACAATTAGAGGTTGCAATTTGGTTGGGCTAACATAACAAGCTTTCTCTTCATATACGTAATTATATTCTATATATAAATATACATATAAATATATATATGTGTATGCGAATTTAAGCCTCTTAATTGTCTCTCCTGTTTTCAATTGAATCATTAATCAATCAGTAAAATATTTTACAATTACATTTATTTAAGCACTTAATGTGAGAATTACTTATTTTAAGAATTCAATGAAAATGTAATAAGTTTTCAATAGCATATGATTGAAAGTCAGTTGAACTAACTAAACTACAGTTAATCTTTTTCTTTCTCTTCCTCTCTCACTCTTTGGATAGAAAACCAATTGTCAGCTGGTTCTTTTTTAATTGACGATTGCAAATCAATTAGCAAATAGTTTACAATTTATTTCTATATAAATTCAAAGAGATTGCAGCCTTTTGAATTCATTTAGAAATTGTCGAACAACATGAAGGTGCTACACTTGTCAGGTGTCTTAATGTTAAGCGTTGTATTGGCTGCCACACAGCAAGTTATACCCTTTGATAGTCTCTTTGGAATCAATCCATCGATTCCAGGTGAAAATAATCCCTATTGTGTACCAAAATTGTGTCCCAAGGGTAAACGGCATGTGGCCTGTGAAAAATATTCAAAAGTGTGTGTTCAAATTATTATTATGATTAAAGTTGATGGATTATTTAATCAGATGATTAAATCATTTCTTTTAGAATTACCATAAGAGTTGTGCACATGAGCCGCAATTTGTCAATCTTACTAGTTATGTGGATAAGATACTAAAATATCATAATGAACGGCGACATCGCGTGGCAAATGGTAAGAATATTTCATTGCCGCGAGCTGCACGCATGGTTCTGATGCAGTGGAGCGATGAACTGGCCACTGTGGCTAGCTATAATGTGCGCATGTGTCAGGCGAAGCACGACGATTGCCGTAACACGCACAACTTTACCCATTCTGGTCAGAATATCATTGTGTTCAACATGACGCGACTGGTGCAGGATGAGCTTCTCGAGAGGCTGTATCCGGAACTGCTCAGCATTGCCGTTCGCAATTGGTGGGGAGAGCATACCAACATGACCAGAACGGATGTGGAGCTCTATCCTTGCGACAAGAAGCGGCAACAGTGAGTGTACAAATGGACTGAAGACCATTGACCATTCACCATTGCCAGTTTACCATTTGACCTTTATTTTACATTTTTCTTCTTCTCCTATTTGATTTCATCCGACAGATATTACCGACATTTTGCGGTCATGGCTATTGAGAGTAACTCTCATGTCGGCTGCTCTGCTGTCCGTTATGTGATCAAAGAGGTAACCTATTTCAAAGTGACCTGCAACTATGCCAAGGATACTGTGTGCGGCCAGCCGATCTATAGTTTCCGTACTGTGGGTTGCCTAACCGGTGCGAGTGCTAGACACAAATCGCTCTGTTCTGAAAAGGAAGTGTTTGCCTAAACTATAGAATTAATACTCAGCATATTTATACAATTCAATGAACGATGAATGGGCCCGAATCGAAAGCATTCACAATAAATATTCCGCATAATAAAAGAGGCATATGATGCCGTTGTATAAAATGCAATCATTACGCATGCAAAATTCAAATGGTCCGCCATCAAAATGGAATTTCTGCCAATTTCCTGTTTCGGTATAAACCCGCGGGGCTTGGATTCGTTGTGGGCGCGTTGGGTGTGCCAGGAAGCGAGAAATTTCCAATGTGCTATATATATACATATATATATATATATCTATATAGTATGCCAGAGCAATTACCTGGACAAAAGCATGAGGATATGAGCACAGATACACACAAAGAAATATCCTGCGGACATGTGTGGCAGCGGATTTTTTTTTAACGATATGCCAACGAACGTGCCTAGTTTTAAAAGAAACATATTGCCAACTTTATATGTATATACCTTAATAAGGTGGGCGTTATCCAAATTATGGATAAAATGGATATCTAATACAAAAAAGGCAACATTTAATTTTCTATAAATTTGATGACTTTTCAATTGGTCTTTAATGTTGCCTTTCCCCCATTTTGTTTGTTTGAATGAAAAGCTGTACAGCATCCGGAATCACCATGAGAGCCAACTATAATTGACCGCACACACAGCACACAACCAGTAATGGTGAGGAGGGGAAGGGCTATAAGAAACCCAACAAAAGAATTTTTCATTCTATTTTTTTTTTTTTTTGTGTGCTTTGCTTGGACAATTGAGTAGAATGAGAAAGTTATTGGATGATTATTTGAGCTGTTTCGCCTTGTAGAAAATTAATTAATATATTAGCCGATAAGTACAGTTGATTGTTACCTCCCCCCGCCCCTTTATAACCATTTAATTGAGACCATGCCACTGCCATGGTGCATTGCTGCTGCTGCTGCTCATTAGTGAGTTGACTTTTGCACTTTGCAGCATTGCCCCCTCTATCCGTCATTGCTTTTTCGTCTATGTATATACTTGACTGCATCGTTATTGCTGTCTAATAAAAGCCACCTAATAAGCCAATCCGATTAGCACACACTCTCTTTCTCTTTCTCTCTCCCTCTCGCTCTGTATCTCTGTTGCTATCTCGTTAGCATTTCCATTTCATTATTTTATGCGACTTCATTTGATTGAAATGCATGAGATTGCGGATTGAGATGAAAGGCAAAAAAAAAGTGAGCGAGCGAGTGAAAAATGGCAAACTGCTGGTTTGTGTGAGGTTTTGGCTGACTTTTAAATCGCCTTTTACTGAAAAACCAAAAAAAAAAAAATAGAAAACTAAAGGGGAAAAAAATCAGTTTGGATTGCATTTAAACAAACTGGATTCTCTCTAGCTATATCTCTCTCTCTCTATCTCTCTCTCTCTCTCTCGCTATATCTTTCTCTCTCTCTGTATTCTGGATTCCTCATTCTGCATTCGCATGTCTGACACCTGGCAAAAAACTAAAAGTCGCCACTTCCGCAGCCCATAAATTTGAAGCGTTGCTCGTTTTTAAGGTTTCCTGTAGCCAAAAACAAAAAAAAAAAAAAACTGAAAAAAAGAAGAAATATAACAAGAAGCGTCGAGAGAAAGAGAGAGCGAGAAAAAATGCAACAAGCAGTCTAAATAAAAACAGCAGACTCTGTCGTTAGTTTGTGGCATGTTGCTGTTGTTGTTGCAACATTTTCTTTTTCTCTAACATTGCATGCCAAATTGTTCATGTAGTTTGTAGAGTTTGTAGAGTTTGTTTCTAGTTTTCCCTTTTCCCTTCTCTCCTTACATTTTTTTTTCTCGGCGTGTGTGCTTGCCACAATTTGTTTTAGCTTTGGTTTACCGGTTCGCTTTCGGTTTTAAGCACTTCAACTTAAAGCTGTATATGGGTGTGTGTGTGTGTGTGCGTGTGTGTCGAGTATTTTTGCAACAATTTATCAAAATTTATGGTCATCTACAAATGCTCATCTCCCACCTACCGCGCGCCACTTCTGGTCTCATCCATACACCACCACCCCCCCACCCCCCTCACTTACATACATACATAAATATCTATTATAGCTTTGCACTCGTGATGCAAGTGAAGATTTACGAGTCTTGTAGGAAAGCTTTTGATAATGGCGCACTGGCGTGCAAACGTTTTAGATGCACTTTCTATTCACGGTAAAGGGAGTGGCAAAACGAATCCCATTTTACCATAGAGTAATATAGGGAGATATTATATATCTAGAGAGAGATGGAGATAGAGAGAGAAAGCGGCAGCGTGGCTGTCAACAAATCTCTTACTATGTCATTCTTTTTGCCTACCAAAGTCATTATCATTGTTAGCACGTAAACCTGATGGTTCTCTCTATGCTAAATATGTGTGTGTGTGTGTGTGTGTGTGTGTGGTGTATGAGTGTTTGTGTGTGTTTTAATGTGATGTGTGAGTGTGGATTTGTCTTTGACCCACACACAAAGACAGGGCCGTACGTAATGACGACTCCTCTATGATTCTTAGAATCTATTCTACATAAATCTACAGCTCTTAAAAAACTTTTATATTAGACTTCTCCAATAAATGAAAAATTCATTAAAACTCCAAACTGTTTTCCTGAAAATGTTCACATGCTAGAAATTCATTTTCATAATTATTTTTTAACTGACAACTGCTAACTAACGACAGTTCTTTCGATTGTGAGAGGTTTCTTTTAAGAGATGGCAGAAAACAAGAAGAAGAAATGCCCTATGATAAAAAAGACGCTTCAATTATGAAAACTTAAAAAAAAACCATTAAAACCATTTCTTCTGTTTCTTTTTTTTCAATGTTAACTTTTAAATGGAGCTTTATTTAATATGGTCAAGCACATAAAAATTAATTATAGCAAATATAAGTTTTAACTTCAATTATCAATCCGATTTCAAAAAAGGTGACAAAGTATCCAATTTTATAGTAAATATTTAATATGAAAAAACAATTTGTTTATGTTGTTTTTTCTATTTTTGCAGAGAGTTGTTTTTGATAAAGAATTTCAATGAAATGATTTCATAATTTTGCATCTTTCTCAATAATTTTCAAAATATTTTTGGAAGTTTTTTCAAGTCATAATAAAAAATAAATAATAAATTCTGATAAAGTTTTAAACGTTCTGATAAACTAAAATCCATCATTTCAGCTCTTTATTTAAGAATTTAGAGTCTTTAAAAATTGGATGTTCATATAGAGAAACAGGCAATAAAAAAAAGAACGATGAAAACGACTAGATTGCTTGTATTGATGATGTCGATTTGGAATATATATATAATAGATTGTTTTCATTTTAACAAATGATATTCATAAATAATTATTCACTTTTTTAACTCAAGAATCAGGCCCATCAATTGTGAATCCGAGCCTGAGCATAAGTCACGTCGAGGTAAGTATCTATGCCAAGCCAAAATACCACGTTTATGCCCCATAGCCATTAACAGGGTAGTTAAGAAAGTATTCGACTTGGACTACACAAGTACTTGAATTCCATGTTGGCTATTTTTTATTTTATTTTATCAATTGTGGCCTTAATTTTAAATTTTCGTATATCCAATTAGGTTTCAAATGTTGGATAACAACTTCTTGTTAGATTATCTATCCATATAAATTATATTTAGGGCATTTCCGTAGTCATACTACTTATATCTATACACATAAGTATATATATATATTTAGTATATATTTCCTGCTCATTCTACACTTGCCATATATTCTCCCTTTTTTTATGACTTCAACTTGGCCATAATGGCACACGGTTTACGTTTATTAGCATACTTCTCAGCGCATTGGCTTTGGCTCAAGGTGCGTTTAATGGCGGGGCCACTATATGTGTGTGTGTGAGTGTGTGTGGCTGCTGCCTCCGGGCACTTTATGACTTCATTAGGAAGCCATTTACGAGTATGTGTTTCTGATGTTCACTTTAGTCTCGCTTTATGGTCGGTCCGTTGTTGGCCTCGCGGCTGTGGCATTGAAAGCCCATTGATTTGACATGAAAACAAAAGGTGGCAATAGCCACAAAAAAAAAAAACCTCAATGAATGATGAGTGAGGGCCAAAAGCAAAAATCTAATGAAATTTATGCAGGCGCTGCATTGCGGCTAAACATGAGAGCTATTGGGGATGGTAGGAGGGAAACAAGGACAAGAACAAGGGACTGACTCCTTCTCCAGAAACTCTTGCCCCAACTCTTCTTACCTTACCTCACCGCATCTCATCTCATCTCATATGTGGCGGTAACTTTTACCTGGTGTTGGCCGCAATTTGGTATACTTGTATATGTGTATATGTACGTGTGTGTGTGTGTCATTGTATTGGATGACCTAGATGCCGGTATGGCTTTCACTTTAGCCCTGGATCTGGTCTTTACTCGTTTTTTTTTTATGAACACTTTGGGAACGCCTTTGTCTCGGCTGCTAGTTAAAACTGCATCGATAGCCGGCTGGAGCCAGTTTGGCGACCTGCTTTCAGTCAGCCCATCTTTGCAACAATCCTGCATCCGCCAGTTCTTTTATATATGTATATATAAAAACATATTTTCGGCATGAGGAAGTAACAGTTTAGCGCTTAAACATGCCCAAGTTGAGTTCAACTTAAGTGCACATCCAATATACTGCAGTAGATATATATATATACATATATACAGTTTATATATATTTATATAGTTTTAACTTTAGCTAAACTAAATTGGTGCAAATGCTACAAATAAAGAAAACAAACAGCTGCCTCAAATGCCTTTAATGTTAGAGAGGTAAACGGGCTTGGATTTTGAAATGAGGGTATGGAAGGGTATGGATGTTCGTGTGGGGTTGGGGGTATGTTGGTCTTAGGTGTCAGTCGCTTGCCAACAGGAAGGAAGCTTTTCAAATGCCAAATGATAAATGCATTTTTAATGGAGCGCTCGAGACGCAAAAGAGAACAGTCCCTGTCTGAGTTTAACAAACAACTTCCTTGGCTCTGCTGAAGGATGGAAAATGGAAAATGAAGCTGCTGTTGCTATTGCTGCTGCTGCTGCTGCTGTGCTGCGTAAACGACAAGAGCGCGTAAAACTGAGCTGAGTATTCCATTCATTTCCACCCTTCCCGCCCTCTAATACCTAAGGGCTTATGGTTTAACAGATGATTAAGCTAATGTTTCACTCCTTTCGTTTTTCATTTCTTTTTTTTTTCTGTTGTTTGGCATTTAATTTTAAACAGTAGCCGCATTCTTCTTGATTCAATTAACAAACAAATTGCTTTCGCCCTAATGATAAGCAAATGGTCGACACGTGTTTTAATAATAAATTGCCATTAACCTTTCTTTACTTGATACTCTTTCTACTTGTTTACATTCGTTTTTAGCCAGTTGGTTTTTTCTATATTTCTTTTACTGTTTTTGGTTTTTACTTTTTCCTTTTTTTTTTTTTTTTGGGTGTAGTTCAACAATTGTTTGAACCCTTTATTGGTGTGTGCAATCAGCGCCTAATGCATTATGCCCTGCACAATCCAATGGCCATTTTGTTTCAATTTAATCAATATTCCAAACACAAACGATGTTCACTGTTCACAAACATTTAATAAAAAGGGAGAGCAAGGCCAGAACGAAACAGAAAAACACCAAAAAACAAAGCAGAAAAACCAACTTTTAGTCCAAAATACAAAAAAAAAAAAAATGTGGCTAAACAAAAACTAAAGTGTAGTCTCTGATGAAGCGGGCACAGGGCGAAGAGATGGAGAAAGAAAAAAAAAGACAGAGAGAGAGAGATGAGGGTTAGTGAGAAGTTAGTTGAATGTGCGCGCCTAAAAGCATGCCACACAAATTGAAAATAAATGCTAGTGAAACAAAAACGCCCCGCTGACCATTTTAATTTAGTAAGTTTTGATGATGCAAAAAAGAATACACATACACACACTCACATGTACACATATACACAAACACACGTACATGTACACACACACACACACGTACGAACACACGCAGTTTGTATAAAATTTACAAAAAAGAAAAAACAAAACATGAACTTTGAAAGCAGCACCGGATAGAGCTTAGCTTGGTGGTGGATGGAAGCAAAACGAGCCACCCAATGAATTTGAGAAATGAAAATGAAAAATTGCTGCCTGTGGTTTAATGCGTATATATATATTTATATACATACATTTATTTATATTGTATTCATATATATAGATATATATATATGTGTAAATGTGTATTTGTGCGTGTGTATCTCTATTGAGGTGTGATAGTGGAGCTTTAGATAGTTATTGATATTGTGTGGCCAAGAGCATAGTAACCTACAAGCAAGCAACAGCAATCAATTCATAATGTTAGCCAAAGGATAACCAAACATGGCAAAGAATAGAGCTACTGGCAAGGGAAAGGCAAAAGGTGAACGATAACTGGCCGTTGTCAATTTATGAGCAGCTGGCAGCGATATAATAGACATAGAGTAGCCAATATAAGAGAAATGTCATTAACTTGAAACAAGCGAAAAATGAAAATGACCCACAGTATAAAATAATACAAAAGGGACACAAAATAAAAAGAGAAAAAAAAAAATAGTTCCTATGCCATAATGATGATGCCACAAGGACATTCAATAAAAATAAAGCTTGCGAAACTTGCTATGAAATATCATATAAACTTCTTTTAAGCAATTGGCAAACTATTCAATCAACCCACTTTCACAATAATTTTCTTTGTGTGCTCTTTTGCCTTTTTCTTCTTCTATTTTTTTCTGGCTCTGCCATTTTGTAAATTTAACTAGTTTTGCATTACTTTTCTTCTGTTTAGTTATTGCCCATTTTGCTTTCACAAAAAAGAGAAAGAAAACAAAACAAAAAGAAAAAAGTGTATTAAAATCGAGTTATATAGCCATCAGCCATTGTCCTTTTGTCGTTGCACAAAAAATTGGCGGGAAAAAAAATGTAGAGGAAAATGAACGCAAAAGACAATATTAAAAATGTCATTTAAGTGGAAATCAGAAAAAATAGTCGTCTAGTCGATGTGACGCAATGTGTGCTATATAGTTATATAGATAGATCTATTGTATTAGCCAAAACCATGTTGACCAGACCATGTCATTCACACCTTTTTTCTTTTTAACACTTTCAGTCATCTAACAATAGATAGAGCAACAACAATGACACAATGAATGCGGCACATAAAAGCAACAGTCACAGGCCCAATTGGACCAGAATTGCCAGATAGTATACATATGTATGCACGTGGACTAAATTGTCGACTCTTCTTCTTCTTCTACTTCTACTTTTTTTTTTTTTTGTTCTTTGCCTAACCTAACCATTCATCTCATTCTTCTTATCTATTGTTTCGCTCTCCTGACACACATAAACAATGAATAAATGGAGACTGGCTGCTATAATGGTCGAGACAGAGAGACAATAGAAAAAGGCCTCAAAACGCCACACGGCGGCTAATATTGCACTTTCTATTCGCTGCGGCAGTTTTCGACATCAATGCTGCAGTTCATCGTATCTGTATGCTTTACCGTGTCCATGTCCAGATACACAGACAATGCACTTAGAGCAATAAGGAAATGGGTGGCGATGACAACAACGAAGACGACGACAACGATAACAACTAAGGCAACTTGGATGACGATTGTGTCCTATATTTAGCCAGTGCCACGCCTTTTATTCCTGACTAAGTCAGTGCATTGTTTATGCCACGCGCGTTGATTCAATAAATTTCCTTCGTACTTTTACATGGTGCACGTGTGGTTTTTCTCGATGCAAGTTTTACAGCAGTGAAAGAAGACGAAAAATATAAAACAACTAGAAGACATTTAAATGCTCTCAAATTATTATAAAAAAATTATATGATTGCATTAAATAACATTTAAAGTCTGTTTTAAAATATACTTTTAAGCAAAAAGCTTACAGCCTCAGAGTTTAAAGATTATGAATGGATATTTTTTCTGACTTCTTTTTTCTTTGCCAAAAGGTTATCCTTTGCTTTAATTTTTTTTGCTTCTTAAAGTCTTTATTAAGAAATTCTATTTTCAAGCGTATATTATTTATTAATTCATTACATAAAAAGGTAATGAACATAAAAATTATCTATACCATTGGTTACTAAAGTCTTTGGCTATTTATATATGTATATAAAAATGAATAAAAACAAAGTCCGCACTAGCAAAATATTATTATTTTTTCTCAGAATTGATTTTATTAAATTCTTGAGTTAGACGATTTTTTCTCAATTATTTCCAATATTGCTGCTCGCCTAGCTTAAAAACCAATCATTTGAGCTATTGCTATAGTTTGTTTTGAGTATGTTTTACTGCACTTTGAATCTATAATAGTTTTGCAATTTATTTTTCTGATTTTTAAGTAATATTGTAATACCAATTGTTAATATTTCCTTATAAGGAATATCGCTTTAAATTAAGTAACTTAATTCGATATTCTTTTCCTGTCTTGAAAGGATGGCAAATTGTAATTTTTTACATGAACGATGGAGATCTTTATTTGATTTGACTATTTGTAGAAAGTGCATTTTGTCTACGTGTTGACAATGTGAAGAAGCTTTTTAAGGAAATAAGACCTACCATAAGATTCTCTTTTTCATTTTTGGCTGCCACTGGATTTCTTTTATTGCTACACCAAAAACACAAGGGGAAAAAAAAACAAAAAAGGAAAGCGGAAAAAGTGAAGGAAAATATTATACAGGAAGAGGGTGGCGGTGAAGGGGAAACGGAGGGGTCGGAAGAAATGAGGTTAACGCGTGCACTTAACGGCAACTCGAGCGCCCCTAGCACGAGGACAACATTATAAATCCTTGGCAGGCATTTGCAAGTGGCAAGTCCTCTTTCTTCCATCCTCCAACCAACCTACCACCCCTCCATCACCTCTCACCTAAGCTTACTGCCAAATTGTAAACTGTTATTTTTCCCCATTTTTGTTGTTGTTGTTGTTCATGGTTTTTTCTTCTTTTTTTTTTTTATTTTTTGGTGAAGGTGGAGGTGGGGGATGTGTTAGAAGAGAAAACTCAATTTGTTCAGTTTTTAATGAGCAACTGCAGCGCATATAGGAGTCAAATGAGTCCTCAACCCAATTTGCATTAGTTAAGCGGTTATGGCTGTGACAGGACAAGAGCTCAATGCATCCAACAAGGAACCAGCAACCAGCTCCGGTTGTGTCAGTCGATGGGTGTATGGATGGCCGACTCAAAGGAATTTGCCTCGTTGTCTTTCATGTCATTTATTACCGCTGTGCCACCAACTACTCTTACACCCTCCTGTTTGTTCCTGTCCCTCTCTTTTCCTCACCCAGTCATCAGCCTGGTTCGCTTCTGGTTCGCCTCGTTGCCTTCCGTTTCATTCAATCGTTAGACATTTCCGTTGCGCTGTCCCTTTTTAGTGCGACGCTTGGCTTGTCCTTTGTGTATATATTGTCCTGTCCTGTCCTATGCTGTCTCTGCTCTGCTCTGCTCCGCTCTGTGTTGTGTTGTGCTGTGCTGTGTGCTATGTTGTTTGTGTAATCGCATAAAGATGGCTCAATAGCAAACATGCGGAATGAGAAGGCGCTTCGTTGTGATAGAGGGGTATAAAACGAGATGGCCAAACAGGAACCGAAGTTGAAGCATGAGCAAAGGCATGAGGGTGGGATGGGATGGGTCCTTTGGGCTGTGCCAGCAATTTGTGGGTCAAATTGAATTTGTATTGTGCCGAGCAGCGCAAAATTGATTGAAACATTTGCGTGAATTTATGTCCTTGAAATGATTGGCCACATCTTTGAGCCTCGTCGGGCCCATCTCCTTTGACCGCTGGCCGGCAATACAGCCAACAGAGCCAGCCAGAGTCCAAATCTTTGCATTATTTATGGGATTAGTGGCCTCAGACCATTGTGGACCAGGCCACGTGCCCGTCTTGGCCTCAACTTGTTTGGCCTGAAAACTGATTAGGTTCAATGAAATTTTTGGGTAGCCGGCCGGCTTCATCAATTTTTCATGCAACTTGCGGCAGCAAATAAAACAAATTTGCACTTTAATATGTGCCATGAGTTGACCTTGAGTAGAAATTTTCTATAACACATACACACACACAGACCCAAATCCTTAGAAAACTGACAGACGGCGGCAACAAGTGTTGTATGTACTTATATATATATATACATATACAGTGAAACCTCGATATAACGAATCTGAGGGGGATCGCAAAATTATTCGTTATATCTATTGATTCGCTATAGGTACTGAAATGTAAAACCTTAGTATAACGAAGGGACTTAACAAAAAATTCGTTATATTGGGTTTTTCGTTATAACGAAGTTCGTTATATCGAGGTTTCACTGTATATCTTACTATAGTAAATATGTATATAATATGGTCTCTTTGAAAATCTGGCCAACAGCTTTAGGCAGAAACAGGTAAAATGTTTTTCACACCAGTCAACATAATAAAGAAAGGCAAGATATCGCTTTCGCACAAGCAAAGCAATTTTGTAACGAAGCTTTGTAGGCAAGTGTTGCTGTAATTTCTATAGAAATTTTCGCTTATTGTAAATTAAAATAAAGTTCTTAGGTTATCATATTTTTTTCCAGTCAATAAAATGAACATAAATAATATTAAACCCACAACAACCGTCATCGGCTACGAATATCAAAAGTCAAAGAATATTAAATATAGAAAAATTTTGCTAAATAGGGAGCAGAAAATATGCTACAAGTCAATAATATCTATATAATATCTAGAAATACTATAAGTTAAATCTAATATAATATTTGATTAAAGAAAATGAATCGAATATTAGTTTGAAGTAAAGAACGATTTTGTTAAATAGGGAGCAGAAAATATGGAAACAGCCGTAGATTGCCAAAGCTACAAGTCAATAATATCAATATAATATCAAGAAATACTATATATTAAATATAATATATTTGATTAAGGAAAATATTAGTTTTGTAAATAAATAAGGAAGATAATGACAGTATATTCAATGGTTTAAGAAACAAAACCCATAGTTACGTGTTGCATCAAGATTATCTAACATGATCAAAGTATTTGAATATACAAAATAAGAAAAATAAATTAGATCGAATAGAATCAAACAGCTGAAGAAATCAATGAAAATGATATTCAATATTTATTAAGGAAAATATTAAAATAATATAAAAAAAATAATGAATAAAGTAGAGAGGGATTTATTGACCTCTCGAGTGCCAACAAGCAACTGATGAAAACTCATACAAACTGCCCCACTTTTATAGGAAACTTGATGTGTTTACAAGGCCTGCTTTGGTGTTTTATTTTTCAAGTGATGGCAATAACTCGACATTTCCACATATCGATAATTCCATTTACATTACCCTGCATTTTCTATCGATAATACCATTTATATTACCCTTCATTTTCTTTGGAAATGTATGCATAACAATTTTAGAAATTATTTAAAATTATTTATACATTTTGTTGCATAGTATATTTTTTTGAAAGAAGGTGTTTGGATAGTAGAAAGCATTTGAATAGTAGAAAGAATTCTTTTAATATATATTAGTGTGACCATACAATCTCAGGCACCGAAATCGCCACTTAAGATAGTAGAAAATAACCACAAATTAAACTTAAATAAACTATTCTAAAAATAAAATAGCGCTGTTTTGTAGCTCCAAATCAAGTCTATGGTTCCTGGGATAGATTATGTTTCCCAAGTTGTGCCGATTGATCATAAAATATATTAAAATACACAAATTTTTATTTATTTTGATTAAGACATGACATGTGTTATCTTAATGTGTTTGTATTTAAATATGTACATATGTACATACAAACATATATAAAATATATTTGTTTATATAAATATATGTATATGTATTGATTTATAATGTTTCCTGTATAAAATATTAATTTGTAACTTTTATGAAAATATTTCGTTTTTTAGAGTGAAACTAAATTTGAGGAACCGTTCGCCTTTCCCACATCTGGTTTAATTTCTTTAAGTGCTCAAGCTAACTTATACGTTATGGGCAAAGATAAACACTTATATGTAAATACATACATATATGAATATGTATATCTATACGTATATATATAAATATATGAATATACGAACATTTGGTGGTAAAACTGCATGAAACAGGAGGTTGCAACAAAATTTCAATTACAAAATGTCAGACAAGCCGCAGATAGCAGCAACTGTAGCAGCAGTTTTGGCTGCCTTATCAAGATGTTTGTTTGTCTATGCATGAGTTTTGCTTTGTATGTTGTTGCATGTGTGTGTCTGTCTGTAAGTGTGTATGTACGTTATCATTGGCATTGTAAAACAAGTCACTTAACACACATACACATACACGAAAGAAGTTAAATTTGATGCTTTTGTTGTCAGTTGTAAAACAATGGCCTGAATTGTATGTATCTTGTATCTTTTTGTTGGGCCAAGTCAATTGTTTTGCATGTGTCTCTTTCTTCTTCTCCTTCTCTCGCTATCTCTCCTTATTTATCTATGTGTGTGTGCGTGTTATCTGGGCACATTTGCCCGAGGCACGCCCTCTGCTTGTTCTATGTGTCATTGTCATTGTTGTTGCTGCTGTTGTTGTTGTTGTCACTTGTCTGCCTATTGCGCACTGATTGTTTGCATAAATTAGCATAATTAACCAAGGCTAAGAAAGATGAGACTGCAAATGAGATACAATCAAGCGGCATTTGGCTTGTCTTGTTTCATTTCAGTTCAATTTTGTTTATAAATCAAGAAAAAATTTACAAAAATTTTAAATGTCACCATATACATATATACATACATACGTATACGATATACGATATATATGTACGTATATATGTATGTATATGTATATATGTATGTACTTACATATATGCTTTTCATCATTTGGTTCAACATTTTTGTCGTTCGACCTTAACACGTGTTCTCAGTCATAAACCCAAAAAAAAGGGGGGGGGGGGGAAGGAATGGGGAAGAAAAGGAAAAGAAGAAACGCCAAAAGAAAGAATTCCTTTACCCTACACTAAGGGGACAAGAATAAAAAAAACAAAAGAATAACGCAAAGAGAAGGGGAAAATAACAATGCAAAAGTAGAAAATAATGGAAAAAGGCACAACCGGTCGTATACGCAATGTCGTTGCCAATGGCCAAGAGTTGTAGCAGTCATCGCCATCGTCCTCATCATCATCATCATCGTCATCGTCGTCGTCGCCTTGTTAGCCTTTTGGCCGCCATTCATTTCCATTTTGTATGCGTTGCTGGTTGCCATTATTTGGCTTTAATTGCTGCATATATGCCTCTGTTGCTCCTCTCTTCAACTGTCCCTCGCCCTGTGACTGTCCCCTGCCATTCTTCAACATCTTTTTCGATCATACCACCTTTGCTGCTACGTGTTTTAATTAAAATACAACACACACACATTTACAGGCCAAAAAGGAAAGCAGGCAAAAGAAGGCCGACAGGTTGAAGTGATAAGTTTGGCAGGCATTAAATTTCATAAGGCTCACAAACACAAATGCGGCAAATGCGCGAATTCTCAGTACTTTTGGTACAATTAAAGTAAATTAACTGTAAATATTATTACATTTATTGCGTGCGCCAATCAAAAAGCAACTTGTCAAATGTCACAAAAACGACAAACGGAATATCGGCCAACTTTTTCATCTGCAATTTATGCGCACATGAAATATAGAAAGCCCAATGAGCCCACTGAACCCAAAGAGCTCAGTGAGCCAGTGATAGAGCCTTCAGTGTTGGTGGGTGAGATGGCATACGTAATTAGCTCACCTCCTGCCCAAAAAAAAAAAAAACATTCAGCCCAAATATGAGCAATAAATAAATTAACATAAAACAAACACAAATTAATGAATGAATAAATGATTGCCAAGACAGGCAAAATGTAGCAGTAAATGGTAAATGGAGTAGCAGCTGGCCAACCATGGCACGAAAGAGGGCAAAAGGCGTGGCCATAAATAATTTCCAGGCAACCATAAAAATGGCAACTGTCGATCAACGTCAATTAGTTGCCAAATGGGCTAACTCAGGAAAAACTTCCCATCATCATTTCTTTCTTTTGCTAGAAAAGAAAATCCGAATTCAGACCGCCGTTTCATGGGTGTAGTTAAATTAAAAATTTAAGGGATGTCTCTCATTCAACTGAAACTAATCTTAGACACATTTCACTCACATCTCAGTTATATACAAAGGGATCAAATCGATATCTATTTTTATATATATAGAAGGGTATATTAAGAGCCGCACCCATGAGTCGTCCTATGTAAATTGTAGGCAAATCAATCAGTCAACAGCTGTGATGGAATACCCTCCCCCACCAACACCATCTTGAGTGCTGCATGATTTATTAAAAAAAGAAAAGAAAAAAAAAACAAAGAAAAAAAAACGACGAAACAAACAACAAAGAAAATATAAAGCAAAAATAATTTTTTATATTAAACGAAAAAGTTGTCAGTTGCTTGTAATGATTTTCAGAGAATTGCCGTTTAATTTCTAACATTTTTCTTCTTAATTAAGTGTAAAATGTTTGCCAGGAAAACGTTTCAGTTAACAATAAGATGCAAGAGGCGGGAAGGGAGAATGTTCTGTGAACTGGCCAAAACTTTTATACCTTTAAATTGAAAAAAGACACATGTTATGTCATTTGGATGAATTCATTGCAAAATGTAATCAAAAGTAATTTCATAATTTTTATTTTAGATGAATGGCAATGGCAATTTCTTTCAATAACTTTCATGCCGTGTCCTTGAACTGTAAATTTCAATTAAATACAATTTATGCATTGCACAAATGTATTCACATAATTCATTTAAATGCCACACCTTACTCGCAACATAAATAGGAACAGAAAGTTTCACGCATTAAAACAATAAATAAATGTTATTTTCTGCAACGGAAATAATAAACACAATGCGAGACAAAACGAAATTATCGTTGTAAGCAGTTTTCTCTTTAGTATTACACGAAAAGTTCCTGCAAATGATCATTATGTATAATGATGATAATGGACAATATAATCTGGCACTTTTACAGCCATGTATCAGCTATTTCTCTATTAATCAACATTTGTGTCTGCATGTGTATGTGTGTGTGTGTGTATAACAATATTAATTGATTTGCGGTTGTCCAAGCATGCTGTGAATGCGAGAGTGGTCTAAAAAGTAATCTTTCTTTTTTTAATAGTGAATTTTATTTCTTACACCAAAAAAAAAACAGTATTTTAATCTTTCTCTAATTAGTTAAAATTTATACTAAGTAAAATTTTCTTTATAACCAATTTCAATTATTAATAATTATTATTTAAAAAAAAAGAATAATGAAATTATTATTTTAAAATAAAATAGGCGGGAAAGGACTTAAGACATTTTATTTCACTATACTATTTATTGTGCTATAACAACTCAAATACTTGAAGGAATTCTTTCTGAAAGGAATTAACTATGGAGAAGATAAGTCCTACTAAGGAAGTACTTTTGCTTTAATCACATCTCATTCTTGTAGTTTAAGAATATTTAGTCGAAAGTTGTCTAAATTTACAAACATCATAAAATAAATTTAATTATATTTTTCAAATATGTAGTTAACATAAATAAATGTCTCTTTGCCAATAACAATGCAAGTTTCTTGTAAATCTGCCTTGATTTTAATTTTTCAATCAATAACCACAGACAAATTAGTTTCCAAAATCAATATCAGTCTTTATTTTTATGCAGATAGAAATTTTTAAGAATCAATGTTGCTAATATGCAAGTTTTACGACTACTCTCGTATGATTTCATTCCATAAAAGTGAATGAAATATTTCAGTCAATATTTGAAAGGCAATGAGAAATCGCAGACAGGTGAAAATGTTGGCACGGTAGAGAGAATATGGTAGGGCAGAGTAAACTCTGTCACTGACATCTGTCGTTCAATTTGCAAAGCAATTGTAAATTGTTACTCATATTTTATAAATATATATACATATATATATAATATATACATATATTTATGTATATGTATATATATACTATATACTGTGACTTTGCTCCATTGCTTATTGCAGCGGAAAGTGGACACTCATTAATGGCATCCACTCATAATGGCAGTGCAGCTGTCCAAGTGAATGTATAATTAAAGTAATTTAATTTATTATTTGCCATTGATCAGCAAACTGTCTGGGCATAAATCAAATGCGTTGACATTTTATTTTCTTTTGTTGTATTTTATTTAAATGCTGACTGTGTAAATTTTTTAAAGCAAAAATGCCGAGTACTTTGCAAGTTTAAAAATTAATGGAGGAAATATGAAAATTCCAATCAAAATTCGTTTATTTTTGATATTTAATTAGATAATTTATGAATTCGAAGCTAATTTTACTCTCACAATAAGCCTATGTACACATATTACGCATACGACCTGTATTATTTATTCAAATAATATATATATAATATTACTCATACGTATTGTTGTTCGTGAAAAATTTGAAAAACAATGTATGTTTAATAGAAAGTCAATCATTTTTTATATTGATAGCTGATAATTACAGGATCTACCTTAAATAATATTACACATACGCCATGCCTAACGAAAAAAAATATATTTATATATTTAAATTTACTTGTTGAAGTGTATATTAAATTCGTTATGGATTTGTGCTGTTAACTTTTCGCTCATTTTCCCATTAATTCATTTATCGTTCTTTCTACGATTAATTGCGCCATCCACATATGTATGTGTGTATGTATGTGTGGCAGGTAAAATGAGTTATGCTGAAACAATAACAAAATAAAAAAAAAAACTTTTCATAAAATTGTGCATATAAAATTTATGGTTGCTCTGCTAGGGACATCTAGGACATCATCTCATTTAGCCAGTCAAAATAACACCTGCTGCTAGTCAGTTAGCCCGGCAACCTGGCCATATTTTTAATTATGTTTTTTAATAAGCAGTTAGCATAACGGGAACATCAACTAATCGCCGCTTAACATCTTGGCTTACAAAGTTAAATAACATTTTGTTCTTCTTTGCATTTAATAACTTAATGCATGTATGTGTGAGTTTTTTCTCCTGTATATACATATGTATGTATATGTATATATATATATATATATATATATATATATAAATATGTATGTGTGTCGTTATATTTCTTGTCCTTGTTCTCGTTCTCGGTCTTGTTCTCGGTCTCGTTTTCATTCATTTTTGTTTGCCCTAGCTCTACGAATTTAATAAGCTTAATGTGTCTGCCAGGACAAACAGCCAGAGAACTTAGATGAATTTCCCAAGATATGCTGGGCACACCCTCAAGATTCACACAGATACACACACACACACATAGACAGAAACACACACAAACATACATACGAGTGACTTGTGCGCACAACAAATGCAATTAATTATAATTTTTAATTAGCTCACAAGCAACAGAAGCAGAAATAGAAACAACAATACCGCCACCAACAACAACAACAACAAAGCGAATACAAATAAAAGCTTGTACAATAATAATAGCAACAACAACAACAACAGTTAAAATACAAAAAAAAACAGCGACTAAATTTCTATTTCATATTGCCAACGCATGACCCTCGACACGCGATTAATAAAAGGGGCGGAGGGGGTTTGTTGTATTATTTTTTTGTTTTTGGGATGGGCGGTGCTGCCTGGCAGTCAAGTGGCAAGAGTGGGAGGCGTGGCTGCGACAGCAAGTGAAAGGTATTTAGTCACGCGGAAAGAAATGTTTACTTTTATTATACGCAGCACGATAATGCGAGCATGAAAGCAAAGCAATTGGTTCGAGAGCAAGGATCTAAGGACCTGGCATTGCTGGTTATGCTCCAGCAAACCGGACGTGGCTTAGTCCCTGGCAATGTCCTGGCCAATGCGTTGCTTACGTGCGAATGTGAAATTCTCATTTCGAACGCCTTCAAAAAAAAAAAAAAAAAGAAAAAAATAACAACAGAGAGAGAGAAAAAATAAAGAAAAACAATGACGGCGGCTTGTCGCCGACGCCGGGTTCAGCCTTTTCAATCTATCACTCTGCATGCCCCCCCTTTTGTTGTTGTTGTTGTTATCGTTCATGTTGTTGGGACTGTCGCTTAATCCCTCAACGCTATGTCTACGTTAATGCCTTCCAGTTAAACCGCCACTTAAGGCATTCAGTTTCAAGGTCATAGCTCCTGCTGAGCAGCTGCTAAGGCGCAAATTAGATTTGGATGAGCAACCGTGACCCAGACCCATGCTCACACCCAAAGCTAGAACATGAACCAGATCCACATTCACAGACAAAGACAAAAACATAGGCAATGACAAGAGCTGCTGCTGCTCCTGCTTGGCACAGGAAGAGGCTTTGGTAGTCGAGTTTCTCTCGTTGTCTCGTTGTCCCGTTGTTTGTTGCTAATTAGGCAAAAATTACATTTTAAAAGGCTTTCAAGTGGAAAATGGAAAAAGTTGTAACCCCCAAAAACTCTCATCTGCCATTCATTTTTGCTCCATCTTTCCCGCATTCCTTCTATCCTTCTATCTCTCTCTTTCTCTCTCTCTGTGTCACAGTTCTCTTTCTCTCAGACTCTTGCTGTGCATGCATTCTCGATTGGCGCCGCCTGCTTGCTGCCAAAAGGAGGTCATCATCATGTGCACATAACTTTTAGTGGCCATCCTGACAGCGTCTGTTGCCTTATAATGAATATGATATAAACGTGCTGTGCTGTTGCAGATTTTTCAGTTTACTTTTTTATTTCTCTTTATTTTTTTGTTTTTTTAAAAAGCTCCGCACATGGGTGTAGTCAACTTCTCAAACCACTTTAAAAACCACAAAGTGTCCAAAACATGAATTTAACTTTTCAAATACAGTTTATTTACTCTTTTCCAGTTGTAAGTGGATATTTGTTTTCTATATGTGTATTTTCTTTTCTAGAAATTTTGCATGAAACATTATTAAATTTTATCTTTTTTAATTTCAGAGATCTGCTGCAGAGAGTTAAGTGAGAGCACTTGGACAAAAAATGTAAGTTTAATTGAAATATTATATAATAAAATTTTTATTACAATTTGAATATAAAAGTTTTTTAATTTTATTCAATTTACAATTTGAATTTTGTGATCAAAAATTGGACAAGTGACTCTCAGATATAATTTACAATGCACTATTAGTGTATTTTTCTATGTCGAATAACAAAAATAATAGCAAATTTTATTATTCACAGTATAGACTTCTCGGATATAAAAAGAAATAATAAAAAACAATTTCTCAAATATAGATAGACCAAGTTGGTAATTAACGATGCGATTGAATTGAATGAACCATAAATTCAAAATCTTTGATTTCCACTTACGGTTTTCAACCTTTTCGAGTGTCTTTTGGAAATTTATTTCTTTAATTTAAGATAGATAAATACCACTTTTTCCACATATAAAATTGACTTGAATTTAATTTATTTTATTGTCTCCTATATTTTCCGATTATATACAATTTATTATACATGCATTAATATATATCTTTCTTTAAAGCCAACAATTTTGTACCCTATTTATATTTGGAAAGATTTTATCCAAAAAAATACCTTATTTAATTCAATAGTTATGTCAATTTTCTTCTAATTTTAGATATTTTTTTTGTTTTATTACCAGTTCTAATAATTACACTTTGTTGAATGAGTTAATTGAAGAAAAGTTGAATCTAAATCCAAACAACACTTAATTATATGTGGATAGAGAAGGAAAGTTAAATATGTAGATAAATAGACACAACAATAAAATATTGATTGATCTGAGTATGGATTACAGTTTATAAATTTGATGTAATTTTGTTTTCAATTGAGAAAATTTATTTTAGGGTTCTTTCATTGGGGTGGTTAAAGATCTTTGCTTAAGTTTGAATAGAACGCTGATCAATGGCAATAGCAAAAACTACAACAAAATTTCCTATATTATTAATATAAATTGACCATTTGCAGCCAAAGTGAGTCAACGTTAATTTCATTCAGTTGAGCAATAAATTGAATTTATGCATTTAACCCCAACACCAAATTGTGGCAAGCAACAAATTTTTCGCTTTTCGTTCATTAAATGAAATATGAAATAAACGCTGCAAGCGAAATGCTAATGATGGTTATTATCAATATAAAGTTTCCTCCAATAAATTTTCATGCAAAATAGTGTGGCATAAATGTGGCATCAGACTCTCATGTTGCCACATGTTGAATTCAAAGCAAATCAAAATCCGAGCAAATGGAAAATTTTCTAAAATTTTGGTTATGTTGTAAAGTTTTTATTTAACACATTTCAATCTTTTACTTGCAATCCTTTTGCATGTGTATGTGTGTGTGTGTGTGTGGCACTCTAAGCCAATAAAAAAATCTCACAAAAATGGAATGACAAGCCGCCAAAATGTCATCCGCTCATCAAAAGGGATTGGCAGTCAGCCAGGCAAAGCGAAAAATAAAAAAAAAAGAATGAGGAAAAATAAAGGAAGAGGGAAAGCAAATGATGGTTGGAAATGGGTATTACAAGCATCCAGCTATTTGTGACATATTTTACACGCTTTTCTACTTCATTTACACGCACGAGCAAGAGGCGAGGACCACAAGAAGCGTGCGGACCTTGCCCTCCTTCCCTTGATGATGCTGCTGCTCCTTCTCATCCTCTAATGCTAAGGGCATGCATAGAAGGCGGCGAAAATATTTGATATGTATGAGTGTGCATATAAAGTGAAAACATTTACACATGTTTGATTTATGGGTCAAGTGTGTGATAAAACTACAAAAGCAGCCAGAACACAGATACTATACATATACATACATGCATACATATATACATATTTTTGTATGTATAAGTATGTGTGAGACGAAGATGAGTGTCAGGCGAAGAAGCAAAATGCGAGAAAGTCAGTCGAATGAAATCAGAGTAAATCATGCAAAATAAAATCCAAAGGAAAACGTAGACAGAAATATTGTGAGAGTGAGAGAGGCAGATAGATAGTTGAGAATATTTCAGCATACAACAAATTATGCAGTCAAAAGGATGTGCGAAAAGTCACAACTTCAATGGCGGAACGAAAAAAAAGTATGCAATAAAAAGCGCTTAACAAAATAATAACAAAGAAAAATCAGAGAGAAGTGATACGACAGCGACAGAGAAAGAAATAAAGAAGAGAGAGAGAGAGACAAAGGAAATGCGGGTGAAAGAAAAATACTTGCCACATGCTCCGCATCCAGCAATTGTCCATAAAAATGTATTTAAGTAAAGTGCCCTGCAACTGGGCCTGACTGTCATGCAGGCCAGAGGCGTGTCAGAGGCGCTGAAGGCATGTTAAGGGTCCAACTTAAATGGCATTAAATGCGACACACACACAGAGAAAGAGACAGATATAGTAAGAGATACCGTTAGAGTGTAGGGGGAAAACATATTGAAAGTAATTGCATTTTCTGCCGAGCAAAGAAAAAGTGAGAGTCAAGTAAACGAAGCAATTTGCCAGACCAAAAAGGATTAAACTGGAAAGAGCAACAACTATAATAAACAATTTGCATATAAATAAAACTCCAAGAAATAATATTTTCTCAACAATTTAAATGCAACAACAATAACAACAATGATAGCAAAAAACCAAACAAACAAACAAACAAGACAAGACTAATTTATGAGAATGAAATGCCAAAAATTCCATTTGAGACAAAAGCCAGAACCAAAAATTGAAAATGACAAATTGCATTAGGGCAAAGAGTTGAAGAGTGTAAGTGTGGGTTGGATAAACGGGATGCGGGTATACGATGTGGTTGCAAATGCTTTATATTATGAGTGGCATGAGTAGGAGATTATTTAGGCTGACCGCAAAAAATGACAACACAAAGTGTACAAAAAGTAAGCAGCAAATTTTACATAGCTTGGCCCATGCCATTTATGAAGACAACAGCAACAACAATACCAATACAATTGCAACATATTCAAAAAGCAATTCTCGGCTAAAAAGCCATATATACATACATAGATAACCAATGGGGTGGATTAAATGTCAAGTGGATGCCAAAAGCTAAAGTGCATTTTCGCTTTACTATGCTCCCTTCTGTATGTTCAAAATGAAAAGAAAATCTCTTCACTTTCCAGCCATAGAAAATAAGTTTATTAACAAAATGATTAGAGAGTTTCCACTCGTTAAGCAATCTTCGGCAATTTCTGTAAAATTACACTGATTCGGCTTGAACATTAATTAATTGAAAGCAAACCTTATATATGCATGATCCGGACCTGTATTCTTACACACTAAAATGACCACATTTGTACCAACGAAAATGAAAACAAAATCCTCCAACAAACGAAACCAGAAATACAACAGCAAACAGACAAATACGCAAGGACATACGTAACAGGAGCAAATGGGGAAAGCGACCCGCACTCGCTCTTGCACTCAAACCCGGACACGGACACGGATCCGGACCCAGTTAAACCGATTTCCTAATCAAAACGACTGCCTCTAGGCCATATATGCATGTATGTACATCCATTTGGCTAACCCATTCCCTCATCCGACCCCTTTTAATGCTGTAAACATTTCCGCAATGCCAAAATTTAATTATGCGAACGAACCACAGTAATTTTTTTTTTTTATTTTATTTTGTTTTCGGTTTGTTTTTTTTTTTTTGATGTTAAAATTTTTTTTCTTTCTATTTTTTGCTACGCTATGTCGACACGACGTGGCGTGAAAAATAATTAATATGCTATTTTTAAGGGGAAAATGAGAAATAGCCAAAAAAGTGGCGCCATAATAATTGCCGAACAATGGTAAGGGATGTGGCGGTGGGTTGTGGGTGTTTAGGATGAGCATTGGCACTGAGTTAGACTTTGTCTATGCACGAATAACCGCAGTAATTTCATTACATATGTAAACAATATATCAAACAATTTCTAAACAACAATAAAATAAACGAAACGAAAATTTTAACAAATTCTGAACAATTTTGTTAAATGAAAATGAAACAAAGAACTCATAATTCTTGCCTGTATAAATCATGAAAAATACATACATACATATGTACATATACAAAAGTGTCCACGAATTTAGATTCACAAAAATATCTGCAATTTAAAATATTTTCTATGTGATTTAGTGACCAGCACCCCATTTAGTTGGGTCTTTATTTATATTATAAATTTACAGGTGGAAAATATGTATACACCAATCTCCTCAATTTAATGTCCAAAACATATAGTAAATGTCATTGAAAATGGTACAGCAACTGTGGCCCTACAGTTTGCTTTATAATTCTGATAGCAATTAATGTTTTTTACACAAATGATGCTGTAAGGCATTGTAAAATAATTTAATAATGTATATGTACATATGTATGTATATATGTATGTATGTATGTATGTTGCAACAAACAGAAATGTCACGAGTATTTTTTTTTTCATTTAAAATAGGAAATCAAAAACCAAAAGTGCTAAGTTTTTTTCTTCCTTATATGAATTATTGTAAATACATATTTATATATAAAAAGAGATTCATGCAAATTACAAAGCTTTCTTCTAAATAAGAATTCTATTTAATTTAATAAACACAAACAGCTTTTCAGAATATTCAGTGTTAGATAAAGAACATTAGAATACATTTACCAACTCTGCTGATAATACTCATTATCGACCTTGACTAATCGCTTTTTATTTGACATCGTAGCAACCCTTGACTAGGCCAAAATTTGCTATAAAAGTGGGGCAGTTTGTATGAGATTTCATCAGTTGCTCGTTGGCAACCAAGGGGTCAACAGATCTCTCTCTACTTTTTTCCTTATTTCTTTTATATTATTTTAATTTTTTTCTTAATTTCTTACTTATAACATATAAATAAAATAAGCATTAAATATTGAATATCATTTTCATTGATTTCTTCAGCTGTTTGATTCTATTCGATCTAATTTATTTTTCTTATTTTGTATTTTCAAATATTTTGTTTATGTAAGATTATCTTGATGCAACAGTATTAAACTTTTCCTTAATTCTTATAGTTATGGTTGTGAATAATTTCCTTAATTTGGAAAATTTATTTTAATATAATTAAACAGTTTCTTAGTTCATATTGTTTATTTAAATTTAGCTTAACCATATTCGATAATTGCAATTTCTTATTAATTCTTTTTTCTGCTGTAGAATGGGTACATCATGATCAATTTCCAAGTCAATATTAGTCAATTGAGTTCGCAAACCATTGAAATCTTTAAATTTATATCGTAATTAGGCAAGTTTAATGTGAGGCAAACTAAACATTAATATAAATCGGATTATTATTTTCTCAATTATTTATGTACACATAATTTTCAGTGAATAGTTCTGGCTGCTTATCGAATTTCATAGCACTTCATTGATGAAAGTCGGTTAACATTCAGTTCTTATATTCAACATCTTCAATTTGAAGTCTTCAATTGTGGCAGCATCATTGGCATCTGCTTTGTGAATGCCATACACACATACTCACACATGTGCACATAAAGAAAATGACATAAGTAAAGACCCGAGACTCTGGGAAAATAATGTACAATATTCCATCTGGCAGTTGAAGGACTACATTCGACAGTCCTTGCATTGCCATGTCAATAAATTATGAAGTGGATTTTCGGCGACGCAAACACAAAATACAAACGCAAACGAGGACAAACCTGACTGACTATATTCCATGCTTATTGCCAGTGTGTGTGTGTATTTGTGTGTGTCTATGTGTGTGCCTGTTTTGCATATAAGTCGCCGGCTGATTTATGTTCAATATGCGCGCAGCTTAAAAACGGGCATCATGAGAGACATTTGCTCGGCCTTGGCAGACAACTTCAATAAATTGCAACTCGTGAGCGAGTGCAAATACTCTAAATAAAAAAAGAAAAAAAAGAAGGAAAAAAAAATTAGAGAGAGACCGAGAAATCAAATCATATTTTGTTTTCCTTTTTATTTGTTGCCTCATTCGTTTCTATATCTTCTTTTTGCTGTTCATGTTGTTGTTGTGCATTAAAAATACATGCGGCAATAATAAGAGCAATGTCCTGAATATCCAGGACATTACCAGGCATAAAAAGCAACGGCAGACGTGTCACTCTTCTGTCTGCCGGTTGCCCAAATGTTTGCACAAATTCCAAGCCAAATTGCCAGTTCAAAAAAAAAAAAAACCAAAAAAAAACCAAAAAGGAAAAAGAAGGTGCTCAAAGTGTTCTCGGCTGTATTATGTGGTGTAGTGGGTGCTTTTAGACGCGGAAAAAATGCGACACAAAGAAAATTACTTTGACAAATGAAAATGTCACAATGATGATAATTTATTTTGCCTTTTGTCGATTGCCAAGACAGCCAGCTGGCCCTAATATATGTATGTACGTATGTCTGTTTATATGCCACTGATCCTGGCATTCCTGTCTTTCATCTGGCTATGACATTCCCACATAGACTATGGCAGCTGTGACCTGAGCTATGCGCAATTAAAAGTAACGTCTACTGCTGGCTAAAGCCAATTGCCTCTCTAGGTGTAGCACAAACGCATCTTACTACATACATTACATTCTGTACTCTAGGTAGATATATATATATGTACGTATATATACAAACAAACGTATACATATGTATATATATAAGAGCATTCTTTACCAAAAATTGTGCCAATTTTCATTTGATTCTTTGGGGAGACTTGAGCTAGACTACACCTGTTGTATATACCATACATACGTAGTATAACGTAATGAAATCTTTTAGATTGTTACAAATACAAAGGCAGAAGATGAAAGGAAATTCAGCACAAGCAATTATACCGCACTACACCACAATTTGGGAAAAAGCTAGACACATATTTTCGACCAACTAGTGTTTAAGTTTTTCATTTAATTTTTAACAGTTGTAATTCTCAACTGGTTCTAGCTTTAAAGAAATGGTATGAGAGCACAAATATTAGACAGCAAATTTGGCTAATGAATGAACTGGCCTTCTTGCCCTCTGTATTGAATGTGCAAAAATATGCAAAATGAAGACATGAAGGGCCGAATTTTTTGTAATCTTAAAATGAGGAAAACAAACCTAATAACTTTTTTTATACGTTTATTTATTATTTGTTGGGTGTCTTATACTGATTATAAGACCTAATAACTAAAATCGATAAATGAATCGATATTTAAAGTTCCAAAGACAAATCTACCTAAATATTACCTTCTCTATCAATCTACTATGAGATTTAGTAGAAGGTAGAAAACTAAAACCGGTTCCTATGGCAAATTCAATTTTCTGTTTGCTTTTTTTTTACCTTAAATATCACCGGATAGTAATATTAAGCTCATCTTTACTGTACAAGCTAAAAATACTACTCATTTATCAAACTTACAAGATGTTTCGTCTATGAGCCATCCAGAGTATATGATATTTGTGTTCGATTTTCGTTGGTCTTTTATTTTTTTCCCACACTTTTCCAACCATAGAATTCTTAGCCCTATTCTTAGCTGGGACAAAAAATTTTTACGCTTCATATGTCTTATGCGATTTTGTCGTGTAACGCTCTCCTTACGTTTTCCAGTCGATTCGCCTTGACGGGCCGAGCAATGGCGACGCGTTGTGCGCTATTAAACTTTTTTGGCATGATATTACCATTATTTGCACACACACACACATACGGTACAATGCAGCACAAGAATATATATACTTACTTGTCATATAATAAACTTTTATGTTAACGGTTTTTGATGTCTTACCACCGGCAAATGGAGACAGGATGCCAGCCACATGGCCTAGGACACCAGCAGGCAACGGCAGTCAGGCAGGCAGGCAGTCAGGCAAGCAACGGCAGCCACTTTATTCTTACTTTATTTTTTATTCTCCTTTTTTGGATTTTTTGTCTTTTTTTATTTTTTTGTTTTTTGTTCCTTGTTCCTTTGTGAGTTGGGCCAAGCCCAGCTTACAGTTTTCTTTGCCTTTTGCATTGCCGCTTTATTAGGCTGAAAAATGAAAATCCCCGCTACACAGGACCCGAAAAACTTGCAATCCCCAGTTGGTCTTCTCTCTTCAACGTTTGTGTGCGTGCATGTGTATGTGGGTGTATGTGTATGTGTGTGAGCCCATTAAAATGCTCAGGGTAAATGCATGAATACCAATGGAAAATATTTGCATAAATCTTTTCAGCTCTCACTCAGCGAGAGGTCTCCCCCCCCCTGTCCAGGACACCATACTGTCGAAAGACAGTAGCAACTTTGTTGCTCTCTGTACAAAGGTACATACATACACATATAAACTTGTGTATGTGTGTATGTTATCATTGTTCTCTATCTAGGATTTTTCATTCATTTTATTTATTGTATAACTAAAAACTTTATTTAAATGTTTTGACATTTTTCACATATACATATATATATTGTATACATATATATATATACATATATATACATATACATATATATATATATATATATAAGTATATATATTTTGTTTTTTTTTTATTCATATTCATAGTTAAGACTAATATTAACTTATTAACGCTGCTCAGCTAGCGCGTTTACTACTCACTTAAACATTTAAACAGTTTTCATAATCCATTTTTTATTTCTTTAATGCGATTTCATATCATTTTGTTTGCAAAAAAAAAAAAAAAAAAGACTAACACACAGATACATACAAACATCATGTTTGGAAAATGGATACTTAATTAATAATAATATTACTTTATTTTTTGTTTCTTCATTATTATAATAATTATTATGTCATTATTATGGATATTATACATACAACAATATTAAACACATAACTTTCAGCTTAATAGCGTTTATTTTGCGTTTTTCCTATTTTTCGGTTTTCCATGTTTCGTATAATTTTCTCTGGATGTTGTTTTTTTCACCATTTATGGCAGTTGCCACAAAAAAAAAAAAAACATGGAAAGTGCTGCTGCACTTACATACTTATTTATATTGTATATATACCTTTATATGTATATATCGGTGTATTTTTATTTTTAATTTTTGTATGTATTTATGGTTTATTTACCCATTAAACATTCATTTAAATGTCGCGACTAATTTCGCATGCGTACAGTTTTAATTTTCATTATTAATATGCATAAATATATGTATGTATGTATATATATATGTATATATATATATATATATATATATATATATATATATATATATATATTAGTATGTTTGCGCGTGTGTGTGTGTGTATGTACCGCATAAATAGTTAAATACAGTTTTAATTTATGCATACGTTCTATATGCAAGTTTATTTACAATTTTGATCAGTTAAATGCCATAACTTTTAATAGTTCAACCAACCATTAAAATGGACAATTGGCCATACATTTGTTGGCCAAATGTCAGACATTGAAACGGAGAGGAAACTTCTACCTAAACTCGACTACCATACCCAGTCCCTCAGTTACTCCTCCGTGTATGTGCAACGTCCTTTAAAACAGGCTAAAAAACAACAAGAATAAGAAAGAAAAAAAAAAAGGAAAAACCTATATAGCCCGATTTTGCTTATCCTTCCCTGCGATTCATATGATATTCCTCTCCTTTCCATTCCGTTCCTTTGCTGCTTTCCCTTACTTTCTCTAGGCAAATGGAAATGCAAATATTTTGTTGACAGCGCGAAAGTGTCTTGCAGTTTAGGTTTAGTTTGAGCTAAGTTCAGTTTTTGGCTGAGTTCGGTTCAGTTGAATTGAATTGAGTCAAATTTTGTTTGGGTAAATGCAACCGGACATGCTCGAAATGTAAAAGTCGAGCTCTTTGCCAGTGCAATGCAGTGTATGGGGGCCAATGAACTCATTGGTAAAATGGTAAAACTGGAACTGGGCTACCAAGCGTGACATGACTCGAGTATTTTATGAGAGGAAAAAGAAAAAATGGGGAAAAACGGGTTTCATTGAAAGGTTTTTGCCCATTTTATGCATAGGAACATTTGACGGAAGTTGAATATATATAACTATATATATATATAGGGGTCTATATATATGTATAGAAATGCTTAGTTATTCTATTGATTATTGTTTCTGTGTGTGTGTGTGTGTGTGTGTGTGTGTGTGTGTATTATGTATATCTACATATTGATCTACTTATATATTGAAATTACCTTTCATACGATTAGACATTTTGCATTATTTACAACTTCTTAAGAACTAAGAACAATTGAAATATTTACATTAACCACGACGTTGCCGACAGTTTCTATACCCTTGCAAAATTAAACAAATATTAATGAAATAGTTAAAAAAATTTAAATCAGCCATATAGTAGCCCATACATTTTAGATGAATATCGATAGCAGCTTAATTCTTGTAGTTATCGATGAGAGACAATCGCTGAATATGCTAAAAATATACTCGTGCATAACTTATTAATTTGGAGTATTATCAATATCTGGTAACTGCTTTCCAATGGTATAAATAACTGATATTTTATTATTAGACCACATTTTATTTAGTTAAAGAAGTCTACAAGAAAATAGTTTATCCTCTTACCATATATTAACCAATATTGATTGGTCAAAAGGAAATTCAGATCATTATATTGATATAAAACAAAATGCTTATATATAGGTGGTTTCTATAAATTTATTTTTCTTTAATACTTTGCAAGTTTGTTTTAATTTAATCCTATCTCAATTTGCAAGGATATATAAATAATATAATAACTAGTTTAATACGAAAAGATTCTCATTCCATAGTAATGAAGCTCTTTCAAATCCGAATTTAAAAATTGTATTTTTTCAAATTGATCAGTTTTGATAGACAGTAGCCCTATGCTTAAATATAATGCTTACATATCTTAAATTTTTGAAAAGATTTTTTAAATAGTTACGTATTCAAGAAATGGAAGTAAAAGAATTCTTTATAGAGAATTATGCATAAAATTTTAATGATAGAAATATAAAAGTTCATACATTTGAAAGTAAAGAAATTTTGAAAAAGTTGCCTTAGATGAAAGACATCTCTTGAGAACAAATTCGATTTGGTTGGAAAGGATTTGAAAAGTACGCATAATATTATTTTCTAGAATAAGACCATTTCTGATGTACCGATTTTATATACCAAAGATTATTTTTTTTGAAAGTTATGAAATATATTTTTAAACTTCTTGATAAGTAATTACAGTTTTGTCGGATAACTGTCTTTATTATAACCAGCAATTAACTTTAAATTATTTAAATTAAAAATATTCTTTAAGGTACAAACGCTTCGATAATAATAATAATAAAAAAAAAGACGTTCTAATAATATATTATAATCTCATTAACTAAATGGTATCAAAAGCTATATATGGCCAACTGAAGAGTTTAATTTCAGGTTGGCTATAAAATCAGAAAATCTTCGATTTGAAATCAGAGATTAGGCTCTCATTGCTATGGAAGATTTATTCTCATTCATGATTAGACAGATGGCTACCTTTGGTGCCCTCTGTATATGATCTTAAATATAATGCTTATTATGGGGGAATTTCTCAATACATTTAATTTAATATGCCAACAGATTAACTCAAATGTCTTGTGCTGGCAGATAATTTATGGTAGTTGTATTATATACATAAGTATCTGTAGATTTTACTTTTTTGCCTTTGCTCTTCTTCGCCTTCACCATTGCCTCTCTCTATCTCTCTATTTCTTTCTCTTTCACGTTTTTCTACTTTTTTTGTTCTTTTTTTCCATTTTTTTTTTTTCTTTTTTTCGTAGTTTTAGTTTTTGTTGATTTTTTTGATTGCCCCCACAAAAAATGGCAACAAGAAATGCTGCTCAACTAACTAATCCCAACCCACTTAACTACACACGCACTTACCTAAAACTTAGAGAGAGTATACCAAAAGGGCAGCAGCAGACCAACAGCAATAGCAACAGGAGTAGTTAGTGGAGCAGTTGTGACCCGGAGCAATATCTGGAGTAGTAACGAAGGTAACAACAACTCATCATTAGCATAATTAGCTAGTTTTTTAAGGTATTAAATGCCAGACTTTTTTCTAACTATTGCTGTTGCTGTTGCTGCTGCTGATGGTGCAATTTTACTGCAGTTTGCCTTCATTTTCCACTCACTTAGATGGTTTGGCTGCTGCGCATTGGCGGTGGCGTTTTTTGTCGCGCTTCCAACTGTGCAACATTAATTTATCACCGTGTATTCTTCCCGCTTGTATTGACATGGCAGATGGGCAACAAAGTTGCCTGCTGCTTCTGCTCCTTCTGGTCAGTGGCGGCATTCCGTTCATCAGATGTCTGGCTCTTAGTATGACCTGTTATTTGGTCACCACCTCCACCATCACCACCACCGCCTGTTTCTGGCCCTGTTCGTCCGCCCTGAAGAAGGAGTGTAGAGCAGGCCTCCAACAATACAAATGCCGCAACCATTGTACTAATTACTTTGACTGCCTGCGTTGCCTGGCCCATGTGACAGGACCAACAGGCCAGGGCGACAGCAGCGGGAGCTGCATTCGTTTGCATGGCCTCGGGTCGCTCGCCTACAGGGAGAATGTCATAAATGAGTTACAAATTGTATTTGCCCTCCTTCCCAAAACATAAAACAGAAAAAAAAGGAACAAGAAACAAGAAATGAAAATGTAAATGAATAACGAAATATTATTTCATTTACTGATGGCTGGTTTATAAGGTAAACTCCAAGTTTGATGGCATCCATACAAAAAGTGCAACCAATTAAATGACATTCAATATCGTCATCTTCATCATTCTCATGGTCACTTAAAGCCACTTGACATGGCCACAAATACCAACAAAAAAACCAAAAAAAAAAAATGAAAATGAAAATGCAAACTGGGGAAAACCCAGAAAGAGCCAACCTTAAGCCACCCATCCCACAATTTTCACCAATTTCAATGCTCACCCTGTAGTACATGGACTCGTATGCTGGCTATCTCTGTATTCGATGGATAGCATGAATATTTGCCTGAATGCAATAAATCCGCATCGTAAATAAGTAAAATGGATTTGGTTTCTTCCGATTTAATGGTCTTAAATTTCAACCGTCCACCCGAAGTCTCCTCACTGAGTACCTGTAAAGAGACATTGGTTGGATGATAGGTAGAAAAAAAAAGAAAGAAAACAAATACGAATGAGAGGCATAAATGTAAAGTGGCATATTAAAATATTCGCTTGTTGTTGTTGTTGATTTTTTGTTGTATATGTGTTTTTTTTCGAAAAGTTCTTCATAAAAGGCACAAAAAATGGCAGTTGGACCAGTTGGAGTGAAGCGAGGTCCGGGAAAAGCATGTTTTCTCATAATCATAAAAGCCAAAATTAAATACGTTGCGTATACGCCGCGTAAACAAAAAAAAAACAAAAAAGACCAAAATGAAAGAAAGAAGAAAGAAAAACGCGAGAACATGAGACACGCCAACAGCAGCCCAAAGCTCATAAAAGTTAAAAACGTTTATCCTGCGGCAATTGCCTGGGCGGTGACGATGGCAGACGCTGCGATTATCCTCGCACCTCGCACCCACTCTCCCAAACCCCCTCATCCTCACTACCAATTCCTGCATTTTCGTTTTGCTTTCTTTTTGTGCTTTTAACTGCTCGAAAAGAGGGAGATATAAAGTGGAAGTGAGCAATGGAGCGGGGAGCGAGGGATAAAAAAAAACTCAATTATTGCAAGATAATTTGGCTTCCAAAAGAGGAAAACATTAAATTGGTTTTTCTTATTTTATTTTGTGCATTTCAAATTTAATTCGCTCTCCTTCTCTATCGCTCTCCCTCTTTGTGTGTGTGTGTGTTCGAAAATTGATTGGAACTGTGAACTGTGATTCGATATTTACCTTATCCTGATGATACCAAAAGATATGGGTCGGTGGCTCTGGACTAAATTTGATGATGCATGTGAGATTTATGGTGCTTCCTTTGTCCACATATAGATCAGGACCGCCCAAAATTGTTGCTGTCGGCACTGAAAATATAGATAGAAAGCAAAATGCTTTAATTACTCATTGTTCTCTCTACCAGCGAAATCATTGCACAACCAAATCAGTTTTGCCCATACCGAAACCTTTTATAATCTGTTTGGTCCGTCATTATTGAACATTTCGCATGAAGGCACCTATTGTCTATGTCAATTGCTTTGTTTCTGTTATTCTAGTTGAATTTCGAGAATCGGCGTATCAATTGTTTATACAAAAGGCAACCAACCAATATTTTCTTTCTGTCTTACTCATTTTTCATTACCGCACCCGATTGCAGCTGTTTTGTTCTGATATTGACTGATATCCCATATAAATAGTACTTCAATTTGAGGAACAGCTTTCAGTTTAATGTGAAAATGCAACCGGTGCACTTTGTAATTTGTGTTTATATTACACTTAGCCTTGCCAGCTGTTTGGCAATTGATTTTTGTAGAATTGAATCATGTGAGGGTTTGCGTCATTTGGGCTGTAACAATGGCTTGGTGAGATGATATATATATATATATATATATGCAATTATGATATTCAATTATCACATCCTTTGCAGACCTTTCACAATAGCTGCCTTCGTCATCGTCGTTTGGTTAATATGCAATATTTTCGTCAATATTTGATTAAAATGCATAACAAGTATCGTCAGGATGTGGCCAGTGGTGCCATACAAGGCATTTCGCCAGCACAACATATGCCTGAATTCTTATGGGATCCTTATCTAGCTATAATTGCTGAATACCATGTGAAGCGTTGCCTTAAAGATTTACCCAATCTATGTGTAGCTACTTCAAGTTTTCCACATCCAGTTCATAATTATGCCATCGACAGTCAACCACGTCAATTTAAAGAGACCTCCAATGTACAACAGATGACATTCTTGACAGAGAAATGGTTACATTTTGTCTACAATATTCAACCAAATGATCCCAATTCAGCTCCAATTGAGATTCGTTATATAATCAATGATAATGCCACCCATATGGGTTGTGCAGCTGCTCAGGATTATGATTTGCGTCGTAGTCGTTTTGTGTTGATATGTTATTATAATGCTGGTCCCAAATGGGATGAACAGCTATATGAGCGTGGCACATTCAATGCAACAAATTGTCTAAATGGCAAAAGTACAAGCTATGCCAATTTGTGCCAAACGAAACCAGCAAATGACTAATGCAATTTAAACATTTCACCCAAAGAAAAAAAAAGAAAAATAATTAAATAAATAAACAACTGTAATTAAATGCCTCAGCCACTTGAGCAGTAAAGAAAGAAAAAAGCTTTGTTTGGTGTTAAATTCCCTTACCTTATTCTCTCACCCTTCGTAGTTAAACTAATAAAAAAAAAAAAATAAAGCAAAAAAATACTTAGAAAAAAAATGCCCAAGATACAAAATACCAGCAGCAGGTGTATAGATGTACCTTTGTATATGCATATATATATATATATACATATATATATATATATATATATATATATGTGTGTGTCTGTATATATGTGTAGGTACTAACCAGTAACAAGCTGGTAAAGTTAGTCGGTAAAAGCTTGTTTGAAAGCAATTTGTTCGTCATGAGCCAGAAAAGTGGGCGCCCAAGGCGCAAGCACTTGACTCCCCCGTACTTCAGTTACACCCCTCACCTATCACACCACAGCCAGCACATTTTGCCGCTCTCTAACCGCTGTCTCTAGCAAGTGCAAAAACTGGCACGAGAAATGTTATAAAATATTAAAAAATAATATGCATGCATGGCAGCACTCGGATCTTCATGTCCGTCTCCATCTCCGTCACCGTCTCCATATTTTCATCTACGTCGCCTGGTACTGGCACCGCCAGTTGGCAGTCGACAGTCAGCTCAAGCATCTCCATCTCCGTCTCTATTTTTCATCTAGTGTGTAGAGTGCGCGCCAGCTAGATGTTAAGCTTTTGACAGTAACTAACGCAGGTTGTGGTTAAATTTGTCAGGAGCAAGCCAAAAAGTATGCTATATATAGTTATGGCAAATGTACAAATATTTAACAAACCGGCAACCGTTTGAATGGGTCCAAACATGCCAGCAAATTCATCATCACTGGATTGATATACCCGATCGGCCGCTATATAAAACGCATCATCATTATAATATTGCTGCATTGTATTGCTCGTCTCCGCATCGATTAGATCTGATTGGTGTGCCATGATTGTTGTTGTTGGTAAAAACGAAACCAAAAACACGCAAAAAAAAAGAGGAAAAAAAGAAAAAAAACAGAGAAAAAAAATGTTGAACAAAATAAAAGAAAATTAGAATTGGATATCTAAAAATAAAACTTAGACGAGACTAATTACTAAATTACAAACCAATAATAATTAAAAGTAACCTTTGAATATTAAAAATAATTGTCAAGTGCTTTATATATGTGTACAAACATAGATACATATATATGTACATGTATATATATCTAAGGGGCTGGCCTAAATTGTAGTCTCTTGGGAATTTTACCAGGCATATCCAATTATTTAATTCTATGGAAATGGTAACCTATCAACACTTAAATGGGCTATCGCAATTAATATGTATGTCTTTTGTTCTTTTTTTTTTCACTGATATCTTGGTGATTATTAAAAATAATAGAAATTTAATTAGAATTCCATTGAATTAAGAAGCATAAATTTTTGCTTTGGTATTTATTACAAGTAATGTATATTTAATAAGAATTTCTTTAAGAAATTATTTTAAACAACAAAAAGTAAAACCACAAGTAAATTTTCACAGCTGTTCCTAAGAGATTTCATTCATTATAGACAACTTGTGGTATACAACATTTCAAGTGTTCAAAGACACACAGCTATTTTTTTTTTTTTTTTATTGGTGAATTAATAATTAAGTGATATTCAAAGTACTAAAATTCCAGCAAATAAAGGGAAGAAATTTAAGTTTTTCTATTGATTTTATTTGTAGCATAAGAATTTAAAGATTTAATATGATTACCGAAATAATTTCTTATATCATTTCTTTATTTAGCAATGTGTTCAAAATAATATCAAAAAATAAATAGCAAATAATTTTGAGTCTTGTAAAATATTGATAGCAGCATTTATAAAAAATATGCAATCTATTTTGATTTGAGAAAAAAAAGTGAAAAAAATCCTTTCGATACTACATCGCTTATAAATAATGAAAGTGACTCTATACAAATACGTACACCCATAAACATTCACACACATACACTCACACCATTTAAAAGCCCTTCACAGTGATGGGTTTGATTCTAACAATAATATATGTATATCTATGTATGCATGTATGTATATGTATGTATGTATACATATATAGTATATATGTAGCGAATTTTAACAGAATGTTTTCGTGGCATTAAAAATGAAATTGATTGCAAATAGTTTATTGTTTGTCGGTTGAATTCTCTATCACCTATGCAGGCATGCGGTTTGTCTATATCATTTTTTGATATATAGTTTTTGATATCTGCTTGCGGCCAGAGGGCTAAGCGCCTCAATTCCCAAACTACCATCAATGGGTGAGGGAAGGGCCTATATAAATATTTTGCAAATAAAAAATACAAAAGTTTGCTCGCGGTCTATGTCCTGTTATTTTATACTGTCAGCTGTTGGCTTTGTTTTCTATTTTTGTTGTTGTTGCTGTTGCTGCTGTTGATATTATTGTTGCAAGATTGTGAAGTATGCATAATTTACACTTTTGCAAATTGCATGAATATGCAAATAATACAAGAGCGGGAGAGTAAAAATAAAAGAAAGAAAATAATAAAGAATCCCACTCCGTAGGCGAAATATAACATTGTGGCTGACTGAAATATGCAACGGAGGTCCCCAGCATACCCTGTGTGTGTGTGTGTGTATGTATGTAAATATGTATGATGGATGAAGTAGGGGATAGCTTGTCAAGGACATATTACTTATATATCCACACAATGGACTACAATACATCTATGCAAAAGAATATCTACGAAATTACTCGTTCTCTCTGACAATACTTACCAACAATATTCAAGTTAACCGAATAACTGCGTACAGGCTGTGTCGATATTTGACATTCATAGACCCCAGCATCCCGTTGTTGGGCCCATTTTATTTGCAAGGTCCATTCATCGATATCGCGATGATATGAAGTCTGAAAGCGTTGATCCGTTGTATATGTATATGTGCCGACTGTCAATATATGTAGATCCCGATGTCGTATCCAGGCCACCTATTTAAAAGGATAATAAATAATTGATAAAGAGAGACTTGCATTAATTGTTTAACCAAAAGTTGAACCGCAATATTTGCATTTTGATTGCCATAAAAGAGAATTTAGCTAATGATAAAAATAAAAAAACGAAGTAAACCATATAAAAAGGAGGGAAATATAAAAAAGAATCCTTGGAACTTGTGTCCAGTTCCCAGGCTGCCATCACCAAAATTTATGCAACTCACAATCTAAATTTTAAATAACTTGAAATTAGTGTGCGCAACGCATGACAGACCCGGAAAATGATACTTCCTTTCTCGTTTGGCTCTTCAAACCGGCTCCGGCTCGACATTCACTCGACATTGCCCACTACATTTTATACAGTTTTTACCCCCTCCGTCTGTCGCCTTTTGGCAAGTTTCTCTCTCTCTCTCTGTCTCTCTCATTTTTTGGGCGCCTTGTTTATGCGGCTAACTGTCTAACCAATATACACATAGCCAGACCGACCCATAGACAGTAAGACAAACAGACAGATAGACAGACAGACAGATAGACATGGAGACTCTGCGTCAGAGGCAGCCAACTGTGCCGGGCATCCATCTGTGTGCAGTTTCAGTTTGCCGTCTGTCTAATTCTGCAATAACAGCAACAAAAAAAAAAAACAAAAAAAAACATCCAACATAAAAAAAAAGAAAACCAAAAGGCAAAATAACACACAGAAAACCGAAAAAAAAGAAACGTGAAATCAAACTTTTTCCAACCCGAGTTTTTGCCGCACTGGCAACATAAATTTACCGTTGGCCAAAAACTGAGCCGCCAGTTAACTAGAGAATGTTCATTCACTATCCCTTTCCCTCCAGCACACACCATTTCCGCTTACATTGTCCCTTCTCCGAATCCTCGCCATCTTCTCTATCTGTTTGTGTGTGTATGTGTGTATGTAGTTTACTGATTGCGGAAGCGGATTTGGTTATGTGGAAATCTATGACCCTCTACTACCCCCACTACCACCATTCCCAGCCATATATATCCATATCCAGGGGCGGCAACTCTCAACACTAAATCGCTTAACGTAATCAACTTCCATTTTCACAACGGCTGCCTGGCAGCACCTGCAAACTTTCTCACCGAAAATGCGCAAATGCGTGCAAAATATTTCCGTATTGTGTCTGCATTCTTGCCACGACTATATAACATCGCTTGATATGTAATGCGAGATCTGTCCAAATTCCAACCACTACAAAAAAAAGAAAAACCCAAAAAAAAAAAAAAAAACAAAGATAAAGCGCAAAATGACAATGAATTTACGTTTAATGGCTGTCGGTCGGCTCATCCATTCTTTTTTTTTTTTTTGGAATAGAAATGGTCGGATTCTTGGAGTTGGAGAGGGAACATCACATCTACTGCGAAAATATTGCAGTGAAAGGACTCTTCGTTATGGCAACCAATTTAATTTGATTGCTGAAATGCAATACTTTTGCTTTTGTGTTAAGGACTCGATTTCGGGCATAATTTTTCGTTTTTTGCCCAAAAGTAAGTTTTGGTAAAACGAGATGTTAATTGGAAACGGTTACAGGATAAAGCCAAGAAACTTGAGTGACGCAATAAAAACTATGGTAATAACTCCTAGAGGGGGAGACAGAGAGAGAGAGCGAGATCGAGAGAGAGATAGTAAGAAATAGTTGAAGATGGCCAGCAGCAACAGAATGCGAAATATGGGCAACATGTGTTGTAGTCTTCCCTAACACCCCCTTGCCACTGAAGCCCCGCACCCATCATCCCCTTGTGACCTTAAGGTTTTAGTTATTGTTTCTGCGTCACGTATTACATAATAAACTGCTAGCAAATTTAATAAGCAGCCATGTGTGCCGCATCGTTCCAATGTTTATCTTAATAATCTAACTAAATATATATAACTATATACATATATTATATATATATATATATATATATATATATATATATATACTTATATAAAATGTATACAGTAAGTTGGGCAACATATTTCCCACACTTGTGTCTGTGTTTTTGTTTATTAAATGCAAATAAAAATAAACATTATTAAAACAGACGCCCCCAGGAAATGGAAATGATAAAAATAATGACAGCAGACAGAAAATGAAAAACCAGAGTCAGCCAGAGCAGAGACGAAGAGACAGCAAAAGCGAGAGAGAGAGAGGGGCAAAGAGGGGGGAGAGACAATAAAGAGATAAGGATAGACACCTAGATTGGATTCTAGATTTCCTCTTATATCTCGTCGTTTATTTGCCTAGATTTAGCTCCAGCTTTAGCTGCTTCTCTGTCTCTCTCTCTCTGTTTTTCTGTACTCCTCCTGCTTCTGGCCATGTTCTTTGGTTCTGGTCGTACTTACCGTCTTGTTGCCCAGATGCTTGACACGACAGCCCAAATATGCGGATTTGCCTACAAGCGATGTTATATTCCTTGGCATTGTTAGATCAAAATATGGCTCATTCCATTTGTGGCCATGTGGATAATGCGAGGATGGTGGCAAGTGTGTGGGCTTCGCCTCCGCATTATTGTGATTGTTGTTATTCACAGATTGCCGCTGGTAGCACAATGCTAGGCCTGCAAATAGAAAAAAAGAGATAGATAAAGACAAATGCTAACAAATGAAATTAGAATTAGGTAAATGAAAAATATTGTCTTCAGATTCTCCAGAAAACTGCCAAAGTTCTTTTATTTCTGAGAAATTTCTACAAACTTGTAATTAAATTGCCTAGAAACAAAAGAATGTTCAAAGAAACCAACAAAGTTTGTATACCCTTGCAGTTCTAGATTATTTAATTACTAAACTTAAAAATAAATGCCGTATGAAATATCAAAGCAAAATAAACTCTGTGCTTGTAAAACTGATCTATCTTAATTTTTGGCTGAAGTAAATTGATTATTTTGAAAATGAATTTTATTGTTTTACACTTGTAATAATTATCCGATCTGTTTTAAAATAAGTGGATGCTGTATAGGTGCAAATAGCACCTATTATCGGTATTCCACACCGATTATTCCGATAATGACTATACCATATAGAAGACCGATTCGACAAATTCTTTTACTTGCAACGCGTTTATATCTAAAAAGTTTAACTACAAACTTTTATTTAGAAAAGCTTTAAATTTAAGGTCTAAAACTTGCCAAGAAACAGACAGACGAACATGGCTTTATGGTATCGAACATTCATATTTATTAGAGCTACAAATATCTGACCAATTTAATTATACCCTCGGCAAGAGTATAAAAAAGAAAACGAGGATGCAACTAAAAGAAGTATCACAAGGACATTCGGGATTGCACACAGTGACTTCCACTAGCTCAAGAAAACAAAAGAAAAATGATAGAAAACTACAAAAAGAAAAATGAAAATGCCAACAAACTGCACCTTAACATGTTTTAGGTAGTAGTTTAATTAAAACGATGACACAAGCCAGTGGTTGTAGTAGCATGACACATATGGTGTCATATAAAAGTGGGTAGGTGGCAGTTGTCTAGATGCAGAGGACAACCTCTGTTTCCTCTTCCCGCACCACAACCATAACCATACACACACCACAGAGCATACACTTACATATACATAGATATATGTATGTTTGTATGTGTATAACAAATGACAAACTGACTCTTTTTTTTTTTTATTTTTTTTTTTTTCTTGTTTTTGTTAGTTTTTCGTTTCGTTTTATTTTCGACGTGCAACTAAAAATGTTGCAAATGACAAACTCATTGTGCCATATAGGGGATGGGTGGGGTAAGTTGGTCGTATGGAGGGAAATTTAAGTGGTAGCCTCCCTGGCATATGCCTGGCTAAATTACCAAGTGTGGGTGGCCCCATGTGAAGTGGCTGTTGTTGTTGTTGTTGTTGCTATTGCTGTTGTTGTGCATTTCATTTATGGACCGTTGGCAGGGGCTAATTTTCTAATTACTCGACGCGACGACGACTTTCTATGACTTCGCTTGGCATTTGTAAAATGGGAAAAAGCAAAGCTTTTATAGATGCTACACTCTTGAACCCTTCCACTATAACCACCTACACCCCGCCCCCCTTACCTCTTCTTCGCCCTTTCTCGGCTGGTAAAAGTGTCCTAAAAGTGCCATTCTAAAACTGGCTGTTGGCGAGAAGGGGCAAAGAGAGGGGGTTTAATAATGTTTATGCTAGAAAACAAAACAACAAACAAAATTGTAAAAACTGTAAAACTGCAAATTTCATTTCCGCCTACAAAAGGAAAAACTGTTAGAAAGTAAGTGAATGGGAGTTGGGATTTGTATGGGGTATATGGATAGTTGAGTGAGGGGCAGTAAAAGGGGGTACTGGGCCAGGCAAAGAGAAATAAAAAGCTTACTACCAAATTGCGAGACTCATAAAGTTGGTCATGTTCAAATGAGGTAAGGGGGCTATAAGAGTTAAGGAGTGCCTGATTTTTCGGAGCTGAAATAATAGTACTAACAACAACAATGACGGAAGGATAATAAATGGTAATGGTAACAAAGTTTCTCTTTTTTTTTATTTTCTTTTCTTTTTTTTTTTTGTGACGTAAGAGTAAGATAACAAAAATAGAAATTAGACCAAAAAAAATGCAACATTCAAATAGAATTGTCTGGATATATTTTATTAGATAAATAACTGAAATTTTTGTATTGGCCAAGCAAATATCTTTCTCCATCTACTACTTTATCGATTCTCTTATATATCATTCAACTAACGAAAAAAAAAACAGAAAATTGCATAGCAAATTGCATTATTCAAACCATTTCAAACCTCAACTCAATAAGTTTAGAATGGAAACGAAAAAGGGAAATACTGACTATGCCAGAATAGAAGTAAGTAGATAAGTTGAGGAATTTTTTTTGTATTTTCCATGTGCCTGCTTGGTCCAAGATGCCAATCAAATTTACAATCCTTTCTCCTATTTTTCTTTTCTTTTTTTCTTTTCTTTTTTTTTTTTTGTTGCTGCCCATCTTCATAGCTTGTTTACTCAAGCAGCCAAGTGTCGTTTAGCCAAACGAGCTTGAGGCAAAACCAAATAGTAAGACTAGTGGGCTCAGAACCAGTAGCACTTCTTTTACATCTTCTACAACTGTGTGTGTGTGTGTGGCGACTGCTAGTAAATTCCATAAAACTTTAAGAGTGCTGGGCCTGAAGCACTACAAGCGTCTTTGACAGGATTAAAATGTGCTGGCGAGCCACTGAAAAAGAGACAAGCACACACACACACACACAGATAGAGAAAAAGGCAGAGAGAGAAACAAATATATTATAGGAAAAGGGAGGTGTAGAAGAAGGAGGAGGTAGAGAGTCGAGTGGATGAACAAACACTGCAGCGAAGTGAATGCAAATAGCAGCATCGGCATTGGCATGGCCAGGCATATGCGTATTGCCTTTATATAAAACTGCAAATAGCAGCCAGGTGAAAAAAAAGAAGGTGAAGGGATTTCTCATTCACATCATATAAAATATACTCCTATGTAGGCAAATATACAGTCACTGAGCAATGTGCTGATTGTCTCCCTCCCATTCATACGTATATATATATATATATAGACACACGTAATGTGTCTGTGTGTGTATGTGTGTTAACCATCAATGCACTCGTTAGCAAGCAAGCGTGTAATAGAAAGATAAAAAAAAGACTCATTTAGTTATTCATAGAAGCAATTTGAATACGCACAAAACTTGGCAAATAGAAATAATATTTTCCAGCCAATGTCAATCATTTTCAATTATCAAGGTCAAGGTAATCAAAACATAAACAGCCAAAAGTTATACATATATATATATATATATATATATATATATATATATATATATATATATAGATAAGTTGGATATTTACATACATATAACAATATATCGCATTGTAATGTAAATTAATTCTGATAATAAATTAATTAAATTTAATATGGCACATGTGCCCAGGGTATGAATATGATAGAAAATCTAACGGCCAACGAACCTGAGATTGGTTGAGTGAATGTACAGGAAAAAGGAGGGACTGCAGGGGGGTGGAGGATGGTGGCTCATCGAATACCCGTTGACAATTTATGATTGATTCGTTTGGCGCTAACTTAAAACCATAGTCATAGCCATAGCCATTTTCCATTCTCATCTCTGGCCCCAAGACCATGCCACAAACACTATAGACAGCCAGAGTTTTTCGCCCCCGGCCCACCCGTTGCTTTACCCCCTGCATTGGTTACCCACCTTACCACACTCATTGTTCATTTGCATATGCGGCGTCGGCGACCATGGAATGTGCAAGTTTCTATCATTGGCTTTGTGTCCTTTGGGGGCGACCATAATGAATCATTTGAGTGCAGCTTGAGCTTCGGCTTCGGTTGCTGGCTCATTTTACGCAAAATTAGCTTTGGCATCCGCAGCAGACGCTCCTTAACGACAAAACAATTGGCCCTGGACTTGGACTAGGTATACATACATACATATAAACACACAAACACAAACTGACACATACCGACACTCACATGAAGACAATTGTGATTATGGAAGCAAAGACATAACAAAGGGTTTTGGGAATCAGCCACAGAGAACTAACTAAACAGATGTATATACATATGTATGTATGTATATATGTCCATATATACATATGTGTGTACGTATTGTGGCTGGGCACTTAGTGCCATGTCTACCGAAAGCTCCATATCTCTTTCTCTTTCTCGCTCTAACACTCTGGCAACAATGGCAAAAGGCTATAAAACGCTTAGTGGTGTCCATATACATATACATATGTGTGTGTGTGTGTGTGTGTGTGTGTGTGTGTGGTTGAGTGTGGTTGAGTGTGTAAGTGAATCAGTATCTATGTATGTGTGTGTGTGTGTGTGTGTGTGTGTGTGTGTGTAAGTGTGTGTGTAAGTGTGTGTGTGTGGTTGTCTGTTTAATGGTCTTAAATATTTAAAAAGCAAACGCACATGAACCACAAAAGCAAAAAGTAAACTCTGAACCCAAGTGAATGTAAACAAGTTGGCCAAAAGGGCAAAATTAATGGCTACAACAATAAAATACTCTTTATTCAATATTTTCTCCTGTAAATAACTTAACTGTTGAAATATATATTGAAACAAAAGGCCGAAACAATTTGTTGCCCCAACGCACAGACAAATGAAAAGATGGGTAAAGCAAATCGCTTGAAGTGGATAATATATATATATATAAATATATATATATATATATATATATATATATATATATATATATATATATATATATATAAAAACCTTTAATAGACCCTTTAAGCATGTAAGTTTAATAAATGTAACTTATTTAATATTGCTTATATTAAAATCGTTCTAGGAGCCTTCAAATAGTTACAATAATATTACAACTATGTGAAAAATGGCCACAATAATTTGAAATAGAATGATCAATTTTATCACTTTTAACTAGATCATTTTTTATAGCAAAATTTTTAAGTTAAATTCTTATTAAATTCAAGTTTTGTTTGACTAATGTGGCAAAGCGGATAAAAATTGATTAGATATGTGGAATTCGATTTTCAGATTTTAACTTAATTAATTAAATTCTTATTTTTTAAATTTAAAGAGACATATTTAATCTGGTAGTCTAAAATTTTCCCACAATCAGTTTGTCGAAGAATTGTATTCCCACTTGGGTTTCCTTTTTTTTATAGAGTTAATTCATGAAAAAATTGTGATTCAACTTATAAATAATTATGTTGCAAGCTTCTTAAAGAATTCCCTATGGTAGAACTAAGTAAAGAGAGAGAGAGAGAGAGAGAGAGATTTGAAATAAAGCAAGTGAAAGATGTTAAGTTGTAAGCTTTTTGCAGCTGTTCTTCATGCAAAAATTGTTACCTCAATTAAAGATAAGTATCAAAGTGCATAATAATCAAAAGGCAGTCAGGTGAATAAAGAACATGAACATGATGGTAACAAAGGGGAATGAATTGGTAGGGGCTAAAACTTGAGGCTAGACGTCAAGAAGAGATGGCAACATAAACACTGCGGAAAGCTGGCTGGCTGTCTGTCTGTCTGCCTGCCTGCCTCGACCAGTGCCTGTCAAAATGATTGTCTTACATGCATTACATCCGAACCCCTTGTCCCTTGCCCTTTTTCCCCATATTCCATATAGACCATTTTCATTCACTTCCATTAGCCCGTTGGCTCCACCAGGCGTATGCGCAATTTTTTTACCTGTTTCTGAGCTTCCTTGTTGCTTTTGTTGCACATCGTTTTTCATAGACATGAAGCAAATGAGGATATGCTTCAGCAGGTGGGGAAGGCGTTGCCATCGCCATTTTTACTGCAATTTATGCACATTGGGAACAACGACAACAAAAACGAATTCAAAATCCATGCCCTGACTGGGCCGGCTGGCCCTGTTTGGTCATTGCTTGTTAACACACCCAATGGGAGTTATTAATGTTTGTGGGGCTTTATTTACGGCTGCCAAACAGGCAGACCAGTCAGCCATCCAGCCAGGCAACCATCGAGCCGTCCAGCGAGTCGATTTTTTACGACTCCCGACGGCCGCACAGGACTCGCTGACAGCCAGCAGCAAGAGCTAAATGCAGGAGCTGGAGCTATAGGACCAGCAGCTCACTTTCCTTACCCGACCAACCTACCTTCCTCCCCTACTCCTTGATTCCATTTTGCAGTTGATTTAAATTTGGTGTAGTTAATTTTTAACCCAATTTTTGCCAGCGATTTTTTTATTTATGTGCCCGCCGCCTTTTTAATGTTGCAACATTTTATTGCCAACTGGGCATAAAAATGGTTTAAAAAATGCTACGAACCGGACTTAAATACTTGAATGGCAGGGATAAAACCAAACTTCTCTCTACCCCTGCCTCACTCACAGAGAGAGAGAGACTCTCTGTGTATAATTTTGAAGAATGAAAAACCTCTTTTTCAAGAGCTTTAAAAAAATTTCACTTGAAACTTTTTAACATTTCCCCCATTTTCATTATGTGTGGCACTACACTTGAATCCGATTCGCAACTCCCTATCGACGCCAACTCCCTGAATCAACTTAACTCTTGGCTTGCCTCTTCAACTTTTCAACTTCAATATCTTTGCCATGTCTTTCCTGTGTCATTTGCAAATCAAATTGTAATTGAAGTTGTGTAAGCTGCCATCTCATCTGCTCTACCACTTCCCGTCTCTCTCTCTCTGTCTAGGTTTCTAACAATGGTTCGCTGTCTTGAGCAGTAAAATATTGTTAAGCAAATTGTTAGTATATATGTAAATTTTGTGGCATATAGGGCATATCGAAGGTTGATTTAAATCCGACTTGCATTTATATGCAAATGTTGCCAGAGAATAAATCGCCTTTCCCTCCCCTATTTACTGGAAAAACGAATCAATTCTTTACAATTTGATTTAGCTTATTAAAATAGAATAAAACGGTTGTTGCTTGGCTTCATTGAAAAAGTCATTTCAGAATATGGAATCTATGTCAAATGTGTGTGCTTTAGTGGGGAAGTTGGGAGGTGTGTGACCAAAATCAATAGGATAAACATTTTCCAGGAATATTGTTGTCTGATTAAAAATGCATAATTGGTCATGCTAACAAGAAGAGTCGTAGCCAAACAAACATACAAATATACACACACACACACAGAAGGCACGCATTGTCTGCCTAAGTGAAGGCAAAGTCGTTGACCAGAACTAAGAGCCAGAGTTAGAGTCAAAAGGAGAGTCAGAGTTAGTCAACATGCAAATATGCTTTTGGTATACAGCTAACGGAACGGAAACGGAAGCAACTGTTGAGGTTCGCCCACGCCCCCATTGTCGACGCCTACTTGTTAAGTTGGCTGCGCCTCGCACTTCGTGTGCGCTTCATTGCATGCCACAAAGACTTGAGTTTGAAATACTTATACACGTGTATATACCCCGTATATATGTATATGTATATATCTCTATCAATTTCCAATTTTTTGTTTTTTTGCTGATGTTTATTAATGTACATTTGTCGTCGTGTTTATTTAAGCAATTATTATTTCAGCCATGCCATCTGGTGGGCGTGGCATCAGCAACAGCAACGACAACGACAGAAGCAAAAATGCTAATTAGATTTTGCAATTATTCGTGCATGAAAACGAAGAGCCACAGTCATCAGGTGGCATGAGACTTGACTGCATGAGAAGAAGTGAGGATAAAAGGCGAGGGTAGCTATTAAATAGTCATAAATTAAAATTAAATATTTGCTTGACATGCCACAGCCATCATCATATTATCATTATGATCATCATCATCAAAAAAGAAAAACAAACGAAAAAAAAAAAAGTAGACCAAACCATCAACTGTCAATTATTTTTAAATGATTTCGCTTTCAATTAAACTTCAATCGTGTTGCATAAGCGGCTAATAAATTTTAATGGTAGAAAAAATAGCTATATGATGAGAGGTGAGAAAGAGGAGAGAAGTGGGTAGAGGGGGGGGGGGAGAAAAATGAGGCCGATACCGCTAATCGCATTATATAAAATATTCTTTGCTTGTTTTCAATTTAAAACAAGTGTCAATAAAAGTATCTAAAAATGGCAACATAAATATAATAAATGCTTCTTTTTTTTCCTGCAGCATGAAGAAAAATTTATAATATCGTTTTGATTTTTTTTTTTTTTGTTCTTTGGGGTTCTTTTTTTCTCCCCCATTTAGAAAAGGCAAAAAAAAATATTTGCGCAATTCACACATCAAACGAAAAGCAAAGTTGGTCGAGAGAGATTTGTTTCTGTTTGATGTTGAATTGCAGCGGCGACGACGGCGGGGAAATTAGCAAAATTGTAAAGCGCCACTTTCCGGCCATTTGCATGTCCCCGCTGCCACCAACCCTTTTCCACCACTTTGACGATCCACTCAATCACACATATAGTATGTATATATGTATGTATGTGTATTTATTGGTATGTATGCACACGTACAGTGAGTATGTGTGTGAGTGTTTGTTATGAATCCATTGACCAGGCGTTAATTGAATTATGTTTGCCGCACAATTGGCCCGGCAAGTGGTCCAACACCCACAGATACAACAGCAACAACAACAGCAACAAGAAAAACACAACCAACTTGGCAAGTCGCATGTGAGAATGGATTTTACATAAAAACATGATGAAAATTGAATTGATTGGTAAAGCTTGGCAGCCTATACCTGTTGTGACAAGACAACGCCAAGTGCTGTGAACTCTCCATCTGTTAAAAAAAAAACAAAAAGGAAAAATGTCACTCTCCAATTTACAAAGGATTAAATTGACAATCAACAGTGTATGCTTGTGTGAGTGTGTGTTGTTATGGCAACATTTTGGGCAAAAAGAAAATCTCTGGAGTTTAAGGCAATCCAACAGGAAGAGATAACGCTGGAAGACATTAAAATTGATCTTCATTTATATAACATTTTATAATTCTTGAATGCGTAGGGGAGAACCTACTATGTATAAATATATTTATGTATATACATATATAGAAATATCAGCAACGACTATTAGAAAATATAACCAAAATTAAAGTCATTTGAGTTGTTAAATTAAATTTCAGTTTAAAGCTTCGGTACAAAATTAACAAAATATTTCATTTTTAATTGTCCTTTTTTATACGAATTTCCAAATTAGGTAAATAATACTAAGTTTCCCAAATAGTGCATTTAGTTGCAAATAAATAATCAAGAATGAATCGTATAAAATCCATTATTAACAAATTAGAACCTATAAAAATTCCCAAATATATGTATATAATGAAAAAATTTGCATTAATTTTTTAATTGATTTTAATAATTGAAAAAAGTTTCATATTATTGCAGTAATCTCTTAAGAAACTTTAAGCTGACTTAAAATTATCGAGTTTTCCCTTTTCCATTTAAAACTTTTAAATACAATCAACGAGAAACTGGCTTAATATATAAGATTTCAGTTAAGCTTCAGTTTAAAAAAAAATAGTTATTTAAGTAAAAATTAATAGATTAATTTTAAAGCTAATTTAAATCAAATGATATCTATTGATCCGTTTATACATTATTAAAATATTATTGAAAATCTAACTAAAATAGTCAATGTTTTAAATATATTTACATATATACATATGCATATATATTTACTATATTCTTGGTATAATATACTTAACTGATAATCTAATCACCACTTATTACCAAGCATTTTTCACTATAGTAGACCGTCTAAGAATTACTTTGATTATACACAAATATGTCTCAGATTATAGTTTCGAGTTGTACTCTATATAATTGCCATAAACTTTTCCATAATCTTATATTATTTGGGTCATCCTCTTATGATCAGGACAAGCTGACAAGTGGCAAGTTGTAATGCCTATTAAAATAATATGACATTATTCCTGCGGCAGATTTCTAGCACTTAACATGTAATATTGTGACCCTTATGACCCTTGCCTTATAATTTTATCAATCTGACTATATCAATGTTTTATTCATACACTTCTGGGCAAACTGCACTTATCCTTGAGTATTGCCCACTAGCAGCTCATTACAAACAATCAAATGCCAATAGGACACAAACTAAAATTACACAAAACAACAACGAGTCGGCTTACGAAACCCTGTGTCAGAAGTACAGGCCATAAAAGTAAACACACACACACGCACACGCACACAACATACACACTCGGACGAAAATAACCAAAAATAAATGAAACAGTAAAACTTAATTTGCTGTTTATGCCCGAGAAATAGTGGGAACCTAATGATAACTGCTTTTCCCTTTCCTTTTCTTTTCATTGAATCGCCTTGGTATTTCGTTTCGTTTCCTTTCCTTTTGTCTTTCCATAGCCATCTCCGTTGAGGATTAATAAACCAAGTTTTTGGGTCGCTAATGAACTGTAGCGTTAAGCCACAGAAATGAACTGCGGACTACCACACCACGTGCCGTATGTGTGATAGCCAGATTAGGCGACAAGAACAACAGCAACGAACAACCACAAAAACAACCATCATAATAGCAAGGACCAATGACGACTATTTGACATTTTGTGCATGTATAAATTATATGGGCAAACAAACGAAACATTTGCGCTGATTGCCAAATGCCGTCGGCATTCACATAGACCAAAAACCAAGACCAATCCCACCAAGCCTCATCCTGTGCCCATGTCCGTCCCCGTTCCTATGCCTGTGCCTGTGCCTGTGCCTGTGTCTAAGTCTGAGCCTGCTCTTTGGCCCGAGTACTATAAAAAATAATGAAGAAAAATAACTTAAAGCGACGGGACTATAAAATAAATGAGCCGGCAATGCCAATGGGATCTTCTTCTACATCTTTTGCTTCTACTTTATTTTCCTAGCCATAAGCAAACACGCATAAATTCTATGAAATTTGTGTACCTCGAATCCCAGTTAGATGTATGTATATGAATGCCCTAACACAGGGACGGACTGAAACTAAATGTAGGCCTCGGGCTAAAAGAAATGCAGAAAGCAAAAAAATCTAATTATCCCACACAATTTTGGCTCACATATTTAGTAAAGAGAACAAAGGTTAAATTCTATGATAAATATAATATAATTCAGATGTCGGTTTAAGTTATGTAGCAGACAATCGGTGATCTGAAGATATCTAAAATTATTTAATAATAAAAATTAAAACTGTAATTCGGAGTGAATTTTTAATAGGAATAAACTTACAAAATTTCATCTACTGCAACTTGATTGCACTTTAAACCGCACTTTAAAAAATTGTGCAACATTTGTTTAAATGATTTTTTTACTTTGACCATCAACTTTAACATTTTCAAAAGCTTTTCAATAAAAAAACAAATTGCGGCAAAATATAAATGTCATTGGTACGGCTATGGATATACCGTTAAAGCCAATGACATTTACCCACACTCATTTATGATTAATAAGTTCTATTATTATGATTTTATTTTTATTTATAAAAATTTCCACAATCATTTTGACGATGATATTTCTGGAATAAGTTTTAATCATTTAAAGAAGGAATTCAAACGATTGTGAACCCTCAATAATAATTGTCATTTTATGTATTATGAAATCAAATTATTCTATCGTTAATTGATTATAGAAAGCTTATGGTAAAAATATTTCGTTAATTAATAAGTTTTATAATTATTTCTGTCCTCAGAACTGTATGTGTTGTCTTTATAAAATCTTTTATATATCTATATAAATGCCTTTTTATATAAATAATTATAGATCTTTCTGAAACAATATGCAGGAATCTGTTCACATATGTATGTATGTATATATGAATATATGTATGTATATATCTTTTGCTTATATATATACAAGTCTTATTTATTTTGAAGAAATCTCTATTCATTCAAATTCCAGCCCTGTAACTATTACTATGATTGTGGTCATGTATATGGGAAAACTACTTAGTTATATTCTCAAAATGTTTGGCAAATTTGTCGGTCATTTGCATTGCCAAAAACTTGACAATGGCTAAAAGAGAAAAGAGATTGGTAAAGGCAATCCTTAACCCTAAATATAATACATATACATACATAATACTATGTACACCTACCTACCCACCTCTCCACCCCACACCCTCCTTTTTTCCTATATAAGCAAAGAATGGCTTGGGCCTAACTTTTCGCTTGGCGGCCATTTATTATGGCTCCATGTATGACATTTGTTTTGGGTCCCCCAAGTTCCCAGAAAACATTTGCGGCCGCTTTAATGTGGCGGCAGCATTCGGGGAATTTCGTTTCGGTTTTTGTTTCTACTCCCCCGGCCTTATTTTTTCCGTCGATGATAAATAAATCAAAGCCTCTTTTCGTCCTCTTTTATTGGACTTGTTTGCAAATTTGTTAGCCTTGCCAAAACAACAAGAAATGTCATCAAATGGATTTGTATTTTAAGCGCAAATTGCATAAATCAAAAGTTTTGTTGCTTTTCTTTCCCAAAACTTTTGATTGCCTTTCTGGTATTCTTTATTTTTGAACAGATGCCCATGTGTCCAAGTCTGAGACCATCACTAAGACCAAGACCACGAATAAGACCATGACCATAGCTGTTAGCCATAGTCATAGTCATAGCCTTGGCCATTTCCACGGGCAAAGCCACTTTGCATGCCACAGCGAACAACTTCAAACAGTTTTCCCATAGAGAGGAAGAGAGAGAGAAAGAGATTGAGGAGAAAAAGTTATGATGGCTCACTTTTCATTTTCGTTATGGCCGACTTATGAATTATAATTAAATATATATTTTCATTTAGCCTGTTGACACATTTGAGTGCTCATTAAACATGAAAATGGCCAACACTAAATCATGCATGCTTATGCTCTTGCTTTTATTGTTCCCGGCACGCTTCCATAATTTATGCTCATTTCCAACTAATATTATATTAACTTGTTTAAATTCATCCACAGACAAACAGACACACTTACACACAGATAAATATTCTAGTCAAATGCCATTAATACATGCTTACACAATATACAAAACGACAAAAAGCCAATGCCATATTTTGTTTCGACCATAATATGAGAATTAATTTTGAATTTTATATGCCCCACTGAACTGACTGACTGACAGACATTTGGCAGCATTTGGAAATGATCGCATCATGTCAACAACAAAATGCCTAATACCTATAGAAAGATAGAAATAATTTGAATTAAAATCGAAAATTTATACCAAATCTAAGCGAATATTATTCACCCTTTCAATTCCTTTAATTCACCAATTTTAAATCAATCTTCACGAGACAAGTAAAATAAAATTTTAAACGAATTGTTATTAAAACAATTAATTTTCTAGAACTGGTTACAATATTGATATAATAATAATAATTGATATATAGATATATGTATGTACGTATTTATGTACATATATATATCCCATCTGTTATTCTCATATAATACTGCAAAGTTATATATCTTGAAATTTAAATATATCAATATTAAAAAGAGATATACACATCCAATTCCAAGATTTTAAAAAAGAAAAATATCCAAAAAATGCTTTATAGAGTAAACAAATTAAGTCAATAAAATATTATTTAATTAAAAACTGAATTCAGGATTTATCAAATTTTCACATAGCGAAACCTTATCAAATTCAAAAGACTCCACATTAAATTATATTCCTTCCCCTTCGTGTCCCTTCTTGCCCACGTTATTGTCTAGATAATGCCGCCACATCTCATCTACGCCACATAACTCATATATGTAAGTATATATATATACATATATGTATATGCATAGTATATATGAGACCCGTTGTTCCTATAAAATATTATATGTAGTTTTAATGTTCCTCACAAAATATGCTGGCAATTATTTTACATGCTTTTAATGAGGTAGGTTGGCAACAAACCATTTTCTATTCACTAAATAAACAACAAAATTTCACAACATAATTAGCCACATAACAACAAAGAAAGAAAATAACAACAAATAAAATAAAAAACAAAAAGGTTTTGCATAAATTCATTCCATTTTATGATATTTATAATGTTGCATTTATTATATGATAAACAATATAATCAGTAGACAGATTTATGACTTTTTGCCACCCCCACACACTCTCACACACACACACACACACGCGCACAACCAAAAAAAGGCAGCTCCAAAGGGGAAGCTCTTGACAAATTTTTGGCAATTTTCTTTGAAAATTTTTGATGATAACCAATTAGATAGAAAATAAATTTGTTACAGAATTATAAATTCAAGATGTTTAAAAATAAAAATCAATTTTAAGGGTACTTTAAAGCTGTGTTAAAGAAATTAAACACTCGTTTAAATCGTTTTTTAACGTCAAAACATTTTAGTTAGCTTCAAAACTCTTTAATTTAAATATAATCAATCAATTATATATCCGATATTTCTATAGTAGCGCATTATCCAATTGAAATTATATCTTTCAATTATAATTGAATATCTGTAATAAAAATATTATATTCATGTATATTCTGATCAGTTTCGATTATATGGTATTACGATCATCTTTGGATATATTCCCATCTTAGCACTTTTTTATTTTCAGGGTAGGTAAATTTAATTTAGCCATAATTGATGTGACCGGAAAGCATTAAGATTTCGATTAATTAATAGCATTTAAGTGGGAGGAATGTGACAAAAAATTAAGGTATATCTCTCTATCTTCTGTCTTGCTCTCTCTTGGTAAATTTTTTAATATACATAGCTGTCTAATGTTTATTTTGGTTTTTGGTTCTTTTTTTTTTTTTGTATTTTGGTCTTTAATGAGCCCAAGATTTGACGACATAACGGCATATTAAACGCAGGCAGGCAAGTAGGTGAGATGCTAACGATGGACACTAAAAATAAAGCAAAGCCAAAAAAAAAAAAAAAAACCAAGCGAAAGCAACAACAAACGCACAGACAAAATGGCTGGGACAGACAGGACAGACTTTGGCATTATTAATAGGCACTTAGAAAATGTATGAGAATCGAGGCATCTAGCTAGCTAGCTAGCCTGGGTATTACGACTAGCTGATGATGAAGACACGTTTTTACATTTTTGTATATTGACGTTAAAATTAGATGCCAACTTGTCGTCGTTGTCGTCATCATCATCGTCGCCTTCGTTGACTTTTCTTTTGGCGTTGTGGTTGCTGTTGGAGCCAAACAAACAACACGTATCATATTTTAGCATCTGATTATTATTATGATGATAATGATGATGATGATGCTAAACATGATGAGTGTAATGGGGGAGGATGTCTATACCATGCCTATGGCTGTCATGCAGGTGGCTGGCATAACGCGGCTTTCAAGTGATGATATATGACCGTCGCGCATTGTGGCACAAATCAACATGTTAAATAGACTGTGAGGCAGTCAATCCCTCTAGTCATACCTCTTAGAGTTCCCTTAAACACCCACACCCCCCCCCCCCCAACCTCCTTTGCCAGTTGCTAGATTATTTTTAGGGTTAGCATCTCTTTTATTATACAAGTTGATATATGCATATTTCTATGTGGTAAATATCTCTTATGACAGATGCTCAATGTGGTATTTTTTTGCTGCCGTTGATCTTTAATGGCAAAATGTCTTTATCTCTATTTATATCATTGTATTCATAGTGTTCGCCAACCATGCAAAGTTCAGGATATTTTTTATCATAACCGCTTTGACAATTGATAGCCTTCACTCTATAGATGGGCTTGTTGCCCACAAAATTGCTCGCATAATTGCAGGCCAATAGAAAATGATGAACATTCTCCTTGACCCAATGTATACCGGCACAACCCACAAAAGTGTTATTATCCCTGGCCATGACGGCAAAGTTTCGCACAGAGCTAAATGAATGAAAGAGTTTGCAAATAAATTATACTATATATTATATTAAATTAAATTGACCACCCACTTGCTGACTAGTTTATCCTTGGGAAATTTCAATAGATGTTCTCGTGTGATATTCTTCCATTGATTCCACCAACGAGTAATGGAATCCTTTATCAGTGCTTCATCTGTTGGCAAAGGCAATGCATCTTTGGATAAGCTAGTATTAAGTATAGCTAAATTTTGTCCAGAATTACGAAATTCTATAGTGTTATGACATTGATCATAATGGAAGAAACACTGTTTCACATTTAAGATGGCTAATTTTTCTAGTTCTTCATGCCACTGCATAATGGCCATACGATCTGGGCCAGGTAGATCACTCATTTTTCCAGAGGCCAATTCATTACGCAATTCATTATGTTGATTCACAATTTGATCCCGATATTGTGTCATATTAACCAATTGGGTATTATTTGAACACAGTTTTCCCCATCCCTAAGTATATATACATATATATACATAAATGTGTATATTAACTTTTTTTTTTTTTGACATTTCATTACTTACACCTTTATGCCGACAGGCAATGTGTTTCTTGAATGTAGGACATAAGTTAGACAAACAATAGTTGCCATCTAGTGTATGTATTAAGCCAAGAATCGATAATAGACACCATATTGCCAGGAATGGAATCCTCTTGCCTACAACCATTGTGGCAGATATTTGACTGTGGCTTTACGTTCACTTGATTTTCACTTTTTATAGGCTTTTTCTTTATTTTTTTCGTTTGCTTTATTGGTATGACAAATGGCTTTTAATCGAACGACTTTCACAGCTGTTGCTTCGACAAATGATCTTCACATAATCCAAATACAAACACATCAAACTGTTGCAACACAGTTGTTTTGCCTCAAGAGGATGACACTTGCTTCTTCGCTATCAATGGGAAAAACAAAAAAAAAAAAAAAGAAAACTACCACTGCCTACTACTATTACTCCCTCCTCATCTCACTATCTCTTTCCGCAGCCTGGGATTGGGCAACCAACTTGGAACCTCGACTTGCCACACTTGACACATTCTACCATACACAAAGCGACACGAATAAAAACCAATGAAATAAAAAGAAAACATTGAAAAACGAGAAAAAAAGGAAAGCTTAAATGTGAAAAATTCCTTTCATAGTGCAATTTAAACTGCAAAAAAAAAAAAATAATAAAAAAAAAAAAACAAGAGCAGCACAAGAAAAAAAAGAAGGAACAAGAATCTCAGGCGGTTGCCTGCAATTGCAATGGAAAGACACAAAAGCATAGAAGAAAGACAGAGACAAGAGAGACAGAGAGAGAAAGAGAAAAGGAAGAAAATGCTGGCATGTCCTTGTCGTTCATTTTCTACCTCAATTGAAATAGTTTTTCTCGGTGGCTGCAAATGTTCGTTTTGCCAGGCAACAGTTTTTCACTTTCATTATTACATGACAGAAACGAGGGCAGTAACAGCAGAGGCAAAGCAAATATTTTAATGGACGAAATTGTTGAATTTCTTTGTCGACCCTCTGTCTCTCTCTCTCTCTCTGTTATCCTGTCGGATAACTCATTCTTTTACTTGCTTTTTTTCTTTCTTTCTTGCCCGCAGAGGAAAGTAAGCCAAGTCCAAGAGCAGATCAAAAACTCTAGGCCCTAAGCCCGTTTAGACGACAGTAGCTGGTGGACATAAAATAATAAAAAAAAAAAAAAATTAAAAGAAAAAAGAAGACATTTTCCTACTTTAGACACATTTACCCATTATTATTTATATTATTATGGCTCTTCTTGGCCAATTTCATTTTCATCTTAACAGGATAACGCAGGGGGGGGGGAATGGTAAATAAAAGAAACATAGAAAAAGCATAAAAAGGACAAACAAAATGGTAGCCAAAGTTAAATAAAACCAAGTTAAGAAGAAGCAGCTGCTGTTGCCAGTTCACCTGATGCAGCTGATGATTCTACTGCTTACAATTTTTCCTATACCTAACTACTTACTTCCCTTTACCTAACCATCCCGCCCCCACCCTTCACCGTAAACTTTCTCCATTTAACGCTCATTAACTACTTGGCAGGCTAGGGCAAGGCAGGGCAGAGGCAGAGGCAGAAACAGAGATGAGGCTGAAAGCTGAACGCGCTGGAAAGGGACAACATGGAATGGGATAAGATCGTAAGGCAAAGCCTCGGCTTACACTTGCTTTTCACTTAATTGGATTTGCTTTGGCAGCGCATTTTCTACTGCAGCTTCGAGGCTAATAATTGCAGTTTGTAATTATTTTGCCCAGGATTAAGCTAACGTAAAAGAAGCGACAGGAGGACACTATCCTCTGTCAGTCAGCCTTTTCAAAATGTCAATTAAAACAGGAGACAGACTTCTATCTCTCTCTCTCTCTCTCTGCCTTGTATATACCCATCCTTTTTACATTGCTTGCCTTATTTAAATATTAAAAACTAAACAATGGCAACATTGATGGTCTCCCTATACTTGGCCAAGTTTTCAACTTGGCTAAAATCAATTTCAATTTCATTTAATTTCCTCAAAGAAGAAAAAAAAAAATAATAATAATAAAAAGTTCGTCCTTCGACTTTGGTTTTCTTTTGATTGGCGGTGCTTAGTATACTACTACATATGTACATATATAAACACACTCATATACTATACATATGCATATGTGTGTTGTGAGGGTGTGTGTATGGGTGTGTGTTGCTACCGCAGCAGGAAATTGAAATTCTCACACATTTGCACTCACTTAATGCCAAACTAAGGCAAAGAAGAGCAAGTGGCAAATCCAAGGGAATGAAACATTTATTTGCATATTTTAAGCAAAAATTTAAATATAAAAGGCATAAATGTGGCATGTGTGAGTGAGTCTGCATTTATCTGTATATATATATGTATATATATATCTCTGTGTATATCTATGTGAATTGTATTACTGTGTTGGTGTGTCAATAAAACAATGACAATGTCGTTTTGCACTGTCGCAGACAAAGTCGCAGTCAGTCAAAAGTTTTGCAACTGTCACTTAAAGTGCTCAACTCAATTCGTTTTGTCACATTGAATGGACTCTCCAGACCCAGTAGCACATCCACAATAGAAGCCCAAGTGAAAGAAAGAGAGAGAGAGAGCGCAATATAGAGAATGAGAAAAGGAGATTGTTGGAAGATACTTGCCCCAGCTTCAGTTTATGTCACGCATTATTAACACACGCCCAGCTGCCAAATGGTAGTCGATGAGCACGACAAGTGCTACGCGTCGTATGCGCAATGCCAAGTGCCAAACCAAGGAGAAGGCGAAACCATGGCAGGAAAGGAAAGGAAAGGAAAAGAAAGAGAAAGAGGGTGCAAATCGAAGCAACTCTAGCAGAAGGAACTTCAGCTTGGACTGCAGAGTCGTGAGTTGATTGCTAAACTCAATGCAATTTCAATGTCATCTTTATGTGTGTGTGTGTGTGTGTCTGCGTATGTGACTGTTGTTGTTATTGGAGCTGAGATTTGTTTGCCATGCCACAGACGACACAGCATGGGGTAAGCAAAACCAACCAGCATCGGCACCAAAATATTCTCAACTTTCCATTCTTTTTTACCTTATTTATTTTTATTTAATTTTTTTTTTTTTTTTTTCCGCCTGCGCTTATGCAATGCGTTTTGGCACGTTCTGCAATGCATGGAACGTGTTTCGGTGAGCGTATGCGTATGTGTGTGTGGGTGTGTGTGTGTGCTGCTAAGGCAGCCTGCAACTGTGCGGCACTTGCACTAATGAAAAAGTCTTGTGGTTGCTGCTGCAATGAATCAAGCAGTTGAACGAGAGGACCACTTGAAAAGGCACAGAAACATACCTAACCAAGAGGGAAGGAGGGCAAAAAAAAAAATAATAATAAGAAAAAAAAACCCACATGAGGCACTGCCAACTAAACTGAGAACCAGAATTATTTTGGTCTCTCTATCCGCTTGAGTTATTCAAGAAATGTCAACTTTAAAATGCATTAACCAAAAAAAAAATATATATAAAAAATGATTGTTGAGAATTAAATTAATGGAAAACTTAAAAAAAAAACTCTTTAAAAGTTTCCCTCTCAAGCAAATTATCATGTAAAATTAAAACAGCAATTTGAGAATTTATTAAAATTTAATTGAAATTTAACATGAAGCGTCAACCTAGATTTATTAGCAGCTATTTTGTTAAACTTATATTTTCTTAATATTTATTTAAATTTAAATTCAAACTATTGATAATGATTAAATATGTGCAGGAAAATATGTGAACTGCGACCTTCTTGAGTTTTATCAAAATGGAAACCATTTTTAATTTTATACTATATATTTATAATATAATTACAGAGTATTTTTAAGTAAACAAATTTTAACGTAGTGTCCCATATGAGCCCCTAAATCTTGAAACATTTTCAAACATTAAAAGAGAGTCAACTGTGACTTCAGACTTTTTAATTATATACGCTTGAAACGGTTCAAAACTTTATGTTCTATTCCATGGAATATCCCCAAGACGTTTTGTAAGTTAATTGTGTAAACAATTCGCCAAGTTAAAGAGAAAAAGAAAATATTAAACAAATTACACGTTTTTTTTTTCTTCTTTTCTTGTGTTAAATATTATGCATTCTTCGCTTGAGGGTTTAGGTATATGATTTTGCCCAAGCCAATCAACGTACACAGTTCAAGGTCATATTTTGTCTAAAATGTTGTCAGGCATATTGATGACATTATATACCTAGACAGCACACACACACACACACACATACATACACCACAGTCAAAGTCTTAACCTAGACAAGACACGACACTTTGGTTTTTACTTGTGTCCTTTGCCCCACTTTGTTGTGCCACACGCTCATTGTCAGTGCTTAAGAGAATTCGCTATGCCCCCTTTTCATTCTCCCACTCTCCAGTCATACTGTCAACTTAACATGGAAGTCTTTTTTCGTCTTCTAGTCCCTCTCTATTCCATGTGGCATGCTCGATATGCAACACCAGAAACAGACAGTCGCTGACACGCATCGCGGCATATGCTTCAAGCTGCTTGCTCTCGCCTTGTTTGTCGCGCCATTCCGACAGTCCCACAACAATTTCTATACTACACCACACACACACACACACACACACACACACACACACACACACACACCCCACACAAACGCCAGAAAAAAAAAAAGTAATAATAAAACCAAACAACAATAACAGCAACACAACAAAAAAGAACAAAATAACACAATGCTTACCACCCACCCTCCCCCCTCCCATCCACCACACACAACAAACATTGCCAACAACATGTCGATGTCGATGTTGCCACGGTGGTTTCTCTTCCCTAGATCCAAAAAAAAAAAAAAAAATACACCAGCTCTGCATCTGAATCTTTACTCTCTGTCACTGAATTGTGATTTCTTGCCAACTGATTTTCTGATTTTCGCTGAATACTACAACCACAGGGGAGAGAGGAGAGGGTACTACTAGGTGAACAACAAATGTTTTAGGAAGGGGGAAGTGGTATCTCATTAAATACGCTTTGACATTCGCTTTTGTTGCTTATCTTATTTAGACGGAAGGCAACCAGACGCCCAGACAATGTTAGGCCCCTTGGTTACTGATTCCCCAACTGTGGCACTTTCCCACACCCCTTATCACCCCCTTCATACTCACTCACAGCAACGGCATGTGTGTGGCAAAAAATTTTTATCATTTCTTTGTCGACATTAAACACGACGCGAAACAGAAGGAAAATGTTCAAACATAAAAACAGACCGCATAATTAGCTGCCTGAGCTTTAAATTTAAATGAACTATAAAGGAAAATTATACTGTACACACAACATATAAATATATATGTATATATATATATGTATGTTTGTATATATAGAAAGAAAGACAAATTCTTTTTATATAAACAAAGTCATATTACAAGTTGGTACAAATCTCTGGGCCCCTTCATTCGTTGAAGCTTAATTGTTATGTTGATTGCGAAATTTTTAACGCTTTTGGGGAGAGTTGAGCTAAACCAAAGCCCCAAAACGATGTCGCAACAATGCTGATGAGAGAAGGAGAGAGAGAGAGAGAGAGAGAGAAAGAGAGAAAGAGCTCCAAATGGGAGCTAAAAAGGGGGAAAAGCAGGAACAGCGAAAAGCAAGCACACAGGCAACGCGAGACGCACTTTTGATATGCAAATTTTTATGCATTCCTTTTTTTTTTTTTTTTTTTTTTTTTTTTTGCCACAATGAAAATGAATGAAGGGAAACTCAACGAGGGGTCGAAAAGTCAAGTGACGTACCGTACTCAACGCTGTTGTTACTCTTCGTTGCAGTTAAAACATTGCTATTCCCGCGTTGCCACTGATGTTGCCTGTGTTGACTTTGTTGCAATTTCGTGTTCTGCAGTTGTAATTAATATAATTTTCTGTTTTCATACGCATAAATTTAAAACTATTTGCCCCTGCGTGCTGCGTGACTTTTAACGAGCACTTGAAGCCATTTTGTACTGCAATTTGAGCTGCAATTTTTCACACTTGACAACTTGACCAGAACTCTGGAAATTGCCCAGGTGTTAGGTGTGAGAGCTTTCTTCTGTTATTCCTGCTTCTAGGTAGCAAACTAATTAAGAAAATATTTGCCAATCTTTCGATCCTTTAGGACCAAGGCATTTTCTACCATCTACAGTTCTGAAGGACCTAAGGGAATATCTCGGTTGCCTTTTGTCTGCTGAGACTTTGAGGCACAATTCAGTTTCATTTTACTCCGCTCGGATGAGAATTTCTTGCTTCTGTTTACCCTCCAATACCGGCCACAATACATTTTCCGGTTAGTTCTGGATGGGAATGAAATCCAAAGCTTTACAATGCCCATGGCAAAGAAAACCCAAAAAAAAAAAAAAAAGAAGGAAAAAAAAACTGAAAGCAATTTTCTTTTGGAACAAACCAAAGTATTTATACTCTATTTCTTAGATAACGATAGCTTAAGCTTTCTTTTATAGGTTTTCCCGTTAAAAAGAAATATCTCAATTTATGAAATAATAATAAATAATTATTTTCTTTAAATGTATAATAAAGATAGTCATTTATCAGATTAATCATATAACAATTGCACGACTAAAAAAAAAGTTTACATTTACTTTTTAAATTCAGTGAATAGAAATAGCATAGAGACTGTGTTTATTTATTTCTTTCTTTTTTCTTCATTATTTTTTATATTTTTAGAGACTGATTCCTAGATAATCTATATACATATATATATAATACGATTACTATTGGGCTTAATGTCAAAGCTATTGAGAACTTAAAGTCTATTTCAATGTTTGAAAGCTAAAACGAATGTTGTGTGAAGGTTTCAGGGCCACTTCAGTGGGCATCTTCACCTGCTCATCCACTTGTTCAGTGAAATTAGCGTTGAATTGGGTCAGGTGCAAACAAGTTGCTATTTTCAGTGTTCGTTCAGAGAGAAGACTTACAACAATAGCAACAACGATATCAACATTGAGTGACCAGTGCCAAAAATGCATTTCATTCTTCTCTCTCTTACTCTCTCTCTCTCTCTCTCTCTCTCGCTTAGTTTTTATGATGAGCTTGAAAATAATCTTTGTTAAGTTATTCAAAAGGACGATACCCCAAAAATGAAGCCATAGTCCTGGACAAAGAGTCGAATCACTAGCAACAGGGGAGGGCGAGGGAATGGAATGGCAGGGTAAATAATTTTTTGGAGGACGACAAACTCAAAGCTTTGTTCATGCAAATTGAAGTGTGTGTGTGTGTATATTGCGTGCCCCTTGCTGGGGTGTGAGATGAACGCCTCAGCAACTTTAATGATATACAAGCAACAGCAACATTAACAATTGGGGCGGAGATGGTTGTTCAGTTGGGTTGGGTTCACTTCGTTTGGGTTGGGTTGGGTTGGTTGAGGCGCTAGCTGAATGGTTTCGGTGATGGAGTCAGTGTAAACATGGTTGGTGCTGCCACATGCAGCGACGCAAAAATTAATATTTGTGTTAATAAAAGCCATAAAGGGAGAACCAGCCACAACCGACTAAAACAGAACAAGACCAAAAACCAACCCAATGGCAGCAGCTGTGCGGTCGTAAGTGTTTACATTACATGTTTGGATCTAAGCACGCGCATTTAGTCTTCCAAATGGGATGATGTACGGGACTTTGGGAGCGGATACTGGAGTACGAATTGTATAAGCGAATGGGTATGTGGGTAAGGGTATCTACTTATATGGGGACGAAGATAAAACCCAAAAACGTGCCAAACACCAAAAACGCTAAAACAGACGCATTGAAAATTTTCAAGCTCGAAATTTTTCTCACACCCAAAAACACAGTCAAGCTATCGGAGCAAAAGTAAAGAGGGCAAAAAAAAAAAAACAGAAAAAATGAAAGGAAAACCAAACTCGGAATCAGAGAGTTAGAAAAAAAAGAGAAGAAAAACCGCCGTACCAAACTCTATACCATTTCCCGCCTGCAATTGAAGCTGTGCACCATACAATTCAATTAAAAAAGTTTACGTTTTTTTTTTTTTTGCTTCCCCTCTGCTCTTGGGTTTTTTCTTTTTCTTGTTTTTACCCCCGTATCTGCTACACGGTCTAACATTTCCGTTCTGTTCCGTTTCATTCGGTGCGATGACGGTGACGTCTCCATTCCACCGAAGCCAACAAAGCCACCGCATGCCAAAAGGCAATGGCATTTGGAAGGATGAAAGCAAATAGTTAAAAGCTAGACAAGCTTACAGTGGGACAAATATTCTACAGAAATTGCAATCAACGAAAAGACGAAAGAGAAATAGATAAAGAAACCGGAAGCATAAGATTAGGTTAAGATTTCAGCAAATGGAACTTAATTGTTATACAAATAATTAAATAGTAAATAACAGATTTCAACAATCGAAAGAAACCAAGAAATAATGCAAGGAAAACTTGCTTTTCAAATCCAAATGATATTGGCACTTTTTTGAATATATTTCATAAAAGTTTCTTGTAAGATTTGTAATTGATTTTAATTTATGGACAAAAAGTAAAGGAAAAATATCCTAACCTATATATTATATCTTAGCTTATAAATACTTTTTAAATAATTATATATAATTAATTATATATAAATATATTGGTAAAATAGTATACATTGTATTTGTAAGAAATTAAATGACTTTTTCCATTTCCCATTCCAACTAAAAATCAATTTATAAAAACAAAGATTTAGATTCGAAACAAGTATTCCATGTAATAGATCCGTGTAAAACATTTTTAGTCCACTTGATGTCTTTATAACATTTTTCTTTTTTTATTTTTATTCTTTTTGGGAAATCTCTTGATTTGAAACATAATGAAAATGAAAATGTGTTGAACAAAGACTTATGGCAAGGCAACGTTTTATGTTGGGGACGACTTGCTATTTGCTCCATTTTCCCTTATTGAACCCATTGTCTGTGTGTGTGTGTGTGTCTGCCTGATTCTGCTATGCTGAGTGGCAGTTTTTCTGACTTCTCCCCCGCCCTTTCCAAAACACTTCCATTACCTCATCTCCCGCCATCCCACACACTTGGCATTGCATTTTGGTTTTCTTGTTTTTTTTTTCTGCTGTTGTTCTTCCTTGTTTCTACTTTTGCTTTCCTTTTTCTTTCCATGTTCCATGTTTTTTTTTTTTTTTTTGTCTGTTTCGTTTGCCATTTTTCTTTAGCACCCGCATTGCCAGCGAATGGCGGCACTGAAGTGAAATAAAACTTCACACCATTTGCCAGGAATAGCGTTGCCTTACTGTCTGCTCCGTCACCCGGTCATGTCCCTACAACTTGGTTGCGGCACATGCTGCTCCTGCTACTGCTGCTGCTGCTTCTCCCGATTCTGGGATTCTCTTGGTCCTCCTGCTGCTGCTTAGCAATGAATGAAATGCAATTAAGTTGATGTCGAAGCAAGTTTATAGTGGCTGACTGAACAGATGGACGAATCGAAACGAAACGAAACAAATCGAATCGAATGAAATCGCATCGGATGAATGACTGAGTGACTGAATGACTGACTGGCAGGAAGAGAAAAAGACAGACATTTGGACAGAGACGGACTTATGTATAGACAGAATCATCAACACTATAAACTATTGATGATTTTGTGAAGACGCCAAAGTGGAAATCAATTTTACCACAACATAAGAGCATAAGAGTGTAGGTGGGTAGGTGTTTAAATGAATAAGTGTGTGTTGAGTCCGACTGTGTATGTGTGTGTGTGTGTGTGTGTGTGTGCGTGCATGTGGTTGTGTGCTTGTGTGTCTGTTCATGTTGTAAAAATAACCAGTTGACATGCCAGTTTTGAGCTTACTTAATTAACTTAATTTTTTATTTTTTTTTTTTTTGGAAAATCGCCCGCTCTTCACATATTTCACTTGTTAATTAAGCGCATGCCAACCAATCTCCTCGCCCCCCCCATCGCAATGTTCCCTGCCGCCAAAAGCTGCCAAGTCACGACAACTTTTCGCCAACAAATAACATTTAAAGCAACTTGCTTAAGTAAAAGAACCCCCTCCTTTCACCTTGCCCTTCCCTTTTTTTGGTGGGGTTGACCCAAAGCATTTTGCATACTTACGACTATTTTGGCCGTTCTCAAGCCACCTACCACCTCTTTTTCCCCCACCCCCTTTTCTTTTTGCTCTTCTCTTAGACAAACTGTCAACAGAAAACTTGCAAAAGTTTCTCTTTTGTTGTTGTTGCTTCTTTTTTCAGTGTTTTACTTCTCTTTTTTTTTTTTGGTTTTCTTTTTTTTGTTTTCCCCTCCCCCCAACCCCTGGCGCATATGGCCACACCCACACACTTAGTTTTGTGGGCGGCATAGAACAAAGTGTCTTCATAATGGATTTTGGTTTTTTGTTGTGCTTGGCAAATGAGAAGCGGGTGAGATGACATGGGATGAGGTTGGTATAGGATGGGAAGGCGAGAAAATTTGCGGCTACAAGTTCATTTATCATTTGCTTGAGTAATTGAAATTTCAACACTGGAAACACTGAGAACACTGACTGAATGGCTGGCTGAATGGCTGCCTGTTTGGTCGGGCAATCAATGTGCATAGCCAAAGAGAAAGGCACAAGTATGTAGAACCCAAGGGCCAGATCTGGAAACCATACCACATCACATACCATTCCAGTCTTTGGCATTGCCTCTGTTTCAGTTTTAGTCCCAGACCCGGGCCAATACATTAGACGATGCCTGTCATCCCGACACATTTCGCTTTGAACTTAATGGATATGAAATAAATAAAAAATTTATATACCTTTAGCTGAGGGTAATGCCTCCTCCATCCTCCCCCCATATCTTGCTTCGCTGCTGAACATATGCAAAAAAAAAAAAAAGGTTACGCCGCCTTCAAGTAAAGTCACAAAATGGCGACCGGAAACTCATTGAATGGGTTCGAAAATCGATTGGGGATTACTTTCTGGGTGCCGCTTTTCATTTTTACCTCGTTCCCGATTCTTACTGTAGTTGTTGTTGCTGTTCCTATTGGTTTTCCCTCATTTTAGGGATACCCAATCTATATGTAAGTATATATTTATTTTTCAGCCTTTGGCATCTCTCTATGAATTGCCCAGAGGCTTATCCCATACCCATACCCTATAGTTATAAAGGATGGTGGGCACGGTGGAAGAGAGGGGGAGGTAAGCGTTAAGCCTCCTATTGGGAAGGTCTCCTTACGCATCGCCGCACAAATGATTTATAAGGTAGACAAAAGCAAAAATTGTTGCCTCACCTTTCTGGTCAGAAGGCCAGTTCTCTAGCCTTCTGGCTTGGCCTCGACAAGATAATACGAAGAGCCTTATAGCTAGGTAACCGTGTGTCTATGTTATCCTACCCCTAGCATGCCCAACCCACTCCCTTCCCATTCTATGTGTATATTGTTCCCATTGGCGATTGGTGACACAAAAATGCAGCCATTTGACCATAAACATTGAACTAAATTCAAAATCAATTTAGCGGAATAATAAAACTGACTCAAGCAGAGAAATAAGGAAAGGGGGAGATAGAGCAAAGGAGAGATATACAGAGAGAGAGAGAGAGTCTAAAATTGGCATTGAATGTGTGTGAGTGTGTGTGTGTGTGGTTGTGTGTCTGTGTATGTAAGCTGTAAGTAAGCGAAGAAATGTTTGGTTTAAATCATAATCACGTGAAAGCCTGACTATGGTCGAGTTCGATTTTGGCTGCTCGACTTACGGCTTTGTCAACATTTTAGCCCACTGATATGCCTATATATGTTGGCTACTTCTATGACAAATAGCCATAAATAAGTGCCACATACACACAGACAAAGATACACACATAAAGAGGGAGACTTGTTGTCTATTGCTGGCAACATGCAACAAAATTGCAGTGAAGTCAGCCAAGCGGCGACAACTGCAGCAGTTCTTCCAGCTTATTTATGCCCTTGGACAAGAAGCAACCTTTTGGACGACAACAGAAGCCAGAAACTACAAGAATGAAAGCCAACTACAAAATAAACAAAAAAATAAAAAAACAACAAAAAACAACAAAAAGAAAAAATCGTAGCCAAAAGTCAAGTGAATTTCCTTTTGCACAAACACAACACAATATATACACACACACACACTCACACACTCACATACACATTGGACTTGCTCGCAATGCCATGAAATGTACTTTGTTATGAATTTTTGTTACATCCTTTTTCGGTTGGGGTTTCTTCCTTTTTCATCTCCTTCCTTCTCCTTATACTGCTTCTGGTTCTGCTTCTTCATGTTCGTAGCAGCACCAACAAAAACAACAAAGATTAGAAGGAGGACACAAACACATCCGTAAACAATTTGTTCATGCCCTTTTTTTTCTTTCTGTTATGTCTTCTTTTTGTATTTATTTCAATGCGCTCTTTTCCCCTTACACCCTTCCGTCCTTCCCTCTCCTCCTCTCTCTCTCTCTCTTTCTCTTTTGTTGTTGTGTCTTTTTTTTCTCCCCTTTCGTTTTTGTATTTTTTCTTTTTTTTTTTTGATAAGCAAAATAAAGAAATGAACAGGGAAATTGAAAATGTTGCCAGCCAAAATAGGCAATCCTCTGTCCCTAACCCTTCCCTTAGCCTAACCTAACCTACCCCTTTTTTTCTATAACACTTACATTGAAAAGCAGGCAAAGTAGGAGACAGTGCAAAATAAAAAAAATAAAACAAGGAAGAAAAGGGAAAAAGGAAAAACAATTCAAATGAACTGACATTCCTCCTACAATAAAAAGAAGAAAAAAAATAGACTCTTGATTTCAGCTAACTTCAGGTTTTTTTTACCCTTTGCCATTTTTCTAGTGCCTAGCGATCTTATATAGGCTACCGATTTCACACAATATAATTTACCATCCGATCTACAGGCGTTACATGATATAGTTCATCCAATTCTATACATAGATTTTGAGAGATATTATGGAAAATAAAGTTGTTTAACCTGATTTTAAGTCTGCTCTTACTCTTTATGCTCTAATTTTATTTATAATATTATTTCAAAGTGTATCAAAATTAACATTTAAAATATAATTGAAAACTAATTTTTCTGTTTGCATTCTTTTTGTTTAAAGGAATAAGCTCTTATTACAAAGAGTATACTCCTGAACAGTTAAAATAGGTTAAAGTGGCTATTAAAGAAGTAAAAACCAACAGAGCCAACAATTAATGATCCAAAAGAAAAAAAGAAATACGTAGCTAAGGCAACAAACTTTTCCTTAAAATCAAATAAAACATAATGAGGAAATGTGAGATTTACTATATAATTTTACTACAAGGAAATGACCCAAAAAAATCAACACTATCTTTAATTTATAGAAAACAAATTAATTTGGAAAGTTTTTCTAGGAAACTATTTTTGTCTGCTGCCCCCTCAAATCTTAATTCCAAGAAATCTATTCTGATAATTTTGTCTGACTTCAATATGATCTAATACTAAAAATAATCGAAATTCGTTTGAAATTGAAATAAATTGCTTAATAAGTCTACTTAAATTTGTTAAAGTAGTCTAAAATAATTATATATAAATATATAATGTTTATAAATCCTATGCTACAACTTCATAATCTTTAGAAATTTATAATAAATAAAATATTGAATCAAATTATATAAAGTCCACATGAAAAAAATGGTAACATACTTTCCTCACTTTTTTGACTTGTTTTAAATTAAATTTTTCACTTTGTGGAATGGTAAGAAATTTTTCTTTAAATATCTTAATCAAAATTTTAGAAATCAAAAATTTCAAAATTTTACAGTCTTTGTTTGGGTAATGTATGCATATATTCAGAAAGTCATTCATGAAGATCGATTTTGCCGTGATTCACTGTTTTCCCTTGATGACATTTTATGGGTCGTTGTTTTTTTTTTTTTTTTTTACCTCGTCAAAGCCGCAAGGTTCATTAGCTAATTGGAAAGCGGATAAATTACACCATTGATATATATAATTAAAAAGAATAAAAAGGAATTGAGAGAAGAGTTTTAATTAAAGCCAATTTGTGGTAAACAATTGTTTAGGGATATCTTATGGGTAGGAGGGGTGCCTTGGAGGGACTTCCTTGGAATGTTGCAAGTGGCAACAAATCATTGCAGTTAACTGTTGCTCTACTAACTTGATTCATCAATCATTTGCAAAGGGGAAGAGGAAGGTAAGTGCAAGGCTGGAAAGATACAGATACAAACTTACTTACTCTTTAGTCCGGACGGAGATTCTGTATGTCTCTGTGTGTGTGTGTGTGTGTGTGTGTGTGTGTGTGTCTGTCTGTCTGTCTGTCTGATGGCTGGCAAATCGCTGATGGCATCTGTTTATTTTTGCTTTGCTTTTGCACATTTACATTTCGGTATTTCGGTATGTCAACGTAATTTTTCTTCTTTCCTTTTCTTTGCTTTCAGTTTTCTTGTTTGCCTTTTCATTTCCATATGCACAAAGCAAATAGGTAAACAATTTGAATTTGCTTAGAAGTGTTTGGGTGTATGAGTGTGTGTGTGTGTGTGTATGAGTGTGTGTTTTTGAGGAGTTCATGGCAATATGTTGATACAACTTTGTTGCTGGTTGTTGCCTTGGCAGTTGCCGCCCAGTTAAGTATTATGTACTAGTAGATGGTTCTAATGCAACCAGCAAAGAGCAAGGAGCAGGCCGTTTGTTGGCTGAAATTGGAGCGAGACAAAAAGAGAGAATGGGAGAAAGAGAGAGAGAGTACGAGAGGTTGTACCATCTTGACAGGCAACAACTCACTGCTACTGCTCAGTGACACGTGTGAAATGTTTGCCGTGTTTTTTTTTTCGGGACGGGGGGAGGGACACTTCGTCTTCAAGTTTTTGACATATACAAAAGGCGGAATATACGCTGGTTTGGCAAATTGGAAACCCAAGCCAAAGTTGACAGGATTTGTGCGCCAAAGGATTTGTTCGCGGAAATATGTATCGATGTATGTATGTATGTGTTTGTGTTTGTGTTTGAGTTTGAGTATAAGAATGAAGACGAGAATGGTGGCAAGGAGCGGGATAATCGACTGCCTGTCATTGTGTTTACACTAAATTTCAATTAAATTTTTGAGGCCTCTTTGACAACTGACAGCTCAAGCCGCATTCGATACAAATGGCGGAAGGATAATCAGAAAAGGCAGCACACACAAGGACAAACACCAAGAACAAGAGAAAGACAAAAAAGGAAAAAATAAAAAACAATGAAAAGAAAAAGGGAAAACAAAAAAAAAAAAACAACAATTGCAAATGCCACTTGCCACTTAAGGCAAAAGAGGCAACAAATCTCGGGCAAACTTTATAAACAATTTTATACCAGAAAATGAAGCCACTTTTGTTGAGAATCCAGCCAAACCCTCCATTAGACCGCCCACCGACCAGCAACAGTAACAATAACAACAACAACAAAAATAACAAAAACAATATCAAAAAAATGGCAACGCGAAAAGGAAAACCCAAAATGTCGCTTGACTGTGCCGGATTTGCTGACTGGATTTAAAATGGAAATTATTTGAGAAAACCAATTCACTTTATTACTTTGGGGCATACGCAAAGTAAAACAAAAAGCAGCAGCCAACAAACAGGAATAACATGAACAAAAGTAAGCGACCATAAAAATTAATGCAATAAAAACACATGGCACCAAGACACAGGGGCACCAGGGCCACCCAAATACTGTCAAAAAGGGGGGGTTCCCCCTTAATACACAGGGCACAGAAGAGGAGGTGGTGGCAGGAGGGGGTACCATCGAAAAACAATGCAAAAAGGACATGCGGCAAAAGTGAGTTCGTAAAAGCAGAAAATGAAATAGAAACGAAATACTCAAAGTTAAAAATAAGTAGCAGTCAAGCAAGAGAAACAGAGAAAAACAAGGAAGGGAAATGGTAAGAGAATGGAGAATTGTATAGAAATCCCCCTGGTTTATTGATTGTTTATTTGGGTTTACTTTTAGAAAAAAACAAAAACACAATGTACAACTATTTACTATGGCATCTTCTTAGGCAAAGGGATCACTTTATAAATAGAAAAGAGAGTGCTAAAAATATCCTTTGATTGTTTTAATGAAACAATATTTTCCAAAGCATTTCATTAAAATTGATATAGCAAAATACAATGCCCGATAACCGATTAGAAAACCTATTGTAAAATATTTTCTATATTGGTTTGATATTAATTTAATATGAAAGTTGAACATTTATTTTAGTCAAAACTATGGAATATTAAAAATACACCATAGACTGTATATTTTTAACAAATTTTTTCCTAAGCTAAAATATTACCCGTTTAATAGGCGACAGCCGATTAACATATTATAAATTCTTAAAATAAGAATTTCACTATCAGTTGATTCCTTTAAAATAAAAAATTAAGAGGGGTAAACGTAAAAACAATTTTTATAACAATTTTATTCTATTCTTATAACAAACTTTTTCTCTGAAGCGATCTCGCTATAAAGATTTATCTGTATTAAATAAATTTAGATTTTTTGTACCTAATTATTTAGGCGGAATTAACAATCCTTTGAAAACTATTTCAAAAGTAATTATTTCAACGTTTGGTATTATATTTAGATCTTATTTTTTTTACCTTAATGTATTTCATAAATTATTAAGTTGATTTAAATTTTTTATAACATAAATATATGTATGCATATATAAACCTTAATACAAATTTTCACTTGTATGTATACTTTCATTTTCTTATTGTAAACTGAAAAAAAAAAGAAAAAGGAAATATAAAAAACCTGCCAAGGACACTTTGACTTAAGCAATAGCTGCCATTCATTCATTCATTCTTTCATTCATTCATTCATACTTCAGGCACGACAGCATTTCTTTGCTTCCTTTTTGTTGAGCGTCTTGAAGGAGCTCTCCCTAGTCTAGTACTTCTGCCTGCTGCTGCGGCAATTAAAAGGACTTGCAAGCCATAAACATTGTGCTTTAGGTAGCATTGCTACCCCACCTCAATTCTGACATCCTCCTTGTTATTTGTGGGTTATTGTTGTTGTTGGTGTTGGTGTTGCCTCGCTTGATTGAGCTTACAGTTGCGCCTCATAAAGTCGAGATCACAACAAGTCTGAGGCATAATTACACTTTTCAATTATGCATAATTATGTGTGGAAGGAGATGGGAAATAAGTGAGAATGAGAAAGAGGAATAAGAGTGAGAGCAATTTGTTTCTGTGTATATGTGTGTGTGTGTGTGTGTTTATGTGTTTTTTAGCGCGTTTAAAGATTTAAAGTGCAACGACTTGGCCCACACCCATATTAAAAGCGAAATGTTATACGATATGCCCCTAAGGCGACTTCAATGGATGAATGGGAATGGGAATAGGAGCAGGAGCAGGAACAGAAGCAGAAGTGGGGATGGGAGCGGAGGAAAGAGCAACCGCATTTGTTGTTTGCCTTGTTCTGCTCATGCTGTGGTTGGCATTGGCCATGTCGCCAGCATACAGGACAAATGCAAGGACAACGCAGCAGGCAAGCATAAATCAGGATTTTCACCGCCCGGGCCACAAATGTTTTTAAAAGGATTCATTCTCCGTGGGACAGTAGCGGCCCGCCAGCAACAATAACAATAATAACTTTCAGGGTCGTTTGTGGCATCACTGAAATGATTGTGGGAGAAGGGAGAAGTGGTAGCAGAGGGGAGGAAAGGATTGCCTGGCCTGCATACTGCTGATAATCGTTAAAACTGCTTAACCGGAATATGTGTAGACATGGGGGCAAAAGGCCAGAAATCAGTAAAAGTGGCAGAACAATTTTATGTTAGCCATATCTAAGAACTTTTACCATAAATATGTTGTCACTTACCCGTCATGCAGCAGAGCAACGCTGTCCAAAGGGTCAGCATTTTGGATGACCCCACTTTTTGTATTTGCTTCTTTTGTTTTTTTTTTTTTTTTGTTGTTCTACTTATTGGATATTTGTGGTATATCCCTCAGTTATTTTCTTGCACTTTCACTTTCCCTCTATGTGCACTTTCGATGGCAGTTTCTGTAAAGGATAATATTATTAGCACACAATAGCAATAAGAATGATTGCAATTTGTATTTCCTCTCTCTGTCTCTCTCTCTCTCTCTCTCTCTCTGTCTCTTCCTCTATCTTTCTCTGTCGCTCGCTTATTCAACATGAATTAAACACTTGCAATGACATTTAAAACACTTAATTCCAACGTCAGACAATTTAATCCTTTAACGTTCGTTTGTTAACCTTTTCGGTTCATCCTTGTTGCTGCCGTTGCTGTTGCCGTTGCTGTTGCCATTGCTGTTGCTGTTGTTGATATTATTGTTGCTGCTGTTGTTGCTATTTGTTTGCTCTTGTTCTTGTTCTTTTTGTTTTTGGTTTTGTCATTTTGTTTGGTCCAACCTAGGTCCGGAATAATATTTTTGTTTTTCATTTATGCCAGTTTGTTGCTGTCCTTTCAACTTTTGCCTTTTTCTCTTCCATTTTTTTCTTTTTGTTTTGTTTTGTTTTGTTTTTTTTTTTATTTCTGACCTACCAAAAATCTATATAAATATACATTCACGCATAGGGAAAGAGTAAATGGGAAGGTTTTTTTAAGCATTCTCTGTTAAATTCATTTATTTCTCTTTTTTTTTTCTGCTTTTATTTTAATTGATTAAATTTTGCCAGGCTGACAGTTTTTACAACACGTTCATCTAATAATCGCAGATTAACTGCTGATATTTAATTTTTAACAAATAGTTTCAATTAAAGGTTTTATCATGTTGACAGAAATTGTTGACAATTGATTGAAATTACGTTAGTTTTTTAACAAATCGATCTAAAAACGGTAAAATGATAGATTATAAAAGGATGTATGTGGGGGAAAAAGAACTGTGTGAATTCTGATGTAGTTGTCCAAACGATGGCAACTGTTTTTGATGACCAATAAGTGAATCATCATGTGCCACTTTCTCAGAAAGCTGAAAGTAGAGAAACATTTCGTAATTTATTCAAGTATAAAAGGAAACATCCGTGAGATAGGATCCTACATATTAAACTAAGATAAGATATTATTCGTATAAATAAAAGATTTAATAGTTAATTTGCTCTATTTCAGTTATCTGAAAAAGCATTTCACAATTTTTCACACTCGAAAAGAAAACTAATTAACTAATAGAGATGGCAATCCATCAATTATAGCATCAAACATATATTTTTTCTAAAATAGTGCAAGCTTCAAAGAATTATCGTTTGTTTAAATTAAAAATTAAATGTTAAAAACAGATTAAAATAATTTAACTAAAAGTTGAAGTCAAAATCAATTGGTGGAGTTAAAAAAAAATAAAAAATTAAAAAAAATAACAACGTTAAAAATTGTTTTCATTGAAAGTAAACGCTCAATTACTAATTAATTTTAATTTAAAATATGATTCTTATGACAACCAAAGATAAATAGCGATTCTAAACATCAAAATAATAACTATCAAAAATATTAATTGATTTACTTGCTCTAATTCAAAGAAATCTCTAGTCTCTAACCCTGGAAAGATAATCTAAGTCGATAACCTATGGAAAAGAGTTATTTTTCTTTGTATTAATTAATGGAAAATAAAATGATGCCAAACGCTTGACAATTAAATTGTTTTACTCAGACAAAGACAAAAAGTGTCTTTTATCGTTCAGTTAAAAATGTACGTCGAATCGACTTATCTTAAACGTTCCAGGGCTAACTTAAACGAGTTGCGTATACTTTACTGTAGGCCAACTGATACATTTTGGCTTTTAAATTTATAAAAATATTTATATAAAAATAAAATAAGAAAAAAATTAATATAATTTGATATGTGTACATATGGGTCTTTATATCAATTTTGGTAGCTCTAATGAAATTGATTAAAAATATATATACATACATACATAAATACACATGTATGTACATATGTATACTTAATAGGGCCAGAAATATTTTCTTTTTTGTTTTTGGTTACTTATTAGAGATTTTATGATATCCTTTAACCCTTTGGGTAAATGGGTATAAAAAGAGTTTCTAAGCGATTGTAGGATACTCATTGAATAACTCTCGCACATGTTGCTTTTTTTTAATTTTATTTATTGGTTTCCCCAGTTAGTGTTTACTGTCACCAGGATGACCCCTTTAGGATTCCTCACACTCAATATATGTACACATTCAAAGTTGACACTACAAATTAGGCAGAGTTTCCGTGTATCCAAAAAAAAAAAGAAAAAAATAAGAAAAGAAAAACGCCCATCAGAAAACAAGAAACTAACAATAAGAAAAGCCCCAAAAACTAAATAAAAGAGAAGAACATAATTTTATCCCTGGGTCGATTGTTGCCCATATAATTAATAATTGTTAATACATAAACTGAAACCAAAACTAAAACCCATACATAAACTGTATCCTTGCATAATTCATAAGGCACGCATGTGTGGTCCTTCCTCGTGCCCAAAAAAAAAACGAAAAACAGAAAAAAAAATATATTCTTTTTTTACCAACCAAAAAATAGAAACGTCTATGGCAAAACAGAAATAACTAAGATGGATTGGGGTGGGATTGGGATTGGAGATGGACTTGGACATCGACTTGGGGTTGAGAGGAGGCGTTGCTCTTTACGGGGGTCGAGTTTCTGGTCACGCCTCAAAATACAACAATATATATCGTATAGGCTATATCTGACTGTGTAGCCTGTCTATCCGTCATATTAAAACTATCTATTTTCATACATTTCCATCTATACAGACACACACACACACACACACACACACTTGATGAGTGTTTCGCATCATATCAATCAAAAAAAAAAAAAAACACCGAAACTTTCTTCAACTTTCTCCGAACTTTCACTTGCCATGAAATACAATTTGTTAAACAGTTGTCGAGCAATGGCGTTTTTCTCACGCCAATTGGACAACTTGCTTGTCTTTGTATAGAGTTTACATGCTTATTTTTGCTATGGCGTGTAAAATTAATTAAAATTTAATTAATTGCAAATTTTGTTTGGATGGCAACTAATTAACAAACAGGAAGTGGACAGCAGCAGCAGCAGCATCAGCAATGAGGAAGCTGGCGACTAAACTCAAAGGTACATTGACTGGGCCTGACTGACTGACTGAATGACTGACTGGCAGAGTTTTGCTGTCTTCAATCAGGAACAGAAGTCGTCCTGGGTCCTTCACTTGTCACTGTTGCTTCCTTAATGGAATTAGAGAGCCAAGGGGTCTGGATGCTGGATAGATGGATGGATGGATGGACAGATTGAGGGGTGTCAGCTGAACTTCTTTCCATGGTTTGGGTAAGGTAGCTTCTGGCTTAGCACAGGAGTCCTGCTAACGTCAGCAACATCGTCCTCGTCGTCGTCGTCGTCGTCGTCGTCGTCGTCGTCTCTGCCAAGTCTCTCAAAAGTGTTAACGCACTCAACTTCTTTGTGCTGCTCTGTCTCTGTCCTTATCTTTCTCTCTCTCTCTCTCTCTCTCTCGTTTTCTCCATTTATCTCCCTCTCTTTCTCTCTTTCTCTCTCTCTCTCTCTTACTCTTTCTGCTTCTGTCTTTTTCTATGTTTTGTTGTGTGGTGGCTGCTGGGGCCTCGTAATTGCTGCCTTTGGCTAAAGTTAAGCCCCCGACACTTTTTTCCCCCTCCCAACCCTCATTTTACTACCTTTGTATGTGTGTGTGTGTGTGTGTGTGTGTATGCATGATTGTGTTTGTGTGTTTGTGTGTATGTGTAATTGTAAACGTCTGCACTTTGTTGCTCAACGCTTAAGCTCTACTTTTGCCCCTTTGGCAAACGCCTGCCATTATGCTTAGTATCTGTGATTAGGTCCCACATTCGCCTGCTCTTCTATTCCTATCCACCTCCACATTCCTGTCCATGTACCCATTTCCGTCAATTTTCTTTCTCTACCATATAACCCCAACGTTTCCTTTTTCTTTTTTTTTCTATTACTATTCTTTGTTTTTCCCTTATGCGGAAACAGTTTATTGTTCATGAATATTTTATTGATACAAGAGACATTGAACTATTGGCATTGCCTTTGGTTTTGGTTTTGTTTTTGGTTTTGTTTTTGGTTTTGAATTCGATTGGGTATTAGTTTTAGTTTGCCTTGTGCAAAAGTAATTTAACCTTACTTTATACGCTTAAAAGACTTTCAACATTATCTAAATGAAAAGCATGTAACTTTTGTAGTGCCACTTTATCTGCTGAAGACATTCACTTCAAACTAAACTTAAAAAAAAAAAACACAAAAAAAAAACAAAAAACAACAGAAAAGGATTCCACTCAATTCTCTCAGTTTTCTCTTGCCGAAAACTTGCTTGACTTGACTTTTGGCTGTGTTTTAACTTAAACAGTGAGATAAAAGAGCAAAAGCGAAAAGCACTTGGCACTTTCTTTCGTTGTTTTACTCTTCTCATTCTCTCTGCTGTTGTTTCTCTTTTTCAAAACAAAAAACCAAACAAAAACGGCATAAAAAAAAAAGAAAAGAGAAGAAAAAAAAAAACCGTGCAAAACTTTTATTTCCCTACCTACGTAGGAAAAAGAAAAAGTTTTATATTCTTTTTTTCCTATTTTTTTTTTTGCAAAAAAAAAAAGCAACAACAATTGTAATACACTTAAAACTTAATACACATGCGATTCTATGACATAAAGAGGAAACTGATAAATGTTCAGCTTTAACCACTGACAAAGAAGCACCAAAGTTTTCCCCAAAAAGAATATTACTCATACGACATGTCATTTGTATGAAAGAACTCGAAAGAATTCTTAAAACAATATAAACCAATGTGTAAAAGTATCTATGAAAGAAATATGCCAGATTTAAAATGATTCCAGATGGGTTTCGCTTGCTAATCCTCAAATGGTTGGAAATAAGTTAAAGATCTAAATGTTTGGCAAAAGGTTTATAAAACTGGCTTAAAAGATTATTATACATATTGCATCTTATATGTTAATACACGAATAATGTTTTATACCCAAAGTTTATTTTATATACCTTCGTTACATCTTCATTTTTTGATTTCTTTTTTTTCCATTTCATTTACCATATGAAATGCGAAAAAATATAATTTAAATTTATGTTTCTTGGATATACTATCATCTATATATGTATATGTATCATCTATATGTCAGAAATTAACTGATCGCTAAAAATCACTTTAACGTACCATAGGAAAAACTTAAATAAGAAACTTAATTTTACAAATTTGTTGTGAAGGCAATTTTATCTACTCTGCTTTTAATGTAAGATTATGCTTATTTAAAATTTAATATATTAGTATAATAAAAAATATCTTTCTTATCAAAGCTTACAACTTAAGATTTATAGAAATTGCATAATTTAATTTGAGCTTATAAAGCGACTTAATTAATCTAACTTTCTAGTCACTTAGCTACGATAAAGTTGCATTTAATTATGATTTAATTTAAATTTTATACTTAAACGTCAATTAAAACTTATACTAAAGACTTAGTTATATCGTTATACCGTCGCATAAACATTTAAAACAGATATCTTAGTTGATCTATCTTAGAAATAATTTCTTATAGAAAAATCGGTAAAATATAATATAATATTTAATAAGTTTAAAACTAGATGCAGTAAATAGATAATAAATCAAAGAAAAAGTACAAACAAATTAAGAAACGATATAAACAAAAAAAAGATGCAGAAAAAATAATAAATTATGTTAAAGTTGTGACAAATTTCAATTTAGATGCGATTCTCGAATAGAATAGATACGAAAAATGCCAAAATAGGTAATAAATTAAATGAATAAATATGTGATAAATGGGATACAAAATAAACGCTTAGACTCTCATCTGTATTATATATTTCTTATAAATATATTGATAAGGAAAGTTTTCCAGAGATGTTGTGGCGTAACCTTTTGGCGATCATCATCATCATCATCATCATCATTTGTACACTAGAATACATACATACATACATATGTATTGCCTGACAGAGACTACATCTCTTCTTCATCTTCTTCTCCATCCCCTTAGGCATAGATTTCTATGTTTTCCTGTTAATTTTTTATGTGTTTTCTATTAATTTTTGTCACATTTTTGTTTTCACACACACTCACACACACACATAGACAAATACATATTCATAGCCGCCGAAGGCTATTGAAATATTAAATTACAAAATATTACCGTTCGAAATATGTGGCACAAATTGTTTTGACGCCGAGTTGTTGTATTCCATTTACCAGAAGAGATCAAAGACTATTTATGTGTTTTCCTTCTTTTTTGTGTTTTTTTTTGTTTTTCTCATTTTGTATTTGTGTTCTTTTTGTTGTATTTGGTTTCCCTTTCTATTTAATTTGTTAATTTATATATTTGGCCGGAGGCTAAATATAAAACAACTTAATTTGCTGCATGCTAATGAGAAAGGGGACGGGTGGACGTAGAGAGTTGATGAGATGAGACGAGGCGAGAGGCAAGACGAGGCGAGGCCATTGTGGGGGCGTTTAACACTCTTTATAATTTGTTTCTGAGAGTGTTTTTTTTATTTCACCGTTAGTATTTTGTTGCCTTGCTACCTTTTTGGCCGTGCCACTGCCACACAGCACACAGCCGCAGCTGACAAGTTGCAAACACGCACTTAGCACAACAACAACAACAACGATAACAAACAAAAAAAAAAAAAGCCAAAAAAATATATATATATTTATATATATATATATTGGGTAAAAATCGTCGCATATAATTTGAAGAGACGATGTCATAAAATATTCGCGTGCTGGCATAAGCAAACAGCGATAACAACAACAAGAGCAGTAACAACAGCAGCAGCAGCAGCAGCAACAACAATAATAACAACAACAACCGGAGTAGGAGCAACTGGAGAAACAGCAGGAACAAAGGTCATTCAATTCCCAACAGCCGGCAATGAGGCTTTTCCTGCGTTTTCACACGTTCAAAAAATTTACGACCAATTTCGTTTTTCCGTTTTGTTTTTTTTTTTTTTTTCGTTTCTTTAGGTTCTTTTATTTATTTTTTTTTTTTTGTCACAACTTTAACTTGGCATGTGAATAAATGGATCGAGGGAGACAGAGAGAGAGCGAGAGAGTGGGGGGTAATATAAATTGGTAGTATACTGTGTCGCGTCTCACGTTCTTGGCATTACATTTTCATCAAATTTTTTTGTTCCGATGATGCGCTTTTTGGCCTGTGATATTTGAAATGTTTCTTTTTAATATTTTCTATAGCTTTGGCATTGCGCGCTCGCACTGCCGTTCACCGTCGTTGTCGCGTTGAAACTGAAAACTGATTTTTTGGTTCTTGCACTTTGGCTGCCACACACACAGTCAGTCAGTTGCCAAGTTTTCTGAGTTTCTGTGAGTTAGTCGTGCGAGTCGCCTCCAGCAGTCAGTTAGTCAAAAGCATAAAATGACGAGCCTTTTACGATTACGAGTATCGGCACGAGCCAGCTTCGGGTTTGTTTCCCCCATTGTCTTCGTTTTGGCATTTGGGGGCCTCAGTTCGTTATGCCGAATGCCAATTGAATTCGCCGCATGGCACATTGGATCAATCGGCTCTCTCTTTCTCTTTGCACCTCTCTTTTGTATATGCTCTTTGTTAGAATTTAAGACTCTATTCAAGGTCTAGCAGCAAATGGAATGCTTAGTCTTGGCCACTCAATTGTCAATTGTTTGGGGCAGGCAAGATTGATGCATGAACGAATCGAGCATTTGTTCGATTATCCCATTTATCCATTGGTTTAACCGATTTCAGAATTGTGTGAAAAAGAGTTTCTTTCTACTGTAATAATAATAGTTTCAATATAATTGATAAAGCATCAGGAATGTTTTTTTTTACCATTTTTGCATAGCAAAATCTCTTAGATTTCGATGACTTTAAATACTGCCAGTCAAAATTTGTTGTTAAGATATTAAATTTCAGCTTTATCGACTTTAAATTTATATATACATAATTTAATATATTAAGGTTTAATTTTTATTGCAATATTTATTAGATTTCTTTATATTTTATATTGCCATACGCCGCCTTTCTCTTCTATTTATTTATGTATTTATATTATGGTTGGGAAGCAATTACAAATTGAACTCAACTTCTGAGTTAGCTATAGCTACTTGGCCTTAAGCTAAATATTATAAAACTATGTACAGCTAAATATTATTTTTTATTGTATTTACAGAAATGGTATTTTTCTTATTTTGATATTATTTATAGGTGATTTTTTTTTACAACCTTTTCTTGGTATACTGTTTTTCTTATGCTTATATATAATATTATAAATATTTATACATTTCACAAATTTTATAGTTGAGATAATGTTTTCAGTGTTGGGGGAGGATATATTTTCTAATGGGTTTCTGTGTAGGTGTTTTTTTTCTGGAGGAGTTTTATTGTGGGCATTCTATAAGTATATGGAGTATGGTTAATTTTACATTTCAGTGTTGACAAATTGGCATGGATTGCCTGTTTAGGATGAAGGAGTGGGTAAGGTGAGTGGAATTGTCTACTATAGATAGTTTATTGTTGTTAATTTTTTTGTAATGTTGAGATGTTTGGTTCCGAGTCAATTCTGTGTTGCGATTAGCTCCAAAATATTCTCGCCAAAGTTTATTCCATACTCAAGAATTCCAAGGCATAAAACCGTTTTGTAATCAATAAGATAAATTAATAAAAAAAAAGGATGCCAAGCTATGTCAGAGAAAAAGAATTCGACAATTTTTGAATACAGTTGGATTATCTAAAATGAATGAATGACAATTTACATTATATTAATAAAGTTTAACTTATTTTTTACATTACAATTTTTGTCATTATACCTCTTTAAAGTTTCATATTAGTTTATTAGTTTATTTTTTAGATGGAAAAATGACAATAGTTCTAAACATTTATCGATATTGTTGAAAAACTTTAAGTTTTAAGTTTCTTTTCTATATACCAAAGGCAACCACACTGACGTACCCGCTAACGGATTATAAATTCCAAGCGCTAAATAAACAAAATAAATAAAGAAAATAAGAAAATAAATATAAAATGATGTTGATTGCTCAACTGCTAACAAGCAATTCAATATTTTTAAACCAATACCTCACCTTAATGAAAATTTTCTATGTCAAAGCCTTCTAAGATGATGAAATGAAATAGAAATAAGGTAGAGTTGCCACGTCAATATTAGATTTAAGACTTTGCATAGAGAGATAAGGGATTACCTACATATAATGGCACAATAACTAAAAGTTGAAAAATTTCATAAAAATTGGCAAAACAAAGAACTATTTAATGCAAATTGTGTTTCAGCTTTAGCATTGCTATATTAACTATATGGTAAAAAAAAGGATTGCTATTTTATCTGTAAATTATGATAACATTTTGAAAATAACTTGACACTGCACAGCTGTTTTTTTTTTGAAGAAATATAAATAATTTATTATGTACAATATATTTGTTTAATATGGATTTTTTTCTTTATATTTTCAGATCTTTCTTGAAGTTTAAAAACTATGGTAAATATAAATGTTTCTATTTAGAACCATTCTAATGCTTTTTCTCAGTAAACGGTTTTCGTAAATTTTGACAACTCAGTTGGCTGACATCTAATTGCTTTTCCTAAGGAACCTTTCAACATTATTTCCTGCTATAAAAATGAATTCTTAATTTATTTTATATCTTTTTATTTATAATGATTTATTTTATAGCTTATTAATTGATTTAAATTTATTTGCCTTTTTAGTGATAAATAAGTCCGGGGATACTGCAGTTAATTATTACAGCAGACGAAGTGAGACTTGTAATCATTTAGGTAAGAGTTTTTGATTGTCATAAATGAAATACTTACTTTTTATCTTTTTTAAGGATAATCATCTAAGAAAGAAGTTTTTCAAATCATAAAATCAGCAGGATATATGTATGTATGTATAATAAAATGTCCGATGAATATTTTTAAATAAACTCATTGAAATTGTATAAATTTGTCTGTCAATTGAATATTGATAAAGTTTATTAAATAAAGTCAATCCATATGTATTTACGAAAAGTAATTTTGAAATATTATAACAATAATTAAATAAAATTCATTTATTAAAAAAACATTTTTAACAGTAAAATTTCGTATAATATAACTGAAAATAAATTGAATACATTTATGTTTAGAAATAAACAGGAATAATAAAGTTATTCTATTATTCTATAAAGTTATTATAATTAAATTCCTTAAATCCTTAAATTCTTTAGTTAAACACAAATCAATGTGTTAGTATATATAATTGTATTATATATTTGTCTGATGCCAAATCAAAACAAATGCATTTATTTAAAGTCTTTTCAAACTAAAAATGTTTATCAAACAGCATTTTAACTAGATAAATTTTGAGTTTAATTTACTAAAAACCAATTTTGAAACTGCTACTCAGAGTTTAATTGTTTTGATTTAAAAGAGCACAAATAATTTTTTTTGAAATAAAATTCAATTATCAATTACCTTAGACAATATCAATTGGCTAGCATGAAGGGTTTAGGTCAGTGCCGAATGGCAAGCAAAGAGCGCGCATGAGCATAACTAAATAAACATTATTCTCTTTAACTCTCTTAGATATTCATCAGAATTCGCTTGGCGGCGAATTGAAGACGAGAAGGCGAGAATTTCAATAAAATGTAGTGTGGCAAGTGCAAAGTTTGCATAAAAAGAGCTAATGACAATATAAATTCGCATGGCGTATGGAAATTTGTTGCAGATGGGCGATGGGCGCTGACGTTGACGATGCTCGTGCTCGTGCTTGTGCCTCATCCCATTTCATCGAGAAGCGTATACGTCCATTGGGGCAATGGAGCACGACCAGTGGTAGTAGCAGCAGTAGTAGTAGTAGTAGTAGTAGTAGTAGTACGACCAGTTATCGTTGTTGAGGCGAAAAGCAGTAATTAGCGTAAATTGAGTTGGTAAAAAGAGCAAGTGCTTAAAATCCGCAAAGCCCAGACCGAAAGCACTGTGTCTGCCCCCGAATGCCACCGACCATAATATAGGGTGCCGTACTTTTGCCTTAGCCGACAATAGTTACCGCTTGTTGTTGTGGTTGCCTCAGCCTCTGCCTTAGCTGCTGCTATGTACTTTCTGGCATTGTTGTTGCTGATTATGTGGCAATTAGTTGTCGCTTTTGTGGAAAGCCGCGTCGGCGACACTTTCAATCAGAGACTGTCTTATTTTGACAGCCAGGTAAAGCCTATCCTACAGAAGATTAGTAGGCTAATTAAACAAGTTGATTAATATGCGAAGCAAACGACCTTTTGTCTTTACTAAAGAAGATTCCCTAATCATCCAAAGACGTTTTGTTGTATATGCGCGCTGACATTGATAAAAGTCAGGCATCGTTTATATAACTTTTGACCTCAGTTTATTATCTTTATACACACATACTCACATATGGCAAGGTGAGTCTGAGAGCGAAAGTGTATGCTAAACTAAAGCAAGCAAGGCAATGTTAGTAGGCCAAAATATACATAAATAAGTAAGTATGAATGTGCATGTTTGTATGTATGTGTAAACTGCCTGCCTAGTCAACTGTTTAGATATCAAAACTTAACAAAAATGCCAAAAGCAACCAAAAATTGTAAGCCAAAACTTTCTAAGTAATTTGACTTTACCGACAATTTACGGTTAAAGAAACATGTTTTACAGGTAAAATAAACCATAAGTTACTCTTCCTAATTGATTTAAACTCTGTCAAGTTGCAGCGAATGAAACATTTAAGAATCTACTCGATTGATTATGCTTTTGGGGAGCAATTAAGATGATTAAGATGATGCCAATCTGTAAGGATCTTTAAGGGCGGCACGATATACGAAAATAAGAGCTAAAAACCTATAAACGATCATTTTTTCGAGGCTATAACTCCGAAGGACGATGTTCGATTTCTACAGGAACTGGGTTTTTAGATTCTACAGGTTCAATTCGCATTCAAGGATTTCCAGCATCTTTAATTTTTGTAACGCCATTGAAAGTGTCAAAAAAATATACAAATCGTTGTAAATTCGCCATTTTAAGGATTATTAAGATGTCCTTCAACCGAAAATAGAGTCCTTGTTGATTAATGTCCGCAAACATATAAAAATCATGGAATGTCCTTTAAACGGCCTTTAAAAATGTACATTTTTCTGCAAAGAAAACAGTTATATATCTAGGAAGTCCTTTGAAGGATCAGGACGAAGGGATGCAAAACTAATCTCACTAAAAAGGACTATAATCTGACCAAAGGACATCACGATAGTCCTGCGGAGAGCTGAGATATCAAGGATTTTGTGCATGTCGGACCATTATATGTATATGAAAACATTTTTTGTGGACTCCATAATTAATACATACTCTAGATATACTCAATAGTTATTCAATAAAATTTTTTGTGGTACACTTTTAGGGTGCATCAAGAATTCTTTAAAGAAAAATTTTCGTGGCATACTTTTCGGTGGTTAAACATGAATTTTGTAGCATACTTTTGGGCGCTTATAGCCTACTTTCGTGGGTCGAATAAAAGATTTTGTTGCATACTTTTGGGTGGTATACCCCGAAGTGTAGCATACTTTTGGGCGCTTATAGCCTACTTTCGTGGGTCGAATAAAAGATTTTGTTGCATACTTTTGGGTGGTATACCCCGAAGTGTAGCATACTTTTGGGCGCTAATAGCCTACTTTCGGGGGTCGAATAAAAGATTTTGTTGCATACTTTTGGGTGGTATACCCCGAAGTGTAGCATACTTTTGGGCGCTAATAGCCTACTTTCGGGGGTCGAATAAAAGATTTTGTTGCATACTTTTGGGCGTTTGACCCTGAATTTTTGTGTAGATCGAAACTGTTGCATACTTTTAGGTGGTATACCCAGAAGTGTAGCATACTTTTGGGCGCTAATTGCCTACTTTCGGGGGTCGAATAAAAGATTTTGTTGCATACTTTTGGGTGGTACACGCCGAAGTGTAGCATACTTTTGGGCGCTTATAGCCTACTTTCGTGGGTCGAATAAAAGATTTTGTTGCATACTTTTAGGTGGTATACCCCGAAGTGTAGCATACTTTTGGGCGCTAATTGCCTACTTTCGTGGGTCGAATAAAAGATTTTGTTGCATACTTTTGGGCGTTTGACCCTGAATTTTTGTGTAGATCGAAACTGTTGCATACTTTTAGGTGGTATACCCAGAAGTGTAGCATACTTTTGGGCGCTTATAGCCTACTTTCGTGGGTCGAATAAAAGATTTTGTTGCATACTTTTAGGTGGTATACCAAGAAGTGTAGCATACTTTTGGGCGCTAATTGCCTACTTTCGGGGGTCGAATAAAAGATTTTGTTGCATACTTTTGGGCGTTTGACCCTGAATTTTTGTGTAGATCGAAACTGTTGCATACTTTTAGGTGGTATACCAAGAAGTGTAGCATACTTTTGGGCGCTAATTGCCTACTTTCGGGGGTCGAATAAAAGATTTTGTTGCATACTTTTGGGCGATTGACCTTGAATTTTTGTGTAGATCGAAACTGTTGCATACTTTTAGGTGGTATACTCCGAAGTGTAGCATACTTTTGGGCGCTTATAGCCTACTTTCGTGGGTCGAATAAAAGATTTTGTTGCATACTTTTGGGTGGTACACCCCGAAGTGTAGCATACTTTTGGGCGCTTATAGCCTACTTTCGTGGGCCGAAAGTTGGATTTTGTAGCATACTTTTAAGGGTTCAACTTTGAAGATCGGGTTTGTAACACATTTTCAGAGTATAGCATACTTATTTGGGGTCAAGTCGTATTAGCGACTCAGCAACTTTTTGTAAGGGAGTTAGCTATTAAGAGTGTGAAAAAAAATGTAAATATGGTTGTAACTCCCCTATTTTTAGGACTATCGGGATGTCCTTTGACCAAAATATAGTCCTTCTTTACGAAAGCCCGCTGACAAATAAAGATCCTAGAAAGTCCTTTAAACGGCTGAGAAAAAAGGACGTTTCTCTGTACAGAAAACACCTTATATCTCGGGAGTCCTTTGAAGGATCAGGATGAAAGTCATGCCAAACGAATCATACTAACAAGGACGATCATCTGACCAAAGGACATCCCGATAGTCCTGTGAAGAGTTGAGATATCGACGATTTTATGTTTGCCTACCTTTTCTCTACTATTTCAGCTAACTAAAAAAATTGATTCTTTGTAGCACACTTATAGGGAGCAATTCAGATTCGATAAAAAGCTCCAACGGCTGGATTTCACTTCTTATACTGTCACTTAATTTAAAAAGGCATTATTTATTTTTTATTTTGTTGCAACACTTGCATTTTTTTTATTGTTTCCATCGCCAATAAGTTTTAAAAGTATTGTGAATGCATTTGGTAACCTTTATTTAATAATTTACAAAAATAGTTTCTCCATTTGCTTTCCTCAAAAAAGCAGGGCGTCATTCTGCCCACTTTGTAATGCAATCAGGGCTTTGGCTTGGGCTTGGAATTAAATCTGGTAACCAAGTTTTTGGCCATGGTGTTGTTGCTGTTCCATTTACTGTTCCTGACATAGTTGTTGTTGCTGTCGTTGTCTGTTCTGCATATTCAACAATTGCAACAATTGCAACTGCAAACCGACGAAGTAATAACAAATGCAAATTTTAAGCTCAAGAATTTTTCGGTTGCAAAAATGTTGATATATATATATATATATGTACATATTTTTTATTTTTTTGTAATACTCCGACAGCTAGTGAAAAGTGCAAATGAGTTCTCCTTCTCACTTGGCATAACCATCGCAGCTCTCCCTGGGCAATTGAATTTGTTTAAATTGTTGCTGCTGGGCAAATTTTGAGCAAAGCTTCTTTCCAACGGACATGCATAAATATAAGCAACAATTTCATATTGCACAATGTAACTAAACATTTTTGGTTGGCACTAAAATCGAGTTACAGTTAAAGTCTAAGCACATTGTGCCTTATGCAGCACAGCGATAGATTGGGTGCAGGAGGGTAGAGGAAAAGGAAGAGGTCCCTGCCAGCGCTTAGTCAATATAATCAAGCTGACCAGCAGTAGTAGCAGAAGCAGATGGTAAAAAATGAAGTGCCAATGTATGTGTTTGTATTTGTGGGTATGCCTGTCTGTGTGTGTGTGTGTGTGTGTGTGTGTGTGTGTTGGTGTGAGTGTGTTGGTGTGAGTGTCTATATATGTATGTATGTAGGTAAGGAAGAATGGGGGACAACAGAAGGACCCCGGCACTGATGAGTTCACTTCAGTGAGCAAATGAAACGATATTGTTGTCAATTTAGGTGCAACAAAGAACAGCAACAACAGCAACAACGACAAATGCCAGACAAGACAGAAAACAAACAGCATGCATGATAAGGGGGGGGATAGGGTAGCAGTAGTGTAAGGAATGCAAGGAAAGTAGGAAAAGGAGTGAAAAAAGGTTGGGGAGGGGGGGTGGGGGGACGGGAGGTTGGTAACAACAATGGCAAACAACAACAAATTGCATGTCCTTCCGCCTTAGATGCAACACAATATACTACGCACTTATATTTACTTTGTATGGGGATTCTGAGAGACGCCCCCCCCCCCCCTCCCCCTCTCTCTTTTCACATTGCCACATCCACATCCACCGCCCAGTAGCAACCTTAATGAAAACTGCAAGCGACCTGACACAGATACGTGTATTGGGGATTGCCAGTTGGGGCAGACTCCCAGCCGATAGATGGGATAGACTACTGCAACTGGGACGATCCTGCATGTTGATGGACAAACGGAAGATGGGGTGAATTGTGGCACTCCTGCAATTGCACTGCACCTTTATTTACCGTAATGGGATGTGAAAATTTTCCCTTCCTTTTTGCCAGAGTAGCATACATTTTGGCATTCTACAATGATGACAACGGCAACAATATGTCCAGATAAACTATTGTATAACCATCTAGAAACATTTCAAATAAACTTACAAATTTCTATTCCTTTTTATAGTAACTCGTGTAAAGGATACGAAAACTGATCAGCAAAGAATTTACTAAAATTTATATTAACTAAATACTAATTGTAATTAAAATGTAAAGGAGAATAATTATTTTCTTTTTTTTTTTTAGATGTATACAATATATATTTTGTTTTATTTAGTTAGACACAAAAGATGTGTTTATTATCGAAAAAGAGACGAAAAGGGGAGAGGGGAGGGAATGTTATTATTATTAATTTCAATAAATAATAAATAAATAAATAAATAAATAAATTAGGCTTTACAATTAGAGGACTACAGCTGTCAATTGGCCGACTGAGAGAATTGTGTATTTTAGCCATTCAGACATACGTTCATCGTTCATCGTTCATCCTTTTGTCGTTAATCCTTTATTGTGATTGTGTTTTATTTTAAAGTCTTACAACTTCAACGCCTTGCGGCGTAAATAGCGATTCGGCTGCCAATTTTAGTTTCTCATTGACCAATTTGGCAATTTTGGGCGTACGACGCCAGACAAATTCGCGTGTACGGTCATGATTGTCCTTGCTTTCGACCTCAACCTGTCAGCCAAAAGGCAGGATAAACCACGACAAAGAGAAAGTTACAGTTAATTGTACAAAGCAAGTCAGAAACAGAAACAGAAACAGAGAGAGAGAGAGAGAGAGCGAGAGACCGACTAAGTAAAAGCGAATAAAAGAGAAATCAAAATTTGTCAAATTACCTGCTTGGGCTGTTGCACCTTGATGGACATTAGGGTGGCCCGATCATCCTGTACACTGAACTTAATGCGACCGATCATCTCGTTTGTCCTTGCCGTAGCACTCTTTACACTGCGCACACTGCCGCGCTTGAAGGACTTCTCAACGCGTAGAATCAATGGTCCAAGCGTGAATTTGGCCTTAATGGTCGAATTGCGTCCTTCCGCATCGCTGATCACCTTCACATTGCCGACCCGTTTCAATGATGCCAGACCAGACAGACTACCCTCGGCCTTTTGCAGCTTCTCGACATCGTTGCCAGCCTTTACAGCACCTCCTGCCGCCGGTTGATTGTAAATACTGCCACTACCCGCTTTCAATGACGCCTTTTTCGTGTTATGTTTGTGCGGCTGCTGTTGTACATGTTGTGCCTGAGCATTCGATTTCTTTTGGCTGGCTTTGATGGTACCCGCTGGCTCGTTGCTACTGAAAACGGTGCGCACTTCCGCTTTGGGTGCATCATTCTCCCCATTCTCCACCTTTTGCTGTTCCTGATGCTCAATGGCTTTGATGCCCTGCTCTGTCTGTAATTGCGTCAATTGCTCTTGCAATTTGACTGCCGTCTCCTTGCTATTGCCGCTGTTGTTGCCGCCAGCTGCTCTTGGCTCGGACCGTGTATTTTTGCTGCAAAAAAAAAAAAAAAAAAAAAATCACAAAGATTGTTAGAAATTTTCATTATTCGTTTATAATTCTTTTTTTTTTTGTTTAAACGCAACTCAAATCGAATCGAATCGATGTTGCCTGATTTTAGAGAGTGTATCTTGTGATTTTACTTACAGTTTCTTATGGTTAGTTGACTTTTGATTGCCACCCTTGGGCTTGGTTGTTTTGACACCGTTAGCAGCACCTTTTGTTCCAGTTCCAGTTCCAGTTGATGTTGAAGATGCCGTACGTCCGGCCAGACGTACCACAAATGGATCATAATTATCTGCCACTATGCGATTTATGCGAGAGAATATGGCATCGATGAAGTGATTGTGTCGAGCTTGGAATGCATCCGTTGACATATCAATGACATTATTTTTCAGATCACCTGCAGCATCAGTCAACCAACATAGAAAATGTCAATGTTAATACACTTCCATTTTACGGTAATTCTGTGACAGTTCAATTTAGGCTCGGGAGACAGTGAGAGGAGGACTAGGTAAATGAGCTTGGATATAGTGTGATAAAAGGTAAAGGAGAGGGTATATACCCGATACGGGTGTGTGTGTGTTAAATGAGAGGGGGGGGGGGGAACAAAAAACGTGATGGTAGTAAGAGTGGGGGGGGGGAATATAATGGTGGGGAGGGAGGTGCAGTAAGGAGATTTTTGTGCGGTTCGTTTTTGATTCGCTTGCATGCGGTTAATTTCCGCTGCGAGGATTTCACGAGCTGTGCCTCTAATTACATACAAGTGGGCGAGAGTGTGAAAGAGAGAGGCTAAAGGAAGAGAGAGATTTTGTGGGGAGGGAGGTGGCGGCAGGCATAAGCTGCTTTTTTGCTTTAGACACACACACACACACACACACACATAGTGAAAGTGATTATGCTGAATATGTGAGAGTGTGAGACTGTGTGTGTGCCTACTTTTTATGCGTAGATTAGCTAAATATGTAAATAGAATACCTAATACACATTATATAAATACAAATAACAACAGCTAACCTATACCTATACATATATACATACATACATATATATATATATATATATTTAGTAATCTATTTTAAGGTTCCAGCAAGCATATTAACTACAGTAAGCAAATAAATACAAATTAAAGCAATGTAACAATTTCTAACTACTTGTTAATATAATATTTAGGATTTCTATAAAAATAGCAAAATTATATTTATTTATTTTAAATTGAATTAGTATTATTTTTTGCTACTTTATCTACTTTGATTTCTATTGAAAATAAAATTAAAAAGAAATTCACTAATTAATCTTTATATATCTTTAACTAACATAAACGATCTGCACATATATATGTATATATATATATCTATATATATCTATCTACATTTGAGCTTTAATGGATTAGACAGAGAATTCCTATGTCAACTGTTTTATATTTAGATTGATTCTTGTGTAGAAAAAAAATAAAATTCTGTTGCTAAATGGGGCTTGTTAGTTTGCCCCTTTTTAACTGGTTAATTGAGAGAGAGAACATTAAAGAATTTTAATTGACATTTTGTAATTTTATATGGCTTGCCAAAAGGGCGTAGGTTCTCTTATAGATATTTGTGTGGGCATGTATATATATAAGTATATATATACTAATGTATGTGTGTGTGTGTGTTAAAGTGGGTGAAAATGCACAAAGGATGCAAGGATGAGATCCAATGGCCAGCTAATTACGGCAAATGTTAAAGTTCCCGACAGGCAGAATAGAGAAATTACTAATGATATAACTAGAAGAGATAGCCAACCAGTCAGAGACAGAGAACGAGAGACAGAGACAGAGAAATGGGGGAAGTGGGGGTGGGAGAATATGCTGCTAATGATGAATGTAAAGAATCAGATTGACGGATAGAGTGATAGTGACATAGAGAACAAGACAGAGACAGAGACAGAGAGAGAGAGAGAGAGAGAGAGAAACAGAGATCCCGTTTTACCGTATACGCAGTGTTGTACCACAAGTGACGCTTGAAAGTATGCTATGGACATTATGTTCATTCGATTAAATAAAACACAAAATTCATTTGTTATTTTTAATTGATTTTGTCAAAAAAGTTGTACACAAATTAACATTTAAAATTTATTTAAGCAAAAATTTCTGTATAAAAAAAAATTTTTTTTTTGTTTTTTTTTGTTTGTTTGTGTGGTTTCTCTTTGTTGTTGCTGTCGTTCTTGTTGTTGTTGTTTGTACAATAAATAATAAATAAATAAATAATTAATATATTACCAAGTAAATGACCTAAAACGCAAAAAAAACACACAATTCTTTTGCAAAAAAAAAAAAAAAAAACATAATGGGGTAAAAGGGATTATTTATGCCACACTTTTTTCTTGCTGTTATTGATGTTTTTGTTGTTGTTGTTTTTTTTTTTTCTTTAAATAGAATGTTTTGCTGTGTTTTGATTTTAATTATTATTATTTTTTTTTTTTTGGGAAAATCTGTTCTTTCTGCCTTTCTTTCAAGCGATCAACTTTTAGCTACAATTTTTGCGAAATTGCTTTTCTTCGTCACAATTTTGTTATATTTTTTTTGAAGTTTTTGGAAAATGGAAAAAGAAAACTTAGACGAAGAAAAGGAAAATATTGCAAAAAGTCAAACAAAATAAATAAATAACGAAAAAAAATTAAGTAAAAATTAGAAGCAAAAGAGAATAAAAGATTACAATCAAATTGTAAGCCAAAATGTATGAAAGCCAGAGAAAGATTGATAAAGGGGGAGAGAGAGAGAGCGAATGAGTATTTGTGGGTGTATTTGTGTGTGAGTGTGAGTGGATGAGCAACATAAATGGAAGTACATAGATAAAGTGAGATAGATAGAGCTTTGGAATGCGCTACAAATATGTATTATATGCATTGATTTTTACATATATAATATAATTATATATATATATAAATATATATAAATGATAATTATTTCTGATAATTAATTACAAAGTAAATGGAGGAAATAAATAAGATAAGAACAACATGAAAAAAATACGAGGAATTAAAATTAAAAATAAATAAATTACACTAAGTGAACATTTCTCTCATTTCATTTTGTTTTTGTTTTTTTTTTTCTTTTTGTTTTAAATTAGTTTAGCTATTTGTAGGCTTTGTGTGTATGTGTGCGTGTGCCGTATATGAGAGGGCCAACAATGCAGTAATGGGCAATCTTTGATTTAAAGAAATGTTGCCAAAATGGCGAACCATTCAGCTCAACTTTTCAGTATTCATATTTTTTTTTAGTTGTTTTTTTTTTGTTGCATACCGCAAGGGGCCTCCCACTTTCTCATCTGCCATTTCCACTTCCACTTCCTCTTCATTTCTCTAATTGAATTCAACCAATTTTTGTGCTTCGGCATTAAACAATTTCTTTTTTTTTTCATTTTTTTGTTCTTTTTTTTTTTTGTTGCTGTTGTTGTTGTGGTACAAAAGTTATTGTTGCAGTTGTTGTTGTCAATTGCGTGAATGTTGCTGTTGTGCGTGCACATGTGTGTGTTTGTGTGTATATATATATACATATATAATATATATGTATGTGATAACAAAAATAATAAACAGTCCGTGCTTGAAAAAACTCGAAAAGGAAGAAAACTTAACTCTGTTTTTGTGTGTTTTTGTTTTTATTTGTGTGCGTTCGGAGTGGAGCGGGCAGTCGGGCTGAGGGGTAGACTGGGGTTTTATTGTCTGAGGTTGTGGGGGTCGGGTGGATGGGTGGGTGAATATGTGCTGGCATGCGTGCAGCCTATAAAAATTTAACGCATTTTGTTTTTTTTTTATTGCATCGTTTTTGTCATTTTGCAGATAGTTTGACTAGCACCAAACTCTCAATCATCTCTCATTTCGATAGATATTTTTAAATATTTACTTAAATATTCAGTTTTTTTTTTTTTTTTGTTTTGCTTTTGTTTACACTATAAAGATTTCTCAAAAATAAATAAATAAATAAATAAATTAGAAATAAGTTGCTCTTCTGGTTTTGGTTTTTTTTTTCCTTTCCTTTTTGTTTTTTTTTTTTTGTTTTTTATCTTTTGTTTCTTTTGTATGATTGGTAGGATGAAGAGAGAGGGGGGAGGGGGAAAAGGATTAAGTGTCGAATCTCAGGATAATTGTCGGTGCAGGCAATGAAGAAGATTTGTGCTGCATGTTGCATGTTGCAATGTCCAATATAAGTAACCCGGAAGCCTACCCAAATTGAGTTTGTTGCTTGAATTGCATTTGCCTTTTTGCATCTTTCATTTGTCAGTAGTTGTTGTCGTTTCTTGTTGTTGTTATTGTTGTTGTGATTGTTGTTGGTCCCTGTCTTTATATTGTTATTTTAATCTTGTTGTTGTTATTAATTTTTTGTTTCTTTTTTGTTTTTTTTTTTTTGTTTCTTAATGCTTGAGCTCTTTTTTGGTCTTCTTGGCAGCACTTGTTGATTTTTTGGCTTTGGCTGTTTTTGTTGCTGTTGTTGACTTGGACTCACGTGCTTCGCGTCTGGCCTCGATGACATCGTCTCCAATAATATCATCGTCATCGTCATCGTCATCATCGTCAGCCTCCTCATCGTCATCACCAGTTAGACCTGCAATTTCATCAATTTCATCGACTCCATCATCAATATCATCATCATCATCATCATCATCACCATAGTCGTCATCGTCTTCTTCGTCATTGTCATTGTCAGTGTCTTTGTTATTGTTGTTGTTGGCATTATCAGTGGCAACTACAACTGGACCAGCACCAGCCGGAGGCAGGGACACGCCCAACACTCCGACTGTCTGACCCAAAGTTGTTGTTGCTCCTTGGCCAATAAATAAATTGTTATTATTATTATTATTAATATTATTTGTTGCTGTTGGTGTTAATGTATTTTTAGTGGCTGTTGCTGATGTGATTATTGTATTTTGTTGTTGTTGTTGTTGTTGTGATGATGCTTGATTGATTATGCTTGGCAGTGTTTCATGTTGCTGTTGTTGTTGTTGTTGCAGTAATTGTTGTTGTTGTTGCTTTTGTATGTTTTGTTTTTGTTGTTGGTCGTCAATTGCATTATTATTGGTGCTACTTAAACTATTTGTGCCACCACTAATACCATCTAAAAGTGCATCTTCATCGTAAAAAACATTTTGTTCACCTTCGTTGTTATTATTATTGCTGCTTGATCCACTGTTGCCATTGGATGATGCTGCTGCCGTTTGTGCTGGTATCGCTGCTGCTGCCACCGATGACAAATCATCGGCTGAATTTCCTAATCCCACAGATGGTTCGACAGCATTACCACTCTCCCCGGGCAAATCAACGCCATCGGAAATGCCAGATGTTGCCGATGAGGCAATTCCTGGTGCAATTTCTTCAGCATTTTGGGCTGGAGCAGCGGCAACACTTTGTTGTGCAACACTGGCAGCAGATGGAGCCTCATCGTCATCGTCCTCATCATCATCATCTACAAAGAAAGAGAGCAAGAGAAACAAAGAGAGAGAGAGATAGAGAAAGAGATTAGAAAAGAAAGTAAAAATAATTAACAAATATATAAAATATTCTCTCATTAATTTTCCTATTCTAACAATCACTTACCTCCCAAAATATCATCAAACAATCTATCCAAATAATCATCATCATCATCGTCCTCTTCATCGTCATCATCATCGCTGGGTGTTGCACCAGGAGCTGCCTGACCCTGTGGCGTATCATCTTCCTCCTCATCATCATCTTCCTCCTCTTCATCGTCATCTGAAAGGCCCGAAATCAAAAGAACTTTGTTACCCAAAAGGGGGAAAAAGGTGAAAAACAAAAAACAAAATTCTCGTTAATATATATAAATATCAGTTCGAATTCTAAATCGCCAGTGCATCAATATAGTAGTAGATATGCTCTCAATGGTGGTTGCCCAATGGCTCAATTTCTAGTGGTGGTGATGGTGGTGGTGGTGGTGGTTGTTGCAGTAGTTGCATTGCTTGGTGCTGATTGTGCTGGTGTGCATAGAGAAAGAATTTAGCAATATTTTAGTTAAATTTTTACATACCATCATCATCATCAACCAAATCTCCTAGATCGGGTTCATCATCATCATCGTCCTCATCATCATCGTCATCATCATCGTCGGTGGGAGCTGCTGGTGGTGCCACATCATTGATAGTTGCCTGCTGGCGGGATACAGCCCGTTCGCTTCTCGCTAACATTTGCACCGGCGATGCCTCAATTTGTAGCAGCAACGCACTCAACACGCACAACAATATAACAAATTTCATTTTTGATTCGTTTCTGTGAAAAAAGAAAAAGATGTAAAAAAAAATCAGTTAGTGGTTAAAGATTTACAAAAAAATAAAAAATAAATTAATAAAATGTATATATATATATGCATATATCTGCAATTTGACAGAACTTTTACTTTTGCGGTTGACCCCAATTTGTATTTATGTATGTAACTCAATATATGTATATATATACATATTTATGTCTTTGTGTGTGTGTGTGTGCAACACTTTCTTTTTCATGGCTTACAAATTACATATTGATTGAACACACACACACACACACACACAGACACAGACAGTCAGAGACAGACACATAAAAAAGTCAACTGGTCAGTTTAGCCTTAGTCTCTCTGTCCCTCTGTCGTTCTGTCTCTTTGCCTCTCAGTCATCTAGTTGGTCAATAAGCAGCAAAGCAAAGAAAGCAGACAAAGTGCTTCGAGAGTTGCATGGAAATGGAAATGGAAGTGGAAGTGGAGTGTCGCGACTGTGAGAGCAAATGCGAGTGTAAACATGTTTTTGAGTTGCGCCTCAAAGTTGCCGCCGGTGCCATGACCATGTCCATGTCCATGTCCATGTTCATGCCCACATGTCCACATGTCCATTTGTTGGCACTTGACACACACAGCAACAACAATAATAACAACAACATCAACAGCAGCAACTAACACAACGCCTTTTGGACAGCTTCAGGCGCCGTCGACAAAGCCGCCGTTCGCCATAACCAACATTCCCCCACTGTCAGGTAACGGCAACAGCAACAGCAACAGCAATTCACAGCAGCAACACACAGCAGCAACACTAACACAAGTTAGGGTAAACAAATAGTAAAAGGCAGCAACAATTCTCATTATAATCTTAAACAATTTTTTAGTTTAACAATTGTTAGTTAATAAAGCAAATAATATAAACAATATTTATTGTTATATTATTAACTATTTGCATTATTATTAATAATAACAAATTCTTCTTCTTCTTTTTTTTATTAAATTATGAAAGGGTATATGGGACTTCGACTATTTGTTGCTAATCATTTTACTTCGACTATGAATTGCTGTTGGCTCTTTAGGCATGACAATCAGCATGACCAACAGCCAACGGCTATAACAAACAACCGCAGCAATTGTTGCTGTTGTTGCTGCTGCTGTGGTTTGTTGTTATTGTCGCAGTGTCAAGTGCGGCTACTGCGGCCTTAGCGGCGCCCCAAGTGAAAGCGACGCTGACGTCAACGTCGACGTATTGAAAAAACTTGTTCGTAGCCAATGTTGCTGTTGCCGCAACGATTTGTTGCTGCAACTATGCCCCGTTGCTCGTGTTGTTGTTGCTGTTGTTGTTGTTCTTGTTGTTTTTTATATTTCTCTTCGGCCGCTTATTGAAAAATGAGTAAAACGTTTATTTCATTTTTGTTTGAATCGAGTTCAGTGTTGCTGATAAGCCAACGATTGCGACGGCCATAAAGCAAAGTGAAAACCCAGTGACCTACTGGCCAACTGCAGCAGCTCCAATTCCTCATTCTGAATGCTTGACGGGATTTGGGGGATTTTTTTTTTCTCTCTCTCCTTTTTCTTTAGTTATTTTTTTTTTTTTTTTTTTTAATTTTTAGGGTTTGGCCGATAGCAGGAATATGATAAGCCAGCCACATCAAGATATTATATATATTTTATGGCGTCCAAAAGTCTATGGAAGTTTTAGTTATGCCATGGGAAGTGGTGTATAAAGACTAAAGAAAAGGGGGTGAGGAGTAGAAGGGAGGGATGTAAGAATGTATTCTGCGGTTGCCATGTAGATTCCGACAACTTGGCTCCATCTCTACTTAATTAAAACTTTTACAGCGAACGCTCTCTTGTGCGCATTTATTAAAAACTGATGCTCAAGGCAAATATATACATATATATATATATATAGGGCAGACAGTGAGTGAGAGGTAAGGTATGTGGAGAGGGTGTGGCACTTTAAATAGAAGATGAAGAGTTGACATATCATCTGGCCGTAACCCGATTTCAGGTATGAAATGAAGGAGATAAGCTTAGTCGTTTCTATGCATCTTATTGAAGTCTTTTGAAAATTGAATTTATTTTTCACCTGTCAGTTAATCCTTGTTCATTCTCTCTCTCTCTCTCACGCTCGCTTTTGTCTATTGTTGTATCTACTCTCTCTCTCTCTCTCTCTCTCTCAATTCTTTGCCATTTTTCCCACCTAAGTTGGAACTTTTCAAGCGTCATGCCACAACAACGGCAACAACAATGCAAAGGCAAATGCAAAAACTTCTGACAAGCATCAGAGAAGCTTTCAAGTTGTTGAATCTTCTTCAAGCATTTTCACATCTTCTATCAATTCCTTTTCTGTTGTTGTTGTTGTTGTTGTTGTTGCTGTTGTTGCTGTTGTTGTTGTCTTCTTTCTATTGTAGGCACTAACTCATATGGAACATTGCTCCCACTATATTTTAATGCGCCCCCCATAGAAAAACGCAGCTAACCGTGTGTGCATTTTACATTAATATTCATGTGCGTGATGCTTAGATAAAGATGCTAAGATACGAAAGAAAGAGAGGGAAAGAGGAAGAGAGAGAGAGAGCGAGAGAGAGATAGAGAGACAGAGAGAGAAGCAACCAAAGCCAAAAGAAGGGAACACCAAGTGTTTGCTGTGCACTTGCACACACAGGCAACAAAAATTACTTAAGACCCTTCTTACACACACACACACACGCACGAACACACACTATGACACACCAACACACACACACACACACACATACATTGAAGCCAATGCCTTCTCTGTTGCCCTGGTGTGGCATATTCCTCCTATCTGCAATGTCATATCAGCGTCATATCAATAAATATGCAAGCCGCACAAAAGGCGAAGTGCAGACAGAAGAATTTGCATATGAACCAAACCCCAAAGGGGAAAAGGCCACCCAAAAAAATAAGCAACCCCAAGTGATTACCACTAGCTACCTCATTTTTGTTTAAACAACTTGCCTAATATTTTGTTGTAGGGTTTCTTTTTTTAAAGGAATATTGCCAGGCGGCTGCTGCTGCTGGTTGCAGTTAATTTTCCCAAGACAATGCCACAAGGCGTAAAGTAAAAACAAAAAGTAAAAAATAAGCTTTACATGTGACGCTGGAATTGCCACCACCATTCCATGCCCCATGCCCCACTTGCTGCCATCCCTTTCTTATGCCATACAGTAGAGTTTTTAATGATATGATTTAAATGGAGATCAAGTTGACTTATTTTCTTTACTTTGAAAGTAACAATTGGTTTTCCAACACTGAAAATGGCAATGAATGCAAATCAATATTGATAGCGAACTTTCCAGCACTGATTAATGTCTAATAAGAAATGCTTGTAAATTGATAAATCTCTTTATTCCAGGTTTTACTGTATATGCTTTCTTCTTCCATTTTGTTAGTTCTGCTCTTATTTTTTATGTCCTTTTGCATGCACATGCACGTCGCCCGAATTAGGAGCTCTTATCGTCGCGTCAGCGCCACCTGCTGGAACATCTAGTGGCAAGTGCCTGCCTGCCCCAGGACAAAGGAGTAATGGACATGGTCTAGTCAAACCTTTTTTTCTTTTTCTTTTTTCTCTCATTTTGTTCATTTTTTTGTAAGAGAGCGAGAGGACAAGAACGAGACAAGTTGCATAAACTTTTCCATTTCATGTCATGAACTAACTACTTAGTACCAAAAAAAGGGAAGCGAAAGGAAAACAAAAAAAAATAAACTGTTGAAGTATGTGTGCAAAATGAATTAGAAAAATGGAGATACATATGAAAGTAGTGAAAGATGAGGGAGACGGTAAGAGGTGTTGGTAGGGCGTAAAACAGCCACTCAAATTTCGCCAGCAACAGAAAAAGAAAGAAAAAAAAAACACTTAAAAAAACTAAAAGAAACAACACAAAACGAGAGCACCACAATGATGCAGTAGAATATTTCTCTGTTAATAGCTTGTCCTTGCTGGCTAGCTAGCTAGCTGGCTGGCTGGCTGGCTGGCTGGCTGGTTGCAAGTGCCACAAAACGTTAAAACCTCTATTCCCTACCATGCCACTCACTTGGGTTGTACCGCCTACAACATACACACACTTGAGCATGTTTTGTTTTGGCAGCAAAGTGCAGGGCAGTGTAAACAGCATAAACTATAACTTGAAGAAGAAGGAACTGATGCTAGTGGAAAGGCCAGGAAACACTTAAATTAACTGCTTCGAGTCGCCGTTCGTATGTAGGTCAGTTTGCCAGAAGAAACCTGAGAGGCATGAGAGATTACTCAACTTGGTTTGGTTTGGTTTCATTTCGTTTTGGGTTTGGTTTGGTTTGGTTTGGTTTGCTTTGCTTGCGGTCAGCAGAAGCAGCAGCCCAAACAACACACATGTGAAAATAGAGCACATAAAAAAAAAAAAAGAAAAAAAAAATAATAATAAAAAAAAAAAAACTGCCGTTAGGGGGCAAGTTTTTAGATGATGGGCAGGGGATAGAGTGAGGGATTCTGGGCTGGTTGCCTCTAAATTGCTGCAGCTACAATTTATGACCAAGCCAGTTAAGAAAAAGTCCAAGACTATACACACACACACACACACATACCACATACACACTCAAACAAGTGCACGTACATCTCCGTCTTCAAGTTCGAGTCCTAGTCAAAGTCCGTGTTCGTATCTATGTCCAAGTGCAACTTGGTTTATATATTTTATTTCTTTTTTTTTCTTTTTTCTGAAAATCAATTAAAAGTTCTTGCTCAAAAGACACTGGTCAAGGCTCCTCCTATGGTTTTTCAGTTTTCATTCGGTTGGTTATGCGGAAACTTTGCATGCCAGGCGCCATCGACTTGAGATTCACACAAAAAAAAAATAATCAAAAAATAAAAAAAAAAATAATCAAAAAAAACCACACATATCTACACTCACACACACATACACACAAACGGACACACACACACACACACACAGATTAAGAGAGTGAGATATATATATATATATATATATAGAGAGATTATCAATTGAAATCGTTGTTAATCCTTTGCCAGCTATTAATCCAAAGTGTCTAACCTTTTTCTTGATTTTATTTTCTTCTTTTTTTTTTAAACAATTGAAATTGTTTAAATTTATTCTACGCTCACAGAACACACGATAGATATTATATATATATATATATAATTAATATTATTTATATATAAATATATATATATATATATATTTAGTACTCGTATATTAACCGATATCAGCTATGGTTATAGTTGTTTTTACAGAGTTTAAACCGTTTGTTCCTCACTCTTTGAGCTGCCGTGAAAGACTGTCGTTGCTTGAGCTTTTCTTGTGTGGTTTTTAGGCCCCCCCAAATACGATTCTTGGGCCAGAGACTTTCTTTTTTTTTTCTTCTTTTTTTGTTTTTTTTTTTAATGTTCGTTCGTTGCTGTTGTTGTAATTGTTGTAGCTGTTGCTGTCATCATCATCGTCATCGTCACCACGATCATCATCATCATCTTCCTCATGATGATGATGAACGTTTGTTTTTTTTTTTTTGTAATTTTTTTTTTGTTTTTTTTTTTTTACCTGTTTTTTTGCTTCTGGATACGAAGAAGGGAGTTTTCGTTTTATGAATTCTGGTTGGTTGGTTGATCGGTTGGTTGGTTGGTTGATCGGTTAGTTGGTTTGGTTTGCTTGTTGGTGATTTAGTGTTTGAGCTTTTTTAAATTCTTTTTGTTGGCAATTTTCACACCGCCGCGCACACAACTGTCTCGCACGACTGACCGTCTGCAACTGATCGTAGCTGTTTGTCTTCAGTTACCAACAGAGTTGTACGTACGTGGTAGCCATAGATCCCCGCACTCACATTTAGACCAAAAAAAAAAAAAAAACCACAACGACAGCGGGCCACGATCACGGCCACGACCAGGCCAAGTCAAGCCATGCCGGGCCAGACCAGACCAGTCCGCCCATAAGCAAGCATTTCATTTACATTGCTTTCTTCGGAGCTGTCGAAGAGAGGCTCTCTCAACTTGATTTTCAATTAATTTTCGAGCAAGCTCATTGGGCGGTTCCTATGGGAAAGTATTTGGCACAATAAACGGCTAAGCTATTACAGTTAACGGCCGCTGACAACTCACAAAGCAACTCAAGCTAACATGATAAACTATCATCCAAAAAAATAAAAAAAAAAAAAAAACCCGACTAAAAGAAAAAAATATATATATAGATAAAAACCTATTTCAACATATTTATGTAAAAACAGAACGATATTTGAATTCAACACTTGTTACTCTTAGTACACATTTATCAAATTAGTTAGGCCCACATTGTAATCATTTTACCAAGATCAAATTACCAAATTAAATACACTTGGAAAAAAGAGATAATAAATAAACATTTGACAGAGAATTACTTTTAATTAAGTGTAAATATATTATCTAGTTAATCGGGTAAAAGGAAATACAATAGCAATTTTTAAACTTTTTCCAAGTCTTAAATATATTTAAAAAGTCATTTCTAGTTTACTTTATTTGAATTTAAATAAAGATTATATAGATAATAAAAAAATTGTATGAATTTATATTTCATAACCAGCATTAAAAATTTTATTAATTATAAATTTTATAAATTATTAAAACAAAAAAATTAATGAGAGTAATTAGACAATTGTCTCTATATGATGCAAATTATCTAATATGATCGATCCCTATATAAATATTGTAAAGGTATTAGAAATTCAATATTTTATGAAAGTAGCTTTAAAAATTTATATACATATATACATACATATGCATATCATTTGAATGTATTTTAAAGTAATTTTTCCCGAAATCTAGGGCAATATGTGCAAGATTCTATATATTGTAAACATAAGACTTTCTTTAAAGATTTTAAAATGATTTACATTATAAATAAAATAAAATGAAAAATGTGTAAAAAAATGTTATATCCATAAATCAATGAATCGGAAATTGAAATAATTATACTAATATATTATGATTCTTATAATATATATTTTTGTCAAATATTTAATATAAAACTGTTTATTTTAAATTAACTTTAAACAACTTCAATCTTAAGTGATTTAATTTACAAAAATGAGCCAAATTTAAAAGAAGTCAAATGAAAATGTGTAATTAGCTTTTAAGCTGATCCCAATTGATTAGATAATTTGAATAAAGATATACATTCTATATATATATTCTAAGATTCTCAGAATAATTATAAATCGAAGAAATGATTTTGTTTTTAAGAAATTAAATTCTTTAAATATAAAATGAAATAATAGGTATAGGTAGGTATGAGGAATTCCGTTAGAAATGATAAACGATTATATGGGTCAACATTTGAATAATGTTCCCAATATTAATAATAATTAGCTTCCTATATGAATATATATGGAGTCGCACCCTAACCTCATTCCAAGCCCTAAATGGGACTATGACAATGATCGACGCATGAACGAATCAATATTTTTATATATACATATATATTTGATATATACATATGTATGTATATATATTATGCATATATTTATATATTATGCATATAGAAAATTATGTGCGACTTTTATTGATGAGCGTTTTTTTTTTCTCTTCAATTTTATTTTTTCTTTTTTAATTTTTCGCGCTTTGCTCTCAAGTGCTAATTTCTGGGCATTGAGCAAGCAAAAAAGTAAATGAAAAAAAAAACACACATCAAAGTGAAATCGCAAATAGTAAAAAAAAATAAATGAAATAGCAACAATATAATACAACATACACATACATACATACATATATAGGTACAATATGAAAAGCAACAAAATATCATATTGAAGGAGAAAAAAAAGTACAAAAAAAAAAATAAAAAATTCATCTATGACAAGTTGGTAATGTAATTAACTTGACTTGCATTTCATTTTCAATGTCCGGGAGAAGGAAAATTGTCAGTCAGTGGACTGAGTCAAAGTCAACGCTTTCCCACACACCAGTACACGCACACACACACACACACATATGCAGAGGAGTCATATGAAAATCATTGACGCCGACACCGACTGCAACGTGGACAACTCTGCGATTCCATACAACAGTAAAACGTGTTCTACCCGTTTCAATATCTTTATCTTCTGCTTGTTGTAGTAGTTGGGCAAAAGTTGTTTTTACTGTAGTTGGAGCCACAAGCGATGTCTTGCTGTGCCGCCTGTCTATAACTTTCTTCGCAACTTCTTGTTGGTATTGTTATTATTGTTGTTGTTGTTGTTGTTGTTGTTGTTGTTGGAGGCCAAGTAGCAAGCAAGTCACTGTAAACGCATTTCAGTTAACAGGTCAGTGGAGTTTTCTCAACTTAAAAACTCAAACTCAATGCCGTACGTAGAGAGCAGGAATGGACACAAGTGACCAAGAGACAAGAGACAAGAAACTGACTGAAACTAACTCTCTGCAGTCGGACGCTTAGATACTTTTGCCGTGCCGCAGAATGTTACGAAATTTTATGTAATGTGCCGAAAAAAAAAAATAACAACAACAATAACAAAGAAACAAAAACAATGAAAGAGCTCTTTGCTCAATGTAAGTCAGTAACAGCAATAACAACAACAACAATAACAACAACAAAAACATTTTGAAAACTTTCATTCAAGGCAACAAAATTTTCGCTTGGAAAAACTTTAACTATTTTGAAGCGTCCAAGCAAAATGCCAGAAGAGCTATAGATAGAAGAAAGGTGAGAGAAAGAAAATAGACAGTAAGAGACAGAAAGAGAGAGAGACAGAGTGAAAAGGGGAGAAGGAGGATTTTTTCAGGGTTTTCACTCGGGTCAAAAACCATATAATTTAACATTTTAATGGCTTAATACACTTTGACATTTGGCCAAAGGAGAAGAAGAAGTTACTAACTCAGGTGGCAAACTAACTGAGCAAACTGAGCAAAAACTAAAATATTTCAACTTTATTTCACTCTACTCTTATTGTTGTTGTCTTTCTAAATAATTTCATAAACAAATCAACAAGGCGTATCAACGGCGAGGTGGTAGGGAGGGGACACACACACACACACACACACATAAACCATTTGACTAATTAATTTAGCTAGACCAACTTTTATTTTTGGATGGGAGGCTAAAGAGGGAAATTAGTTCTTTGGTAGATTGGCAAAAGTTTTTCCGGTATATTAATTTGCCATGTTTGTAATTTTGGTTCATTTTTCAAACGTTTAATCTTTTATCGCATTGCTCAATCTAATTGAGATTTCTTTTGCTTTCATTTCAAATTAATATATATTAAATGGAACTCTGAGCTACATAACGATTGTGTTAAAGTTCAATAAAGTAAAGCTAATAATATGCTTATATTTATATAGTTATCCTCTCTTAAAGAGATAGAAAAAAACCAAAAGATTTATATTTATTGTTGCGACTATTTTTTAAAATGAAACTAAATAGCTATAAATTTAAATATAACTGATTTATCTCCCCATTTTAATTGTCCAGAAACAAACTGATTTAAAACTATATTTGGAAGTGACTCCTCTCTGTCTATTGCAAACATTTCAATGATCTTTACTTATAGGGAAAACAATTTCTTAACTTTTCACTACACTTTTTGTATATAGAGTGCCATCTAATAATTTTCAATTTATATTCGCTTTCACAATTTCTTATTGGCAAAAATAAAAACAAAACATTTGCATTGCCATCAAGTTAATTCAATTGTTTTTTCATTTGTTGTTAACAAGCCATCGCATTTAATGCCACTTCAAAATGCAATACAAGAACGGATTGAACCAATTAAATGTGACTTATTCGAAAGTATTCTCAAACAATTCTCAAGTTAATAATTTTATTCCCTTCGCATTTATTTTATGTCAATTGCAATGTCATCGAATTATTTGCTATTGAAATTCTTATTTCTTGCTTTTTTCTTTTCCATGATAATTGACAAAGAAAGTAACCTTTAATAATAAATTAATAAGTAGATAAATATATATAATGTTGAAATAAGTTATTCTTCAAAATGAATGCACTTAACCATTTTTGTGATTGTGACAATTGCATTTAATAAAAAAGAAATTGGAAATAAAATATGTACCAATATAAGCAAAGAAATTTTAATGAAAGTCTAACAATCTATTAAAATTTTTCTTTACCAAAAGAAATATGTATAATAAATATTTTTTTTAATATTATTTAGAATCTAGGATCTTTCCCTTCGTAGGTAAATATAATCAATAGCCTACGATCCTTTTCAGGAATAGAAAAACGATCCATAAAAAATAAAATCGATATAATAATATCGATAGAAATTAATATGGTAAAAATTTTAATTTTTGAAGTTAAAAAAATCAATTAAATTTTTTAAGTGTAGGTAGATATTTTTATACTATTCTGGAATTCTGTGCATTAAACTGGGCAACGATATCAAATTGAAGACTATATCTATTATCTATATATATCTTTTATATGACACTATCTATGTATCATAAATATGTACTAGGGAAGATAACTTTATATATCAATTCAATTTAATAAACTTTTAAATCAAATAAAAAAATTTTAAATCATTTTAAATCACAAAAAAGGAAACATAAACATTTTAATTAACTTTGGTCGATTAATTTAAATTTAAAAGTAAATTAACAATAATATAAATAAGAATTAGGGATTGGTATGGGATAAATAGAAATTATAGTTAGTTAATGCACTGATAATTGCAATTAATAGACAACCATTAATTAATTGTTCATACAGAGAGTAACTATATAATAATATGGTTGTATATATATATATATATATATGTATAACTGGCGAAACTAATTAACTTTTCCTTAACCTTATATCACCCTCAATTTCATGTTTAATTGCTCAAAATCATTATCATTTTACCAAATCTCAAGTAAATTCCATTGCTCACTTAATGCTCATTATTGTTGCTCCGTTGCTCATTAAACCAATCCAATTACAATTCAAACTGATTTGCCCTCTCCAATACTAACTCCCACCTACCACAAACCCCGCACCGCACCGCTCCGCACCGCACCATTACCAAGCTCTGTCACACAACATTTGAGGCAGACAATTAAAGGTAAGAAATTATTTTATTATCAACGTTTTTCGTGCCAAGTCAATATCGCCCACAGAATTTTCCTTTTCTTTTGGTCGGTAAAAGGCAGACAGAGAAGAGAATGAGGAAAAAGCACAACATTAACAGCAACAACAACTACAAATACTTTTCTCTGTGTTTTGGTTTACCACACGTGTGTTATTGTTGTTGTAGTTGTAGGTGAGATTATGCATGAAAGCGTTTCTGTGTGCTTGGAATTAAACGAGGCAGCAGATACATTTTGAAGGAAGGATAAGGTAAACGGACAATATATAAGTATAGAGAGAAGGAAGAGAAGGTAGCTTTTCACACGCGCCAACTGTCAATGAAAATGAGAGAGTATTCCACCCCCCTTCCCCTTACACAGTCTTTCCTACCTCCTCTCTCTTCTATCAAGTAAGACAACAATTTCCATCTACCCACCCCCCGTCCACTTACCACTCTATACCATACCATCATCATTCACCATCCTCTTGGCAATTGCATGCGGTTTGTCAACTAATCGATTTTCAAAAGCAGCTTATAAGTTGTCAGTTAATACTGTTGTTGGACATATTGTTGTTGTAATTGTTATTGTTGTTGTTGGTATTCGGTTTTGCTATGTATTGTTGTTGCTTGTCGTTGTTGTCTGATTATATGCCAAATGCGTGCGGGCAATTTCATTTTGTTTAAAATGAAAATACTTATGCCAGAAGCCACGAAAAATGCCAAACTGAAAAATTGCTGCTGTTGTTGTTGTTGTTATTATTGTTGCTGCTACTGTTGGCCAGTTGGCAATGCGGATTTGGCTGCGATTTGAATTTGACGTTGTTGTTGCTGTTGTTGTTGCTATTTTTGTTGAATTTCATTTACACATTACATTCAATTTTTCATATAGCCCCCCTGCTCTGAAATTGCTGTTGTTACTATCATTGCTGCTATTGCTGCTGTTGCTGCTGTGTTATATTTTTTATGAATTCATTCACGTACATGCCACAATGGCAACTCTCTTGACCGTTAAGACTCTATGACTCTGTGGCCTGTTCCAAGTTCCTGTGTGTATGCCTTTGTTGAACGCTGACGCTCATTTCGCATTCAATAAGCGACGCATCCATCGAACGAAAGCCAAGACAAGCAAAGCAATTTCAATACTGGCGAAAACAACAAAATCAACAACAACAACAAAACGGAAAAAAAAAAAAAACCAAAAACCAAAACCGAACCGAACAACGACAACAACAACAGCAAAGCGAACAAAATGGTAAATGAAAGTGCCCTCAAAAAGTTTTCTAAATTTGTAACTTAAAGTGCGCGTCGTTGACTTAAGAGTTTTTTATACCCTATAATCGTGATCTAAAAACGAGTATATATTTTGATTATCGATATTTAGAAAAACAAAAAATTAACTAAATCTTGATAATAATATAATTATAACTAATTTAATCTACAATTTAATGACAGAGAATATATAAATAGAGAGAGAATAATTTTAGTATTGTTTATATTTTATTCCTTTTATTTTCTTTCTGTATTTGAATTTGTCTTGCATTAAATAAATAAAACGATTTTAATTTATTTAGAATTTTCATTAAAAATTAAAATGAAATTTTATTAGCAAAGGAAACGGCAATTGTTTATTTAATATTAAATTATATTTTATATATTGCATTAGATTCATCAAATCTATTAAAATGCTTTAAACTACATAGAAAAAATGTCCACAAGTAAAATAATAATTGATATTCTAGAAATTTATTTCCTCTATAATTGTATAATCGTTGCTTATATAGAATTTCAATTCAATTCGTGATAATGGGCATTAAATTGTCTTCACTTTAAATTGAATTTAAAGAATTATTTTATTTTGGGCTGGGCTACCTGAAACGCGTCTTCGGTTTTTGTCTACCTGCCGCTTGTCTTAATTGTGTCACATTGCAATGAATATGCAGAGAGAACTCAAACTGGAACTCAAAGTCGAATTCAAGTTTGTCTTTCAATTAGCGAAAGTCCGTTACAGCAGCAACAGAACTTCCATATTCCGTTTCCATTGATATGCATAATGGAATTTTGTATTGTTCTGCCAAATAGGAAAAAAGAAAAAGTTGTCATCTGATGCGGATAATGACGATCATCATTATCATTCTCAACCATTATCATCATCACCAATAATGGGATTTTAAAGATACGAATCATATGAGCTGTTTATGCCTAATTTTACTTTCAAGCTTTGTTCGCTGGGGCCAATAACCAATAAAATTCAAACAAAACAAAGCCTATTGATGACAAAAAAAGAAAAAAAAAAAATAAAAAACATATACATACATACCTACATATATAGGTGGTGGAAGGGGGGGGGAAGAAAGAAAAACATAGAGTGAGCTTGGCAAGTGGCGACTCTCGCACAGGAAGGGAAAGCTGCAAACGTATATATACTTTTTGTAAGTGTGTGTGTATCACATATGTGTGAGTGTGTGTGTGTGTGTACAAGTCTTGTTTTACAGCTTCAAAGAAAAGCAAAAGTCTGAGGCACATTATGGCCAGAAATTGACATTCTTTTGCCGCCTGAGACAAACCGAGCCTCCTTCTCTCTCTCTTTCTCCATTTCCTCCCCCACCACCACCTTCACACCGTTCCAAAGACATCGACAACAATTCGAGAAAGAAAGAAAGAAAACAAAAAAAAAAAACAACAAAAAAATACCAAAAAAACTGGCTTCAGGCACTTTCTCTTTCTTTCACTGCCCCGATAACGGCAAACACCAAAGGCGACACAAGGGGCAGGCAACGTGTATGTGTATGTGTATGTGTGTGTGTGTGTGTGAGTGTGTGTGTGTGTTTGAGTATGTGTGCAAGAAAGGGTGGGAGTAGATTCATTTCTGGCAGGCAACGGGACAAGCAATGAAACAAAAAAAAAGGGAAGCACAAAATCAGCGACAAACATCCACAACAAATAAAAAAGTAAATAGACCAATTGCTCTTGTTGTTGCCTCTAAGCAATTTATAATTTATTTATACCACACACACACACACACACACACCACGACACGCACACTCCTACACTCCCACAAGTACACAGCGTGATCTGTCTAACTGTATATATGTCTGATTGTATTGGTAATTGACACTTTAAGGCATTGAAAATAAATGTGAAGATACTGTGAGTATGTGTGTGTAGTGTGTGTGTGCGTGGTGTGTACTATTATGTGCTATGTGGGCGTGGCCACGTGACTGCTACATTAACCAAAATGCCGTTTAAGCTCATAAAACTGTCAAATTGAAGTGTCGACTTGACTAACAGCAACAACAACAGCAACAATAATATTAGCAACATCAGCAACAGTAGCAACATCAGCAACAACACCAACAACTCGCTAAGTAAGAGGCAAGAAACATAACTATGGGGATGCAACATCAATGTCATATCAGTGTCAGTCTCTACCAGACTATAGCAGGCTGATAGAAGAGAGAAGGGGGCCAAGTGAATGGCAAGTGAAGAGCAGGGCGAAACGAAGGGAAAGTTTTGTAAACTAATAAAACAGAAAATAAGTCAGATTATATATATACAGTGCCGCTCAACTGAATAGGTTTGACTTTTTTTTTAGACTTCGAACGTAATATCTTCATAACGAGCAATCCGATTTCAACCAAACAAATTTTGTTAAGTAAAACGATGAATTATTTATAAAATACAAAAGTTTTTTTTTTTTTGGTTTGGTTTTTATATTTTTTTTATTATATTTTCGAAAACATAGCAAAAAATGTACATTATTTTTGGCTCAACTGAATAGGTTTGACTACCAAAACTTTACAAAATAATGATTCACAGTAATATTTTATGGCACTTGGTAACTTAAATAATAGAATACACTATTTCTGCATTATTTAGTATTTGGTATGACCACCCATATTCTTAATTATTTCAAGAATTCGAGTTGATAAGGAATCGTTAAATTTTTCAATTTCACTCAGTCAAATTGTTGACCAGGCTTCTTTAATCGCTTCAACCATGGTCGCCGAATCTTGAAATTGTCTTCCCCCTTCATACACTCTTCTGGACAAAAGTCCCCATATGTTCTCGATAATGTTTATGGCTGGGGAGTATGGTGGCCAGTCGAGCAAGTTGACATTCTGGTCCTTAATCGACTATTCTGTAACCCGGGATATATGGATGGGGGCGTTGTCTTGTTGGAACGTACACGGAATAGGTCCAAAAACTTCGGAAAACTGGGGAAAAGCCTTTTGGAGCACATTTTGTAGACATTTGCGTTCATCTTTAAGGAAACAAACTGCAGCTCGCAAGTTCCATAAAACGATATGGCTCCCCAAACCATTACGCCTCATGCGCAGGAGTGATGACGACTCAAACAGCATTCGTCTTTTCGAATATCATAAAAATAGTAGTTGTAGCCATCCGGTCCGTCGAGATTGCACTTTTTTTCGTCAGAGAAGACCACAGCCTTCCACTCCTTGTTCTACGTCATATGATCCCGGGCAAATCGAAGTCGTGCTTTCTTCCGTGTATCATTAAGATGAGGTTTTTTTTTATTTTTGATCTCTTTAAGTATTTAGCACTCCGAATAACACTTTTTACCGTTGGCAAACTAGCATTTACACTGCATTTATCAATGATTTTACTGGCAGAGAGGTGGGAATTCAAAGCAGTTCGAAGGATTCCTCGCCTCCCTGACACCGTTGTAGCATATTTTTTTCCTCCTTTTATTTTTTTCCCGTAATCTGCTTCATTACGAAGAAAATTGCATACAACGTTTTGACTTTGACCAATCTTCTTTGCTTTTTCATTATGTTTTAGGCCAGATTCAATATAGCCTTTAATTTGACCTTTTTCAAAATCGGTTAAAGATTTTCCCCGACCCATATTAAAAAAAAATGGTGGCAATTACTTTAAATTTAAGTAGACCAAAGAAATTATCTGTTTTCAATCACGCAGTCAATCAAAAAGTGAAGTCAAAGTTGTCAAACCTAATCAGATGAGCCAAAAATAAACCATACATTTATCGAATTTCACGAAGAAAGCTAAATTCTGATTTACCGTTGTATAGAACCCGTTATATTTTTTTGTCATATTATTAGTAAACAAATGAAGGATCTATACAAAAAAGAAAGATGAAAAAAAATGTCATAGGAACAAACAGAGAAGAAAAAATAGAAGAAATAATTTTCAAACCTATTCAGTTGAGCGGCACTGTATGTACATATATATCTCATCCATGCAGCTAAGATTTGCGTCAAATAAAATTAAGTATCTTCAAATATTTCGTAATCAAAGTTATATTTTTATTTTCATACACTGGGAGAAAAAATTCATATTCATATTTCATATTGGAAAAAATCCCAATACTACTTTCTTTCTAATATAATCAAAATATTGTTAATATAACTCTTTTCAGAAATTTAATTTTTATTAATTTTTAGCTAATTATTCTTAAATATTCATATCCTCATTAATTAGAGTTTAGATTTGATTAATTATTTGAATAAGAAATTACTTCCTTTCAATAAAAATATATACAATATATATGTAAACTGCTAAAAAAGAATCTGGGCTATATTTAAAAATTTTTTTTTTTTTAATTAAACTATGATTAAAAGGTCAGTAAAAGGTACTATCTATATCTACTTGGGTCTTAAGCCAGTTGTAGTTGTTAAAATTTTAAAATTGCTTTGTAAATGAAAAACAGAGTAATAAAGTTTAACAGATCCGCTAACTTCTGGTCGGTTGATTTACCATAAATTCTTTAGAAAACATATTTTCTATATACAATTAAGATCCCCAAAATGAAAAGTACTCTAAGAGTTTTCTTGGATTAATTCCCTTAGTAATTTTTTTAAATTTTTTAGCCTAAAAGACAATACTGCGTCCGAATAACACTTTTATTTTTAAATTTTTAAAATTAAAAAAAAGATAAGTATATTTTTTTATTTATTTATTCAATGATTATAAGATAATTATAAATTACCAATAATCAACTTACTTGTTGTATTTGTTAATTATATTTTATTAAATAATTAGTATAAAAAATTATAACCCTAGCAAAATGATGAGAAATTTGCAAAATTTGAAAAAAAAAAAACAAATTGTAAAATAAAACTGTAATTCAAATCTGTCGGATTTGACTGTTTGGAATTTTTAAAAAGACCTTAAAAAGTTTCAGAAAGAAAATTAAAGTGAGTAATTATGAAATACCAAAATTATTAAAAATAAAATCAAATTTAGATAATTGTTTACTTATGAAAAATAAATTATTGTTGGACAATTTTGTTAGAATATAAAATTGACTTATTGAGTTGACTCCGAACAAAGGAGAATGGCAATGCTTAATTCAGTATCCATAGTATCTATATATATAGAATTTATCAGTTTTAGTTTTAGTTTTTTATCAAAATTTATCATTTATTCAGTTGCTTGTCTCAGAGTTGTCTCTATAATAGTAATTTTTCAATTTATTCCTATTATAATTGGTTGTATTAGATATCAAAGTTGAATTATCTTATCTAAATTTGGTGTAATATTAAACAATTTCTTTTAAAAATTATACTCTTCATATTAAGTTTAAATTTAAATATTTCATGAAGACAGAAAACTAAGTATAATCAAATCTTTGTGTTCACATTTTTCGATTTCTTCTCAGTGTATTATAATAAAATTGTTTATATTATTATAGTTTGTATTTTATTACAGTTTCATAAAATTTTTTCTGTCTTTTACCTAACGATCAAATTCAAATAAACTATCTCTTTGTATTGGCTAGATGACTCCATTGGAGTCTTTTCCTCTTGAGTATTTTCCCCCAATTGGGGGAACAAGAAGAAGTTGCAAATTCTGCAGAAAAAAATTAAATTTTGGTATTTTTTTCTTTTTTTTTTTTTATTATTATTTTGTGACAAATAGATATACATACATATGTATATATAGACAGAGAGAAGACACAACAGATTTCTATTGAAATGTGAAACTTGTGTGGAATTTCATTCATTCATTCATTTGGCATTTATGTATGTAGATGGTATGACTAATTTCACAGATTTGCTTTAACAACCAATTTAGTCATCCAGACTAACTAAATCAATGTTTATAGGGATATATATACATATATATATGTGTGTGTTTATATCTGTCTGTCTGTATTTGTGTTTGTTTATGCAATTTGCTAATTTGTTTGCCATGAAATGAAACCGCAAGTGGCGAACTTTAAAAGCCAACAGCGATAATAACAAAAACAAAAACAACAACAATAACAAGATGAACTACTGTGTAACCAAGAATACGCCCCTAACAACACCCACTCACTACCTCCCTATTTGTCTCCCCTCCCCCTCTCTGGGTATGTGATTTACTCTTACTCTATCTCTTGTTGCCCTTATTCAAGTTTATCAAATTCAATCAGAAAATTTAATAAATATGCAAATTTTGGCCGTGTAAAATTACATGAAAATTTTTGATTTTCCTTTTGCTTTGGTTGCTGCCGTGTAATCTCATATTGTATGTATGCAGGCAAACACTTTTTTGTACTCAGGTGTGTGTGTGTTTAGATATGTGTGTGTGTGTGTGTGTGTGTGTGTGTGTGTGTGTGTGTGTGCGTGTGTGCGTTTTCGTGCTCATGTTCATCTTGCCATTGTAATTTTGTTTAATATAGTTGATTTTGATGGACTTTTAATTGCCTTATAAGCATTAAATTGCAGTTAGAGCTATATTTATCTTGCAATTGCTATTGCTACTATAAAACACATATATAGGATAAATAGATTATACTGAAAGATATATTATAACTGTATATGTACATACATATATAGCATTTTCTTTAGCTGCATTGACTTTTAAACTCATAAAACGTGACTCAGTCAATTCACATGCTCTTCACACATATTGCGCAATGAGTGTTGTATATTTTCGGTTTCAAACAGAAAGTTCACTGAGTTACAGTTGTTGTTGTTGTTGCTGCTGTTGCTGTTGCTGTTGCTGTTGTTGTTGTCTAACTTTTATTCAATTATGCAAGGCAAAAGTATTTAACACACGTTTAATTAAAGTCACTTTCTTTTCCAAAGTTGCCAAGTGGATTTGTCTTGCGTGTGCTGGGCATTAAATAATGTCATTTCGAATTAACACCAATGCGGAGGCATTAGCATAAATTGTTGCTCTTGGAAATGTTGTTGCCGATTTAGTTGGCCATGTTGCTGTTGTTATTGTTATTGCTGTTGCTGTTGCTATTGCTGGTTCCTGTTGAAAATTGCGTGCGGCAATGGTTTGGCCACTCCATCAGCTGTCCGCGATGTTAATAAGGTAAATATTTGCCTTGAATTTAGGTGGACACACAAATCACAGCCAGAAGCACAGTACAAGTACACAGGGAGGACCTGTCTGTTATTGTTGTTGTTGTTGTTGCTGCTTGGACAGGGAGCAGGATACTTGCTTGCGGCAAGCATATTAAGCCAACTTCGAGCTGTTAGCCATAAGCATTTGCATGTTTTCTTTTTCACTCTCTCTCTCTATCTCTCTCTATCTTTATCGTTTTCTTCATTCTAGGTTCATTTTTCTTTTGTGGAATTTAATTTGCATTTGCAAATGCAAATGTATCATCATGTTGGCTGACAGCTTGTTTGGCCTGTTCATTTCAGTGTTTTCTTATAATTGGATGACTTTGCCTTGGTCAAATGCATTTCACATTTACCGGCAAGGGGAAAAGGTGGCAACAGGGGCGGCATATAATGAAATCAATGCAAAAAAGGAAGTAAGAAAATTTTGTTTGGTGTGGGCGACGGATTGGAAACAGAGATAGAGAGAAAGAGAAAGAGAGAGAGAAAAAGAGAGAAATCAAATGTCAAATACACATTGGCTTGACGTGGCTGAACCGGGCCAAGACATGGCCTAACCTTGGCAGACCTCGACTTGGCCTTTCTTACTAAAGCCCCGCCCCCACCGCTACCCAAACATATTACATATTACCCCTCTTAGCTCTCTCCCTTTGGCAGTTGTCTGCTTCACTTTGCTACCTTTTGCTTTTACTTTTGCCTGGTTGCTTGTGTCGCTTTCCTTACGCTTCTTTTCCTTCTTATTGCCTTGGGCTAAGCTAAAATCTTTGAGGATTTGCTGTCGTTCCACATCCCGTATGCCACATCCCGCATCCCATATCCATTGTCCCTTTGCCATTGCCCTAACCTGACATTTGGGTTCGATTGCCCAGCCGTCGCCTGCCCAAAGAGAGGAAACTCAACTTCCGGACGCAAATTCGATTTTCGTCGCATTTTAGTGTCTCTCTCTGTCTTTGTATATATTTGTATGTGTGTGTGTGTTACTTTTTTTTTCTTGCTCGTTTTTCTTTTTGTCATTTTTTCTCTTTTTTTTTTTGCTCTTTGGACTCCAATTGAATTTTTCTGGCGTTTAAGCACGGTAAACAATAATTAGATGTGCCTGCCACTGATCTGACTCTATATTATATATATATAGATAAAGATAGAGATGGGAAAGGAGATATAGATATATGTATATACATACATATATGCGAAATGCGATATGGGTTTGGCATTTGTGTTCCAATCATCCCCACCACAATACCATTCCCTTTATCATCCGTTGCTAAGTGCAATAGTAGTTGTAGTCTGACTGCGGTTGGGCTTGTGGTTTTATTCGGCCGCATCTTTAACGATGAGATTTTGGTCAGGCCACTCCGATTTGTCCAAAGTGCAGAATCAGTAAAATTAAATTGGATTTTCATTGTGACGAACTGGACAATGGACTGGGGGACATTTTGTGGTCAGCAAAGGATGCCATTTACTTGAGACAACCAAGGCCACAATCACAAAGCACAGCTGAGAGAGATAGAGAGAGAGATATAGAGACAGAGACAGAGAGATAGAGAGTGAGAGAGAAATTCAACTTGAATATCCTTGTCTCTGGGGTGAGCATAAACTTTTCCTACTTTATGACTGTGATTTGAGCTTGAGCTAATGTTGTTTTAAACGAGCCAAACTGATGGACAATGGCAACATTATTCCCATTTTACGCTCTGAAAATATTGACAAAGTGTTTCAATTTAAAAACAAACAACCAAAAAAGAAATTATTCAAAATAAAAAAAAATACGAATTTGCCATAATCAGACAGATACCGACTAACAAATGGCAAATATTAGGACTTAGCAAGTTGAATGTTCTATTAAATGTTCAATTTTTATTTAAATTACATTATAATATTTCATTATACAATGCTGAGCTCAATCTAAAAGATTTTCTTTAAGGCAAAAAATTTAAACAAAGTTGTGTATATTAAATATACAATATATACATATATACATATATACATACATATATGTAGATAATCCAAATATTATTTATAAATAATAAAATTTAATACACGAATTTTAAATCTTAATAAAAAGTTTTTTCTCCAGTAAATGAATTCAGTTTCAATATTCATAGGGAAAACATTTTAATAAACTTTAACTCTTAATACCAATTTAAATATGTTTGAAAATTCTATTGTAAACATAATCTAAGAATTTTGAAAATGTTTAAAATGCAAACAAAATACTTAATGTCAAGCCAAAATTTGATTAAACGAAGGTATTTTTAATTTCTAAAACAACAAAAGAATGTAAAAATTCTCAACCGATTTTAATTTATTATTTTTTTTATAATTTTTGAGAAATTGATTTAAAATTATTTCTGGTCTTAAGACTGACTAAGTTTTCTTAAAAAACATTAAATTATTGTGAAAAGTGAAAGTAATTTAAATAATAAAAATAGTTTTAAATTCAATTTGGTTTTTAGAAATTGTTATTTTAATTCCGAATACCAAATACCGTTCAACAGCCTTTTGTTTTGAATTTTTAAGGCAAATCTTTTAATTAAAGAAAAACAATAGTTATATAAAAATATTCAATGAATTTTATATTCTTTTACGTTTAAAATTTGAGCACAAAATAAAACAAAACGTTTAAAATTTTAGGTGTTTGCTCCATTCTCCGTTTTTGTTTTTTTTTTTTTTTTGATTATTGCAATTCAGAAATGAAATTTAAATGACAAATCAGTCAATAATAAGAGACAATAATTAGAGTTAAGTGCAATTTAAATAAATTTCAAGGATTTGCATATCAAACTAAGTCTTAGTTAGTCACTGTGCAATTAATCTAATAATAGCTTAAGGCCTATAACCTGTTACTAAAACAAGACTTAGTAACAAATCCTTTGCAAATTTTAATGAATTAAATAATATAGTCCAGCTATGACAGTAATCTTGTCTAATACTTGAATAGGTTTATATACTTTTGATCTATTAGATATATACTAATAATGGAGGGGGAAGGTGAATAAACACACACACACACACAAAGATAATTTCCATTTACCGATTCAAATTGCAATTATTTTGGTAGCTTCAATTTTCAATACATTTCGATAATCGGTGCCATTGTGCCCAGTTTTGTATGTATATGTATATATGTATATATATATATTTATATATATATATATATATTGTAGATAGATTCGCGCAGCTGCTCCTTATGGAATTGAGCAATTGCATGGAAACGCAATTATTCTGTGTATTCACTGTATCGCAATCATAATTATTATTGATCGTATTTCAATTTGTTGCTACATTTTTTATACTGTCCGTCCTTTTTTCAACCCTCCCCCATCCCCTTTCATGTTTTCATCTTGCTCCTTATTCTCTCTCTCTCTCTCTGTCCCTTTCCCTCTTTCTCTTTGGTTACAATAAAATCCATTTTGAGGCAAGCGACATTGTCGAAGCTTTCGCGTTTATATTGTTGATGATTTTTCAAATGCGCTTAATGACATTTCGTTGGCATTTGCCAGAAAGAGAGAGGTAGGTAAAGCGAAAAGAAGAGAGAGAGAGAGAGACAGAGAGTGCCTTTTGAAAATACTTGCTTAAACGCTTTATGCTCGAAGCGGTGCGGTGCGGTGTGGTACGGGGCACGGCTTGCCGTGCCATGTGATTGTGATTGAAGCTCTTAATGCATATGAAATGGTAATTACGCATACGCCGCATTGTACAACGGAAGGAAGCGTAGCAAAGGAACCAGCACATTCCCATTGTCGTCGTCGTCGTCGGCGTCATCGTCGTTGTCGTTGTCACTTATTGCCGCTCATTTATCTTATTAATAGCCTAGAGCTGGGCATAATTTATCAAGCGGCTAAAAAAAAAAATAGAAAGAAAACAAAAAAAAAAAAAACAACTCATAGCCCGAGTTCAATTGGAAAAGAAACTGGCTGCGTTTGTCATTTCTATAATAGACTCGAAGAAAGGCATTGACGGGCACTCGCCTGGGCCTGCATATGAGCCATAAAGAATGACCGAGCCAAGTTTTGACAGTTTCTTTTTAGTTATTGGACCCCAAGTCTAGACAACAATATAATTGTCGTATGACCACTTGAGAAACTGTCAGCTTCCTTTCCCTTTCGCTATGTGGTTGGGTATATTTGTGGGTATAGCTATTGGGGTGTAGTGGGGTGGGGTGGGGTTGGGGAGGATAGCAACTCACATACTTGGCTAATAGGTTTCCTTGCAGTAGTAAATCAGCTTAGCTCATATAAATCACCAACAAGTCCATGGTCTTTGGTTTTTGTGGTGCGGCTTTTAAATCACAAGGTGTCACACAGGACGAAGCTGGACGATGGGTTTTTCTTTTTTTTTTTTTTGGGTTTTTGGTCTCCTGATGAGGGTCGCACAAATGTATGCTATACAAATATAGTGAAACTAGCCGCACACACACACACACACACACACATATCCATACACGATTGGGGTCAGCATAAACATGTTAAACCCGCCGCTTGTTTATTTATTTATTTGAAGTGTCCAAACAGTCGTCGTCCACTTGTCACAGACAACAGGCGCAACTTGATTTATAAACATTTACATATCACAGGCAATACGTACCGTTATTTCACAATTTCTTTTTTTTTTTTTTCTTCCGTTATTTGTTTTTCTTTTTTTTTTTCTTGTCTTTTTCTTGTTGCTGTTGTTGTTGCCCAATTAGACGCAGCAATAAATTCATGGGCTCAAGAGCCAGCAAAAACTAACTAACTGGCCAAAAAAGAAAGTAGAATTGGTAAGCATTTTGCCCCACTGCCACATTCTCATCCTGTATGTTATTTGTATGTGTACAAATGTGTGCCTGTGTGTGTGTGTGTATATATATTTATGTATGGCTTTTCTTGCTGTTTCTTTACTCTGCAATGCCGTTAATTAAAAAGTTTTTTAACAAGTTAATTGAAATAGATCTCGATTGGAGTTTTTATTGATATTTTGCTGAAACTGGCATTTGGCGTTCTTCTTCCGTTTTTGCAAACGACCGACCTCCCCTACCCCTCCCACACAAAATGAAACTAAATAATTAGTTTGCTGGCCTCTTTTCGGGCCAACTTTCTGGCATTTCAAGTGGCGAAGTTGCCCTTGCAGACTGTTTGCCAACAACTCGAGCACGAGCCACTCTAAAAACTGCCAACAATCGTTGCCGTACAAGAAGAAGAAGAAGAAAAATATGATGAAGAAGAAGAAAAACGAACGAACTAACGAAAAGAAGAAACAGGAGCTAGAGTCAAAAAGGAGAGCCAAAAACTTAACACATTATGATTTCTGAAGGCTTTGACTGTTTTATTTTTTTTGCCAAATGCATTTGACATTTACAATATGTTGTTGTTGCTACTATTGTTGTTGTTGTTGTTGTTGTTGTTGTAGCTGCCTGCCTGACTGCCTAATGTTGTTGATGTTGGTCATATCAGCAGAAGCAACAGCTGTTACATAAATTTAAAAATAACCAAGTCGACGAAAACAAATAAGGGTATAGAAACAACAACAGCAGCAGCATATAAACAATATATTTAAGATAGAGCAATTCGGGGGAAGAGATGGGGGGTGGGGTTAGGTTGTACCCAGCCTAGGGGTTTCAAAAACCGGGGCATAAATAATATATATTTACAAAGAAACTTTTTTGTCAAAGTGCCCCAAGTGCCCCCAAGTGGCACTCGTAGAGCACCCTTTTTCTCCAGATAAGGCTTAGGAGAAATGATGGAGCCAATAAGGAAATCGATAATGATTTCGTCTAGCACAATTCCCATCTACCACCCACACAGCAAAACCGCCATTCCCACTCCTCCCATCCCCCTATACATTCTCTCAAAGGCAATGGCAACAACGAATTTGAAAAAAAAAAAAAAAAAAAAAAATGCCACAGGAGATGCAAAGAAGTTTACTTCAATTTAACCGAAATTTTAATACTCTTTTGGGAATAGAATCAATTTAACTTTTTAACTTAAACTTTTAGGTGTAGAAATACCCAGATTGATCGTATAAACAAAACTGGAATAAAGATTGAGAACAACCTGTTGAAATACTGGAAAAATCAGTGGGATAACAAATCTCATTAATTAAATGTAAACTTCGAAAAGCTAAAAGAAATATATTTATATAGAAAACTAACCTTACATAAGTAGAAGAATTTCCAAATTTTCAGTTCTGCTATTTTGGCCAGAATTGTACAGAAATCATTTAAGCAAAAATGAAAGCTCTAGAACTAATGCAAAGTTTCCCTATTAACTCTAGAAAAATATATTTTAGACGAAACGCTTTTAAGAAAAATATCCAAATAGCTATCACAACTGAATATAAGAAATATGTTTTCTAAAATAATAATCAAAAACTTATTAGATATAGAATAATAAAATTGTATATATATAAAAATAGTTAGAAAAGAATAATAAATAAAAGCAATTTCAAAGGACTGACTTACCAATATCCTAAATTCAAATGTCCTTTTTTTCTTTAATTCAATCATAGTAAGAACTTATCTGCAAATGATAAAACATTTAATTATTAATAACATACAAGGTAAATATTTGTAAATACAGAAATAAATAAATATTACAACATATAATATCAACAAATAAAAAAATTTACCAGATCATCAGAAATGTTATATTTAAAGCCAGGTTTTGTAACATTTATAAGTTAAATTTTAAGAAACCATTTATAACTTTTTTAAGTTCACTCAATCAAAAAAAGAAGTTATTTTATATTTTTAAAATATTTCTCTCAAATAAGATTTATTAAATATTTAAATTATAATATTTATTGATTATTAGTTTAATTTTTTCACTCCAGTCAGAGCTGTTTTTTTATTTAATAATAAATATGCAACTCATTTTTGATTTTGAACTTAAATAAATTATATTTATATGCATATCCATGTTTAATGAAACTTACCAATTACTCATTCGATTCCCTTCTTCTGAAAATGTTTTTGAATTTTTTAGCATTCCATTCTGATTCTGATTTTTCTTTTTATGGTTACCTTAAAATAACAAAGATTTATTTTAATTTATAATAAACAAAAATGAACAAACTATGTACATGCAAAAATCGAAAGCATCCATCTTTGTTGAAATGCATGTCTACATATTTAGTATATATACTTAAGTATCAAATAAAATGTTAAAAAAAAATCTGCTTAAAAAAAAAAAATAATAAAAAAAGAAATTGCTCCCTGTTAATAAACAAGCAACTTAAGAAAAAACAAAAAGGCTTTGCCTAATTGGATCCATAACCAATAAACTATTGATTGAACTATATAACTCAAGTTAGAGTATAAATTAAGAGAGCCATTTGATTGGCAAACCATAGCGACAACGTTAACATCAAGTGCCAAAGACTTTATTGAACGAAGGGAATGATGAAGGGATGCTTGTACAAGAGGTAGGGGCATCGGAAAGGGTAAGGAAGGAAGGAAGGTCGTCAAAGCCAAGTATTTTCCCAAGTTTTTTGCAACAACTTTGTGTGACTGTGAGCAGTAGCATCTGCGGCATCGTTGTCGTTGGTCGTCGGCGGCAATTGTTACTATTGTTGTTATTTACTATTAAAGTTTCACTGGCCAAAGTCGTAAACAGCTTGCGGCTACTTAAAAGTGTTTTCTTTTTCCCATTAACATTGCAACAACGGCAACAGAAATTGTCATAGGCATTGGCAACGTCAATTGGCAATATCGATAAGAATTGATATTTGCCCCAAATTTTACCCATACACACATACACACACACATACACACCATTTTGTATGCTAAATTTGTAACATTTACCATTGGCCAAGACCAGTTTGAAACAATCATTGAAATAGGCTTTATTAGCAATTAAATTTATTCAATTGCCGCCATCGCATAAAAGTTAAAACGTTGCGCTAATTTCACACATTTTGCACACATGTAAATTTTGCATTTGGTTCATGTCTATTTTATGTTGCCGTTTATTGTTTTCACAGCCAACACAATTTTGTGACTATGGCGCCAAAAGAGGAGAGATTGGGGTTAAGTTTGGGGTTTTGAGGGAAGGAGGGGGTCTTTTATTTTTTGCATGTTTAATGCATCTAATCAACATTAAGCCATGTTTTTTGAAGGCACCAAACAGCAACCAGACAACCACATTTGCATTGTATTTGTGGAACATAGTTGCAGATGCACAGATATAAAAGGCAGACGTTGCTGCCTGCTGACAGCATGCCTCCTACTGTTGCCACATTTACATAATTTCATTTGCAACACATGCCATCGTTGGCATAGACACAGCCCCGCCATGCTTCCACCCCCTCCCCACCCCCCACCATCTTCTGGTATACACATGTTTGTGCCAGGCAACAAATTATTACACGTTTTTATTAACAGAATTACCCTCAACTGTTGATTTGCAGCGTCAGCAGAAGCATCAACTTTGGGGGGGCAAATACCCTTGTATTCGTATTTGTATTCGCATAAATATTCATCAGTTAATATCTATGGCCTATAAATAGAGGCAAATGACCAAACAGGAAGCAAGGAGTCGCCAATCCCAGTCACAGAATCAAAGAAGAAGGAGTAAAAAAAAGCAGAAGTTGGATCTAGCAGTCGGAAGCTCTTTCATTAATTAAGTTCAGGTTTTTTTTTTTTTTTTTTTTCTTCTTCTTCGACTGCACACAGGCGGTATGCGTAATCCAGAGGCAGAGGCGTTGTCCCATAAAGGGATTAATATCCCTTTCATATTGAATGATATTAATTATATATAAATCTGGAAATATATTCATCAAAATATTTTGTATTTATTTACTTAAAGCAAAAAATTAGTCAGCTTGATTTCTGTTGCTTTGGCTCCCCCCCTTTTTGGGGAGTTTTTTTTTGTTGTTTTTTTTGTCACGTTCTTGCACTGGTCACGGCTGGATCAGAGACGGTGGAGCCATTACCACCAAACGCCCCCAAACCGACGATGACAACGACACAACGGCCACTCAATCTTGTTGAGTAAGCGCCACTAATTTGTTTTTTAAGGCTTTGCTACGGACTTCCTACTCATCCCAGTGGCAGTCAATTCTCCTGCTTGCATAATTTATTGACCGCAAATTCGCATCGCATTGTGAGAGTATTAAAGTGTGAGTGTGTGTGTGTGCACGTGTATTAAGCCACAAATACACTTTTAATGGGCATCTCAGATTGAGGATGCCAAAGTTTGGCAGCTGCGACCTCAAGCATGCAATTTGGCTATTAAAAATCATTAGCAAAGGCATTTTGTCCTGGCCCGACATGCACATTTACTCGAGAAGGATTTTTTTGTTTTCTTTTTTTTATGCCAGCCACATAGTAGCTGTTGCTATTGCATACTTTGTGGCGTTTTGGCAGGGCATTTTCATTAAACGCTAACACGAAGCAGGCACTGACATTTTTATATGTCCGAAGGGGGCGGGGGGAAAAAAAAAGGTTTTACATTATATTTATATACACTCAACAAACATCATGTCATATCGTGCACCTGCTCATTTTTTAAAGGATAATAGCGAGCCAGAATTTATTGAGCTCAACAAAGTTGATTCCAATACAGATCTTAATGATATTTTCAATAAATTGGAACAAATAAAACAACGTGCCATTCATTTACGTCATGCTCTGATCTTTGATGATGCTTCGAGTGTAGATGAACCAAATATTCCCGAAGAGAATCTATCAAAAAATCCTGAAATACGAAAATTGCAGCAACAAAATGCAACAGTTTCGAGTCAAATCTCTAATATTGTCCACCAGGTAAGGATGTATAATAAGCAATTAATCGATTTGAATACTGATCTAGAGGATCATGGAAGAAAGACAAACATATTGGCCAATAAATTGGCTGGCATGACCAAATGGAAAACAGATACACAGCATATGGCCGATCTTTGTTTGGAACGTTATAATGATCTCAATATCACTTGCTGCAGCTCATATGAATTTGCTGAATATATACGTAAACTGGATGGTGAATTTGAACATGGCATTAAATTGAGAGTTCCAGATGTATGTTTCCGTATAGACCAGCATCGCATTGGCCAAAGATTGAAGAACTCCAAACAGATGTTACGAACCTCTGCAGATTTGCTGCTACAACATAGCAATCAGCTTGAAGAATTTCTAACCGATAGGAAAAATGATCAAACGAAATTTCAATTTTCAAGGAGTTCTCTACGTTGTGGCTTCTTTGCCATTATGCATAAATTTCGCATGGTAGAGAAGCAATTTAATGATAAGAAAAATAAGAAACGTGCTCCTCCAATAGAATATAAGCAATGCAAGGAATGACAAGGATTCATCAAATGGTAGCGAGGAGAGACAGAGGGAGAGAGAGAGCATAAGAAGCTTAAAAAAAAAACTAAATTATAAAAAAATATATTTATACATATATATGTAAAAAGTATTGCACTTGCGATGTAAATTGCATTATGAAGCAAAACAGCAGAAACTGCGAATACAAAATGCAGATAATTAAAAATTCAGAATACCGCAAACATTTTGTAATTCGCAAGTGCAGTCTCAACCGCATCCGCATTACGCTTCCTCTTGCTCTCAACACTAACTTTTCACCATATTAGAATAATGAATATGTATATCTATATATATATATATATATATATATATATGCTTATATAATTATAGTGTACAATGACCAAACTAATTGCGCAAAAATGTTTGGCAAATATTTTGTTAACAAATTGTGTGGCAATTTAAGCCACAGAAATGCAATTAGCCCATAAGCGTAATTAACCAAAAATGCCGAGAGTCCAGTCACTTCACTTTATTCCACATTGGTTTCGTTTTGCTTGTGTATGAGAATGGAATATATACAACATACATATACATACACACATACATATGTATGTATACATATACATATATACATATATTACGCATACGCCAGGTGAGAGAATTGGTAAAATGTTGATAAGGTGAGAGGAAGGACCAAATGCTTGGGTCTAAAAATTGATGGCTTCGATGTCTTTGACACTGTTGAGCGTCATTTCATTTTGACAAGGGTTCAGTATTTGAGAGTCCTGCAGCTCTGTCAAAATGAAGAGAGTGAGAGGGAGAAAGCAACAAGTGCCAATTTGCCATGGACACACAGCACACACACACACACACACACACACACACACACAGCACACACACGCACGAAACACCCAAAGAGATACTTACACAATTCAGTTATCAAATTGTGCAAACAAAAGTTTGTTTCGAAATTAATTGAAAGGACTTTGTTGTCCTCCGCCTGGCATGCCTTGTGTCGAAAGCAAAATTCATAAGAAAATTGATGCCATGTTCGTGTACAGGCCGAAAGGCCATGCCACGCCATGCCATGGCCATATGAGAGACAGAGAGATAGAGAGGAAAAGGACATTTTTCACCTTTGACCAGAAATGAGTTCCTCAACAAAACTGTGAACCCAAAAATGTAATTAAATTAGCTGAAATTGTGTTGAAGATGGATATAGAGGTGAAGAAGTAGTAGGAGCAGAGAGCATACCCAAAAACACATTGATGATTCAAAAGTTCTCAAAGGTCTCCACTCTTGCCTAGTCGAGTAAAACTTTTATTGTCCATGTTTGTATTCCAGACTCTTGCTCCATCCTCTCATTTGCCTGTTATACGTGTTATTCCTATAATTGCCATATGTATGCATCCATATTCATATATATATATATACATATATATATATGTATGTACATATATATGCATATAGATGTCTGTGTACTCGTATATCAGAGACCTGGTTTGTATTGGCTTTTGTCACCTGTGCGTGTGAATGCCTGAAATACTTGCTCTTGCTCGTGTTCTGGTATGAATATGATAAAAGTTGAACTACTTATTTAATGGTGAATACAAATGTGAATGGGCATGGGTTCGAGTGAGCGGATAGTCATTCATTGACATACATCCACAGAAGTTTTCCTAAGCGAAAGCAAATGAATGTTGTTTGTGCGTAACACCTAAGAAATGTCCGTGTGTGTGTGTGTGTGTCTCGGTGTCTGTGTGTGTTTGTGTGTGTAAGCTCTATATAAATTGACGTATAAAACTACTGCAATATTCATTCAAATACTTATAAGAGACTTTAGTTTCATAGACATTTCCGTATAATAACTGCTACGTGTCATCTGAATTAAATCTTTTGATGTCTAAGAAAACTATTTCAAGTCTGAATTTTAGTTAACAAAATTGATTTATGGTTAATACTTTGCTTCACTTGTTAAGAAACCAAAAAGATATCAATAACTTGATACATATTCAATCGAAATAAATTTGAAACACTTTGAAAAAGATCCAATCTAATATCTAAGATTCTAATATCTAAGAATCTTCTTGTTGATTTGAGCAATTAGTAGTTTCAGCTCTTTGGAGTGTCCTTTCATTTTATGCTTTTCCTTTCTTATTTGCACTTTTAATTCACATTCCTGCGCTATTTGTTGGCTGTCCTGTCCCCCATTCATTTACTAACTCACTCGTTTGTACAATCAATCATTCATTCAATCTGCGGGGAACATAGAAAACTTTATCTGCAAACAAATTGAAAATTTTAATAAAAATTCTTACGCTAAATTACGCTTAACAACCAACATGATCCATTCATTCCCAAGCGACTAACCTCTCTGGCTATGGCTCCGGTTTTGGCTCCGTCTCCTACCGTTATCCCGTCCTTTCGTCCGTCCATCATTGTCATTGTCATTGTCCAAGCGTTCACTTAAGTGGTGTTAAGTATTTGAAAATCTGCTCCATTCTGTGCCATTCCATTCCCTGCTCTGTGGCCGCTTTTCTGCTTTTATTGTTTTACGACAGTTGGCCAAATACTTTGGGCTGGCAAAAGTTTTGCTCTCATGGTCATTCAATAGTCTGCGATTTACGAAGACTAGCTGGACAGATGGACGGGGAAGCGGCTAAAAGGACTGAAGGAATGGAGTCCAACCCAAACCCATAGAGTAAACTTCTCTAGCATTTAGTTTATATTGATTTATTACTACTCCTCATTGCCCAGCAGCTCAAATCTGCTCGTAGTTATCTACAATTCCCTGTGCGCGCACTGACTTCAAATCCCTGACGCACTGCTCCATGGGCGTGACCACACAAAGTGGTTTGCGACCACTATAATAGGCACTCGATGGACGGGCATATCTGACCTGGCGTACATCCAGCCAGGCGGTTATCTCATCCAGACACAAACATTGCCATGGATTACCCTCAATGCTAATGTCCTGCACATGAGGTAGATAATTGAATGATTTTAATATTGGCAAATATGTCAACCTATTATTGTTTATCTCCAGAGCAGACAATCGATCAAAGCTATCAAGAACATCATCATCGATTTCCTCCAACCAATTCTCACTGAGAGTAAGCATTTCCAGTCGTCGCAATGGAGCAAACATGCGAATATCCAAAGTGGTTAACTTGTTGCGCCTCAAACGCAATTCCCGAAGAAAGGGTAAAGAGGATAAAGCTAGTGGATGCAATTTCTCAATATTGTTGTTACTTAGATCCAATTTCCAGAGTTTAGGTAAAATGCAACCACCAAAAATCTGTCCACTTAGACTTCTAATCCTGTTTCTACTCAGGTCAAGTGACTTTAACGAGGTTAGATTCACAAAGACCTGATCAGGAAGGACGGAAATCTTATTGCCCTGCAGATAAAGAGATTCCAGTTTATATAGACCTTGAAATGCTTGAGCAGAGATCTTGTTTATCTGATTGAACCAAAGATTTAGAGTCTTCAGATTGTTCAGTCTATGAAAGACATTATCCTCCAATACTTTAACATTATTTGAACTATAATCAAGAAGCTCAAGTGGTGTTATATCCGAATCGCTTGGTCCCATAAAAAGATTATGCTTAATATCATAAATATTATTGTTGGACACATTAAGTGCCTTCAATTTGGGTAGATTATAGAAAATTCCCATATCCAGAACTTCCAACCAATTGCTATGTAAATGTAATTCCTCGAGATTAGGTAGACCACGCAAACGACACCAATGGAACTATAAGAAAAAAATATTCATATTAATATTAAATATTTCTTAATTAATTTAATATTAATACTTACATCTCGAACATTGTTATTGCTAATGGAAAGATATCGTAAATTGGCATTATCACCAATGGTAATATTCTCCTGCTCGTTTGTGGTCAAATCCAAAAATTCCAATTTTCTTAGACTCTTAAAGGCATTCGGTTCAATTACAGCAATTAGATTATTGGAAAAATTCGCATAAATTAAATTTGATAACCGACTCATTAGCCGTTCACTGATAAGTTGTAAATCATTGTAGCTGGCATCGATATTAAAGAGATTGCCATTTTCGGGAAAATGTTGCCCCTTCAATTCGTCTAACTGACAGTGGGTAATATTCAATTCCTGGAGCAATTGAAATTGACTGAAACCCTGTTTGCCCAGGGTTAATCCACCCGATTCCGAAAGATCCAATTTAATCAGTTTTAATAAATTTGGCAACGGTTTATCATTAATTTCGATAGCAGTGTGTTCATTGGTTATCTTAATACCTTGCCAATCGTTTTTGATATATTGATTCAATTGATCGAATCTCTCAATTTCACGGCACACATTATATCCATCTCTCACTAGTTCACATTCCTGAAGATCTTTTGCCTGAACCAAACCGATTAGGAGAACAAGTACTAACTGTAGCCATTGCATCTTGACAAGCAACTAAAACTGAACTGAATATGTAGCTAAAACTCATCGAATGCAAGTTGTGTTTATTTTTATGTATCGCCAAACTTGTTTTTTTTCCCCTTTAGCAATCGCCATCAGAAAGCTGCAGAGAACGAGAACATGTGTACTTACCCCAGTCTAAAGATAAGCCGGTTTCCGATTTGGATGAAATCTCATGCGAAAACAAAATCTTTTTGGCAGTCATTGTACCCTGAAATGGGATAAAAAAAAGAAATAATGATGGTCATTAAATTGTATGAAACAGGCAGAGTAATTCATTAGCTAAAATATGAAAATATATGATATATTCAAGTCTATAAGAGAGTAACTATAACAGGTTGATTGATATAAAACCAAAAATATATTAAAGCTTATTAGTATTATATCTATCAGTCAATTAGATAGCGCACTAATTATCAAAAATGAATGCATGGACAATTCTCAACCAAAACGAAAGAGATAGATATATGGGAAGTCGTCAAGATTTAACTCTGCAGCACTCACACAAATAATATTTAACAATATCTTTAAAATATCAAAGATTTTTAGTCATATACATTAAATTTAACATGTTTTTGACTAATTTACTTAGCATTTCTCTGTAACACAATTCCCACCATTTAATTAAATTTAGTTTAAATTGTAAAGAAATGTTATAAAAATTTAGTGTGTTGTTATGAAAATGAGTGAGATGGCATAACTTTAATATATGAATGTATAGAAAATTAAATCAAACATTTCAAGTTAAATTCATGTGAATTGATTAAATAAATTGCATTCTATGCTCTAAAAATTGAACATTTTATATAGAATAATGGCGCTTTTGCGTTTATTTTGCATTCATAAATAATTACTAAATTTATATGTGAATAGATAAATATTTGTAGATACATCCATATACAGAAGCATAAATTTATATATAATATTTCATTGATTTCATGTTTCTTGATTAAAAAATCTATATATATATAAATACAAACAATATAGTTTTCAAATGGTAAGACACTCAATATTTATAGTTTGAAGTACATAGTTCACTTTAGTGTGCATTTCTTATAGTTTCTTTTTAAGTTATTTATGGTTGTAAATTAAACAAAACTCATTTATCAAAAAGAAGCAGTTGAGTCAAAATGCCGACATGACAAAAATGCCAACTTAAATGTATAGTAATAAATGACAAACGAATCGAGTTAGACATTGAATCCTTCTTTTCATTTCAATTGCTAGCATTCTTTCAAAATGGAACACGATAGGTTGAGTAATTATAATATATATATAAGATATAAAGAGAAGACTGCTGTAGGAATTAAAATAAAAAACTAGAAAAGAAATTAGAAAAAATACTAAAAAAAAATATAAACCAAAAAATTGTAACAAACGACAACGAGAATTTGTAACAAGTTTAAATCTATTGCTTTTTGGTGGAGAAATTTAGAAGCTTTGGCCATTATGGGACTAGTACGCGATAGTTCACTGGGCATCAATATGAAGGTTTTCAATTGAGATTCTAACAAGACATTTAGAAATACATATGTATAAATATTTTTATTCCACAGACTCCTTATGAAAGCATCGGATTAATCGTCACAGCAATCATCGGAGCAAAGTTCACAGCAAAGCACACAGCAAAGCTCACAGCAGTCACCACTTGAATCCTATAGCATGCCGGGTCCATCGGATTCCCGATTACCAGATTTTTCAAAGAACATGGCATCCTGGAAGGCAAATGAAAAATAATACAATTAATTTGTTTTTTTGTTTTTAGGGTATACTACGCGTCATCAATTTAGACCAACTAAGACGATTTATGTATATGCATTAACTAAACTAGCCTATTAGGAGGACTAAGCTGAATTGGGTTCTTGGTATTTGAAGGTTTATAATTTTTTACCTCATCAGTACCAACGAAGTCTGCGACGCAGACGATTCAAAAGTTTAAAACGATAAAAATGAACGCTATATAGCTAAAGTTAAAGATTTAGTCGATCGTTTAGTTAAAGCCTCAGCAATGGTAACTGGACTTACAATCAGAAATGTGGCACCAAGCAGAACTGCTTTCATACGAACGTCCAGATCCAAGGGGAAGCTAATGCCAAAGAAGTCAGCATCTGTGAACATTTCACGTGCGAAACCTGACCACTGCTTGGAAATCTTTCCCACCTTTTCCCCAGTAAGAGAGACAACCTGGAAGAAGCAAAAATAGTAATCTTACATCAATCTAAAAAAAAATCATTTAAACTTACATTAAACTCCACATCACCGCAAAGTGAGAATGTGCAGAATGGCCCCTCAATACGCAACACAGTGTCTCCAATATGATTGAGAATACGGAAAGAGGGTGAACATATGGACCACTCTTGTTCAATGCGTCCAATCACATTCCCTGGTGGAGCCGATACCTCCAGTGACTGCAGACAGCATGGAAAACAGCAGGCCGAACAGGCCAATGGTCGATACAAGTGGATAACCTCCTGTTGAAAATTGTCGAAAACCTTCATATCGAATGGACGTGCTGGACCGCAACAGTTGCGAGTACAGCAATCGTTATCCTCCACCGCATAATACACCTTTTGGCCAAGGGCGTTCTTAATAGAGAATTTATTGTTGGTCTCAAAGCCGGTGAAGGCCTCGAGTAATTCTACTTTTTGTTTAACTAAAAGTTGGTCGATAGTCGTAAGGTATTCCAATCCTCGCGGACAATTCGGAATTCCTGTAGGTATACTCATCCAATCGCCTGCAATAATAAGTCAATTAAAACGTATACATAATATGTATATACATATAAATGTATGTATATGAGCATATAAATAGTTTGGTCATTCTATATTAAATCAACACTGTGAAGTACCGCCCACAATAGCATCTTGTTCAGTTTGTTGCCAGTGTGTCAATTGGTCAATGTCGCAACTGTGTTGCCCTCACATCACATCACATCACATCGCATCACATTCAAAAAGAGTCTAATTGAAGGCATTACAGAGCCCCAAATTGGCCTCGACCTAGGGTCTGGCCTGTGGGTGGCTCTCGTGATATTTACGGCACTTTGTGCACAGCTTTTGTATCTAATCGTTTTGCAAAAGATTAACTTTATAACAATCTCTTGACGTATGTATCTTCCACATTGTATCTATAATTTCATCACAATGAACAATGTGGACATACGTGACAAGACCCTGGAAATAATTTACATAATATCATATTACCTCATGCGTCCTACTTGATCTACTGATAATTATTTATAAATCTATATCTCACCTTTTATCCTCATCACTTATATAGAACTCGTAGCCCTTTCGTTTTGCAGACTTATTCAAGCGCATTGTATGACGGAATTTCTTTGGTAGCGGCTTATTGGCCTCGCGGCATATTAACTGTTTCAGATTGCCTGATCTTGTGCAAAAATTGTTATATTTGGTGTACAATGAATGCCAAATGAAGCGCAACACTTTTGAACCGCTACTAACACCCGTTGACCCATCATTATTGCCACCTGGACTATGGTTATTTTTTGGATCACTGCTATCGCCACACAAATCCAATGTGGATACGAAATTTGATACTGTTGCTGTTGCTGGGACTACAAGGTGGTTTGTGGTTGGCATAATGTTGCTGCTGTTGGACTTATGACGGATTGGCACTGAATTTTTAACACGACCACTTGCGATGCTGCATCGAGATGAACTGAAGCGTCTAGCCCAGTTGGGGTACACAAGTTGACATCGCGTCGAGGTTGTGTTGGAAAAATCAACGTAATCAACATACATAGTCAAACGTTTTAAATGGCGCTTTGTATTATTTTATTGGTTCAATTAAGGCAAACGCGCCGCTTCCCGATAAGACAGAAGATGTACGGGTTTCTTCTTTTATTTTATTTTTTTTTTTTTTTCGGTGGAAGGTATTTGGTACATGGAGAGTAGGAGAGTAAGAGCAGGTTAGCTCGTCGATTGGTGTGTAAACAATAACAATACCAACAATAATAACAAGAAGAACAACAGCAATGACAACATGTTAATGAAGGCTCGTAATCTGAGACAAAGAGATAGGCAGAAAGTCTACTGTACTGCTGTATTCTACAAATGCAAATATTTGAATCCAATTTCTAAAGTCTACTCCACGACCTATCTTTAGGCTTATGCACAAGACAGTTCGATTTGCATTATCACTAATTCAGTGCATTCACACTAGAAAAGTACATTCCCATTAGACAGAGATAGATATAGAAACCAAACAAGAGGGAGAAGGAGAGATTTATATACATATATGTAATTAAAAGCTTGGCAAAAAGAAAAATCATCTATAAAAATTGATTGATATTTGTGATATTAAATCTCATTATTATAGATTATATGGCTTATCATTTGATACTTTCCATTCGCAGTATCACAATTGCAGTGCATTGACATAAAATGAGAAAGACAGAGAGAGGAAAAGAATCAAAGATGACTTTTAATTGAATTGAGAATGAAAAACAAAGTAAAGCCTTACTACCAGAAGCTTTTCCAAAAGAATGACTAACTACCAAAGTAAAAAAGAAAAATATATAGTAAAGTTTTACATTTTCCAGATATAAATTCAAAATAGTTTAGTAAATTATTGTACTTCAAAATCTTGAATCATGTTTTATTGCCTTTATAGAAGCTAATGCCAAAATCAATGTCATAGAGTAAGCAACAGGTTTTTACTTGATACGTACATATGTAAAAGTATTCAAATATAAGTATATGTATATACAATCAACAACAATTAAATGTATTTAAACAAAAACGGGTTGTATTCGAACACATTCAAACATTCGTTTTTGTTTCACGCCTTCTGGATTAAAACAAAAATTTCAAATCGTAAAATTACGATTGAATGCAAGTTTATTATAGAAAGGTGACTGAAATTAAGACCAAATAGAATTTTTGAAATTTCTTTGAAAAACATTTCTAACTGTTGCAACTCTATAATATATATTCGAAATATTTGATTTAAAATGTATTATAATATTATTATATAAATGTTTAATCCTTTTACCATAAAATATATATGTTACTATTTTGCAGTTTTCAACAATGTTTTCGTAAAAGAAGCTTCACTTACAAAGGCAAAAATCGAAAGTGGAAACTTTAAAATGGCTGATTATACACAATATATGTATGTACATATGTATGTACATGTGTATTATATATAAATATATTTAATCTTGTTTATTTCAAGCTAACTTATCTGTATCAAATACATTTGGATTTACATTGGTTTCGTACCACGGTCTAATCACAACGTTGTTTAGCTTACTATAGCGACATTTGCCAGAATCGATAACAGATTTTAACAACAAATACTTATCTGATACCTTGATATTAAATTGAAATAAACAGGGAGTGTAGAAATACGAATAGCATTAGTAATCATCAAAATGTTACGTTTTTTAAAATATTTTTTAGATTGTCATATTTTGGTTGGAATAATCTTAAAAATTGAGATTGATATACCTTAAGAAATTGGTCATACAGCGGTAACAATAAAAATTTTCTATGTTCTATGTGCATCTTGAAAGGATTTCCTCTTTGATTTCGCAAGTTTGTTTGATGTTCATGCACATATAAATATGGCGTGTTAACAATTGGCCCTATGTGATATCAAATATATTGCACGCGACATCGCTTAAATATATATTTTACGTAAGTAATTACTAGGTTAATGGGGAAAGAAATTGAAAATTTAGAAAGGGCAGAGCAAGTTGGTTTCTAGTATCCAAATGCAACGAACTACATAACACTAGTAAAAACTCGAGATTACAAGATAAGAAAAGAAAATTGAATTAGCTGCCTATATTTTCTTTTACCAATGATTATCAAAGAATATTATATATGAAATAAGCAGAAAAAGAAATAGGAGGAGAGATAAGGAAGTATTACTCGACTTTCCCCCTGTTCTTTGGAAATACTAATGGAAATACTTATGGAATAAGCAATAAATTAATGCGATTGATTACACCTCAAATAGGATAAGATAAAAAAATAGAGAATGAGCGTTGATCAAAGAAAACCTTTCATATTTGTTGATAACTCACCGCCTCCTCCCATTCCTGGATGTGGCTGGGGTGCGCCTGGCTGTGTAATAATTGGTTGCTGGTGACCACTTGGAGGTTGAAATCCACCATATGGTTGAGGAGGTCCTGCTGGTCCTGGTGGATATCCACCAAATGCTTGTGGAGGCCCAGGTGGTCCAGCTGGTCCTGGTGGATAACCAGCAAATGGTTGATTCGGTGGACCCCCTCCGCCACCCATATATGGTGGCTGTCCCGTTCCATAAGGAGAAGCTTCTCCGTAAGGCGGCATTTGTGGTACTGGAGCGTAACCGGCTGACGTCTGTCCTGGTATGAAACCCTGTAAAGATTCGCAATTAAGCTAATTGGATCCTTTTTTGACGTTAGCCAGAGTGAAGTTGTTGCTAAGCCGACTAAAACACGACTGACGATGGCGTGTTTCAATACGATTCAAGAGGGAGATTTAAAAGCTTAGGGGACTTTTTTTTTTTTTGATCGAACATCTAACTTGTAAGACTCGAAGTTCTTATACCCTTCGGTTCTTGCAGGCTATATTTAATTGTACATATAACTGCATTTTTAATGCGTTTTTATATTTGCCATGCAATAACAATTTTATAATACTCTTTGAGAGCATTAAGTAGAGAGTTTCAACAAGCATTGCTTGTCGCATACAATGGATATCAGTCAGCATTATTCCGATAAAACATATACATATGTATATCTATATGTAGAACATATGAGTAAATATTTCAACTTTTTACAGAAACTTGTATTAACTTCAAACGATAAGGCATTTATAAATATTCTTTGGCAACCGTAAAATGACGTCACATTAATGTGTATACGCCCCTAGGGCTAAATATTTGCCAAATTATCAAATTCTTATACTCACATAATTTCCTGGCTGTGGCGGCTGTCCGTGATGATGGGACATTGGGGCATTGGGAGCGGGTGGCGGATAGCCTTGGCCTTCAGCGGGTGGAGCATTCGGTGGGTAGTAACCAGCGCCAGCACCAGATCCAAATGCTGGGGGAACATAACCCCCTTGATTCACGTTGCTCTTCATTTCAGTTCCTGTGAGAGATGACGCTTGTGTGCGGTGCTCTTGTTGCGCGGGTGTTGGAAGCGTGTTCTTTCTAAATCGAAATCGAAGCGTTGTGATTAAGTCCAATTTACGTACGTCAAATAAAACAAAATAACAAAAACTCAATGTATTACATTTGAGAGTCGACTTTTGACTTACCCTGTACTGGGATGGTATGTGTGTGACTTGTGACTTCGCAACACTCGTTTATTGTTAAGATCATTTTATTCATTAGTTAACATTTTAGTTATCAATTTTGTAGCATTAATTCCAGTTTAACTTTAGTTGACATTTTCGCGCTGGTTATAATATAACTTGTAACTTTATTCAATTATTTAGCATGTACTCTTAAGCATATGACTGTAGGGTATAAAAATCGGGATTTTTAGTGGGGAATAGAGAAGGACGATACAAGAAAACTTAACAATACTATCGATAAACTGGTCACAAAATGTGCATATTGTCTTATAAATTTGTCGCCACAATACCCACCTCTAGTCATAAATAGTGGGCTATTCATCGTCACAGTAACGTGGTGCCCCCCTTTTGCACTATGGCGCCCTCTTTTGCACTATGGCGCCCTCTTTTGCACTCTGGCGCCCTCTTTTGCATTATGGCACCCTCTTTTGCACTCTAGCGCCATCTATTCACTTTGACATTTTCTAAGAATTTTCTCTGCATATGTTTACTAGAGTTGCAAAAAAGTGAATATAAATATCGTACATATGTATACTTATGTACTTATAGGTATGTATAATATTGGAATGCTATAAGCTTTAATTAAGTAATTTTGGGACAATTGTTGGGCTCCTTTTGAGCAATTCTTTTTTACGGTTTTTTATGTAGCCAAAAGTAAAATTCTGAGCTAGTCATAGCCGAATGAATCATGCAGGAAATATCAAAGGGAGGAATTGTCCATGTCATTTTATTATTTTGAGCAATAAGACAAATTTCATTGCAAAAACTATAAGAAAAAAGTTTGTATGTATTATGTATGTATCTTCTCATGGCTTTTAACAACTTTATCGTTTATCTACCAATCTTGTTACTTAACAGTTGCAAAGGTGACTTAGAGTTTTAAACATTCAAATCTAATTGGTTTAAAATGAATTTTTATTGGATTGATTGGTCAAACCGCAATATGCGTAAATTTGTGCCCATTTTTTGCTAATTATGATTACCATTTGATACATGGGTTTGGAAAAAACAAGAAGAGACATTTTGAAACTATCCTGTACTGATTATTAACTGAAGTTTCTTAATTGTCTTATAAAGTAGAAAAAATACTGAGAAAAAAACTTTGCTTCGGTTTTGGTTTTGTTCTTTTCTGCTTTGTTTCGGTAACAATTTTAATAGAAATAAAGATAGTACTTAAAATACTATAAAATCTGAATATTTTGCAATTTGAAAAGTTAAAAGCTACAATTTTATGGTTAACTGTAGCTACCAACACAGTTTTTTCATTAAAAATTAAAATTTATATCCAAGTGTTAATCGATCGTAAAAATAATATTTATTTGAATAATAACTTTATAATTATAATATTAATTTTTGTCCAAGTTTTAATAGATTTAAAAGTACGCCATTTTTCTAAAAATCATAAAGTGTTATGCGAAACTTCTTAAAATCAATGAAAAGCACACAAAAAGCAAAACAAAATAAAAAATGTAAATTTAACAACAAGGAAAAACACAGTATTTTTTAAGGTTTCTCAAATTCTAATATGTACTTTAAAATCTGTCTTAAATATAAATTATAACAAAATATATACATATTCTTATATTGAGAAATCAACAGGAAGTGGGCAATAAAAATGAAATTAATTACATGAATCATTTCAAATCGATTTTCTCGAAATACTGTATCCTTGAAATTATATTGTTTTGTTATATTGAACAATTTAAAATCAATATTGAAATATTAAATTGTCCTATAAATAGTAGAACTAAAACTATATTGGGACATCTATGCGAAAACTATAAATATATCGTAAATCTTTAACATTATTTTAAACCTTAAATACAAATTAAATTAAATTGAAAAAAGGGTTCAAAGTTAATTTATAAGATTGTTTTGCATTTGTTGTAAAAACAGAATTTGAAATCTATTTAAAAACGAACATACACAAATTGAATTTTTTTTTTTGCCAAAAGTTGAGTTGATTTTTGTATCTTTATCTCTGTGGTTGCCATTTGAACCTATGAATCGGTTTCTTTCTGTTTTTTTTCCTTTTTTGTTATTCAGATTATTTTTCAGTTTTTTCAATTTCATGATAGGCTTTTGAAATATTGCAATAATACAAAAACCAAAAATGTGGCAAAGTTTTTTGATTAAGCTGCCATGAAAATGTGTAATATTATCTGCTTAAAAACATTGCAAAAATATGAGCAAGAAGTACGAATATTTATGCCACACACATATACACACACAAACGTACAACACCTACCCTATCTCACGCACACACTCATACACACACACACACACACACACATTAACAGCAGCACAGCCCACATTTTTTTCTAATGCGCAAATTTCAATGCGAGGGTGCAAAAAAAAAAACAGAAAGAAGGGAGGGAGGATGAGGCAGGGGCCAGTAAGAGACTGCGAACGATAGTGAGTGAGTGAATGAGTGAAAGAGTGAGGTATAAAGAAAGAGAGAGGGCTAGCTAGCGCGCATAAAAAAATGGCGGTTTCCGACGCAACTGTAAAGCAAAAAAAAAAAAAAAAACACACACACACACAGCAAACTGTGGGCAGGGCGGCCGACCTGCCCAGGGTAAATGTGCGAGTGAGAGGGAGGCTGGCTGGCTGGCAGCAGCAAAAAAAAAAAAAAAAAAAACCATAGGAAAAAAAAGCGCTCAAACGAACAGAAAAAAAAACAAATTTTTTGTATAGAAAAAATTGCGAGAAAAATCCACCCCATGGGCATGGACAGCAAGCAGACGTCACTCACATAGACAAACACACACACACACACATATACATATATATAGTGGTAATTACCAATACAAACGCAAGGAGCAATGGTGAAATCATCATCATCATTGCCAACCACTAACACCACCCCTCCCCCCACCGGCTTTCCCGCCAGCATACACCCGCCGCTCAGCCAACCCGCAGATTGCTTTGGATTTCCGTTGCTCTGTTGTTGGGTTGTTGGTGGTGGTGGTGGTGGTGCTGTTGGTGGTGGTGGTGGTGGGGCATAACAGAAATGAACCCTCGTTAGGTTCTGGTACCGTAAGCGGCAGATGAAGTAGCATTGGCAATGGCCAAAGGAAACAAAATGCTGAAATGAGCGCTTAATGCGCCATATAATGCGATATTTATGCATCTCTCTATGTGTGTGTGTGTGGGTGGGTGTGTGAGTGTGTTAGTTTGTGGGTGTTTCATTTGGGGGTGATGCAGCTGACTTTAGCACATTCAATTAGTTGGCTTTGACAGTGGATTTCTTTGCGGTTTTGCCACAACACTGAGTGTGTGTGTGTGTGTGTGTGTGTGTGTGTGTGTGTGTGTGTGTGTGTGTGTGTGTGTGTGTGTGTGTGCCTCTCTGTATGTTTGTTTGTGTGTGTGTGGCGCCACCTTTCCATCAAATGCGACCTCGACCCTTTCATTGCCAACAGAGTTGTCGACGGCGCGTACTCCAAAAATCAGGCAGCCGACAAACATAATGCAGCCGACAAGTTCCATACATGCGGGTCGTAACCCCACCACCCCGCCACCCCACTACCTCCATTTTCACTTTATTTTCTTTTTTTTTTTGCAGCATGTGTACCTCAATCTGTGTTTCCTCTCTAATCTTCCCAACGCCACTCTCTGAGTACTCATTAGCCGTTTAGTTAAAATCTTTCTTTAAAAAATGAAAAAACTAGAACATTTTTTATTAATCTTTATATACCCTATTTTAATAAAATTAACGTAAAGTTAATATTAGAAATATGGAATTAAAATGTTCTTAAATTTATATAATTTTGTCATCTCCATATTTGTCTTCTATATATACATATATTAAGATATGATAACAAATATTCTAGAATTGTCTTTCGTTTCACATAATTTTGTTTCGTTTTTAACATTAGGTTTCATTCCCATATATTCCCCATATAAAACTACATGGAATGGAACATATTTTTTACAAACTTTTTCAAATAAAAAGGAAAATGAGTTTTTTTTTTTTTTGTACTACAAACTTAAGTTTTATTTGATATTTTCTGTAACTGTAATTTATATAAATCTATTAATTTTTCTATAATTGAATAAAGTTACTAATATACCCTTCAATATAATGGGTATCTAATTTATATCAAATAACACAGGCTACACACGCTTTAACTTGACATATACACACATAGAAACCTCTTTAATTTTGTTTCTGTTCTGTTCTTTTAGCCAATCGCAAATTTGATCTAATTTATGTGTTTGTCCCTAAAATAAGGGCCAACAAGTAGCCAAACATAAATCAAGTAAGTCAAAGCATAGAGAGACAAAAGCTTAAACTGATCGATGGATGAAGGATACCAAGAAAAACAAAAACGAAGAGAAAACATCTGCCTACATTTGCCTTTTTTTTTTTAGCCTAAAGATAATAGATTTGACCAAAATGTTAATAGTCTCTTTTATACTTTATTGGCCAAAACAAGGAAATATATCAATGAAAGGCTGTATTATTGTTTATCTCCAAAAGTTCTAATTCATTTTTTTTTAGTGAAACAGAGATTAGAGTTCGTTAATAAAAATAATTTTGGTACTAAATATATAAAATTAATATCTGTAGAAGATCTGTTTTGCTAGTTTTAATTGTTTTAGTTGCTTATTTTGGATATTTAGGAAGAAGGATGCCATTTTTTGGATATGTTTCTTTATATGGGAATTTAAAATATTATAAAATATTTCAAATATTAAATACTTTTATATTCGAATACATATATGTATATATAGTAGTAAGTATATGGTATCTTTTTTATTTCTAGATTGTATTCCACATTAATATTTTATAGGTGAACGACATTTGGCAATTGGTATTAACTGAGCTCTATTTAAGCTAAAATAGTTTTGGTTTAGTTTAAAATTATTTTGATTGATATATATATACATATGTAAGTATATATAAATAAATATTGTATATGGCTTATTTATTCAATGCAATTTTTTATCAATTTCAATATGTCTCCATAACACATTTTCTAACTTGAATCCTTGCCAGGATTCGAGCTCTTTCCTTAACAAAATTCATGTGGCATCAAATGCAATAATTTTATTTTAAGGAGACACACCTGGAATGCATCGATAACTGACCTCTGACAATTGAGCTGAGAATTTATACAAAGCCATTGACTCTGGTGAATTGTGTATATTGCATCCTCTTCCCCCCTCCCCCCTGCATATTGGTTATCATATGGAATGGTCAATTCATGTCCACCAAGGGTCAGCAGAAAACAAAAAAAAAAAAAAAAAGTTGTAAAAGGAAGGGTAAAAGCACATTGCGTTGGGTCAGTGTTGCAGGCGTGGGAAACAATAACAGCAACACACAGAAACATGAAAAAAGAAAGAAAAATATGTCAATGGACCGGGAGATGGATAGAGAGGGGGAAGGTAGATTGCAACTGAACAGACGTGATTCGATTTTGACCAGCTGTTGACCCTTCTCTATATATACATTTATAGAAAAGAGAGAGAGAGAGAGAGGGGGGGAAGAAGAAAAAAGGAGAACGCAACGTCACATGCTGCTGCCGGTGTGTTGCATATGCCAAAATGCAATCACTACGCATTGCAACGTTGAATGACAGGAAATGCAGAGGAGCAGGAGAACCAGAACCAAATCAACAACCAAATAACCGCAGCAACACCAGCAGCAGCAGCAACAACAACAACACCGGTAACACATGCAACACAGACAAAGAGCCGATGCCACCTGCATCAAGTCGCTGTACCTTGACGTGGGTCAGGGATTTCTGTGGCTATATAACCGAGGCGGCAAATAATAAAAAAGGAGGAAACAAAAAGGGTGAAAGTGTTTTTAAGCTTAATTACTTAATTACGCTAAAAACGGAGAACCAGACAGAGGACCAACCGGACGGATCCCTTTGCCGCCGCCACTAGCGGCAAGGAAAGCGAGAAAAGAAGCGAAAAAAAAAAGAAAAAAATTGAAAGGTCAAAGCCAGACCAACAAAAAACTGGGTCAGCAAGTCGGACAGGCTAAAAAGGGTTATATACAAATCTTAATGAGTTTTTTTTTTTTTATTTTTTTTTTCCTTTTTTCCCTTATATCTGGCCTTAGTCCGTTTTCGTTTTCTAATTAAAAGCACAATGACCCGACCCTGACTATGATCCTTTTGGCCCAGAGAGAAGGAGAAAGAGTGAAAGCAAGGGTAGGAGTTGGGGGCTTGGGGTAATGGCGTTAATGAGTCGGCACGCACTCTTTGGGTTAAGGGTTTACTTTGGCTTGGGGTTGAAATATTTGGTATTTGGAGTTGCCTAGTAATTAATTATCAAGTGTTGAACTTGAACTTGGGTTTCATTTTAAAGAGAGGCCAGTTATTGATTTACAACACACAATTGGGGAAGAGATAGAGCTAGAGGGGGGAGAGAGAGAGAGAGAGAGAGAGAGAGAGAGACAGAGTTTGGCAGGACCTTGTCTGGTTGCCACATGTCATGGCCAAAGATTTAAATCAAAACCGACAGCAGCACAACAAAGCGCAAAGTTGAATTTTCTCTTCTCTTCTCCTTCTTTTTTTGTTTTCTTTCTTTTTTGTCGATTTTTTTGTTATTGTTTTTGCTTGGCATTCTTTCGTATGGTCGTAACCCCTTCAATGGTCTTTGTCCTGCAGAGAAACGTTCAACTCAACCCTTTTTTTGGTGGACTTTGACAGGATGCTGCTGGTCGGTCCGTCGGTCGGTTGATGCTGCCACACATGGTAATTGCTTATTTAAACGCGAGATTTCGTCCTTCTACGGGCTGCCAAGATACGACGAATATCTACAACAACAACAACTACTACTACAAAAAAAAAAAAAAAATGAAAAAGAATTAAAAAACGAGAAAATAAATCCGAAAACCGAAAACAATGCAAAGCAAAGCATAGCCAAATGCTGTATGTAATTATTGGATGAGATGGTTAAGGCAAAGGGGGATGGATGGTGGAAAGGTGCTGGGCGGTAACTGAGTAACACGGGCAGCTGTCTAGCCGGCCCTCTGACCAGACCAGAACGAGCCCAGAACAAGGACCAGCTCACGGAATGAACTGCAAATCAAACAAGGACCAAGGATGCGTGCATATTAAAAAATGTTTTAAAAATGGGAATTCTGTTTGCCTCTCTCTCTCTCTCTCTCTCTCTATGTATTTTTAATTTTTTTTTTTTTTTGGGTTTGCTGGACGTGGCGACGACGACGGCAGCGGCAGCGGCAGCGGCGGTGACGGCGGCAAAAGGTAAAAGGGTTAAGGGCAGTTGCCCGCTGTTGGGTTTGCTTTTGTTGTGCAACGAACTGTGAGGCGCGGTGTCCCTGAGTGTCCTCGCGGTCTGACTGGGGCGCAGCTGTCGCTATCTAGCCATGGCTATCGTTAACTATCTACAGATACAGCTACAGATAGATAGAGAGAGAGCGAGAGGGAACATAAAGAGCTTAGGCCAAGGGTCAGCTAACCAAGTCAGGGGGGGGTTGATCGATGAACTCTCCAATGGGTTTTTCACAGACTATCGCGTTTGGTTTTACCGATAAGCAGCTGCCACACAAACAACACTGCAACACGCATACATGCATACTAAAGCAACACACATACACACAAAAGCAACAAGAAAACACGATGTATTAGTTAACAACTCAATAAGCATAGTAGCCGACCGATTGCAGAAAATGAAAAAAAAAGAAAATTAAAAAAAAAAAAATTACTTACCACAAGATTTTGCGGTCATAAATTATAACAACGAGTTGGCTAGTAGTTGCCTTGGTGGGCATGGGCAAACATGCGGCAAAACATGTTGAAACATTTTTCAATTTTAATGACACTAAATGAAGGCAGAATGAAGTAGGAGAACTGACAGAACGAACTTGGCACTTGGCTTGGCGAATGCTGATACAAGAAATAACAGAAATTATTGTCAATTAATTACAATAGTTGGGGCTGGTCTTTGACGCGTTTGACAGACGGTAGGAGTTGACCATAAAAAAAAAAAAACAAAAAATAAAATAAATAAATTTAAATGTAATAAAAAAAAAAACAAAAAGAAACCCATGTGAGAGTTGTAAGGCCTCAGGTGTTGGTGTTGTTATATTACATGGGCGTAATTCAAATGCCAAAATGCAGGGGCATTAGAATTGCGTAACAACAAAAGTAATTAACAGAATATTCTTACATTTGAGCAAGTAATTAATTACTTAAATACTTTTGATGTGACAGAGAAAATCTATTCTTATAGCCAAAAAAGAAAAAACCAAATATATAGAGTGGACTTTATGTAAATTCGTCTTCAATTTGCTGAACTAAATTAAAACAATATTCTGTAATGTTTACAAAATAATCTTGTTAATTTATAATTGCTTTAAATTAAAATTCTTTTAAATTTTTAACTGTTATTAACTGATTTTTGTTCAAGTTTAAAATTTCCATACAAAAAGTATAAACTTTAATTCAGTAAAAAAATACTTTTTGTTATCTATTTTTTTCCATATTATTCAAGACATAATATGGGAATATATAGATGTGATTTCATGCTGGATTGGAAAATGTAAAATAATCTCTATAAAGAATAGTGTTTATGAGTTTTTTTTTTCAGATTTTCATAATGCATGATTGGAACGAAAAAATCAAAAACGTAAATTTACAAAAACCATCGTGACTCATCCAAAATGCCAGTTAAAAAGTATGCAAATTTTAATTCTTTTTTTGTACTTTAATATAGTCTAGTCTAATCAAAACTTTATTTAGTTAGGGAACACTTTAAATACTTAATAAAATTAATAAGCTTAGATTAATTTTTTTTTTTTAACTTTATACAAAAAAAGCCTTTAAGTCAAAAAAAAAAAATCTAGGCGGAGCACGACACAAAATAAGAAGATTATTTCTACAAATGAAAATTAGGAGAGTTAATTTCGAAATTAAGATACTAAATAGGTAAAAAAATTTTAATTGTAATGATTAATATAAATATGTATATAAATGTATTTTGCCCCTTGTCAATTGACGTCTCTGTCATGACACTTGCCACTCACATACATACATACAAACAGATAAATATACATATGTATGAGTGTAGTGGATACATTCGCTGGTTAAATGCCTCAAACCGTCATTTGCATTGGGGCAGAAACAACAATTGTTACGAGTAGTAACTGCCGCGCAGAGGCATACCAAAATACCCGTAATAGTAATAAACGTATGTAATAATAATGAATTTTAATGTCGCGCATTAACAATTCTTGCATTTTAATTGGCCAACTGACTACACAGACTGACTTCTCAGACTCCTCTAACTCCCCTGCCCGGACGGACTTCTCTCATTCTTTGATACTCTCTGGGTCTCTGGACCTGAACTTGCATCGTTTGGATCGGCGGGTCTGACTTCTTGGACAATTCTCTGTGTGGGTTTGCATAAATTGCTGTTGATATGATTTAGTGACATGGAACAATGCATCGGAATTTATGACAACGGCTCTCTCAATGCATTTAAGCGGATTATGTCAGGTTTATTTTTCATTTCTTGTTTCGTTTCTTTTCGTTTTTTTTTTAAGTTATAAATAAATATATCTGCACATATATAAAGTTTTTTTCTCTCTTTTTTTTTTATGTAATTTTTCATTACGTTCTAGTAAAAATTTGTCAGCGCCCAGAGATAAATATACGTTTTTAGAATGGGAAAATTTAATTAGTACAGCAATGAAACGAGAGTCCAATACACTTACAATATCCCACTAAGATACAGCATTTAAAATTCAAAGAAGAAAAAAAAAAAACCCATATAAAAAGGGGGCGTTGTGGCAATCGATAAGCGGCATATTTGAAAATGTGGGCGTTACCCGCTGGCAGAGGATAGAGAGGCAAACACAAGAATGTGGGCAGAGGGTGAGGGAATGGAAGCGGGAGCCAAGACAGAGTTTGTTTCCATTACAAAATCTCCTCAATCATTGTCAACGATAAACAAATTTGTTTATTGCTATGCTAGGCGACCCCAAAAGATATTACACTGAGAGAAAAACACAAGAAACGCATTACAAAAATATACACGATTTGTATATAAATAAGTATGTATATAAAAAAAGTAAAAAGTCAATTTCTATATACATATATATATTTAAATATATAAAAGAAACATTTTGAAGCCAAATTTATTAAATTTCATTTAGAATCACTGCAAGAGTCTTCTTATATGATATGATATAGTTAAACGATCTTAAAAACAATATATTAAATAATTTTTTCAACTAATTACAAGTGCATAATATTCATAATTAAATAAATTATAAAATTATAATGTAGCATATAGTATGTGAAATATATGAAATACTTTTTTCATCTAATCGAATTATTACTATTATTATTATTATTGTTAAAATAAAGTTATACATATTATAAAAATAAACTTAAAACCATCTAAAAAATACTTCTTTGAACTGATCGGTGCGACAATTGTCTCCCAAAATATTCCAATAGAAATGCTGTCGACCTATCTAAAAAAAAAATCTCTCTCTGTGCGTTAAAAAAATATTAATATCGAATGGGAAATAAGGAAAACTGGTTAAAGAAAATGAATCATCCATAAAGTTTATAAAATTATATGAGAACAATTTGCCAAGGTAGTCATAAAGCTGACATCGGCTTTGCATTAAAATGTATGCGTATTTCATTGGCTTTATTGAATTTATTGGTTTAACTACCTTCCCACGCCTTGGAAAGGAAAAAAAAATCAACTCTGCAGAGTTAAGTAAAGGGAAGGGTGAGGAGGGGCGGATAACAATTTTTATAACTTCTCATAAAAGTCTCATCTTTATGCGCCGGCGCTATGGGCGGATCTTCATTAGCGTTAAAATGATTTTATCCTTACTAAAATAGTCGCTAAATGACAGAGTTACGAGCATTCGTTGACCACCATTAAGAGACATCAGTTCCAAATGGCCAGATGATGCTATTTTTGTATCGGATGATCATATTGAATTGTGAATGATAGCCTCGCATGGGAGGTTCTCTTTCTCAATCACTGTCTCCATATCTCTCTGAGTTTTATGGTATCGTAAATATAAGAGAGGAAAGTGCAGAGCAGTGGCAATCCGTCGCTGACACAGCTGCCACATGCAATTAGAAAAGCGCACCACACTAATTAACTATAAGACTATGCCTGATGCCCACCAGTCTTTCCTTTGCCAGAGACTTTACCTTTTGAAGTATGCGAAACAGAGATGGGAGGCTTTAAGCATCCTTACAATGTTGCAGCATCACTCGAGGGAACGGAGCGATTGCGGGATAGGAGGGGGCATAGCAGTTTGTCAACAGGAGACATACGAAATGAAAAGAAATTGCCACTGTCTGCCAGGCGTAAAGAGCAAACCAGCAAAAAACAAGCTAAAGGAGAAGGTAAAAAAAAAAAAATATATAACAACAAAAACAGAAAAAGTAAAAGGCACAAAAAAAAAGGATGAAAAAAACCCGTAAAAACAAAAAAAAAAAAAAATATAGAAGAAAAAGAGCCACCAAGGAAACGCAACCATCTGCACGAATTGTAATTGAAAAGATTTCCCTTGAAGGTATTACACGGAGACCGGAGAGCCTCAGTTTGAGGATTCGCGTTCCAGGAGCCCGCTAACTTGTCTGTGTCGGAAATTTAATAAGGAAACCCCGGCGAGTTTATATTGTACTTTGTGTGAAAAATAATAGTTTTTTAAATAGACTGTATTTGGCCAGAGGTTCTATGGATAGATGCATAATGCTATAATGGATGGAATGGGCAGAGTTTACAATAATTTTATTAACTGGAAAAGTATTTGCTCAAGCAGAAAGTATTTCAAGCGAAAAGGCGAAAATGCTATTCAACATTTAAGGGCATTTCATTACGAAAATGTGCCCGCCCTTTTCATTTTCCATCTGTGGCAGCCAAATGTGTGGAAACGGAAAAGCTTGGGGAATTTTTCTAATGAAATAATTCCAGCAGGAGCAGCAGGAACAGAAGGTGCAGGAGAAGGAACAGAAATTAGGAATACGGTATAACGGTAGCAGTAAAAATGCAAGCAAGTACAGTTGCTTCAAGTGAAACTAACTAAATGTGACTGACTAGAAATGGTGTTTTTTTTTTATTTTCTTTTTTTGGGGTTAGCTATACCTTCTTGATAACTGACTGCTGCTCCAGGGTTTTGCCTTCTTTTAACGTTTTCTTCTTTTAGCACATTTATTTGTTGTTGGTTTTTTTGTTTTTGTGCTGTTTGTGAATTTTCGCTGACTGAAACGAACTTCTTCTGGTTGGTTTGGCGTCTGCGGCATTTTCATTTAGCATGGCAATGGGGAAAAACCTTTGCCACAAAAAATACAACAAAAAAAAAAAAAAAACTAGAAGGATGGGCTAACTTCGGCCGTGCCGAAGTTCGTATACCCTTGCAAACTATCTTTTTGATTTATATATAATTTGCCGGAATCATAAGGAAGTATATAAAACCCATCAAATATAAATTTGATGTCCGTGTCATAAAAAAAAAAACAAATTTTTTTTTCCCCGATAGTTCCTATGACAGCTATAGCATATAGTCGACCGATTCTGATAAAACTTAAAAGATATATTTCTTTTTATATAAAATTGTCAAATAACAAATTTCGTGACGATTGCTTCAAAAACATCGAAGTTATTGCTCAAAAACTAAATTTTTGACTGATCGTTCCTATGGGAGCTGTATGATATAGTCGACCGATTCTGATGAAATTTGGTATATATGTTGAGGATTATATAAAACTCATAAATACCAAATTTAGTGACATTCGATTGAAAAACAACAGAGTTATTGATGTTAAACCCTATTCTTGGCCGATCGTTCCTATGGGAGCTATATGATATAGTCGACCGATTCTGATGAAACTTGGTATATATGTTGAGGATTATATAAAACTCACAAACACCAAATTTAGTGACATTCGATTAAGAAACAACTGAGTTATTGATGTTAAACCTTATTCCTGACCGATCGTTCCTATGGCAGCTATATGATATAGTCATCCGATCGGGATGATTCCGAGATATACAATGCCTGCAGCAAAAAGAAGCCTAGGTGCAAAATTTCAGCTCTGTAGCTCCAAGGGTCTCGGAGGAGATTGCGTTGATCCAGACAGACGGACAGACGGACAGACGGACAGACGGACAGACGGACAGACGGACAGACGGACAGACGGACGGACGGACGGACGGACAGACGGACAAGGCTATATCAACTCAGCTCATCTTGCTGATCAAGAATATATATACTTTATATAGTCGGAGATGCTTCCTTCTATGCGTTGCAAACTTCTGACCAAAATTAATATACACTTTGCAAGTGTATAAAAAGTGTAGTGAAAGGAGCAAAAAGAGCAAGAAAACAAGAGAAAAGCAGTGGAAGACACGGAGACAAAAGCCAAAGGAAAGAGAAGATAAAGATGGAGGCGCCAATGAACTCAGGTGGCAAATTAAAGTATTAAAATAAATTACTAGCACTTGGGAAATGAAATGCTAGAATGAATGGCAATATTGAATGAACGAATGAAAGAATAAAAAAAAACAAAAAAAAACGAAAGAAAAAAAAAAATGAAACAAAGGCCAGACAATGCAATTATGAGCAGCAAATTGAAGTGGTTTATAAACAATAATAATTAGGGGTTGCATTACGCTCCCCTTTTTTATATGTTTGGCTAATGAGAGTATCAATAGTCAATACCAATAGCCAAAACCCAATCAATGACAACCACACAATCGATCGACATCAGCAACAACAACAATACCAAGAACAACACCAACAGCAAAATGAACATTGATGATCGTGTTAGGGAACGGAAATTGTGCGTACGTGCACGGTGTTAATGTGGGGTGGCCTTCCGATACTTTTACCCCTAGTGTTAGCAACCCCTCACATTTTTTTTCTTTTCCTTCTATTATAATTCTATTGTTACACTACAGAGTGAAAGAGGCACACATACACACACACACACACACACACACACACACAAAAAAAAGGTTAATAGGCTTAAGTTTTTTTTTTGTTACTGTAGTTGTTGTTGTTATCAACTTTTATTTATTGTAAAATTTGCTCAAGCACTTGAGACTGACAATTTTTGCTGTCAGTTTGTTGTTGAGGTTTTTGTGACTTTGCTTTATTGACTTGTTGGCGTTTTCCCCGCTCAAAATCCCATTTGTATGTCAATAAATTTGCAAAAAAAAAAAATGGAAAATAAAGGGAGGTGGCAACATCACTTTGTAGCCTGTTGCCTGATAGACAGTGACAGAGAGAGAGAGAGAGAGAGAGAGAGAGAGAGAGATAGATAGAGAGAGTGAGATGAGCCGTTGATTGATGACACCTCGTCATGAGGACAAAGTCGCTCTCGAAAGATAAATGTGATTTTAAGTTAGTGAAAAGTTTTGATAGATGGCCAAAACCTCAATTTAGTTGCCCATGAAATTGGGCAATTATTTGATTTGAAAATAACAAAAAAGAAAAAAAATGCTGACATAATTGAAGAGAAGAAATTGCTTTAATTTAGATATGGTGGCAATTAATAATATTGTCTAATAGATACCATTGGGCAGGAAGAGCAAGTATTTAAATAAATCATTCGAAAAATTAATAAAAAAAATTATAAATTATTTAATATCATTAAGAAGTGTTTTACAATTTTGATAATTGACACTATTTATTAAAAATTATCTCTTCTTTAGTTATTTATTTGAAATATAAGTCATAGAACTTATTTAATTTTTTATTTATTTATTTCACCCAAAAAAAGAAGAAATATTTAGTTTATATTTAAGTTATTTAGCCTAGCTTTATTTAATTTTAAACTGATTAAGGCTAATCTAGGCTAGACCTATATATCAAAGTCTCAACTGCGACTAACTTCATTTTTTCAACAATTATTTTATATGGAATTTCTATTCTAATAGAACGTATTTCTAAAATATAATAAAAATATATTATATAAATAATAATATATTTGTATGTACATATGTAATCAGCTTTTTGAATTAGTTTTTCGTAAATATTTTAACATGATTTCTTTACAAAAATTAGCAGTCACAAGTTGAGAAATTTATCATAGTTCTAAGGTATGTATTTTAATATAATCCAATAAAAACTTTATTTGGTTTGGCTTACTTTTAAAATTGAAACCCGAATATATTTATATATTATAAAAAGTTTAAGAAAATCAGAAAACTCTCAATTGAATATCCAATTTTATTCATTGTTAGATAAAAAGTAAAATGTCTGGAACTTATCTTTGAAAAAAGGTACAACAATTTTTGCTTTATCACTTACCTTACTTTTCTGATCAGGTGTAACGTTATTTCTTTTCCATCTGAAATTAAAAAGAGAAGAAATTAAGTTAAACAATGATCAGACAAAAGTTTTACAAATTTGGTTAGATAACATTTTTATATTTTGTTGGTTTATATCTGTTATATTAACTCTTATTAATTTACTTGAAGGTTGTGCAATTTTGATCACAATTTTAATGTAGAAATGAAATTAAGAAACTCTTAAGTTCAACAAATAAATAAACTAAAGGTGTTACAATGTCAATTAAAAAACAAATTGTGTAAATATAAGTTAATCATATCTGATAATGATTTTTTCAAATTTATAGCCCAGAGAGCTTTGTCTCTCTTAATTATTATAATAATGAATTTACCTATAAGACAAAAACTAAATAGTAATCCATTTACTTCAAATTGAATTGAATCGATACTAACTAAATTTAATGTATGTACTTTATGGTTAATTTATCTATTTGAACATATTGTTATTTTCTTATAGGCTCAGCCCTGCCTTTCCAGCTAAGCCACACCCATATTTAAATGTGTTGTTGTTGTTGCTTCTTTTTTTTATTTGGTTTTTTTTTATTGGTGCTCTTCAGAAAATCAAGTCAAAATTTATAACACAAAACGCATCCGACAGCTTGTCAGTGGAAATGGCTATAAGTAACAATGCGCTTTTAAGCTAACAAGCGTACACCAGTGGCAAAAACGACCGTAAAGCCATTTGCATTAAAATTTATAGAGCATAAACTGAGCGTTTTTTGTTACGCTTTTTTTTTTTTTCTTCTTGTTTTGTTAATTTCATTTATTTCGTTCACCCCAAAGAGGGCCAGAATGTGAAAAAAAAGAACTGTTACAGTTTGACTATAAAATTACAAGTTCTTCATAAAAAAAAGGTCCTTTCTGTTGAGCAGGAATATGTCAGCATGTGATTTGAAAATAAGAGAAAAAAAAAATGTTAAAAAAATGCAAAAAGAAACGAAACAAATTTTAATATAAAAAGAGAGAAAAAAAACCTCGCCGGAAATTATGTGCGTGTGGAAGAAGAGCATAGAAAAGGAAAACCAGCCAGCGGACCTTCTGTATATACGCAGCAGCACATATTGCTGGTAATTCAGGGAGACTTTTATACCCTATAGCTACATATATATAAGGGTATACCAAACAGGAGTAAATTTATAGCAAATGTAGTAAAAAGGATGTACATATTTATAAGATGTTTAATAAAATATATCCTTGTTTTTTGATATATCAAATAAAGACTCTTTTATGTGGTCGTTTTTCATCTCATTAAATTCTTTTTGAATTGTATCAGAGAAAAATAACTTTAAGAGAAACTATGCTAAGTAAAGAAGGTTTAAAGTAAAGGCCGACTGATCGGTAGAGGGCGACACTGTAACATATTTGTTTTAGATTGCGGAAAATTCGAAAATATTCTCATCTAGTCAGTTCTTACAATTAATTTAATCTAGGGTATTACAAAGTCGTCGCTTTATAAAAACGTACGACATTTTTTCCTGTATTTTCTGTTGTTTTTTTTTCATTTTTGTTATATTTTTTTTTCTTTTTTGCCACACTATTTTAATTTTCCGAGTCTCTTTGGCTGTTGCGCCGAACAATTGAATTATTTTTATACGTGAAATCAACGAGGGGTGGGCCATTACCACCCCACGATGATGATCATCATCGCCACGGCATCGTGAAAAAAAAATATTTAGAAAAAAACCAAACAAAAAAAAAAAAATGAGTATAAAAAATGGAAATACAGAAAATTTGTAGCAAAAAGTTGTACGACGTGTCATTGTTGTTTTTTTTTTTTGCTTTTAGAATTTTTTATTATAATTTTTTTTGTGCTTTTTTTTTTTTTTTGGTGTTGTTACAAATTTTTAGACGACTTGATTGGAATGTCAGATAAAGTCAAATGGATTTCAGCGTAAATTAAGTTGCCCGCTTTGGAGGTCGGTGAAAATGGAAAAAGAAAAATTCTTCCAGCTGTCAGTGTAAAGTAAAGTTTCAGTCCCGCAATATCCCTTCCCTCTTATTCTCTTAGATTTCGTGGGAGATTGTTGGGGGAAAACTTTTTTTTAGAAGAAAATGAAAAAGCATTCATTTGAGAAGAGAATCTTTCGTGGAAAAACTTCTGGACAGCTGAACTGAATAAAATATAACCGAACCGAACCGAACTGAATAGTACAGGACAGGACAGAACAGATGATTATAATGATAATGGCAAAGGGTGAAGTGAAAGAAGTAAATTGCTTTGGACCCGGATCCGTAATAGGGATTGAGATTGTGTTTGGTACCGGTTAAACCGGTTTTAATTCATAATATTTTGGTATTTTTTTCAATGAAAAATAATTTCAATAAATATGATGGCAAAAGAAAAAAAAAAAAAAAACAAAACGGTAATCCTTATGGACCGCAGCTGCAGGCGGCGGCAAAAGAAGTTTTTACAAACATTTTTCAGGTAAAATTTCAATCAAGCAACATTTTTATTCTATTTTTTTTTGGGTGGAAAAGCATTTTTAAACAGATGAAAGGGTTACGATGGGATAGCAGCAACTAGAATTGGAACGATTATGCGGGGAAGGGTAAAAGGGGAAACTAGGGGCAGCGGTAGCTTGAAAAGACGTGCAGCATCCATCCATCCATCCATCCATCCTTGGTCCTTGGTCCTTGCCACATTGTGAGAACACAATCACCCTTTTATGGCGCGTTGACAAAACTGTAGCCCATGAGTGCCATAGTCCTGTTGTTATGTCCTGTGTATAGATTTGTGTATGTGTGTGTGTGTGTGTGTGTGTGTATGAAGTGACATTCATCTAATTTGAATATTCGTTGCTTTCGTTGTTTCCCACGATTTATGCTTTTCTTTCACTATATATTCCTTTTGCTCTTAACCCGCGTCAAACCTTGCCGCCGCACTCGAAATCCTTAACCTTATGCTAATGCAGTTGCCATAATTCTTATCCTCACGGTGGCTACAGGTCGACATCGTTTACCGTTTGCCATTTACCATTTACCTTATTCTTCACTCTCCTGGCTTCTGATTTTTTTTTTTAATTTATTCATGTTCATTGTATGGACTCTGTAATTGTTGAAAATTATTTACACGTTTTTAATTGGCATTCAAGTGGTTGGCAATCAAAGGCTGAATTCCAGCTGTTCGCTTAAAGGTTTTAACTCATTAGCATTGTCCAAGAATCATTTCAAATAGTTGCAAATTCCATTCAATAGGCAATTGCAATTGCCGTTGGAGCTTCTGGTTTTCGGTATCGGTTTTGGTTTCGGTTTCGGTTTGGGCAATATGGCCGCCCATAGACCGCAGAGTGTATCACTTGCAAATGCAAATGCAAATGCAAAAAAAAAAATAAAAGAATGAAAAAAAAAAATGGGAAAAAATGGGAAAAAAAAAGTAATTATGCCGACTAAGAGCTTCATCAGACATCCCATTATGATGCGGCCTGCACTCGACACACACACATACACTTTTACACACTCACACACACACACACATGTGCAGGAGAGAAACAAAAGCTGGCGGGCTACCTTTGTGTGTGCCCACAGGCCGCTGTTACCATTCCGGCCACATTTACTCCTCCTCCTTCAAGCTAGAGCCTCATCATAAATGTTTGCATATGAAGTGCTGTGGGCGGGTCTATGGGCTCATGGGTGGGTGTGGCATGCACTTGAGTTGAGGCATTGAAACAAAAAAAAAAAAGAAAAAAAAAACCTTGCGTCGGGATTAAAAATGCAGCGCATTGAATTCGCACAACTTCAACTCCTCGTACACCATTCCCGTAAAAAAAAAAAAAAAAAAACCGAGCAATTTCTACCGCCATCGCACATTTTGCAACAAATAATGATGCACTTGAAAAATGTTTTCGGAGTTTATGTGTGTGTGTGTGTGTTTGTAGAAAAAAAATCATTAAAAGCATCTCATTCTACACACACATACACACAATCTCTTTCACCCACAACCATCTAGAAGCGGAGAGAGAGAGAGAGAGCGCTTTATTAGAGCCAGAGACATTCTTCTTGCTGACATCCATGCCATTAATATTTCATTTAACGCTGCAATTGTCCCGAGAGCAATATGCCCCATCCGAGCGTGGCATCCACACTTACACCTCCATTCGCCCCTAAATAGCCTTAAAATGTTTAATTCATTTTATGCGATTTCATTCAGCGCCAGTTTTAATTATGAGCAAGGCAAGGCAACCAGTACCAGTAACCAGCATTAATAGAAGAAGGAGCAACTGGAATATCAGGACGAGCAACGAGAATGCCGCCTCGAGTGTATAGTCAGCCGCAGAAGGGAAAGGGGGAAGAAGATGGGGAGTTCATTGCAGAAGGAGGATGCCAGTCAACTGACTTGTGTAATTTGTGCATAAGTTTCATTTACTTTGGGGGCGACATAATCTTCAGTTGCTTACCCAGCCCAACGGGCTAATGCCAATGCCATTCTAGTTGTTTTTTTTTTTTTTTCTTGGCGTTGCTTGGCCTGTCCTGTCCTAGACTGGATGAAATAGGCATCATGCCATCTCACTCGAAAAAAAAAAAAGAAAAATTAAAATTGTCTCAATGGCCTCGACAGAGCTGTGATTATGCACTTGATGATGTGATGTGCATAGAGCTGAATTTTAATTACGAGTAAATATTTAAACCATTAAGCTCACTGGACAAGTGGGACGTCTATATGCGATGGCTACAAGTATATCATATATATTTATGGCTAAAAGTGCTCTTTAATGTAACAAATAATATACAAGAGGAGATGACAGAGCAGAGACAGAGAGAGAAAGAGAGCAGTTTGCCTATATGATCACGGGATCTTTCTTGAACAAGAGATTATATATCAAATGACAAAAGATTTTATTTCAATGAGAATATAAAAAATTTTAATTAATTTAAAAATAATTGATTAAAAGACTCACCTACAAAATATATAAAAGAACAATTCGTACTATTAAGAAAACATTTCCAATAAAAAATTTTTATGGAAAAATTCTTCAATATTATAAAAATCGTTTCTTTTCTTTACATTTTCTTGTTTATTTTTTTTTTTATTATTATTCTCGGTTTTGTGTTAAATACAAATTTCACAATTTCATAAGGTGCTTTAACTCAATCTCGAAAACTATAAACAGGGATTATTTCACATCATTTTAAAATTTAATCAGCAGCCGTGATATAAAATTTATGACTTAAGTCTTTAATTCATTCTATTGCCAAATGGCAGTAAAATAATAAACAAAATTCTGTAATTGATAAATTTATGATTCGTTTTTATGTTCAATACACAACTCTTTCAATTTGTAACAATAGAATTTATAAATTTTTAACAGACACTTGGAAGATTTGGCACCCAATTTTATGCCTTAAGTCTTCTCTTCTGTGAAAAACAATTTAAATAAAAATGTTTTAACAAATGAAAAAAACAAAAACAATCGCTATATAGAAAAAACTTTACAGAGTTATAAAAAAATAATAAATTTGTATAAATATATACATGCATATATTTTAGTTATAATTATCTTGTCGCATTTTTTTCTATTTGAAAGAAAATAATATTTAGAGAAAATAATTTTTAGATAAATTATTACTTAATAATAGAAATATATAAATAACTGATTTTTTTATTTAACCGATTTTTATTACTGATAATTAGTAAGATATAAAATGTTTATAATTATCTTTATTTTTTTAAGATCAAGGCAATCCTTTGAAAAGATATCGCATAGTTCAAAGTTTTTTTTTTGTATCTTTGCTTATTCAAAAATATGTGAGAAGCATTTTAAAAGAATAATAATATAAGAAAAGTGAAATCTTTTTGTCTTTTTAGTGTGAAATAGCTGAACTTTTATTTTTACATAAACTGATTCATTTAAATAACTTAAGGTGGGAAATATTTCAAGAAGATTTTATTTTTGGTTTAAAAATTTATTTAGTATCTGAAAAATGTATTTTTCAATTTACCGAAATAAAGTCCAAGAGAAGTTGAAATGTCATTTTTTGTTTCGGAACACTTTCTTTTAAATTTGAAATTTTTCACATGTGTTTATCAACTTATTGGTATGAATTTAAAATTTTATTAAAAATGTAATGCAAAGTGTTGTTTTAAGCAATTTGTTTAAAATGTAAGTGAAATTTTTTTTCTCATTGTCCTAAACATATTTTTATTTTAAATTCTATAGTAGAAAAAATAGAACAATGAAAAATATTTTGTTCGCTAATTTCCGATAACCACAGATACTTGGGGGTTGCAACGTCCAAATCGAAAAAGCTAACTTTACTCAAGTGCAGTGCTGCCATTTTGTTGAACAAAGTATTGTTCCGTAAAGATTTGAACGTCTATTTTGACAAGTATTTAAAAAAATTTCAATAGATGCATTTAATTTTTTTTAAACAAGTTTTATAATTATTTAATTAATTAAAAGGGGAACTGCAAACTACCTCAGATTATCTTTCAATTATTAACTAAATGTGATCTAAAATTTTGTAAGACTAATTGGACTTATTGGCAATGCTAAATTGTTAAATTGCATAATGCTTTAAATCAAATTGTAACGAAAAACCTAATTAGTCGAGGCAATTTGGTTTTTCTGTTTTTTTGGTTTTTGTTTGCAATTTGTAATTTTTTTTATTTCATTTATTTTTTGTTCTTGTGTGGCTTAATGCAATTTGTTTTTGAATTATCTGATTAATGCAGGAAACAAAAAGCTTTACATAATAATATTAATTGCAAAGTTTTTGGTTCCTGGGCATCAATTAAAAGTTTCAACAACATCCATCAAGCCACTTCACTGAGTGTCGATAACAGTCGCTGCGAAAAGTATGTGTGCATTTGTAATAAATAAAGTAGAAAATGCATATATATTGTATATATATATATATTTCTATAAAATAAAAATGAATAAAAAAAGAAAAATCAGCAATCGATCGATTTTAATGAAAAGAAGCTGGAATATAACACACACACCCGCACACCCACATAGTGAGAGGGAGAGGGAAACTTTTCAACAAAGCTATAAAAACAAAATGTCGGAATATACAAAATGGAAAAAATAATTTCATTTTTATGTTGCTTGGTATTTGCTTGATGTGGGCAGATGTATGGGTATAGTAATGTGGCGAGGGGGAGTAGGGGGGGGGGGGGTTATGCTATTACAATTGTTGCTGTTGCTGCCTGCCTGCTGATTATGTGTATTTGCATGCTAAAGCAGTTGCCATTGCCCCATGTCCTGCGGTCGTTCTGGCTCTTTGCCTCGTGTCTGCTGTTGCCTTGTTGGAGTGTGTCGCCTCTTGAAAGTAATAGCCAAAACGAATAGCAACTTCACCCATCATCCACTCGCGACACATCCTCCTCCCCCCACCTTCTTTGTCTCACTCTCTCTCTTTCTTTCTCTCCCATTCCCAATCCAAATTGCAATACCTACTCCACTGGCGCCCCTTGTCTCCACGTTGTTAATGTAATTTCCATAAAACATTTTGTTACTTATTTATCTTAATTAAAATAAATTTACATTTTTCTAATTTAAGAGAGCGACGGCAAGAGAAATAGCAACAGCAACGGCAACAGCAACGTCGCGACAGCAGCAACATCAACGACGACGACTAGTCAGGCGTGTCTATCCCCCACTCCCTACCCACTTCCTCATCCCCCCCCCATCTCTTTTGGCTGTCTCACCCGCAGCAAGGAGCAACTTGTCGGGCATTAGAGAGCGACATTTTCTTAACAAGCCAAAAGGACATTTGCTGCCCCCAATGGAGGGAGAAATGACGACAAGCAGAAGAACTAAAGCAATGCTGTGGATGGCGACTCCCGGCACAAAGGTTGAATTGAAATACAACAACAAGGACATTGGCAGAAAAAAAAGAAGAAAAAAAAAGCAGCAATAACAACAATAAAAGAAGAACGAAGCAACAGAAAAAAAGCAGAGAGAGAGTGAGAGACAAAAAAAAAAAAAGATAGAAAAAAAAACTGTACGTAATGGAAAGTTGCCTCCATTCGCTGCTTGGATCTCATTAGCGTTGCCAAGGAGAAACAAATGAAGCAGCAGGGCAAAGTGGCGAAACGAATGGGAGGGAAGTCCTGTCCATCTTTCAAGGCAACGGCAACGATGTTGTTTTTGTCCATTCCTTGGACAGGAGAATGTTAAAAAGGAATGAAAGATGGGGGACCTGTCCAGCCTGTGAAGACAGGATATAACAAGAAAAAAAAATAAAAATAAATAAAATAAAAGCAAAGACAGGACATCAAGTTGGTTAGCCGACTTTGAGATACCAATTAAGACCAGTTAACAATTGGGAATTATCGCTATATAATGGCTAAAGAGTTTATTAATTATCCTAGATTGTTGTTAAAGGGGGATCTTCTCTCCTTCTCCCTTTTCCTCATCCTTTTTCACTCTTTTGCTTTCTTGTTGCACTTGAGGAACTTTATAAAAATTAATCAAATAATTTAAAACTAATTATAATTATTCCATCAGAAAGAAAGAAGATCCAGCTATATATTCCATTTATATATGTAAATGGTAATGGATATATCTATGTATATACCCATTAAAATTCTAGAGCTAGAGGGTATGACAACGCATAAAATTAAAAGCTGATGAGCAAAATTGTTGAACAAAATAAAAAGATTGCGCATATTTACGTAGTTTGTTGCCAGCCAGTTTGGGCCAAGATTTTTCAATAAAAGCCAAACGAGAAATGAAAAATGTTTGCCCTGACAAGAAGTGACAGGAAATATGAGCAGCCAGTGATGGGTGTGGGTGAGGGAGAGGGTGAGGGAGAGGGTGAGGGTGAGGGAGAGGGAAGCCTGTCTTGATAATTGGGTATTGAATTTACACTGAAAAAAAAAGAAATACCAACCTTTAGAGCTCATTAATCGACAAAAAAAGGACAAAAAAATTAGGTACAGTTGCCTCGCCATGAAAAAATTTCAACCATCATCAAATTGGCCTAGACAAATCAAAAATCAATACGACCAACGCCATTTTGTGTGCAAAAAAAAAAAAAATAGAAAAATAAAGGCATCAAATGAAACCAATACAAAACCATAAATATGTATGTGTGTGTGTGTGTGTGTGTGTAGAAAAGTTAGAAAAAAAAAGAAAAAAAAAAGAAATACCCGCCCGCAACGGCGAAACATTATGCCAAAGAAGTTCAAGTCAAAGCAGGATGATGAGGAGGAGGAGGAGTCAAGCCAGTCGAGCGAACCAAAAAGAGAAAGAGCCAGAAGGAGAGAATGAGAGAGGGAGAATTGAAAAAAAAAGTAAAGAAAATAAAAATAAATTCAAAGCAAACGAGACTAAAATTATAAAAATTGCCCTCCTGGTGGTGCCTGACATAGCCGAGAGTGCGCTCTGTTGATGAGGACCGATGGACGAGGCGAGACGAACGCGATTCCAATACGGGACATCAACGTCGTCGTCCATGGGGGTGGCAACGCGCTCTATGCAGGGGCATGGGCACAAGGACCAAAGGCACAGGCACAGGCACAGGAAACTCATGAAAGAGAACTGAATGACCGGGGTGAGGATGGTACATAATGTGACTGTGGCCCATACCCTGCCATCAGTTTGCTTCACTACTCTTCTTCCACTCCCACTCCCACTTCCTCTCTCTCTCTCTCTCTCTCTCTCTCACTCTCTCTCACTTTCTCACTCAAGCTTTTAGTATAATTCTCTCTCTATTTCTCTCATTCACTGTATATGTATGTATATGGAGAAGTTTATGTACATTGGGAAGGACTCAGACTCACTTTTTTTCTTTTTTACATAGCCATGGTCCTGCCATGGCCCGCAGCGTCAATGGACCAAAATAATAACGACTAACGGCCTGTTAAGGGAAAATGCAGCAAGCCATGGATGGATGGATGGATTGGGTGGTTTGAGTTTGCTTTTACTTTGGTGGTTGGGTGATAAACATAGAAAGGTAGTGGGAGTGGGTGAGAGAGAGAGAGAGAGAGAGAGAGAGAAATGGGGGAGTTGGATGGCCAAGGTTTTTTTTAAGTGGTCGCGCGTGACGTGCTGAGCGATAGCAGCAGCGGTTGCCAAAGGGAAAGAAACGAAGAGCTCGTGCTGACGTGGTATTTGCCAGCTCCGACTCCGATCGTTTGACACCCAACCCACCCACTGCTGCATCATTCTTTCTCTCTGCCTGGGAATGAATATTCTTTTTTTTTTTTTTTTTTTCTTTTTTCCACTTATTTGTACACAAAACTCTTGTTACTAGCTGCCATTATGATTTTGAAAAGCCATTGCTGGCTGTTGCCTGTTGGATGTTGCCTGTTGGATGATGATGATGATGATGATGCTGCTGCCATTGCTGTTTTGCCTTTGCTTTTTGCTTTTCTTTCTGCTTTCTGTACTTTGCTTAATTTTCTTTTTTTTCTTCTGTTGCCTGTCGCTCATTGAAAAACTGTGAAATTTTATAATAAGCATTTTTTTTGTTGTTTTTTTTTTTTTGCCGTTGCCAGATTATTGTCGATGATTGTGATTGCGTTTTATGTTGTTCCTTTTATTACCACCACCATGCCCAGAAACCAGTTTCCAGATCCCAATGAGAGGTTAGGGTGGCACATTGGGGCCATTGGGGGTCGATGTTTTTTTCTTTTCCACCATTTATATACATATATATATATATACATATATATATGATTTTTTTTTCTTGATTTTTATTCTTTCTTTTCTCCTTGTTATTGGTGCTGTAATATTCCTTTTGAAAAATGTTTTGCCTTGTGTGCCCCACACCGCACCGCACCACACCGATGCTTCAGTTTTTCTAGGCTTTCTTTCTTTATTCTCGACTTGTTGTTTTTGACTGGCATTTCGTTTGTGCTCGGCCAGGCGCTATTGGTTTCAATTTAAGCTTATTAATTTTTAAATGCGATTTTTAATTAAATATTCTCAAAGCGTGTCGAGGGCGTCATTAAGTTTGATGCCTTCGAATTGAACAATTGGTTAGAGCGCAAAAATCTTGAAATGTCCAACAAAAACAGGAATAGAAGTAGCAAAAGGAGCCAGTAAGTTAGTATTTATTTTTCTTTTTTTAAAGAATGGTGGGAATATAAAAGATTTATATTGGTTAGAAAACTTACTGAATTTAATTGATTTATGCGAAAATTATTCTTAAATCTTGCAAGTTTAGACAAAACTATTACCAGAGAATTACAAAGTTATTCATAATTATTGAGGAATTATTTAGATATTCTATACGATTAGAGAAAAAGATAACCCTTAAAAAAATATTGAAATAATTTAACAAATGTTCTAATAATAATTTGTAAATTTGAAAGCTATGAATGAGCATATTTGAAGGGTTCTAAAAGACATCTACAACAATATTGAAAGATTTTTAGAAAAATAATTAATAAATAAAATAAAGTTTGTTTGAATCGATTAAGTATTAGTTGAATGTTTTCTTAATCAAATTAACACCAAATTAAAGTTGGTGATTATGAAATTTAATGTACCTCAACATTTTTGTTTTAACATTATCATTTAATATTTTAATTTAAATTTTACGATTTGCTGTTTTTTAGACTAAAAGAATTGGTTTAGTCTATAGCACTCGACTATAAGAATATATTATCTATAATTCACAATTTTTATATGAAATATATAATCTAATCTTTTAATTTAAAAACAGTTACGCGTGTTAATAGGATTAAATTCATGTATAAGTTTGTTTCAATTATTCTTAAATATATGTGTAATAAAAATAAAAAAAATTGCCGAACATTTACTTAATATTCAAAAGTGTAGCAATGTCTCAAAACTTTAGTTGGTTGAATTATATGTCTCCTTTCAGATGTGATTTTAAAGAGATTTTTCCTTCCATATTTAGAAATATAAGTTTATAAATAAATATAGTGCACATAGAGAGGATTTATAAACTGCAATAAACTTGCAAAGAAACCTTACTAGAAACGATTAGTCCCAGGTCAGATAGAGCTTAATTTAATATTTATTATCTAAAAGTATAAAAAAAGAAAAGTTGGCTTAATTTTTATTAGTTCTATTTGGAGTTCTACCAATTTTGATAATTAGCGATCAGAATTTAAGACTGATATTTATTCTATTACTAAGAGATAATATGTTGAATCATTTGTTTAAATAGTTCCCAAAAGTATACAAAGAATCAAACCAACTAAAAAGTTGTTCTTATGAATTATTAAATTTAACAGGAAAGTGAATTCAATTGTCCTTGTAGGTGGTTCTCAGCAATGCGAAAAACTGATACGACATACTTATAACCTGAAAAAACTCCGTTAAATATTTTATGACCATGAAAAATTGTTTGTCATCTGCTCACCTTCATATAGGTTACTAAAGAAATGGGTGGAAATGTCGGTGGCTTTATGGCAGCAGGTTTCTGACTTCGCATAATCAATAATTGTAATATTTTGCGATAAGTTTTGTCGCATTGAAACCATTTTTGATTATAGGCTGAATCTCCCACCCGCAAACTCTGTCCCAGAGAGAGAGAAAGAGAAAAACAGACAGTATGACCAGCTAATAAAAGAAATTATCTTAATCTTACCGCTGCAATTAACTCATCTCCATAGTAGCAAACCAAGAATACCTGAACCATTGAAGTCATAAGAAAAATGCAATATATTAAAATCACTTCCAGTGTTGATTCAGTCACTTGAAATGCAATAAAACAAATTTGCATGGATGCCATTAGAAAGTTTAATAGCAATGAGAAGCTGTATAGATTATTCACATGATCACATAAACTGGAAATAGATATAGAGAGAAATTATTCCTAATTGGAATTAAGAGCTCTTTTATTAAAAAAAACTCACGTAAGACACTTGGTGTGATAGCGTATCATTGAGATTAGAAAATTAATGTTCTCTTTTTCAGCATGTTTACCCGGAATGCAGGGATGTGACTCCAATCGCATTGAAATGTAATTAAAATGCATGCACAATTGCGTTATGACGACAACCAGAAGTAAATCGGCACATAGAAATGCAATGCCAGCTAAATATGCCCCATGGGCAATATCCCAGTAAACAATCCAATAGATTATATTATTTTTAGTTGCATCGAACGGAAACCAAATGAGGAAACCAAAATTACGATCAAATTTCTCATAGCCAAGAAAATTGAATTTAACCGTCGCTTTGATGGCCGGATAAAATGAAAATGTTGTCGTATAGGCCAAACATAGAAAAGTGAAAATATTAATGACCCTCTTCATTGTACGCTCAAATTCACTCATTTTGTATTCACGTTGCATTTCCAATGTCTTTGGATGCATCTCCTCCAGTTCGTTTAATAATTCAATTAGTAATCTCCTTTGGACAACCATTGCCGCCTGTTTAAAATCCGCAACCAATGAAAAACCAATGCATGGAGCCACTGCAATGGCCATACGTATTGTCTCAAAATCCTGCAGTGATTTATAAAAGAATACCAATTCACCAATTACCAATAGATTGAAATTGATAAAACCAGCATATAGATAAATCCTTAGGAAAAGTGATCTCAATTTATTTTTTGAACGATGGGCATAGATATCTTCGCCAATGCTTCGATAGAATAGGACAGGCATCCTCATCATATTCTCAAAGGTTCGCGGTGTTTCCACCAAAGACTTATTCATATTGTTTATTACTCTAATCAAATGGCTTAAATAACTGTATGAAGTTGCCATCAAAAAATAGTTGGCTTTTATAGTCCATTTGGGACAGTAGACATTTTGATTTTTTTTTTTTTTGGGCGTGGCTGTGAAGTTTTTGTGCCTCATCATGAATGCGCCTTGAAAAGTGTTGATAATTGTGCTTAAACTTTTGAAACTTCTCAAACCAATGTTTAAGTGATGGACTGTCAATGTAATTAGCTATTAGAGCTGTAAAGTTTCTCACCTGCAACTCTTAAGGCAGGTGCTAATCTTCACATAGACCTAAGGGCTAAATTGTGTTCAACGGTGACAGAGGGAAAGTAATGATTGGTTAGAGTGGTTAGCCGACCTTCACTGACCGCTAATCATCGTGATGAATTGCAAAAAAAAAAAAAAAAAAAAAAATAAAAAGCAAAGAGCAAAGAGCAAAAAACGAAATGGCAGAAAATTATAAAATTTTTGTCACAGTAAAACGTGCCTTAAAATCAATTCTAATGGTAGAAGGAGAAGGTAAGCTCGAGTGCCAATGAATGGGATATTCTAGACCAGACGCCAGTCCACATTCACATTCACATTCACATTCATATCTACATCATTCAGTTTGTTGCCGAATGATTCTTTTCTTTCATTATGAATGTGTTGAATGAAATGAAAATAATTTTTCTTGTTATCCTGCCTCTTCGGGCACAAATTGAGCAGAAAATAACTAATAAAGTCGGACGTGGACTTTGCTTGGCATGAAATAAAACGCAAAGAGGCGGCAAAAAAAAAAAAAAGGCTGGCCAGATTACATTGGAGCCTGGGTCTCTGGTGTGAAGTGATGTGGAGTGGTGTGGAGTGGAGTGAAGTAGAGTGGAGTTAAGTCACGGCCCATTAGCAAAGCACAAGGAGAAGCCAAAGGCATCTCGGGGCACGTGCAAAATGGCAGCTCAAATTGAAATGGTGCTGCCACAATGGGTAATTTTCATTTCAATTTTCACAGTTCTGTGAGGCATGGTATGGCTCCTTGCTTTTACCTTCAACTCGCCCCATTCCCTTATCCTCAATACGGACAATTTTTTGCTCATTTGCAGTTTGCATTTGGGAATTGAACTTGTGCCCGAAGCAAAGGATAAGGATAAGGACGATGACGTTGATTTTTTCCCCCTTCTTTTCTTGGTTTCAATTTTTTTTTATTTTACGTGTTCTGTTCGCTGTTCTCAAACTTTTGGCCGGCAGCTGCGTGTGGCAAACAAAAGTTTTCAATGTAGAAAATGTTTTGCAACATATTGAAAACTCTTGCCGTTCTTTTAGATGAGATGAGCTATTGATGATGCCAGGTCGATCCCATTAACATCATCTCCACCGTTCATATACAACATGTAGATATATTCGCATATATGTATTTGTATAGGGAGCTCGTCATTGTAAAAATTTTTCAACATTTTTTCTTTTATTTTTGTTGAACAAATTTTTTTTTTTTTTTTTTATCAATTTTTTCAATTGCAAGTTTCGATTAATTAGCACAGCTGCCAGAAAAACAACAGCAACAGCAAAAAAAAAAAAGAAGAGAAACTCCATCACAAACACACTCTCACATACACATAGACTCACACACATATCCTGTTTATATGAACAGGGATGAGAGTGGCTCAACCCAATGGCAAAAACAATTTTTAACTCAACTCAGAGCATATTTACTCCTGCGATGTTTTATGAGTGGCATTTCCCCTTCCTTTTTAGGGGTAAAAATGAGTTTGAGTTTATTTTCCGTTTGAGTTAAACTCATTGCGATGTTTCTTCTATGTTTGGCTATGTTCTCTGCATAATAGAAAGGGGCACATTTCCATGTTTCTATATTCTGAGTGAGAAACTGTTTAACTTCAATATTTTCTATGTTTCAGTTTTAGGTGGCGCCACAGTGCACATTTACATTAGTTTATAACGTTAGCGTACTCTTTGCTGAGGCCGCCACAGGACTAGATCTGGGAACAGTTTCTAAGGAAAAGCTTTCATCACTGATTGTTATAAAATAAAGCTTTCAAAACTCACAAGGACGAATCCCAATAGGAGGAGGTGGTCGCAATTTTGGTTAATTTCAAGCACAGCATGGTAAGAATCTTGAATTTGACTCTAGGACTTCCCTTTAGTTAAAAAAAGAAACATTATGTTAGGTTGATCAACATGGTGGTGGAAAGGAATTCATCTTAAAAGGGGTAGAGGGCCACAAATTTAGAAGTTTATATCGCCTGAATAACTATATAATAATATTAATAACTATATAATAATAATTATAATATTTAATCTTACCATGCAAGTAAGTTAAAGTAAAAAGTATATGAATATTGTTTGATTATTTGTAAATAAAATTTTTGGACTTTAACAGATTTTATTAATCATTATTTCAGCTCAAGCCTTATTTTAAAAGAACTTTTCCCAAAATGGGAAAAAATAATTGAAATTAAAAAACTTTAATTTTTAAGTTTAAAATTTGAAAAAAAAATTTTTTTTTTGCACTTTATAAAAATTTTATTGTAATTGTTGTATTTAAAAGATATATTCCGCAATCATTTTTCAAAGGAGTTCTCAATATATTTATTTGTTTTAAGTTAAAATAAAATCGATCTTGTAAATATTTCCTTGTGAAATGATTGTAATTGGTTCAGATGGGAGTAGACTTATTTTATTGGTATATCCCATTTGAATTGTAAACTTATTATTAACAAAATTTGCATTTTCTTTTACCTGAATTATAATTATAATTAAATCATATATTTTATTATCTATGGATCCTTGAGTTAGATGATTATAATTACTGTTTCAGTTTTGTAGCTTTTAAAAATTTGATTGGAATTTGATTTGATCCTGTCAAAAAAATTGATAACTACTAAAAAGAGAAAAAGCAATAGGAAGATAGTTTTTAAAATATACTTGTAACAAAACAAAAGAAAAGAAGTTGAATTGCGCAATTGATATTTTAAAATGATATTAAACGGAAATACGATAATTTAAATTGATTTTATTGCTGTAAGTGTAATACATACATACATATACATGTAAAGATTTTCATCGATGTCGGATTCAGTACTATTTTTTATAAATATTTATGTAACTCTTATTATTTTTAAATTTTAAATTTTATCTTATTAAGCATTATTCTTTGAATGATAGTTTTTTTTTTTTGTAAATCAAACTAAATATTCTTTTAATGGAATTCTAAAATGCTTTAATGAGAATGATGAAACTTTAATTGCGCTTTCATATACATATATAGTAAGATTATATCCATCGTCTGGTTGCATTTAATTTCAAAGTGAAAAGCTCGACAATAAACTATTTATGCGCCTTCTTTCCCCTTTTTTTTTTTTGTTTTTTGTAATTTCTTTTTTTCTTATATATATTTTGTTTTGTTGCATTTTGAAGAGCTGCACTTAAGCGTAGATTTTAATTACTTTCCGGCCGACTGGAATCGGAAGGCGACACACACACACACACAGATATAGAGTGGGAGAGGGATGCAGGAGCTTGAATCCTTTGCCAACATTTAGAGAATGGAATGCATTTATCTGACGGACGAGAATCTCAGAGGCTGCTATTTGAATTAGCCGCTGCTTTTGTCATATGCCATGGGAGTGGGACAAGCGAGAAAGGCAAAAAAAAAAATCACAAAAAACAAAAAACGAGATTGTAGACGACGTTCGCCTCAAGTGCAGGGCATTATGTATTCATGGCGAAAGCTAAAAAGAAAAGCTACACACACACCCACGCACTCACATACCCATATAGTATGCATATGTATGAAAGGGATGGGATAGGGGGGGAGGTAGCGAAAAAACTCACAAAAAAAATAAAAAATGGAAAGGAAAAGCAAGAGAAATGCTGGGCAAGTGCACTTAGCAGCTTGTAGACGCCCCAGTTGACATTGCCAACACACACACACACACACACATATATACTTGTGTGCCACTTGGGGGTTGTTTTCTTTTAGCCATAAAAAATTCGCACATGAGCATACGAGACAATGGCGTGGCATGCATTAAGAGGCAGGAGAAACAGCAGCAATTCGAAGTGGTTGTTGCTCGCACCCCGGCTGCAATTTTCAAATGGCCTAAACGCTCAAGGCGCTACCGCTACCACTGCCATTCCCTTTGCAATTATACCAACAACAACTGCAATAGCAACAGCAACAGCAACGGGCCAACGATGATGACGACAACGACAACAACATGTCCATGTCCTGGACGACCCTTTGTTATAACCCCACCCAGATCCTCAGTTCTCTTACTTCTCTACCTTCTTTTTCTTTTCTTGTTTCTTTTTATTTTTTTTTCTTCTGTTGTAATCACAAACATGTAACAAAAGCCAAAACAGGCTCAAGTTAATGACTTGGCAACATGTTAAGGAAACGAAAGGAAAAAGGAGAACTTGGCCTAGCATTTGATGCAGATGCACCTGCACAAGTCAAAGCCAGTTGACTGCGTTTTATTGCATCCTGTCACAGCAGCAGCAGCAGCAGCAGCAGCAGCAGCAGCAGCAGCAGCAGCAGCAGCAGCAGCAGCAGCAACAGCAATAGCAACAGCAACATCAGCAACAGTAGCAGCAGTTGCTGTTATGTGGCCAAACAATGAGGCTTTTGTCTAGGTTTGTCTATGCAGCAGCAGGAGCAGCTGTTTCTACCCCAAATATAATGGTAGGGGGGTGCAATCCATCTTAGTCCAACTTGATGGCTTTGGCTAATTGAGCCAAGGTAGAGTTAGCAACAGTAATATCAAATATCAATCCAAACAAATTTGTCAAAAGAAATGCATTGTTTCAAGCGAAATGTTTACCATATGGAACATCAGCAATATATTTGGCCAACTGTAATTCTTGTCTCATCTCTGTGGCCGAGGTGGCCGGCCTGTCACGCATGCGCCGTCGTTGTCACCCGTCCAGGCCATGTCAACACTTTGGCTGTCGCGTCCAACCATTTTTGGGCAAATCGCTTGCTCAAAGAAATCAAAATCCCGTTACAAAGCACGCGGCCTAAAGAGTTGTCATGCGACGAAGTTGTCCGCGGCGGACCACCGCTGGAGTTTCATCTGTGGCGTGTTGTCGTCTGCAAATTGTTCGCGTCGCTATTATCCAGGGGCATCAATCTCCAAGCAATTGACAGGCCAACAGCAGCAGCACCCCTCTCTCTCTCTCTCTTTCTGTCTATCTCTCTCTGACTGCTCCACTCCCCACCGTTTTATCACTCCCCCTACTAAAGTCGTTGTCGTCGTCGTCTTTGGCAGCCTTTTTATGGCAAGACGAAATTATTTACTCAGTAGTTGCTATTGCTGCCGCCACCGCAGTGCAATTGTCATCGCGGGAATTGGCCAGCAACATCAGCAACAGCAGCAGCAGCAGCAGCATCGCCTCCTTGGTCATCCCCTCTCTGGTTATATGGCAATTTGATTTGTTGGCAGTTTTTCTGTAAATTGCAGCAAGTCTGCCTTTTGTCTTGCCTGCTGCTTAATTTAATTTGTATTTCGGCCTCTCTGAATTTATGGCTAGTTGGCAGATTTTTTTTTTTTCGTCTTCTGTGTTTTTTCTTTTTCTTTTCTTGTTTTTTTTTTTTTGTTTTTTTTTTTTACACTGATTGACGGCAAAACTGTTTGGCAGTTGCCTGCCAGTTTGGTCAACCCAATTTTGGAGTGGGGGAGTCAGTCTTGTCGCTTATTTTATTTTTTTTCTCCTCTTTTTGTTGTTTTTGATTTGGCGGCTGTTGCATTTTCTAGTCAATTTATGGAGTCTCAGAAGTGACAGGACAAATGAAAATCCCACAAGTAAATGATGAAAAAAACTTGAAATAATTCACATATGTGACTCAACTAGTACATGAAATCTTATTCTTTAGTTGGACTTCAATTGATTTTTCATCAACCAAAGAAGTGACTTTAAGCCGATTTTGCGGTTATAACTTTTTTTTTTTTTTAAGCCCTATAACAAAAGGCAAATCTGTTTCACTGTATGCATAAATCTATAAAGAAATGGTTGCCGAAGTTGACACACACTTTGCAAATTAATTTTAATTTAAAACCTTTAAGTTGATGCCGCTGTGTTAATTAATAAATTTCTTTCATTTGATTTTCAAATTAATTATTTAATATCTGTAGCCCAAGAAGATTCACTTGCCAAGTCACTTATTTATATTTTATTATACTATTTTTATTTATTTTAAGAAGATGGTCAAGTAAATTAATTTGTAAACCTACTAAAATATAGATCACTGGATAATATTTTGATTTCAGTTTTAATATAATAGAGTGAGTTTAAAAAAGTTTAAGGAGTTTTTATTTAACCAATTCTTGCATATATATATATGTACATATGTATATTGAATTTATAATAATGAAATTATTTATAATGGAATGGATAAGAAATGTATAAAGGATTTTTTTAGTAACAGAAACAGAACATATATTTTAATGTATGATGACAACTTTCATAAGAAGAAAATTTTTGTCTGCATTAATAGCATAGAAATATTCTTTTTCTTGAATTTTTTTTGAATATCTTTTACTTTAATCTCATTATATTAAATACCATCTAACCAAACTTCTAAGCGATCTTCGATATACATTTGTAGAATATAGACAAACCCTCAATCTTCTTCTATGTAAAGAAAATCGAATTAATAAAATTCAATAATATAATTGAAAAAAAATCGATAAAATTTCATGTTAAAAGTTTAACAAATAGAGTAAAATTTTATTTTTGTTCATCAATATAAAAAAAATTGATATTAATATTGATTTGGATTTCGGCTAACTAATTTTCGATTTGTGCTTTGATATGTATCCTATATAATTGAACAAATCAGTTTAGAAATCAAATTAGAAATCAATCAATGTACAGTTGCTATATACATACATATGTACATATATTTTTTAGTTGTTTCCGTTATTTTGTAGTTCAATAGGAATGCTCTATGCTCAACCTTTTTGATGGTCTAAGAGAATGAATATACCCACTTATGGAAGGTAACAAGCATTCCTCCACCTCTTACCCCTTTTCGGTTCTCTAGCACTCCATTGAGATGAAAGGGACTCACTGTTGTATTGCCTTGCATTTCTGTTGCTTTTGACGCGGTTTTTCACCAACACAGTTTTTCTTTTTTTACCTCCAACAGTTTTTTGTGTTTCGCATATATATATTTTTTTATTCGGCAATAAACAAAAAAGCTTGAAAAAAAAGCAAAACTTTTGCCATTTTTAATTACAACTCTCTGAAAAGCGCCAAAAAAAATGTAAAAAAAAAGAAATCGCAGTTTGCTTTAATTACCGCACAAGAGAGGAAGGGAGAGGAAGAGGTTTTGAAAGGGAAATGGGGAAAAGCGAAAAAGCAAAATGTAAAATGTGGGTGAGATGAAGAGTTTATTTTTTTTTGTTGGCGCTGATGAGGCGCACTTTGATGAAAGAATTGCAGCGGCGATGAGGACGACGCAATTATGGCAACATAAAAATAAAGAAATGCAAAAAAAAAAGAAAAAATATATAAAATACTTGTACTCAGTACTTGTACTTCAAGGTACACGCCAACAGCAGCGGCAATAGCAACTCCATTTTACCACTGGCCCTCGAGCTCTTGGTTGGTTGCTCGGCAAGTGGAAATGCATTGAAGCGTGCCACCACCAACAACAACAGCGCAACTTGCTGCACTTTAACTTTGGCGCAAAAAAAAAAAAAAAAAAATTAAAACACATACATATTCGTATTCATTCATACATATATTATATTTATGTGTATGTATATATGTATGTATACTTCGCATGGCCGCTGCCACGCCTTTTCCCGCACTAGCCAAATGAAATGTTTTCTTTAATTTTGCCGCAAAAAATAAAAATAAAAATACAGAAAAGTGGAAAAAGAAAGAAAAGGAGGAAAACGCTTCGCGGTTTTAATTAAAAGATGGCCGGGGTAAATAAAGCAAACCGAAGGCCCAATACCAATGCGACAGAGATAAATAGATGGCTAGACATTCATCATCATCTTGGCCATAAGACCCGAAGGGGGATAACTTATAATTATGCTGACAAGATTCTTTTTTTTTTTTTTTGTTTCTTTTTCTGTTTTTTATTCCCTACCATTGCTGCTGCCGCTTCAATGCCAAATGCAATGGAAATGTCATTAATATTGCGCCCATTAAAATCGACGCCAAGCGGAAATATCCCAGTGGGACTACTCTGGATGGGCTATATGGCAATTGGTAAAGGAATTGAAGGCATTGCATTTTCAATGGGCTTCATTAGTGTGGTTTATGTTCAAACTGTTGTTTGTTGCTGCTGCTGTTGTTGTTGTTGTTGTTGTTAGCAATGCATAGATACAATTACAAGTGGATAGATATCTCATAGATATTGAATCATTGTGAGTATACAATTGGAAAAAATTAGTAACCAAGTTGCCACTGAAGTGGGCTTTCATTCAATAGATACTCAGCCCATGATGATGATGATGATGATAATGATGACGATAGCTACCAACTGAAGTGGCCAGAATAGTTGGCAAATGAATGAAGAAAAAAAAAATAAATAAAAATTGCAAAAGTGAGTTGAAAGAGGCTTTTCAACTTTAATGAATAGAAATTTGACCAATTTCATTAAAAAATATTTCATCATATTTGAGATTATTTATTATTTTCAACTGAAAAGTTATATACACAATTAAGTTTACTTTGTTTTTTTAGGTTGTCCAACAGCTATTAATAATATTAAAAGTTTATTAAATTTACATTTAATAAACTGATTAAGGTTCCAAGAAAAGAACTCTTTTTATATTTAGGTACATGTAAAAAAAAGGCGCTTAAATCTTTTTTGCAATTTTTGTTCCTTTGTTTCTTCGTATTGTAAAGTGCATTCAATTCTTAATCAGAATCAATAGATTAATGAAAACATTTTCGAAACTATTTTAACAAATATTAGGAATATGCAAAGTTGTCATATGAAAACATTTAAAATAATTCCAAAGGTTCCAAAACAATTTATATTTATAATTATCACGTCGAAGGCTTTAGCAGCTAATGCTCGGTAAAATATTAAATAATTGATAGGTAAAAAAAATAGGTGAAACCCTTTTACTCATTAAGATAATTAAGTAATAGCTACATTTACTGATCAATTTTGATAAATTATTGTTATAGGTAGGTGAAACTTTATTAACAACTTTGGCATATTATCCATATTAGTCCAGGAAATAGTTTTTGTTTTTTGTTCTAATTTCTTTTATGGTAAAAAATGAATTCATTTTCAGTTACGTTTCCAATATATTAATGCTACATAAACTCATCTTAAGGTTTGTTTGTTAAATTAAGTTTTTCTATTTTGTCCCAGCTTTCCAGACTTTCGGTTAAATAAAGTATACATATATAATTTTTAGCGTTAACTCCCTGTTTTTTCTTCGCTTACAATTTCAATTACCATTTCCATGGTTATATTTTTCTTTTTTATATATGCGTTACACTTATCGGCAGCACTTTCAAATTTTAATGAGCTCACATCAATTTTAATTACCGTCAAGTTCCGGAGCAGTCCAGCCTTCTTCGTTATTATTCCCCCCACTGGTTTGCAATTTCATTGCTTTTTTTTTTTTTTTCTTTATGTTTAGTATTTTTTTTATATGGCTGCCTTGTTACGCCCTCTGAAATTATCTTGGCCATCATTTGCAGCAGCAGCAGCATGCGTTGAAATAATTTGCGTTAACAAGTGAAGGTTTTGTGAATGGGAAAAAAAAGAATTGGGTCTTCAAATCGTTTGTCAGGGTTAGGGTTGGATGTGGCGCCTGCAAGGGGCAATTAATCATACGCCCTAATAAACTTGCTACCAAAATATTTTTGCCTTTTTTCTGTTTTTTTTTTTTTTTTGCTTGGCTTGTTGTTGTAACTGTTTTTTTATTTTTTGGCAAATACTTTTAAGGAAAAATGCACGCCCCTTGGTTGTCTGTTGCAGCAGACAAATGGTTGGCCAAATGGCCACTGGGCAATGGGCGCCTGCCAACTGCATGAGATCCTCCCTATCTCCTTTTTATACCCTTTCCTAATATAAGGGTATACACCAGTTTTGCTTAGAGTTGGTAACCGAAAATATTGCTTGGTTTTTTTTTATCTGTTTTCTTTTATCTGTATTTTGATTTGTGTACATTTTTAATAATAATTTTACTTTAGGTTACAATTAAGAAAAAAAAGCTTTGATTGTTAATTAATTATCATTGAATAAAAAATATGCAATAATATTTATATGAATTAAATGCTTTTGTCAATTGCATTTAACTTTACTCGTTGACTTATTAGAAGAATATTCTATTTCAAATATGAAAAATAAAATATCCAAGATTTATTATATAAAATATAAAATATTTCTACTGTTTCATTTTGATAAAAATACACTTCTAATTTGTAAGTGTATAAAAAAATTTTAGTTTGATAGGAAAATTTAGTTTGGGCTGTGTTCTGTGTGGTTTGGATTGTTGTTCAAATTTCAAGTTTTTGTCTTTGTTTTCTTTTTTTTTTTTTTTGGCAACAAATGTGAAATTAAGTTTTGCAGGGGAGCAGCATTTTTTGACATGGCCGACTGTCGAAATTTATGGGCCAACTAGGGATTACTGCTGTTGGCTGCAACTTGTAACTTGCAACTATGGTTGCATATAAATTGAACTTACCCCTGGGCTAATGGTTGCAATTTTTAACCAGAACGAATGATGGACAAATTGAAGTTGCTTTCGGTTATCATATTGTTGTTCTTTATTCGTTTTGTTTGTGGTTGGTTGATCACTTGGCAAGGCCTTTTTTATTTTTTTTTTTTTCTTCTTAAAAAAACATAGTTAACGACTGTATCAAAAACCAGAACATTTAATGCTTTTAGATATGCAAATTTGCTAATTATGCAGCTTATTTTTCTCTGTTTTTTTTTCATTTGTTGTTTTTGGTTTTATGACTGCAACTTAATTAGACAGTCTAATTGCAAGGCGCTACCGTTTGGCATTTGAGTCAGTTAATAGTGTGTTAATTGATACAGTTTTGAGTTTTTTTTGGGAGGGGGCCATCAAAATTTATGATGCTTGAAATTGATTTCAATGCACAGGTGTATACACATAATAATAATGGTGAGACTGTACCACAAAACGATTTCGATTCGATTTGATTTTGTACGCTGTCACTTCCAAAGACTTCATTTCATAGTGGAGAAACTTTAAACGTTTGCAAGTTGTTTTAGCCACTGCAAATCAGCGAAACAAACCGGCCAAATGATTCGCAAACTTTTGTTTTTTCCCCCTCCATCTCTTATAAAACAAATCAGTAGAGAAGTAAGAAAAATGGGAAATGTTTAGAGGGCAGGGGATAAGCGGGGTAGAATAGAAAACAGTTGTCACCCCTCGTTGTTCACTTAGTAGAGTTTTCTCTTCAGCCAAGTTGCCGCATAGTTCGTATTTGTTTTTGTTTCTTTCTTTTATTGTTTTAGGTTTTCACAGCGCTTAAAACTTTACGATAAAAGAAAAATGAAAGGAAAAACTTTTGCCCATGGCCTGTCAATGCAATAGTTGAATATTTATAGACTCCAGGCTAAAATGGTAAAAATAAATCAGAAAAAAATAAAAACCAAAAAGGAAAAAGGACAAGAAGAAATTCAAGAAGATGAAGAAGGAAAAATATTCAAAGCAATATCCAAAATGCTGACAATCGAGAACCGTGAACCAGCAGCTGTCTTGATAAAATTTTCACACGCTGAATAGAAAATTTGCATACAAGTTTTCGAAAAATGTTTTCAAAATGTATATACGTATCTCCTCTCTGTGTGACAGAGAATTATATGCAAATTATGCAAATGCACGCGACAAAACATTTGCCATCAACCAACAATAAAAAATAAAAAAAAAAAAGGGTGCAAGGATAAACAGCAGTATATCATCAATAGAGGTTCAATACGGGCCAAGAAAAGTGCCACGTGAAGTGCCACAGTGAGTCAGAGTGAGTGTCATTGCAACAATCGGGGGTACGGGTACGTACGATTATTTTCCCAATATCCCATAACACATTCTTATCATTAATTGAGATGCTGTTAATGTGAAAGTGAAACTATTGTTGGGTTCAAGCCTTAAACTAAATGAATTCGAATGCTATACACATATAAAAATTGAAATGGATCTGATTGTTATTTAGATTCAAGAGAATTTTATTCAAGAAGTTATTTATCATTATTATACTTGGAATCTTGGAAGAAGTGAAAAGTTCTAAGAATTTCTTTTATTCTACTTTTATTAGTCGATTTGGTAAGGATTTGATATAGTTAAATTAATATATAAAAACAAAATTAATTTATGTTTTTAATAGCATATTAATCATATTAAAGCTAATATAACGTTAATGTCCCACGATTTTCGGCTATAAAATATAATATATTAAAACATTAGTTGTTGGTTATATATTACATATATATGTATATGAGTACTTTTATGAATACTTTTAAATTAGAGCTCATGTTATTTAATAATGTTGGTATATTTACTATTTTTAGCCTTAATAAGGTAAACTCTAGTGTTGACTGATTTGTCACCTTCTTTGCTTGTAATTCTCAACTTGTTTTGACGCCAAAGAAATGACATTGCAATTAAAAAGTCGACATCAAAATCTGCTGTTGACTTGGTAGTTTTCAGATAACCCGCTTACTTTTTATGCTGCTCATATTATATATGTATATATGTATTACATAACAAGCACATTGAGCCGGGAATTTTATATACATTTAAAATTAGAAAAATCGCTGAAAAAAACTATTAAAAACTTCATGTTGTATAATTTTATTAGTTTCAGGAATTTTATGATTAATTGTACTTTGTTGGTTGAATGCATTCAAAGGAGAAATAACATTTTATCACTATATCCACTATACTATATCTGTTAAATTAATTTTTAAGGCTAGGATAAGCGTCAGATTATCCTGAAAAGATCTTTAATGAATGTTTAAGTTGCTCTTTATTCAATATAAATTGCTATTCTAATGATTTACTTCCCATTCAAGTGATCAATGCAACCACTAGAAAATCAATGCTAATTTTGTAAAAGGGATGCAAAATACCAAAAAAAAGAAACCCTCTTGCTTGTACGCCTCTGAAAGAAAAGAGAGAGACAACAAGAGAAAGGGATAGAAGGGGATGACAAAGTCATCTATAGTTGCCTTAATTGCAACATGCATGCTAGAAATTTTTGCTAGGGATTCTGTTCTTATATTGTTCAACAACTGCAAGTGGCAGAATGAAAAGGACATTTACAACAACAACAACAACAATAATAATAATAACAACAAAAGGACATTGACTTTGTTTGTTTTGTTAAGCGCCTTTTGTCTAACCCTTTTTGTGTATTTCAATTGATATTTTTGCATTCTGTTTGCAAGTGAATGCCAAAATTGATTGGCAATTGGCAATAATCAATAGGATAAGTGCTAATTTGCATTGTCAGTTTGCCAGTTTGACTGTTTGCCTATTTTGCCAGTTGTTGTTCATTTAATTGAGAGGGTAGGTAGTAGACAGAGGGGAAATTCAGAAGGGAAGATAATTCCCACAATTTTCGTATTTTAATTGTGGGTTGCCGTTTGGGCATTTGACATACAGTATAAAGAGAATAGGTCTTAGTGGCAATAATCCTTCTGCATAATTAACCATTGCATTTTTTCTCTCTCTCTCTCTTTCTCACTCTCTTTCTCACTCTATTTCTCTCTTTCTGTCTTCTCTCTTTTGTTGGCGCTCTCTTTGCATTCTTCCAGTTAGTTTTTCAAATGTTTTCGCTTCCATTTTGCTGTTCGCCCAGTTCATTTTTGGCTTCAAAGCTCAATGCTCTCAATTCACACCTACAACTTTTGGGCAAGAACTGGGGCAAGGACATTTCCAAAGAAAAAAGAAACTTTTTTATTTTCAACCACGCGGCTTCAGGCCAAAAGTTAATTAAAAACTTCATCTCTGTTAGCCTGAGCGCCTAATACAAGTGCCAGCTAAGAGGGCAAAATAAAGAGAGAGAAAATGGAAGAGAAAAATAGAGAGATAAAGTGAGAGAAATTCATGAAACAGAGAGAGAGAGAGAGAGAGAGGAAGAGAGAGAGGAAGAGAGAGAGAGAAAGCGCGTTAATTACATTAGCGCCATTTGCTGTGTACTTTGACCCCTTAGCCACAGCATCCTGAGTTTCAATTTTTTTTTCCATTTTTTTTCTATTGCGGTCTGCGGCATTGTCAACACTTTTGTAACGAAGTCATATCAGAAAAAAAAAGAAAAATAACAACAACTACCACCTGTCCAAACCAGAGATTTCCCCCTTCTTGTTGTTGTTCTTTTCCTTTTTTTTTCTCTCATTGCGTACAAATTTTGCCTTCTCCTTCTCTACCTTTTTCTTTCACTTTTTATTCAAACGCGTTAATAACTTTTTTTCTTCTTCTCTGTCTTTTCCCCACCAAAAAAAAAAAAAAAACAAAATTTGTCCGCGTTTTTCTGTTTAATACAACGACCCCGGGTCGCATTGGTTGGGCCACTTTAGCGCGTTTTGGGTCATCGTTGTGGGTCTTCGTCTGACAGTGAAAATGATAGCAACTGCGGCTAATTAGGTTTTGGGCCTGGCTTCCGCAATTTGTCTGCTATAATGACGTCATCGTTACTTCGCTTATGGGTCAAAAGTATAAGAAGTAGAAGATGAAAAAGATGGTGGGTGGGTGGTTGGGTGGTTGACCTCTGCCTCTTGTGTAATTTGGTATGAAATGAAATTAGACTGAAGCGACCCGCATTTGGGTGGTTGATGGGTAGGAAGTGTCGTCGCTTTATAATGAGTTTTTGTTTTTATTTTGCTCGGCTCGTTTTCTGGGTCCAACTAATTTGCATTTGAAGTATTTTGGTCAAGGCCAATGCCAACATAAATTGATGGTCGGGGGTTTTCCAGGTTCAAGGTCAGGGTCGGTGAATAATATTTAAAAGGAAAACAAAAAATTCGCTTCAACTTTTATAATGAATGAATTTTTGGGGTAAAAGGTTTAAAAAAAAAAAAAATGTATGTAAAGACAGATGAAAAAATAACCTGCAGAAATTTAACAAGACAAAGTATTCATTTCTATTTCTTATTCCTTTTTCCTTTTTCATTATCAATTATTTTTTTTGTCTCCATCTCTCACTCTTTATTAATGTTTTTTAATCGAAATTTAAAATAATTTAATTTTTTTTTTGCTTTTCATTATGAAATTAAGCAACTTTTTATGGAAAGCTCACACTGAAAGTCAGTCTGCTTAATTTAATTAAAAAAAAAATTAATTAAAATATAAATTAATAAATGAGAATTGTTGCTGAAAAGTCATATATGATTCCGTTACATTTTCTGTTCCAAAAAGGAGGAAAAAAACCGCTGCAAGTTGAAATACTGAATTTAAACACAAAATGAATTTCATTTAAAAATAAGTTATCAGAATCAGTGTTTGCTTTGGCTTCCAAAGGGTTTTCCAGCCATTTTTTAAGGCTTCTTTTAATCAATTTTTTTTATAAATTTAAGAATAATCGGTTTTAATTGAAATAAATTGGAACTAAAACGATTTTCCCTTTTAAATGAGAGATTTACAGGGAACGCTGCAGGGATTCTATGCTTAATCTTAAATCAATTATTCTTGGTAATGAAAAAGGTTAAGGTCTTTGAGTTCACTTAAAGATTTTTTCGATATGATACCAAAAAGAAATCTTTACGAAGAGTTGGACTCACTCTCGTTCGAAAGAAACAAAAAAATGTTAATCTCATACAATATGCGCACAAGTCACCGCCCATCATCATCATTTTCCATTTTCCTATTTGAACAGTTCAGTTACTACTTGGTGGGGAAAGGAGGTCGGGAATGCGATAGAGGTGGTGCTCTCTTGGGGGGGTCTGTTGTTGTCGTTGTCATTCTGCCCCAAACTCATTCGCCATTCTTGCTGTACTTTTCGCAAATCAACGGCAGACAAAAATCTTTTATTCAAATTTTATTTGATTGCTTTGCGATTTTCGCCGTTGTTCCGAGAGTGAATGAAAAGGGGAGAGATACATACCAAATTCAGATAGGCAAACTAACTGACTGACTGAGTGGAAAAGAGATGGATACATGGGGAATGACAGAAGAGAGAGGGTATATATGTACATTTTGTATTTGTATGGACAATTTTCTGCATTGGAAAGTACAGAAAATATTATTTCGACGACAACAACTTAGGGTTATTGTTCAATTTAAGGAAGAAGAAAAGGCAACGGAAAAAATCTAGGAAAGCAAAAAGAAAACAAAAAATTTCGCCTGGCTGGACATAGTAACAACAACATACAACACACAACATAAATGGAGCACCGACAGTACATATACCCTGTAAAGAAAATCTGTAACAAAATTACGACAACATCATCTTACGCTGCACATAAAAGAAAATGTTTTTCTTGCATTTGAATGAAATTTAATTGATAAGTTCTTTTTATTTATAGAAAATTTAACGATTTCAAGTCATCTTTAATAACTATTAGTTATCGATAACATTGTTAGAAAGATAATTTGGTAATTTTTGTTTATTTTTAAATATTTCTTTTAATTAAATAGTTGAAATTCTGCAGCTCTTTTGATCATCTGCATCTCCACATATCGGTCAATATTATATTTTCGAATAATTTTCCCTCTTTAAGGCTATATTTTTTAATATTTTTATTGACATGATATCGTAGCATTAGTTATATATAGTGAATTTATATCAAGCATTATAATTTGATTCTAATTTGTTTTCGTAGTATTTTACAGTTTTACAATTTTTTGTATATTGAAAAATACTAAAAAAAAAAAAAATGCTACACAAATTGTAAATGCGTATTTCAGTTTCTTTTTATATAAAAATCGACTGCTGCTCCTTGGATGGATACTTTTAATTTCCCCTTTAATATACCCGTTGACATAATGTCAGCATGGGTATACAACAGCAGGACATCAGGCGACAAGGACGAGCGGCAGTCACTTGCAGTCATAGACAAATTTGGTAAGCAAATACTTGATGGAAACACTTTAAGATAGATGAATGGTTGCCAGGCAGAAGGAGATGGCAAACGGAGAATTGGTTAGAGGTAGTTTGCCTTAAGGCAATTTCCATTAAATTGCATTAAACTCTTTAACCGACCAGCCGCCTCGTAATACTTTATTATTAAATTTCGCACATTAACGTGAGCGTTGGAAGAAAAAAAAAAAAAAAACAGAATTTGCTGGCATGAAATGATGGATAAAAAGGCGAGGAGGGGAAATGGTAGAAGGGTATTGCTTGGGGTCTGGGCAAAACAAAATCTAGATAAATATGGCATGTAAATGTATGAAGGGATGGGTTCTATGTGGGTGGTTAAAAGAAAGGAGATGGCTGTCTAGATGGTTGGGTAACTGGCGACGCAGTCGAGCGCAAGGTTCAATTTTGAGGCAAACATTTTGCATGGACTTGGATACATACATACATACATACATATATAAGGGGCAGTCAGCCATCTAGCTAGCTAGCTAGCTAGCCAGCAAGCCAGTCAGTCGTCTATAAATTATATCCGTTCCAAATTGAAATGCGCGTTAAAATGCAGTTAACTTGGTCGTTTCAAGTCGTAGTCGCTGCTGGTCCTGGTTCTTCTTCTGGCCATGCTGTTATGGCCATCGCTGCAAAACTGCCTTTTTATAACGATTTTCCTCATCTCCTTTTTCCCCATTCTCCATCTCTCTCTCTCTCTCTTTCTCTCTTTCTCTTTATTGGTGTGTCCCTTTCTCTTCTTTGACTTCTTTTTTCATTTTTTTTTACAGTTTGTGCGCACATAAAAATAGAAAATGGCTTTGAACGGTGCCAGGGGCCTAGACACGAGCACATTAGATGCCAGTTTTAAACGACAATGTCTACCTGATGGTTGCCCCAAATGTTGACCAAATAAAAAAAGAAGAAAAACAAAAAAAAAAAAAAAAAAGAAAGAAAGGGTAAGATAATATCATTGGCAGCCGTTTGAAAAGTAAGGAAAGCAAAATTGATTCCAACTCTATTTTATGCAAGCAAGAGTTAAAAAAAAAAAAAACAAAACATATTTACATATAAATATATATATTTAGTATATACCAAGTAATTGATACCTATAATATGATTTATAGGGTATAGAAAAGTTTTTGCTATTATCAGATAAAGTGCATCGAACCCATTTGGGTTACATTTATCCCAAACTCCTGACAAACTGTTTGCCATTTCTATAATGAACTGTCCCTTCGATAGCCCTTTGGGGCATTTGGTGTTGATGTTGTCACGGCTGCGTGTGTGCCGCTCAAGTGTTAAGCTTATGTCATCATTGAGGCATGAATGAGCTTTGGACACGCTGCCTGATTAAACATTATGCCACATGCCTTTAGCCAGGCCATTAGCTCAATGGCGTATTTAAAGCTTTAAAATTTTTAACCATAAACTAAAAATTTTTGTAATTTGATGCTAAATGTGTGTTGTGAAAGCAAATTTGCTTAAAAGCAAATACCACATAAAACGCCAAAAACTATGCAACGCTTCACTGGCTCAAGTCAAAGCCAAAGAAAATGAAGAAAAACTGAATGCCACGCAATTTGGTAAAATGCGTTAAAACTTTTTGTGAGGTTACGTACGAAACAAACATGGCGGTGGCCAAATGTTTGGTTGGATGATTCTATTTCTTGTAATTTGCTGAATAAATGTGAAAATTAGAAAAAGGCCAAAAAGTACACATTTTCACATGAGCCCCCCCACCCCTTCCAACAAAAAACTAACAAAGACCCATAGCCACATAAAGAAAATTTTTCCCCCATTTTATATGCGAATATACAGCAAATATATACGCACACTATGAGACAGAGAACGGAATATAGAGATATAGATAGAAAGATAGAAAGCAAGTGGCAGAGACAGAGACAGAGAGAGATAGAGAGGGAGTAAAGAAAAACACACGGATATACCACCACCACCACCACCACCATTAACATCACCAGCACCACATACATGTGCATGTGTATTGCTTTAATAGAAAATTGCAAAAGTTTTGCAAAAGAAAATGCCTCAGCCAACCCAAACGAGGCAACTCTGCCGCACGGCGCCGCCGTTGAAATTGAAAAGAATGTGCAAAAGTAGCAAGCCAGAGAACAGAAAAAGAGTGGCCCGGCAAAGATGATGGAATGATGAGGGGTGGGAATTGTGTGTGTGGGGGGGGGACGGTATGAGTCTTGGAATATACGGATAGAAAGCAAGCAGATCTGGGCTTAGCAATAAGAACTTGCACTGGCACAGGAACAGGCACAGCAACCTGACAGTGAGCTTGTGGTGGGGGCATTGCTGGAACCTTGGCAAGAAAGCCAAAGTAAGCATGAAATAAACCCTCATAGTCGATGTTGTCTGCTAGGGAAAACAAGTAGAAAGCATTAAAATTATGTCGAAAACGAATAAATAATACTCTTTATGTGATGGTAAGTATAGGAAAATATAAAATTTCTACTTATTTTTATAGTAGGAAAAAGAATAAATGAAATGAATTTAAATTGATTTCTTGAATCACTCATAACAAAGTGTAGAAATTTCAAAAATTACAATTTCTAAGTTCCAAAAGAAAAAAATATAATAAATACATTAGAATAATATTTTCTAGCTAATTTCAACTCCTGAAAGATCTTTTAACACTACTAATAGTAATACTAGCAATACATACATTAAATATGCTAACTTTCATATATAAATATAATCTTAGTTTTTAATTGTTATTTTTTTGCAACTTAAAATTTAAAGACTTAATTTTTAGCAAGTATGTAAATAAAAGTAAATTTATTATAAAAAGCTTAAATTATTTATATTCTATTCGTGTGCTTAAATTAAATTACTGAAAATTTCAAGAAATTTATAAAAAATAAACGTTTAGAAAAATGTTTTTCTGGTTTTTAATTCTGAAAGTTGTATGTTTCTTTTTCAAGAAATTAGCTTACTTTCTTCTAATTTGAAATTTATATTTAGATTCAAAATTCAGAAAGATTCAATTTCAATTAATTTTCCAGCTTCTACTATATAAATTTAAATTTTTTCTAGTCAAGATTATTTTAAGAATCCTTGCACCGAGACCATTTGGCAGGGTATAAAATAAAAGAAAAAAAGAAAGAAAAAAAAAAAAACAACCATCGTAGGGCAATACACGCAGCAAACTCTACGAAGATTTACCGGTTTTAACGTTGCCAGTCAGCAGTTGCCACTGGGCCCCCATGGGTGAGTGAGCGAGTGTGTGTGTCTCTGTGTGTGTGTGTGCGTGTGTCTGTGTGTTTGTGTATGTATTTTTGGGGGAGGCCTGTGGGTCGCGTCTGGCATTATTATGCCCGTCGCATGTTGCGTCGTTGCCATTTGGCCCATGCTCAGTTTCCTGTGCGCCTTGCCATGTCGTCATGCTATCAGAGAGTCAAATGGGAGTGATGTGGGGCACGTTGGAACGATGGCGAGATGCCTCATGCAAAAACGCATATCGATTTGTTGTAGCCAAGCAGTAGTAGTAGATAGCTAAATTCGAGAGACAGTCTGAGAGATTAACTATCTAGAGATGCTTTCAGGTATAACTCTCTATATATATATGTATATACATAATTCACCTCATGTTGAGTTACGCGATTAAATGAAAATTGTCGCTAAAAAAAGAAAAACAGAAATTAAATTTATCCAAACTAGGGGAAGAAGAATAAAAAAAAAAACAAAAACAATGTGCTAATTGCTGGTCAGGTATAAATTTTCATGATTTTTGCTCATATATCTTACTGAAATTGCATTCGGTGCATATTTGATGGCTGATTTGCCAGCGATAGTCCGCCCATAATTAGGCATTACCTACAGCTGAAACTTTCCATACAGAGAAGCATGTGAGTGGCATGCAACATTGTTGTACTCTCTAGTACATTAACTGTTTACTACTTGGCCAGGGCATTTCCATGCCAAATATCAAACTAGATACTCGCTACCCACATGCTTTACAAGTATTTACAGGCAGAGGGGCAACTAAAATGGAAAAAAAAAAAAAAATAAAGGCTTATCAACAATGAATATCTGTGGGCCCCCAATGCGTGCGATTTGGCCATAAACAATGCCAACTGTATTTAAACTTTGTTTAGAGAGCAAGAGAAAGACAGAGATAGAGAGACATTCTCTAGAACTAAACTAAACTGAACTGAACTCTATTCCCTCCATTCCCCTAAACTTTTGTTAAGGGCACAAAATAATTAAGTTAATGTAAAATGCATTTTCAAATTGTATGCCAGTGCATAATTATCAGAATGAACCTGTTTGGAATTTCTAGTTGCAAATTAAATGCAAAATCTATCATTTTTAATGGTTGGAGAGTAAATAATGTTGGGTCTTCAACCTGAAACATTTTTGTTATTGCTTTAATAATTTTTAATTAATATACCTTAATTGAAAACGTGAACTAGAACATTTATTATAAATTCTTATCTATATATGTGTTTGTATGGAAGATGGTATTGATTAAATGTTTCCCCGATCCGATTAGATTATACGTATTTTAACAAATAACATTTAGATAAAGTTTTATTAAAAAAAGAAAAAATGATTATTAAAAGAACAGATTATATGTATATCAATATTTATGTTTGGTAGTTTTAGAAAGATTAAACTTAAAATTAATTTTAAACAAATTATTAAACTAATTACGCAAATAATTGTATTGAAAAACGATTCTATAAAAAGTGTTCCAAGTGGCTTAATCAGTTGTCATCAAAACATTTTATTTATTTTAAATCATTTATAATATTTTAAATCTATGTACATATGTCCAAAATATGTAATGCCTTTTTTTTTAAAGACTTTCTTTTTTTTTTTTTTGCCTTATCAGGCTTCAGTTTACCTCACACACTTAGACCCTTTCATCAAAGTTGCTAGAGATAAATCTTTATCTACCCCAGTATATCTTTTGCCCTCTGTGTCAGATCATTAATTTTATTAAAAATGCATAAAAATATTTAAAAGCGAGAGCCGAGTTTTGAGTCAAGTAATTTGCTTGTAATCCATCAACATGTCGCCATTGCACGACACCCAAAGGCTGTTTTTTGTTTTTGTTACTTTCACAAGGACTTCAAGTCAAAGTTGGACGAGTTAAGTATTATATACTGTGCACTCGCCAGTATAAATTACAATGTGGCCCTTAACATGTTAATAAGATGAATAAGTATGTGACTTATATATATATATATATATATATATCGTATCGCATTTAGATAGTTACTGGCAAATTCAATTAAAGCCAGCTTGTGCGATAAGTGGTAAAAGGAAGAGCCTAGGCAAAGCTTAACCTTATCCATGTCTGATCTGTTGCGGTCAATTGTGGTATATACATATACATACATACATCAGTATATATATATGCAACTTTCAACTTGTGACTTGTTGCAGCTGTCCATTTTTGGTATGAGTGGAAGATTTTTGCATTGGTACGTGTGAGAAACGAGCTGAATGCGTAATTTAATAATAAAATATATACACAGAGGCAACGGTAGGACAACAACATTGAACGTTCGTCAGGACATTTGCGAAAACGCCTGCAAGCCCATTAAGTGGAATGCAAAACTAGTTCAGGATTAAAAGTCATCTTTTGTAATAAAAATTTCAACTTAATTGTTAATTAAAAGGACCGACCAAAATCGACCAGGACCTGGGTTGCCTTCGGGGCCACTGAAACGCGTCACGTTTCAATGGCAGCTGCCACTGCCACTGCCACCGCCACTTGAGTCACGTCTATCAAAGTAATGACACTCGACTTACATGAAAATGATCTTTTCGGTTGCCCTGAAAGTGTGGAAATTATAATAAATTTTTTGAATTTAGCCCGCAGTTTCTTAGCAATTTTTTTTCTTTTTTTTTTTTTTTTTTTTGTAAGTCTGATAATTATGCAGACACCTTGCATTACTCTTTGGCTTGATCACAAATATATTGTACATATTGCCATATTGACAGCTTGATTGATGTTTGAACAATCGCCATCGCCATCGCAAACTACATTGTATCTTTCTGTTTAGCATTTTTACACTGAATCGAAATCGATTGAAATAAACATTTTTGCATATATAAAAAATTTGCCCTCAATTGCCTGCCTGCCTGCCTGCCACGGGTGGTCGCTTCCCCTCAGGCTTAGTTGTGGTTAGTTGGGTCCAGTTTCAGTTTCAGTTTTAGCTTCAGCTTCAGTTTGCATTTTCAAGTTCCAGTTTTAGTTCCACTTGCCATTTAAGATTCGTTCAATCGACTACCGTTCCGTTGTTCATTTAAGACAATAAATTTCATAAATGACTTTTTGCATAAAATACTTTTGGACCGACTGACTAACAGTCTTGCAGATCGCTTGATCGTCCAACAACTCCCGCTGCGATGATATTAATTGGACGACATAATTGCGGAGCCACGTTGCCCATAATAATGCCACAAAAATGGTAAAAAAGAAAAACAAAACAAAACAAAAAAAGAAAGAATAGGTAGGTAGTCCAAAGTAACCCAAATGGGTCCCATTGGCCATTGGCTAAAGTAATTGTTGTGCTCTGCCAAACACGTTTCATAAGCAATCTTTATAACAGAGTAAACTCAAGTCCGGTAGTCGGACTTGGTCTGCTCTGGTCTTGGCATGGGCATGGACATGGGCACGGGTTAGACTTGGCTTTGCCATGGAATTCCATTGGCTAAAGTGTGTCTCTGTGTGTGTGTGTGTGTATCCCAGTTTCAGTGTGTAAATTCGGCAAATGTGGCTTCCTTAAGTGCTGAAGGAGCGCATTCCTTACAAAGAATATGAGGGGAGAAGAGGGGAGAACAATAATTATGGGTTATGGGTTGATGCATATTACTTTTTGGCGCTGCCGCAGCATGTGTGCCAATTATCGGTGTGTGTGTCCACGACTAATTTATTGTCTTTGGATTTTGTTGTTGCTTTTGCCCTAAATCCAATTGTAATACAATACAACGCATTTATCATATTTAAGTACCGAGTCCCTTGCACACAAAAACCAAAAAAAAAAAAAAAAAAAAAACATATCCTGTATTTATGGCCTGCTAATACACGGTTTAAGTTTAATGAGTGCAAAGGGTCGTCTCGACTCATATCGACTAAAGTACTAAGAGTATATATGTATGTATGTATGTATGTATGTGTATGTGTGTTGGTGTGTGTATGTGTGTGTGAATTGAATTGGAGTGGTCATTGTCCATGTACAACATGGGAATTGTAAGCAATTGTTAACTGAAGTTTCTGTTGCTATTTCGGTTTCTGTTTGCTCATCATCAGCAATGGCAAGTCCCAGAACATTATTAAGAATGAAAGTGGGATGAGGTGGTTGGGGAATGGTTGGCACACGCCCACGACAAGGACATTGTTTTGATTATAAATATTTATTTTGCTGCTTTGGTTGTTGTTTCTCTTTTTTTTCTCCTCATTTTCTTTTTTTTTTTTTTGATTATTTCTTATTTATCGTGCAAATCGGTTAAATGGACTGTAATGTTTATTTTTCTTTATGCTGCGACAGTCGCTTAATAAGTCTCATGAATAATAGCTGAGCTTATGACAGGAAAAAGAGAGACAGAGATATCCTCTGGAATGGAAAAAAAGATTTTACCTTCTCATATGAGTAGGACATGTGTGTGTGTGAGAGTGGTAAGTGTGTGTGAGTGTGTGATGTATACATATATAAAAGGTGGAAAGAAGGAAAATGGCGGACAATTGGCCAAAAGGACCGAAGAGCAGACCGGACAGACAAAGATAGAAGGAAATGCCAGAGTCAGCAAATATACACATATAGAAACATATATATATATATATATATATATATATATATATATATATATATATATATATATTTTTTTTTTTTTTATGCATACAAAGAAAGTCCAGAAAAAGGACGCGACCAAAGTACGCCACAAAAATTGCTCACAATTACGGACAAGGGCAAAAACGAACTGCCACCACCGTATTTCTGATGCCACATAACCTCACCCACAGAACTGCCCCCAAACCTACTCTCCCCTCCCTTCCCCTCCCTTGCTATACCCCCTGCACCTTATCCAAGCGGAAAAGAATTATTACGTTGAATTTTTTGTTTTTTTTCTGTTTTTTTTTTTTTTTTTTTTTGTGAAGAAAACAAAAAAGAATTCTCATTTTTTGATAGCAGGCAAGGACTATGCCGCAAGGAGCTTGCCCGGGACAAAACGTCGCCGTTGCTGTAGTCGTAGTCGTGGTCGTCTCACGTGCATATGACAGTGGAGTAAACAATTTCATTTCGCTCAGTAGAACGAAAAAGATAACTGCTACAAACGAGGCGCAAGATGCTGCAGCAAGGACAACGGCAGCAACAACAACAACAACAACAACAACGACGGCAGCGGCACTTGAGTTGTGTTTTCGGGCAACAGCAGCAACCACCACAAAAAAAGCATAAGAAGTTGCGTAAATATATTGTCCTGTCGCTTATTCACAAGAAGGAGTCGGAGATGGTAATGGTAGGTAGCTAGCGTTGGTTCAGTATGGTATGGGATGCAAAGGACAAGAACTGCGGTCGACTGGGCCGGGCAGGACATTCAGTTTCAGGACTCTCTATGGTCGTTGCTGCCGTGGGCGTTTGGACGCAGTTAGTCGAGCGTGCCTGGTGGATTTTAATGCGTGCCTCTATAAATTTTGCACGCCTTTTGTAAATGTGGGCAAAGTGGTGGGTACTGTGGGGATACAGAAGGTAGGGGATGTAGGCATGGGTTGTACAGTGCGTGGGTCATGGGGTATGGGGGGGAAGGAGGGGCGTGGGCAGCTGTACACGTGGCCAGAGCAGTTTTTGAAACTGTCAAATTGTTGTTACTCTGTGTGTCTCTATGTGTCTGCTTTTGTATTTTCCCTTTGCGGGTATACTTTTTTTTTTTTTTTTGGTTATTTTCTCTTTTTTTTTTTTGGTTATTTATTTATTTTTTTTTTTTTCTTATTTCTTATATAAAATGTTTATCCATAATGGATTTAAAATTGGTATTACTTGATATATGTGCGCAACTTTGAAAATTTCTTATTATTCTCAACCCTCAAAAATTTGTCCTTTCACATTTCTTTCCCTGATGCCTGTTTTGGTTCATTCTGTTCATTCATTTCCTTTGGCGGTGAAGGGGATGGGGATGAGGATGATGACGACGAGGACGCCGACGAAGAGCCAGATGAGGACGATGAGCATGAGCCAGAAGAACAAGAGCCACATGAAGATGAAGTTGATTTCGATGCAGATTTCGATGAAGATGATGATGATGAGGATGAAGACGACGATGATGATGATGATGATGACGATGATGACGATGATGACCTTGATGACCTTGATGATAATGAATACGATTTCGATGACGATGACGATGACGATGACAATGTTAACAATTTATACTTTTTATCCTCCTCTGATTCGTCATCCTCGTCACCCGAATCCATATATTCCTTTTTGTTTGAGTTATTATTCAATCCAAGGCAAGCCTTTAACTTAATAGAATCCAGAAATTCAAACCAATTCGTCATTTCCTCTTCCCTTGATTTCGCTTCCTGTATTGGAGGAATAGGATCCACACAAAAGGCCATCAAAAAATTACGACGAGACATATGAACAGCATAAAAGGGGATATCTTTGCTGGGATAGCAGCAAATAAATAAATCATCATCACTTATTTCGGGTATGGGTTCCACTGGTTCGTTTTTGGGTTGGTCCGGCTTCGGATTGGGTTTTGGTAGCGGATTATGCTTTACCATAAGATCAAAGTCCCAGATCGACATTTGGCAATCTTGGCCACCCACCACCAAAAGTGTACCTTCCAGTGAAAAGGTTATACTATTGATGGACTCCGTGTGATGATTAAGAACCCTTAATATTTGCTCTGTTATCGTGTCCCAGACAATAACCATTTTGTCATCGCCACCCGAAACCAAGTAACGACCACATGGAGAATACTCAAGGGCATTGATAGTGCCCCTATGACCAACAAATAGACGCACTTGAACTGGCTTGATAACATCCCAGATGCGTATCGTAGTATCTTGAGATCCGGTGGCAATGTAGTGCTGATTCGGATGAAATAAACAGACACTCACCTCGGCCAGATGACCAAATAGAATGCGACTGGGACGACTACTATCTTGAGTCCACATCCGGGCCGTACAATCGCTTGAACCACTTGCAAAATAATAACCCATTGGTGCAAATTTTACACAATAGACGGGAGCCAAATGACCACGATATATAACGACACAGCTCCAGGAAAGGAGGCACCATAAACGAATAGTCCGATCCTGGGAGCAGCTAACCAGTAATCGATCATCGGGGGCAAAGCTGCATGCAAAAACTGCTCCGCTATGACCATAAAGTGTGCGTTTCATATATTGCTTTTTTGTATCCATCATGGCCTTATCTATGCCAGCCATTCCAATGTCAAGCACCTTTAGCCATCGGGCTGGCTTAAGCTGCATTAATTTTGTACTTTTAAGGGAGTATACATGAACGACAGAGGCTTCAGTTCCAATGGCCAGCATACTTACGTTCTCCGCAAAAGCACCACAAATGACGACCTCATCGCAAGTTGGCGCCGTATACATATAAACGGATGGTAAATTCTCTCGGTTCAATTGTATGCGATGAGTCTCATCGGTTTTACGATGCAACAAATCCATACGTTTTGGTATTGGAGTGTATATTTTCTCGGCTGATGGCATATTTGCAGTAAGATTTACTGGAGGTTCAACCTTTCGTTTACGATTTTCACGTGAATATGTTTGATTGAAATCCAAATTGTATATCGGTTCAGGTGGTGTCCACATAATGGTACAAAGTGGTGAACGAAAGTATCGTGATTGCTGATATGGTCCTTCAGTTTTCCTATCCCATTTTATATAAAAATGTCTTAGAATTTTTTGCTGTTGGTTTAGGGGCCATAACTGAATATGGGACATTAACTGTTTGTATGCCATCCTGCACATGCTGAGTTTTATTTTATCGATACCCGCCAACAGACGTTTGGACTTCTTTGACACATCCTTGTATGTCTTGACCTTAATCAGTTTCTGAATGCGAGGCACTTGGGATTCATCAAAATGTCCTTTATATCGTTCGTAAAATGTGCAAGCGCTCTTATAGTCCTCATTTTTTACCATTACAAGATAGGTTATGCTAAACATGGGAAACAATAAGCTATAAAATTGGTATCTATAGCGACTTGTGCCCGTTTTGGATAGTTTATCTATAGACTGAAATGTATCCACGTATATCGTAAACATAGCTTCATTACTCTCAGAAGTATGACGCTTTTGGGCTCCAGAATGTTTGTGCGAATGTAAATCATCGTAAAAGTCCATGCCATCATTATATTTTGGCTGTACATCATCCGTATCGGTATAATCCGATTCTTCAGATTCTTCGCTAGCACTTTCAGAGGATTCGATTTCTTGTTCCTCTTCTGACATTAACTGACTTTCTTTGAGGGCAGCCAAAATGTCTTTATTGCTTAAATTATCACCTTTATCAACAGGTAATCTTGACATTTCTTCCCAATATTTTGCGCATTTCCTTATGATCATTCCTTTAGGTTTAGCATTAATGTTATCACCAACAACAACGGCATCGGCACCGCCATCAATAACGGCATCAGCACCACCATCAGCTACGGCATTAGCACCACCATTACCATCAAGAGCGGGATCAACACCACTATCACCAATAATAACGGCATTAGCACCACCATCTCCATCGCCATCAACAGTGGGATAAGCACCACCATCACCATTAATAACGGCATTAACACCACCGCCATCAACAGCGGGATCAGCACCACCATCACCATGAAGAACGGCATTAGCACCACTAGCAACAACGGCATTAGCACCACTAGCAACAACGGCATCATCACCACACTCAATTACGGGATCAGGTGGTGTACCTTCACCATTAATAACGGCATTAGAACCACCATCACCATCAACAGCGGAATCAGCACCACCAGCACCGACACCATCGCCATTAGCAGCACCATCACCAGCACCACCACCATCGCCAGCACCAACATCATTATCAGCAACATTATTAGCATCATTATCAGCATCATTAATAGGATCATTATTAGCACCATTAACAGGATCATTATCAGCTTCATTATCTTTATCACATTTGGAACCAATGGTGATAATGCTGGGGTTACTGCAATTACTACTTATGGATTTCATATCGCTTAAATTGCCATATGTTTTATAGATCTCATCATCTGTATCATCCAATGGGGTTATTCGGTCCACCTTTCCTGCATTTAATATGAAATCGATAATTGCACTAATGAAAAAAGAAACTTCATGAAATGTAGTGTAAGAGAGAAAGAAAAGATTTTAGTTGATAGTACCTATACTTAATTTCTCCATTTGCTTGATTAATATTATCATTGGGAATAGTGGAATCATCTAATTGATTGTCATTTTTGGTTGCAGAGTCAGTTTCTATCGATGCCACCGAATGTTGTCCCACAGTTGAATTTGAAGGTAACTCCCATGGAAGCTTTTTTCTGTTATTAAAAAGCTTCTTAATTGGAATCTTTTGAATATTATCATAAGATAGTCAAAATTAATTATATATCAATCAGCATATATACCTTTTCGATTGCATTTCGGTTTTTTCCAATTTCGTTTCAGTAGCTGCTCGTTTTTTAGCTGTAGTTTTTCGTCGACTTTCCGCAGCCTCTATAGAACAATATATGGAAAAGAAATTATATGATAAATCCTTATTAATGGATCCGTCTTCACATTTCATCTACCTTTTCCAAATGAATCACTTAAATTGCCCTCCTTTGCGGAATCACATGAGAATAGTTCATTTAGTAAAACCTCCGCATCCCCGATATCCAGGCCCCTTGATATTGCATATTCATCAAAACTCCATTTTTTTACAATTTTCGCATTTTCAGTCATATTGGCTTTTCGCAGTTGAGCTAACCTGAGCTCAATCTCAGAAATATCCGAACTGGAACTTGATATGCTCATATTGTCATCACTGGAAATATCGGTATCAACCTCAACCTCAACTTGAACTTCAACCTTAGCGTTGTCCTCGCTCTTAGGTATGATTTTGTCTTCACTCTCGGTTATGGCAACAATTTGTTGAGGTCTAGTTTCCGGAATCTCATTTTGAACTGAACATATGTTCCCCATTTGTTCTAATGTTTCTATCGCCTTCACATCTTCCGAAGCTCTAAGCCCAATTGCATCCATTTCTTCATTTAGCTCCATAGGCTCCATTGTCGTCATATTGTTGACCGAGTCGATCAAGTTTTTCAAAAATGCATCATTTTCTTCAGATAGCTCAATGGATTCTATTGTACTCATATTGTTAACCATATCGTCAATCTTTTTCGAAAAAGCCTGGAAATCATTTGGATCCTCCTCTTCGATTTGCTCAACTGGTTCCGTTCTGTTAGCATTGGTGATCGAATCAATAAACTTTTCCATAAAAGCTTCAAATTCATCTGGATCCTTTTCATCAATATCTTTCAATGGTTCTATAGTCTCCATATTTCTGATCGAATCGTTTAACAATGTCAAAGAATTTTCAACGGGCTGCTTTTCTTCAACTTGTTGCATGGGCTCTATTGTCGTCATAATATTCACCGAATCATTTAACGTTGTCGAAGAAGCTTTGAATTTAACTGGATCGTTTTCTTCATTTTGCTTCATGGGTTCGATTGTGTTTATATTGCTCACCAGATCATTAAACTTTGCCGAAAAAGCTTCAAAATCTTTTCTATCTTCTTCTTCAATTTCCTCCATTGATTCTGTTGTGTTAATATTGGTTACCGAATCGATGAACCGTGTCACAAAAGCTTCGAAATCATCAGCATCCGTTTCTTCAATTTCCTGCATAGATTCTACCGGTTTCACATTGCTGACTGAATCATTAAATATTGTAGGAACAACTTTAAATCCATCTGGATCCGTTTCTTGAATTTCCTCCATTGGTTCTACCCGTTTCACATCGCTGACGGAATCGTTAAATATTGCAGGAATAAGTTTAAGTCCATCTGGATCCTTTTCTTCAATCTCCTCCATTGGTTCTACCGGTTTCATTAAATTGCTGACTGAATCATTAAATATTGCCGGAATATCTTTGAATCCACCTGGATCCTTTTCTTCAATTTTCTCCATAGATTCTACTGGGTTCACATTGTTGACGGAATCGTTAAATATTGCAGGAATAACTTTGAATCCAACTGGATCCGTTTCGTCGTTTGGCTCTATGGGTTCCATTATCTTTATATTGCTGATCGACTCATTGCCAATTGTCGAAGAAGTTTTAATTTCAACTGAATCCTTTTCTTTAACATGCACCATGGTTTCCATTGGTTTCACATAGTTTACCGGGTCGTCAAAAAGTTTAATAAAATTTTGTAACTCAAATTGTTCCATGGGTTCCGAATTGTTTAGAAATGATGTTGTAGGATCAATAAAAGTTGTCGAAATAGCTTTGAATTTAACTGAATCTTTTTCTTTAACTTGTTCCATTTCATCGTCTGTATTTTTTTCTCCATTTTGCTCCATGGGTTCTATTGTCGTCAAATTGTTGATTAAATCGTTAAACTTTGTTGAAAAATCTTTGAATTCATCATCATCATCAAGCTGCTTCATTATTTCTGTTGCGTTAGGATTGGTAACCGAATCGATGAACCGTGTCACAAAACCTTCGAAATCACCAGAATCATTTTCTTCAATTTGGTCCATGGGTTCTATTGTTTCGATATTGTTAATCGTATCGTTAAGCATTGCGGGAAAAACTTTCAATTCAACGGGATCCTTTTCTTTAATTTGATCCATTTGCTTGACTGTACTCAAATTGGTGACCGAATGGAGGAACTCTGTCGAGATAGCTTCAACTTCAACTGGATCCTTTCCATCAATTTGCTTCATGGATTCTTTTGTCTTTATATCGCTGACTGTATCAATGGACTTTGAAGTAAAAGCTTCTGACTTTACCGACTTTATTGTTTCCTTTTTGGGTTCTGTTTTCCTTCTGTCACTTAATGAATCCTTAGGCTTGTACTTCATACTAAATGCTTCGGATTTAACTGGTTTCTCAATTTTCGCTAATGGTTCTGGTGTCGACCTGTTGCTGACCGAATCCATAGATTCCACAGCTTTACATATTTTCTGAAAATCTGTGGATGTTCCTAAATCATCGTCTTCCAAGAGCTCTTTCAGTTTTTTATTTTCCTTGACGCTACAAAAAGGCTTGTCTTTTGATATTGTCCTAGACACTTTTATTTCAACTGGGATCCTTTCCTTTTTGGGCTCTGCTATCCTCTTGATGACCGAATCTCTAGCCCTTGACTTTGCCCTAGATTCTTTGGATCCAACTGGATTTTTTTCATCTTTTCGCTCTTTCTCTTCTTTTCGTTCTTTTTCCTCTTTTCGCTCTTTTTCCTCTTTTCGTTCTTTTTCCTCTTTTCGCTCTTTTTCCTCATTTCGGTCTTTTTCCTGTTTTGGTGCTTTTGTAGTTTTGCTGACGTTTGACTTTATCTTAGAAACTTTGGATTCAACTGGAATGTTTATCTCTTTTCGGTCTCTTTTCTCATTTGGTTTAATTGTCCTCTTGCTGACCGAATCTCTAGATTTTGTTATACAAACTTTAAATGCATTTGTATCCTTTTCTTTTTTATGCTCATTGTTCTCTTTGGATTCAGTTGTCAGCTTGCTGAGTGAATCCCTTCCACTTGACTTTGTTATAAAAACTTTAAGTTTACCTGAATCCTTTTCATGTATTTGTCTTTTTTCCTCATTGCGTTCAGTTGTCCTCCTGCTGAACCGATCTCTTGCCATTGTAGTTGTCTCAAAAGTTTTGGATTCATCTGGATCCTTAACTGCTATTTTCTGGATTCGTTCTATTGTCCTACTGCCGCTGACAGACTCATTAGATTTCGATTTTGTCAAGAATGCTTTGGATGTACTTGGATCCTTTACTTCCAAGTGATCTTTGGAGTCTGCTGTTTTCTTATTACCGGACAAATCCTTATCTTTGGATTTTGACCTAACAACTTTTACAGTAACTGTATCCCTTACACCTTTGAACTCTGCTGACCTTCTGCTGACCGGTTCTCTAATCATTAACTTTGTCCTCGATTCTTTGGATCCAACTGAATCCTTTTTTATATCGGCTTTGGGCGCTGTTGTGCTTTTACTAACGTAATCCCTTGACTTTTGCCTAGAAACTTTGGATTCAAATTGATCCTTTTTCTCTTTTCGGTCTCTTTCATCTTTTGGATCCGTTGTCCTCTTACTGACCAGATCTTTGTCCTTAGACTTTGATATACATAATTTGATTCCATCTGCAGACTTTTCCTTTATTCCCTCCGTTTTTTCTTTCGACTCTGTTTTCCCCTTAGTGACCGGATCCCTTAAATTTGACTTTGACGAACCAATTATAAATCCAGCTGGATTCCTATTCTCTTTTTGCTTCTTATCCTCATTGGATTGTGTTGACCTCCTGCTGGCGTGTTCCAAAGCCTTTGACTTTGTCCCAAAAACTTTAGATTCATTTTCATTTTTTACATTTTTTTGGTCTTTTGATTCTGTTGAATTTTTGCAGTTGACCGTAGATTTAATTTTAGACGTTGTCTTTGCATCTTTCGGGAAACTTCTATTCGTTGTTGCCGCTTCCTTTTGATTCATTTTCTTCAGAATAACATTATTTTCCTTTTATAATAACTTGATGAAGAAAACATTCACTTATTCATTTGACACCAAATACTCGATTCTCATAGTGATGAGACCCTATTTTTTTAGGGTTGCATTATGACAACTCTCAGAGAATTAACTTATCGATAAAAAAAAAGTATTTAAGTTTTTTAGATTTTTTGTAATGGCTGGCTAAAATATTTTTAGCAATGAAGACAAATAAAATGAAACTACCTTGGCGGATAAGTAATAATTTGATTCTAATGTCGGGTATGAGAAAATTTTCTTATAAAGCTAAGAAAAAAATTAAACATTTTATAATTTCAGAGATAAAGCTATCTATTCTTTTTAAGTCATCCAAAACAAATCCCACTAGGTATAAATATATTGCTCTGCAACTTTTCATTAATTTTGTTTAGATCGGACAACTATATCCTACAACTCTCATTGGTATAACGAAAATAAAGTTCTTCTGAGGAAATCATTATGCAAATTTGTTATTAAAAAAAATATTAGTCGGACGGTTGAGTGATAAGATAAATAGAACATTAAATTTGAGTAGGTTTTATTTTATTTTATCAAATAATTTTAATTGTTTGATAAAATAGATTTTCGAAGTTGTTTCTTAAGTAGAGTCAGAATCTATTTTGTTTAAAGTTTTCTAATGGACCAAGTTTTCGATTTCAAAATGACGGCATTGCCACATGAAACAACTTTATGATATTTACAGTGCAGTTTTTGCGGTTGATTTTATGCTTTTATATTGTCATTTTACATTTTCATGAATTTTCCTGTAGGTTTTTTTCATGCATTTTTTCATGTTGTTTTTTTTTTAACTTTTTTTTTTGCTGTTTTCCTTCTTTTTTTTTTTTTTTAGTTGTATCCCTTGGTGCTTCCGCACGTCGACAGGCTTGAGGCGCAGGCACATCCTGACATGGCGCGACGGTAACCGCTGATCTGAAACAAAATGCTGGCACAGCATATAAGAGAGCGGGCTACAGGGACAGGGTCGGAGATTGAAAGTGCGAAAGGGTCGGGGACAGGCAGGGTGGTATATTGTAGGTAAGAAAAAAAAAAAAAAATTAATTTGCATACCCAATATTCAACGGATTTGCTGCTGCGTTGGCTTTCGCTTGGGTTCCCATGCCCTCTCTCACTCGGTGTCCGTTCATAGATACCTAGGTGTGTATGTGTATGTGTGTGTGTGTATAATTTTTTTCTCTTTTTTTTTCTGGAATCATACTCACAATACTATGCTGGCAGCAGCCAACCCGTCGACCCATGATTCAATCTCTGTAGAGAGACCAAGTAGTTCGAGCAATATGTTCTATACTGCAACTCACTTTGCATTGTATAAAAGGAAAGAACAGAAACAAAAAAAAAAAAAGGAAAAATACAAAAAAATTGTACAAAACAAAAAACGAAACGAAAAAAAAAAAGAAATAGAAAAAAAGAAAAAAGGACAGCCCGCAGAAAATCCGGATTGTTGCATTGCATTTATCGTGCATATTGTTTTATAATTTTCCAATGATTTATTACTCTATGAAAATATGAAAGACTGCTGTTACAGTTCACCATAATATTTCTTTTGTAGGGTTCCGTTTCAATTTTCACAATACTAAAAGCTATAGTTTTATATTAAAATAAATTAAAATTGGTTTAGCAGACATTTATAGGACAGCAACTAGCTTCGTCAAGGCTAGGAAAGTAAGTTAATAAATTCGACGGAAAATGCGAGAATTTCATTTTTTCTCTAAGACTTATTGAATATTTTTTTGAAGACTGTTTATAGTGTGAAATGACTAAACTTTATAATTTTGAGTTAAAAACTATCGTTTGATTACTATATTTTTTATATAGTTTTCTACTATCAACTTTTGCAGACTTAATATTTGAAATATTAGTCAAAGACCTGTGATTAAAGACTGTGATAATCATATTTGTGTAAAATATTCTTACAATATTAATTTTAATAATGTTAGAATAATTGTAAGAAAAAATAGAAATTGTTAATTAGTATCTTTATAAATGCGAAATTGAAAGAGATTTTTCAATTATTTCTAATTGGTATATCTTTGAGCTTATGCGGTTAAAGCCCGAACTAAACTATTAGTTTTACTTTAAATATATATAAATAAGTTTAAAAATATTCCATAAAAAGATTAAGTTTCAAATATTTAAATTATATTTGTTTAATTAACTTTTATTTTATTATATTATATAGAAAAATATTTACGTATATATAATGCAAACCAATGCCAGAAAAACGGAAATGCTATAAATAAAATATTGTGGGTAAATCTTTTAAGACAGCAATTTGAACTGTATAAATTTAAATACAGAGTTTAGAAAATACATATAGAAATGGTGGCTCCACTTAATGGTGCTTCATTATTAAAAGTTCTCTCGATTATTTCAATCCGATTCTAGTCAAAACATTAAATTTCTTAATTTAAGTACCGAAAATCCAAGTACAATGTAACGACAATGTTTTTTTTAAAGGATTTGACCAATGAACATCGGCTTCCTTTAGCCATTTCGAAAAAAATTTACAATTTACGCAAATTGACATTGTAAAAAACCACATTAAATCTTTCAAAACTTTAAACAAATTTCGACAGATTAAAGCTATATTAGAACCTTCATTATGGATGAATATATTCAATGAATAGCTGAAGATATAATTATATTTAAGTAATAATACAAAATAATAATAAGTATTTAGATTTGTTTATTAGGCATACATATTTCTCTCACAAATTTTTGGCTATATTTATTTTGCTTTCCATTTAAGATCTAATGTGAAAAAAGGCATCTAAAATGTCAAAGAACTGACCATAAACAAAATCGATATAAGAGCTGTAAATAAAACAGATCACTTTTCAAATGCAATCGAAACAGCAATAGGAAGAAAAATCATAACAATAGCAATAACAACAAGTCAAGGGCTATCATTAGATTTTGAACAATTACAAACAAAGCCTCATTATTTGGCAGCAACAATTGATACCCGGTACAAAATCAAAATCACTTTGAAATGTGTAATGCAGCCCATAAATAAATCAACACTGCAGAATAATCCATTGTAAAGTGTCGAAAAACTGCAATTGAAATGCAAATCAATGCAAATCGATACTTGAATCATCATCGCCACCAACAACACCAACAGCAATAACAGTAACAGCAGCAACAGCAACAACATGAGCATGAATGAATGAATGATTCATGCAACGCACGCGAGCAACATTCAAATGCAAATGCAAATGCAAATTCCGAAATGCAAATGAGCGAACGCAAAAATTTTTGCAACCAAAGCAATTTCGGTGGCGGAACAGAGAATGAGAATGAGAATGGAAGATGAGTAGTATATGAGAATAGAAGGTTGGCTACCCGCTGATCCTAACAATCAAATCAAAATAAATGCACCGCATGCAACAAAAAATTAGAAAAACGAAAACCAAAATTCCCAAAGTGCACACAAAAGCCAAAACAAACAAAACCAACATACAATGCAACAACAAAACAAGAACAACAATAATAATACAGTAACAAAAAAAAAAAAGAAAATAAAAACAATAAAGGGAAAGCGCTTGCAGATTTTCGCACTTCCGGTTAACTGTTGCTAATTTGATTAGAGAGTTGCCACAGGGGCTAAACGAAAGGTGCACTGCAATTGCAAGAGGCGGAGAGGTGCAAAAGGGTGAGAGGCAAACAAAAACCAAAAAAAAAAAAGGCCATAAAAATTTGCTGGCGATGATTTCGTTTTGGCCTGCCAACTTATGCAAATTTCCTTTTGTGATTTATGCCGGAGCTGAACATTTTAAAAATTTTAATACCCCACAGTCAATTGCATTAACAAAGTATATTAAAGCATTGCAAATTAAATTATTTTTATATATAGTTAAATATATATATATATATATATATATATATATTCTTATTCATAGTTAGATGGCCAAAGAAAATTAAATTTTGATTTGTTATTTTCGAGATTTCCATGTGGTTTGGTATACCCTTTTATATTTGTTTGGACAAAACGTACAAAATTTTCATTTTTGCTCTAACAAAACTTTACTCCTTGGGGTATATGAGTTTCTGTAAATTGAATTTCAACCGAGTTTCGTAAATTGTTTCACACGCGTTGCTCTTTTCTTTTTTTGTATTATTTCTTTTTTGTTTTTTTATTCCTTTCGTTTTCTTAAGCGCTGTGTTCTTTAATTTTTTGCATCGTTTGTGTATGGAAATTCAATCATATATCCTGTCATATGGCTCTTAAGCCTTTCAATGAACGAGTTCTGTGAACTTCCTGAACTTGTCTGGGCTCATTGTCATGCTAATTGGCAAGCAATGAGAAGGTTTTCAGAATTTGTCGAGTGTCGGTCGCGATATCCTTGTGAGAAATGTGTCAGGTAAATATGCTGAATATGAGAATGGCATTGAGAGTGAATAAGAAATGATAAAAAAGATGATAAAAGCTTAGTTTGCCTCTAGACATCACAGAGCGCGTAGTGTCAAGACAAGGAATATACTTTTCAATTGAAATTCGGAACTTTCCTTTGCAAACAATAAAAATCAAAGAAATAAAACCTTACAAACAAAAAAAAAAAAAAGAAAAAGAAAAGAAAAACAAAAAAAAAAAGAAAAAAAGAAATGTCGCCCCAGTGTTCACGGTTTGTTCTTCTCCCAAGCAGCGACTCCACCCTCTCCCACACACCCGGACAACAAACATTAACACGGCCTCTGACGCAATTTAACACCAATTACAATATCCGTTACATCTAATTATTGTAAGCACGCCCACAAGGAAGCCACTGGGCCAGCACAGAGGTGGAGGAAGAGCAATAGCAGAACGAAGAAGTCGACTAAATTAAAGAAAAACAGAAGGAAACCACAGAAAGGCAATGGAGACAAACCAGCGGAGACATGGGGCGCCATTTGTGGTTGCCAGGACATTAACAATGGCAACTAAAGCAGCAACAACAAGGACAGCAAATGGCGACCATAAAACAACAGAGAACATAGCCAGGAATAGCCATGAAATATGACGACGAAGTAAAGACCTGCTCCTGTTTGCTCTCTCTTTCTCTCTCTCTCTCTCTCTTTCTCTTTCTATCTCTATCTCTATCTGTATGTGTGTGTAGAGTGTGGGTGGTAAACATTTCTTAATTTCCAACAATTTACGCTGAAAGCTTTCAGCACTGAAATGACGCACAAGTCGTATGGTCTTTCGGGGAGATGGAGGTGGAGGGTGTACAGTGCAGTGTCCTGTTTCTGTTTCTGTTCCTGGCAGTAGCCAGTCCAAGACCAGGCCAAAGCAAGGCGACGATGATGATCTAACGCCATTATTTTGCTGGCAAACGACAGGCAGTTGTTAATGGGGCTTACCACTTAAGCGCGAAGGCATAAAATAAACACGCGGCCATCTACCACACCTCCCGTCAACCATCTCTAACACGCCACATCCCACCATACAATACTGCCACAACTCCACCGCCATGTTTCACGGATGTCCTGGCAAATTAATTAACATGGCGCGCGTTCGTTCGCCTTGAAGCACTGTTTCTCTTTTCCTTTTTTTTTTTTCTTGTTTTTTTTTTTTATTTTAATATTTTTCTTCGGATTTTTCCTTGTCTTTTGGCGGTTTTCGCCTTACTCTTAATTGTGGACCATCGTCGCATCGTTCTGCCAGTATCCTGGCCTCGAGGATATTTAGATGCGGGGGAGAGGGTTTTAGGGGCTTTGGGAAGTTTTATTTGCCATTGGCAGTTTAACAATTAAGAAACGTTTAAAGTTGCCAAGGTTCAGTGAATGAAAGTGGGGCGCGGTTGTCATTTGATTACAAAATAGCTGTTGAAACAGGATTTTTAGGACTACTGGCAGGACATTGAGCATACGCGGCACGTTGCTACATCCGTTTGACACCTTTTGTTGAAAGTCTGACCATCCCCCCCCCTTGCTTACCAGGCATCTAAAATGTCACAGGAAATGAGCTGGGCTGTACGTGACTTGTTTTTCGGCTAAGATCCAAAGTCTTCAATTTAGACAATATTTGGTTGTCCCACCAATTGTTTTGTTGTAATCGGAAGCTGAAAGGGGGACGGTATAGAGAATGGTAAGGATAAGAGTAAGGAGTTTTCTACGTTTTTTTATCTTTTTTTCTCTTTCTTTTTTGTTATCAACTTTAACTGGGCTTATAAGGGAGAATTTCATTTGCTACCTTAACTTCAAATTCATCCTGTTTAAAATTCCAAATTTGTGCACTCGCTCAATTTCCTCTCGTTCCACACCGAGTAATTACCCAAACAACAGAAAGATTTGACATAAATTTTCAGAGACGACCAACAGCAGCCGAGCGAAGCAAAAGGAGGAGCAGGAGTAGGAGGTAGCAGGCAACAGCAGCAGCAGCAGCAGGCAACGTCCAACAGATCTTGGGTCCAGTTCCTCCGGCCGGAATAATTAGTGTTCATTCAGCATTCAGCTACGTGCCAAAAACAACGCCTTGCGGCAAGTACGACAACACTACGCTCACTTGGGGACGCTTTATCATTACTCTACTCACTCTCATTATATATGCTATATTTCTCTCTCTCTCTCTCTCACGCATTCTTTTCCTCTCTGCCTTGCCTTGCCTTGCGTTAAATAATTGCAATTAAAATGTGCGCCCAGAAGTATTTTTACCGTGAAGTGCAAACACTTTGAGGCAATTGCCGAGAAACATAACGAAATAATAATAAGAGCAGTAACATTGTGCAAATTAAAATATAATTAGAGATAAACAAGCTGTCCATGGGTAAAAAAAAAAAAACAAAAAATAAATAAATAAAATAAAGGCTGATGGGTATGCAACCATAAGTAGGATGAATGATATATATGTATGTACATACATTGATTATGGCGCCTCCTGTCGGTTAGAGGCGGCGGCGGAATGGCACTGGCACTCGCACTGGCACATTTGCTTACGCACTGTTCTTTCCACTGGAAGGAATGAACGTTGTTTGGCTGGAAATTAGAGTGTGCTGAGACAACCCCCTCGACCTCATTTCCCTTTATACACAACCACCGCAAGCCAACGAGCCTGACTCGTAAATGCGTGCGTGTGTGTCCCAGAGAGAGAGAGAGAGAGAGAGAGAGAGAGAGAGAGAGAGATAGAGAGACAGAGACAGACAAAAATAAAGAGAGGGAGAGAGAGAGACAAAGTTGGAAAGAAAGAGCAATATGTGACGATGTTGCTGCCAAGCGGCAGTCGTCGCTGTTGCTACCATTTGGCGCCGCAGTCGACTGAATTTTACCTGGCAACTAACGAGCAAGTAATTTTGTGGAGCAGCTAATACCCTAACCCATGACTATGTTGCTAAAGCATCTTTATTTTCATCTTCTTCTTCTTATTCTTCTTCTTGTACTTTTTCTTCTTCTTGCTTAATGTTGCCGTGGCTACTTTAAGCCATCGTTGTCTTGGTGTCTTTCATATTAAGTATACGCCGCTGCCTTTGGGCTCATGTGAGTGGTACGCAGAAATAGTAGCCAGAGGGTGGGTGGTGGGTGGCCAGGGCTGGCCTCAGCCTAAACTGAGGGTAGGCCTGTGAGGGTCGTTTCTTTTTTTTTTTCCTCTGCTCTGGTTTTCTTGTATTTTTTTTTTTGTAGCTGAGGCCACACCTTCTGCAGGGGTGACTAAAAAAAAAATGAAAACAGGCGCTGCTGCGCTGTTTGCTTTTACTTTTGTTTGCTTGGATTTTCGATAAAATAAAAAAATGAAATAAGAAAAAAAAGAAGGAAGATTTCGTTTTTTTTTGGGATATTATATATATATATATATATGTATATATATATATATATTTTTTTTTTTTTTTTGGTGGAAATCTGCTTTATGAAATGTCAAAACTTCAAAGCAAATTTAAGTTAAATGCAAGAAAATGAGAAAATATACACTTGAGTGCGTATGAGTCAGGCGGCCCTGCTGCCTGTTTCGTGTCCTTTTATTTGTTGTTGTTGCTACTGTTGTTATTTGTTTGCTTTTGTTGTTGTTTATGTTGTTGCTGGCATCAGTTCTCTCCATTGTCCATTGCACGTCGTTAGGCTTGCTGCCGGTGCTGTTTGAACTGTTGTTGATAGCCTTTATTAGTTGTTGGCCCAAAGCTTAGCCGCTTTACATTTTGCTCAGCACACTTCCTGCTTGTTGTTGGACCAAGACAAGAACGTGAGCAAGGACAACACAACAGGCAGGACTCGATATTTCGAACTTCAATTGGTAAGCTTGGCCTGACCTTCTCTCGTTCTCCCATTTGGGGTCCATCCCAGCCCTGATGCCTTGTGCCTTGTGTAAATAGGTATTATGTGTTTGTGCGCCCCGGTTTTTGCTCTTGTTTTGTCGTTTTTTTTTTTTATATTCTTTTTTTTTTTTTTGCTTTTTCTTTTTTCTTTCGTTTACATTTTTTCTTGTTTTTCTTCTTTGGCAGCAAATTTTATTAAAAAATTTTATATTAAATCAATTGCGTGCAGATTTCGGTTGGGGTGTTAAATGTGTTCAAGCATAAAGTTGGTCGGTTGGATGGACGTTTCTGGTTCTGGATGGCGGCCTTTGGCTAATGAAACTCCAAAACTGACAAACAGAATGATAGCAAAATGGCAAAAAAAAAAGAAAAATATATATATATATACATACATACATATATAAAAACCCAGAGGATGAGAGCAAACGGTGAAGCGATAAGCAAAAGCTTTTATTATTTTATGAGATATTTCTACCTATATACACTCTAAGAAAATATTAAAACTAAACAAATAAAGAATTGGTTAAACAATTTGAAAAAATAAACAATTTGAAGAAATAAAATCCTTTACATAAAGGATTCTCATTCATTTCATTTTTGCCAAGTGTTTCGATTGAGACCTTGACTTTTCCAACTATTCAATTAATTGCCGTCTCCATTAAGTTGTCAATATTTTGACATATGAAAGTGATTTATGAAAAATTCTTATAAAAGGAATTGTCTTTGGCATTGTGTGAAGCAATCGTTATAGAACTTTCGCCATAGAAGGAGATTAATTTTCTTGTTTTTTTCGTACAATGATTGAGAGTCCTGCAAAACGTTTTTGTAAAATAATTAAATTAATTCGTTTCTGTGTGGGATTCTGTGGCACCGATGTGGCCAATCCTAATTATCGCATGTGGTGGCTTACATATGGAGTAATAGGGGCCATTTTATTCTTTTTTGTCTGCACCATTTATACTTTGTATGTGGGTGTAGTTTTGGATAGAGATCCGACGGCAATACTTCAGGCATTTGCCATGGTCGGTTCTGCCGTTCAGGGATTAACCAAATTATTATGCACCGTTAACAAGGCTCCATTAATGCGAGAGATTCAGGGCACCTACGAAACCACCTACAAGGAATATGAGGTCATTGGCGGCGACTATACAAAATGTCTACATAAACGTATTAATATCTATTGGAATTTAATGGTCGGCTTCATGTGGGTCTATACAATCTGTGTGGTGGTATTAGTCAGTTTTCCATTTTTCTATCTAATTGTTTATAAGGAAAAGATGTTAATTATGCAGTTCCTAGTACCTGGTATCGATCATCATTCGGATGGAGGACATCTTATGCTGCTTAGCCTTCATGTGACATGTATCTGTTTTGGTGCTTTCGGTAATTTCGGTGGCGATATGTATTTCTTTTTATATATCATTAATGTGCCACTGCTAAAGGATATATTTAATGTCAAATTAATGGAATTCAATAAAGTGGTCGTTGAACAAACAGAATATGATAAAATGCATCACATGTTATGGGATCTTTTGGCCTGGCATCAGCAATATGTCAGGTAATCTAATATATATATACATATTATATATTTTCTTTTCAATCATAAATGTTTCTTGATTTCATTAGAATTCTTCGTGGTACAGAGAAAATCTATAAAATTGTTATATTTGTTCAACTTTTAACCACATGCATTGGCATCCTGTGTACTGTTTTTTGCATTTTCATAAAAGTTTGGCCAGCAGCTCCTGTCTATTTAATTTACTCCTTTATTGTGCTCTATACATTTTGTGGTCTTGGAACTGTTGTAGAGATATCGGTGAGTTAACAAAGAAACTATATAATTTAAATCTTAATTTCTTTGTGTCCTTCGAAGAATGAGGATTTTACCACAGAAATCTATACAAATTGCTTGTGGTATGAGTTGCCAGTGATGGAACAGAAATTGATCATTATGATGTTGGCTAAATCACAAAATGAATTGGCTTTAACCGCTGCAGATGTTTTGCCCTTGTCAATGGCCACAGCCTTGCAATTGACCAAAGGAATCTACAGTTTTAGCATGATGCTAATTACGTATATGGGACATGAAAAGTCAGCATAAAAAAATTTTAAAAAAATCTTTTACATCACTATATAAATGCACCAAATTTAAAATAAATAGCATAGTACTTTCACCATTTGGTAATGCCAAATATAATTTATTTATATAGAATTTATGTAGAAAAAAAAAATTAATATTATTTGCGAAATATACTTTCTCTTAAGATGGAATTTTAATAGCAAATAAAATAAAAATTATTCAAAAGTTGAATACAAATTTCTAATTTGTAGACTTATTATAGCGAAACTGTCAATAAATCAATAAAGAACTCTGATTTTTATTTTCTTTGCATTGGACAAATTTTAGTTTTTTGGACTTTTGTGGTTTCCGTTAAAAGTATATGTGAAGGTTTGAAGAAGTTTATGCGATTAAATAAAGAATGAACCTTAAAGTTGACATTAAAAAAACATTTAAGAATATTAAATAAATTTGTCGTTTTTCTGTAACATTTTTATTAGTTTATTAATACAAAAAAAAAGGCACTAAATAAAAATCCTGCGCCAAGGAAAATTGTAGCTAAGATCGTTTTCTGAAAGCATTTTTTGTCCCACTTAATTTCTTTATTATTTATATAAAATGTAAATACATAATTTGAAGTCAAATTAAAGGACATTGGAAATCCTTAAATAATTCAATACTATCATTTGAAAGTTTGCTGGCATATTGAATTTGGGGCTAAATATCATTCTGAAAATGTTTGCTCTTTTATTTTAGAAAAAAAAATAATGGCCGATTAAAATAAAACAAAATTGCTTAATATATATATATATATAAAAAAAATATATTTTTTAAAGATTAAAAAAAAGGTTTGTTGATTTAGAAATTACGAAATGTTATTGGAAAAAAAAAAGTTTGTTGATTTAGAAATTACGAAATGTTATTGGAAAATCATCGATTAAGATATTATCTGGTCAAAGAAAATACTCCAAAAAGTGTTGCAAATTGCACAGATTGATTGAAAACTTAGCATCGGAAAAACTAGGAGAAAATTTTAACATAAAAAGTAAATCTGAAATACCAAAATTTTAAATATTTACGACTGAATTGGAGTTTTCTTATTTTCAATATTACCGTCAGTTACACAATTTAATCAAATATCTTTCGAACCGTTTTTCTTATACTTTTAATAATTTAATAAAAAATATTGCATTTGAAGCAGAAGCTAGCACAAGGAGTCTGTATTTACAGTCCAACTTCCCTACAATGAATTTGCACAAGATCAAAAAATACTTCATTATATAGGACCATCAATATAAATATAGAAACTAAAATAAATACACTGAAATTGGAAGGAGAAAGCCGTTTCTTTAAAACTAATTCATAATACGGAAAACTTCATTCGCTGAAGGAAAATTCAACTGTAATTATTTATTCAATTAATATTTTAAGTCAACGAGTTATGACAAAACTTTTACAACTTTTAGATATTTCATAAATATTTTGTAAATACAACTTTAATAATATAATATATTATTTTATATTATACAATTTATATTTAAGTACTGCTTAGGATGAAAAATAAATTGAAATATTCCAGTTTCATTTAATTCTTGGGAGGGTTTGACCTTTTCTCCACCCTCCATCCTGTATACGGACAATCATTATTTAATTAAACGTGGAAACATAACAGCCCTTTGACCACAATCTAAGTTCACATTCAATTTAAGTGTCAATCATATGACATATTTCTAGCGATTTTTTCTTCTTTTTTTTTTTTGCCTTAAAATTAGTTAAGCAAATTGCTTTGACATTTATTAGAATTGTCATCTATAAAGGGAGGTACTTTCATGTGGGACATATTCAATCAGTTCTGAACACTTGTGATATAACCATGTCAATTGAAGCATTGAAGAAAAATAAAAAAAAGAGTTGCTTAACGAGCTACCGTCGCATTATCAAATTGCTAAAGTTTTGTGCTAAACTCTGTGGTGCAGATGTAACAGAAATTGATTATCGTATGAATTTCATAACCTATACGATTATTTTTCTATTCTGTATGTTTTGCATTTGTACAATTTATACGATTTATATTGGTATCGTAGAAGCTGGTGATTGGACAATTATTTTACAGACAACATGTTTTGTTGGTGGCGGAATTCAGGGTATAACAAAATTAATTTGTTGCATATCCCAGCGTGATGAGATGCGTGAAGCTCAAGCATTTCTAAATGATACATATAAAAAGTATGAAAAATTGGCTGAGAACTATCGGAATGCATTATTTGAAGCTATAGATCTTACCATGTTCTGCATAAAAATATTTGCCATAGTTTATGTGTTTGTTGTGGCTTTTTTAATTGGATTTCCGATAGTTTATTATGTTTTTTATAACAAAAAAATTATGATTATGCAATTTTTATTGCCTGGCTTGAATCCGGAAGATGAGACTGGTTACATTATACTCTTTATTATACATTTGCTTTGTCTGATATTTGGTGCATTTGGCAATTATGCCGCTGATATGTATCTCTTTGTCTTTATCAGCAATGCACCATTGTTGAAGAACATTTTACGTTGCAAGTTTAGTGATCTTAATAAAAGATTATGTAGATTGCATACAAAATGCTCAAAAAAGACTCTTAGAAAAATTCATTATCGTATGGTTGATATTGTTAAATGCCATCAGGCGTATCTTGGGTAAGTATTTAATTAATTTTTAGATTTAGTTAATATTTAATTCGATCGCTTGTTTTTTTTTTTTGCTTTTCTTTTTTAGTCTTTTAGAGCGTTCGCAACGTGTTTTTTTTGTTGTTATTTTTGTACATGTATTTGCCAGTGCAATGAGCGTTCTCTGTACAACATATTGCATAATGATTCGCATTTGGCCAGTGGCACCTGCTTATTTACTATATTCGATAATGAATCTATATCTATTTTGTGGTCTTGGCACTGTTGTCACAAAGTCGGTAAGTTTATATCCATTCATTAATTTATCTAGATTTACTTTTCTTATCATAATTGAGGTCTTTACTTTTCTTTTTCGTATATACATACATTTATATTTTTTTTTCTTTAGAATGACGATTGCTGTGAGATAATTTACTCACATTGCCTCTGGTATAATTTGCCTGTTTCTGAGCAACGTACAGTCTTGTTTATGCTACGTAAATCACAGACAACTCCGGGTCTATCTGTTGGCAACATGTTGCCTTTAACAGTAAACACGGCCCTACAAATGACAAAGGCTCTTTACAGTCTATTGATGCTACTGATGCGAGATACCTAAAATTGTGAAGAAAGATCTCCTCCATCATCATCTTCATCATTTTGGCTGATTAATTTTTGCTTTTTGTCTAATGAACTTGCCCGCAAGAATTTAATAAAAATCGCTCACTCTGCACGCTTTACAGTCAAAAAAAAATCGTCGTTGTCTGCGTTCAGCGGATGAAAAATAGTAAACAAAAAAAATAAAAAATTAAAAAAAAAAAATACGAATGAAAAGAGAAGAGTAGGAAAAACCATCGTCGCTGTTGGTAAGTTGTAAAAATTGTCTTTTAATGCCTCGAAAATCCAGCAGATTGCCACGTAGTGCTAATAAAATAAAGTTATGCCCAGGCATAAAAAAAAAAAAAAACAAAAGAAAACCCGCACCGAAAACCACACTGAAAATTGTGAGAAATAGTGTGCGGTTGTCTTCAGAAAAAACAAAAAAAAAAATAAAGAACAGAAAATCTAAAAAAAAATCGTCAAGAAAAAACGTTTGCGATGAAATTATATGCGCGCGCAAGGACCCCGCTGGAACACCCCCCCTTCCCAAAAATTTATGGACCATAGACCATGGATCCCGTTTGGCAGACCAAGGCAGGGGGGAAGGGGGCGGTAAACGCATCATTAATCAAATGTCCGGCGCGTAAGCACCGTTATTCATCATTGCTTCTGGATAAGGTGCTGCCTTCCCCCACACAACCACCACAAATCTTTGGCATACGGAACAAATGTGGTGCATAAGCCGCCATATTTGTTGTGCCTCTTTTTCTTGGTAGAAAAACTTAAGAACATTTTCAATATTAAAAGTTTTCTTAAGCACCACAAAACTTTTTTAACACTTATATTAAAAGTTATACTGTATGAAATAAAAATAAAATCGATTCAAAATCTTTTTTAATCAATGATCAAAGTTGACCGATCAAAATGGGGATATATCATATTATATTGTTGTATATATATATAAATATATATATATAAATATATATATATAATTTCTGCATTTGTGGTATTTTTGTAACTATTTGATAGGCCAATATAATAAAAGGATATTTCAGAAAAATTTGATTTATTCACGAATTCGACTTTTCCCTTACATCATCTAAATCCTAAAATTGCTAATTTTATTTTGCTTAATTTATTATTATTATTATTTAACTTTAATTTTCATAACATATTTAAATTTCTAAATAATAATATATACTGCTGATCAATTCTTTTGAAAAAGAAGTTGCAGAAGTTTTCAGAATTCTCTCAATTTACAATAATTAAAATAACTCAATGCGAAATTAAATAGAATGAAATAATTCAATTTCAAAACTATAAGTAATTTTAATGTAATAAACTGATGTTATATCTTTAACTTACCTGAGCAATAGTTTCTAAATTTGAATATAACTTTTATGTCATTTATTTTATTCTGTGTGGCATTTTCCATTGCATTTTGCAGAAAGATTATCTGAAATAAAAGAAAAAATTATTCAATGAGCAAATCAATTTAAAATATTATTTCTTATTCAATTGAACAATTTTCTAATAGAAAAATTAAAAAAGGAAAATGTTGAAAATGTAATTACAATAGAATTTATCTACTATTTCGATTATATATGTATCTTTACAATTTTTTTTCCAGTTTTTAAAGTTTAACAAAAATCAACATGGCCACTCACAAATACAAACACACTCAAATAAGCACACGTGGCGACTGTACACGAAAGGACTTTATGAACTGAGCCACCCTAATGGCGTATATCAATTTGGCTCAGCCGCATGCTGATGATGATTTCTTTCTCCTTCATTTACTCATTTTTCTTGCTGTTGCTTGGTTTTTTAATTTTTTTTTCCTTTTTTTGATCCTGCCAATTTTGAAATTTTTCCTTTTTTTTTTGAGGAAAAAAAATTGTTAAGCGTGTGGCCATTTTAATGTACTAGACTTGTTTTGCGGCCTAAAAGTGAACATTTTGAACATCATAAATCAGGCTTATATTTCACTAAATCATCAAACAGGCGACAACTTTTTAGAACGCCGACGACGAGTGCAAGTGTCAGCGAGAGAGAGAGAGAGAGAGAGAAAGAGAGAGGGGGAAAGAAGATGGATATAGATGTGGCATGAGTTGGTGCTAATGGAGTTTTTACATTAGCAAAAGTAAAGAGATTTCTGGCCATTCGAGATGACTGCGTTTGCTATCGATCTGACAACGTGTTGTTGTTGTTGGTTTTACTCGAATCATTTTTTGTTATTTTTTTTTTTTTTTGGTTCATTTTATCACAGGAACAGCATCAAAATGTTGCTCTAACACCCCTTCAAGTGTCAGTTACATATTGTCGAGACAGGAGCAACAACAAAACGCTTCACTTTTCATCAAATGGTTGGAAAAAAAAACAACAAGAACAACAACACACAGTACAGGAAAAGGCATAAAAAAAAAGGTTAGAGCTACCAAAAAATTTGCATACACAGCAGCTGAACAGGATGCGGATGCGTCCTTTTTTTTCTACTGCTGTTGTTCTTGTTGTTGCTGTGGTTGTCTGTGCAGGAAGTGTGTTGTACATTGAATGATTCACTTACTTTTTTTTTTTTTGTGTTTTGTTGTTGGTTGGAAAATGTTTTTTATTTTTGGGTGAAAAAGTCCAGCTAAAGAAATTGATACAAAAATGTTGCTGTTAATTGGCCAGCGATAGCGAAATGAAGATGAAGGGTGGCAGGAAGGGAGGTAGCGTGGTAGTGAGGTAGGCAGGAAGAGAGAATGAGAGATTTCTCTTATGCCAGTCATGACGACAGCTGCCCAAAAGCAACAAACTTACATTCTCTCTCTCTCTCTCTCTCATTCCATGATAATTTTTCCTTTCCTGAATGAAAAACAAAATCATATGCAAATTCTAAATGAGTTTGTGATTAACCCCAACAGAAAAAAAAAAATTGAAATGTAAAGAAAAAAGAAAAGGAAAATCTCATCATATTTGGTTACACCATCTCCTCAGGATATGTTCCGCTCCTTCCGTATCCACATCACGTCGACGTGTTTAAGTACGCATCATTTGCTTTTGCCTTGTAATTTAATTGGTTTGGCTTTTAACAGGTAGGCAGGCAGGCAGGCAGGCAAGTCGACTAATTTATGCCAAACGCAGCAAGAAGGGTTGAGGGGTATGATGGTGAAGGGGTTAGGGGTATTGCTACTGCTACTGGGTACTCCTTAAACATATATTCTTTTGCCGTTGCACGTGCGTGCGTTGAGGCCACATTTTCGAGAAGTTGCTTTATTAATTATTATTCTAATTAATAAGACGACGCAGATGATGACGATGACGATGAAAGTGGTTGGGGTAAAATGAGGATGGATGGATGGATGGATGGATAGATGGTAGGATTGTAGGTAAAATTGTAAAGGCAAAAGAAACAGCCTGCCAATTTGCATATGAGTGACACAACAGGACATTTGCTTCCTTCCTTCCATTCTTCCTGCCATCGTTCCTTCCTGTCAAGCAATGGAACAGACCAAAGGCACGTTCGAAATAAGGGGGTTACCTGAGGCTGAGCAAAAGGTAAGGTAAACTCCTCATGCATTATGCAAGCCAAAGTGCCACAAAAATATTAAAAAAAAAAAAAAAGGATGCGTGAGAAACTTCCAAGAAAAAATAAAATAACATGTTCAGCTGCCGTTGCATTGAAGAAAAAAATCATTAGAAAACTATTTGCAAATCATTTGGCAGCAGAGATTTTTATTTATTTATTTTTTTTTTTGCTAATAATTATCAACAGGTTAACACCGCCCTGTCAATTTGTTAAATACCCTCAACGCAGATCAACCCTCCCCCCTTGATGTCACTCTGTCGGGGATTTGCCAATCATCTATCGATTTGGCAAATTGCCGGCGTCAAATGTCAAAGCAATTAAGTCGCAAAATCGAATCGATTTTAGAGGGTCGCAAAAAATACATATACATATATCCCTTGTAAACCGATGCCATTTCCCTTTGTCTCCCCTCGTTTATACTATTTTGTTACTGTTTTCTCATTTCTCTCCCTATTAGTCTTTGTGTGTGTGCGTCTGTGTGTGTATATTTTTGCGTGTTTGTCATATTATCATTGTCATGTTTGCTAATTCCTTTTGTGTGTCATTTTGTTTGTCCTTTTTTTTTCTTTTCTTTTTTTTTTTTTTTTGCCAATTCCACTTTCACTTTGGCTCTTTATCGGCTTTCTTTTGTATTGTTCTCTTTCCAATTTACGTTCCCTTTTATATGTTTTGAAATGTTTAACCAAAAGTGTGCCAATTTTCGGCATTAATAATTATGAAGTGCCTATGACAGAATAAACAATGGGCGGCAAATGACTTTCTTTGTGGAGTGAAAGGTTGTCAAAATGGATTAGAAATTATGAAAGAATAATTAAGAAAAAATAAAACCAAGACTTTCCCCTAACTGCTGATAAACTAATTGTTAGAGTAGTTTTAAAAAACATTAACTAATTATGATAACACTGAAATAGAACTAAAAACGAAACTTTCTTTTAAAGAAAATTCGATTTTCTTTTATTGATATTTAGTATAGAAAATAAACAGAGCCTCTGTTTGATTTATATTATTTTATTATTATCTTATTTTTACTGTTGTGAACAACACAAAAAGGCAATTATTGTGCTTTTTAAGCTTTGTCTCCATCTTTCGCTGCATTTAGTTGTAATTCCCAATTAGTTTTAGCCTTGAAGTAATGGATATGCATGGTAGAGTCTGTTTATGAGCGATCCTAATGGCTCCCGAAATATCGCAGCTCATCTTATATTGCTGGTTGGAAATACCTGACCCCGAGTTAGCTTAAAACAAAGATTTAATGACATTTAAAAAAGAATTCAAAACTTGTTAAAGATTTAAGAATTATTTAATTAGCCTTGAACTAATTGTAAAGTTATATTCAACTTACAGTAAAGTAAAGTTTTTAAAAGTTGCTAGTGAAATCAATAATTATTGACATTTTAACATGTCTATTTTATAATTAATTTTTTTCAAGTTCTTCTTGGTGGGATCATTCAGACCTCTTGCCACACATGAGTTTTGCCCATTGCTTTTGCTTTTCCTTAATTTCTTTTTAGGATTCGTAACAACATTTCTTATGAATATGAGTTGAAATATTTGTGGATTCGTGGAAACTGAATAAAACTTATTTCAATTGTTTTTTTTTTTTTTATTTATTTTCTGTTGGGTTTTACTTGAAATTCATACAAAACAATTTATTTTATGGAGATTTTTATGCTACCACCTACTACTCCAGCTCCCCCTTTTGCCATTTGCTTTGGTCTCCTGTTTTGCCACTGCCATTTTCTACTTCTGCTGCCCCCCCTCGCACACACACCCCATTTAGCACATTGCCTTGTTGCTGTTGCTGTGGCTGTTTTGGGGCGGCTCAACGAAATTGGTTTTTAAAAATATTTCACATTTCAATCTTTCTCTTTCCCTTTTGCTGTTATCCAAGTATGCCTGCCTGACTGCCTGTATGACTGCCTTACCTTTGGTTCAAGTAATAATAAAAGCCACTGTCATGCGTCCCGCGTCCTTTGTTCTGTCTCCTGTGTGTGTCTATCTATGTATTTGGATGTGTGTGTGTGTGTGTGTGTGTGTATGTGTCCTGTGGGGCCATTGTAGGCCACAAGCAAGTTGGCCAAGCAACCGCATACTGTCGGCTTTTCACAGTCCCCACAAATAACAATCAAAAAAAAAAATATGTATATATATATATTTTCCCTACCTTCGTTGCCTTGGTTACGGGCCATGGCCATTGCCAATGCCCGCCATCGTCTTGGCCATGGCTCGTACTTGTTGTAATCTTGGCCGCTGGGATAAGCGAAGGGAAATTGCCATTGCGAGTCCTATGGAAATTACAGGTGCCTAATGCAAATTTGTGGGGCATATTTTTGGTTTTACTTTTCTTTTTCTTTTTTTTTTCTTTTTTGGTGGCTATTGCTTAAAATTTAAATAAAAATAATTTCAAGTCTTATGTTTGCCATCTCCCTCTCTCTCTCTCTCTGTCACTCTCTATTTCTTTATCTATCTCTGTCTAACTGTTTTGGTTGGTCGGTTAGCTGCTGCGTTGGCAGAAATCAATTTTTGCACGCATTTTCGAGTCGGATTTTGATTCGATTGTATTTGTATCTGTCTTTGTGTATGTGTCTCTGTGTTTGTGTGTTTGTGTGTGTGTGTGTTATGAGTCCTTTGCCTAGTGCTTGATTGTCATCATTCAGCCTGAAAAACAGATTTGCCTCCAATCAACGTGCACTTAATTTCGTTTATTTGATTGGATTTGTGTTTACATGGCTGCCTCTAGCCTTGCCTTCCCTTATCTTTCCCATACCCCCTCCCCGTTCATGAATACCCGTCTCCTTTGACCATAGTCTTATTAGAACGTCCAGACATCTTTTAGTATGAGAGGGGACATTCAAAATCGTTTCAAATTAGAAAATCAAATCATCTCACAAACACACACACACAGCATTTTTCTTCCTCTTTTCTCTTCTTTCCCTCTTTTCTCTATTTTTGTTTTTTTTTTTTTTTTTTTTTTTTGCAACAAAATTTATGAATATTGAAAAATTAAATAGACATTTTTGTAGTGGCCTAAAGTTTCAAGCGGTACTCACACACATTCTTTAGCCTTACCCACACCCCACCATACATTACACACACTCAGTCGACCACCCTCAATTCCGCCTCCCACATGACAAAAAAAATAATAATAAAGGAAAGGAAAAGGAAAAAAAAAAAAAACATGGCTACGGAAGTGGTGCGCACTGTGTTTCTCTTTTCGGTTTTTTTCGTTTTCGTTTTATTTTTTTTTTTTTTTCGACCATTTTTCCAATGATGGATTTTCGAAATTTTAATGGTTGCTCGCTGCTCGGATGAGCAGGCGCTGAAGAGTCGAGACTCAGCCAAAGCCCAGAGTCGACTTTACCGTTACCGTCGTCTGGCATTATTAGAGAGGGGGTGCAGCAGCAGCAGCAGCAGCAGGAACAGGCTTTTGTGGGTGGGTGATTTTTTTTCTTTCTCTTTTCGTTTTTTTTTTTGCCCTGCTTTCTTCTTTGTCGAGCGCGTTTTTTTTTTATTTTTTTTTTTGCCCATTTCCTTTGTTTGGCAGCCATTGAGGGTAATGTTGTCTCACGCTGTGGGTGCAAAAACTTAAGGGATGGAATCGATATTTGTTTTCTATAACAGCAACAGCCAACACAACGAGCTTCCCCGCATCCACATTGTGCACCACCCACTCCAGGCCACCCCAAATATATATATATACATATATATATATATATATATATCCCAGAGTCAGAATACTCTTGGCGTCGGCCTAATCTAATGTCTCAGGGGCTTCTGGTCGGCTGATGTTTGCCTTCTTTCTACAACCAACCCACTCCACCCCACCACCATTTGTCGTCTTCAATCCACTCTGCACCGCTCCTAATCAATATGAGCAAATGATAATTTTTAATGGCTTCCGAACGCGTTTGTTTATCGTCAGCAGCAACTTGGCTTGATTTGGCCATATTTGATTTTTGCATCAACTTGGGCAAATTTAATTTTGAATGACGATAAAGGCGACGGCGGCGGTGACGGTGACGGCTACTGCGACGCCTTGCCAACTAAACGGAAATTTAATTTCCAAGCAACTTTTGACGGTTCAGTGCTAAGGCTAAGACCAGAGGCCAAAAAATCTAACCAAGCATTTCACAAGACGGCGCCAGAGAAAGAAAAATAACAACATCGACAGATAGAGAGAGAGAGAGAGAGATAGATGAGACGAGACTTAATGCCGCCCATATGCTGCTAACTTGTGGGCGTTACCATGCCCCCCCTCACCCCCTCCTGCCCCCTTAACCCAATCCACTTTCAGGTAAGGAGGGGGAGGCGCGTGATATTTAAATGCTAATTGCTTTTTAATACGGTAATTTTGGGGCTGCTCGTCTGCTGCTTCGACTTGAGCTTATTGCGGATTAATTTTACAAGCTAATTTCTTATGTAAATGCCAGGCAATTGCATGTTCTTCTTGTTGTTGTTATTGTTATTATTATTATTATTGTTGTTGTTGCTGTTGTTGTAGTATCAGGTAAATTAAATGGTAATTTAAAGCCCACCGCATTTTACTATAATTAGAATACAATTTAATCTATAATGTATAGTTAAATCGAAGCTTAAATAACTTTATCTTCCTATTCTGTCATTCGTAAGGAAGATATTTGTGGTCACCAAAGATAAATTCACTTCATCATTGATACGTAGTGTTCCACTAAACTCCACTTTTCCGTATATCATTCAACACTTTTCCGCTTCGTTTGCTTAGCGAAATTCAATCCTATCTATTACAATTTAAAAAACAAAAAAAAAAACAACAAACCTCCTTTTTGCTGGGAATAAAAAATATAAAAAAAAAAAATGTGAAATCGTATCCATGCTAATTTTCAACCATCATTCAAAACACAAAACTCAACTACCAACTATCGCCAACTGACAGTGAGAGATCTATGAGACGACTCCAAGCCCAAGCCCAAAAACCGAATCCGGGACCAAAGAGACATACACAAACCGACAGATGCACGGCATATTAATCTCAAACAAACAAATAGCGTCGAACCATATCAAAAAAAATAAAAAAACCAAAAAAAAAGGGCGAAAAAAAAATGAAAACTCGCTTTAAAAATCCTTTTTTTTTTTTTTTTGGTGTGTGTGTGTGCGTGTGCTACCCATCCTTTTGGCTGGCTCGTTTAATGCTAAATTATATCCCTATGCAAATAAGTTTTTTTTTTCACTTGATTTTTTCATTAAATCATGACGATTTGACAGAAAATGTGAAATGAGAATTAGAGTAAAGGGACAGGATAGAATAGGATAGGATAGAATAGGATAGGATAGGACAGTGCAGACAAAGGGTGTAGAATGGCAGTGTGGGGGAAGGGGGGCTTTAACTGATTGCCATATTCAACGAATACTTAATACTTATATACGGGCACTAAGCAAAGAAAGGGTTGTCTCCCTTTCTCTGCCCCTCTCTCTGTGTCTGTATGGCCCCCGGGTCATGGGTCGAATTCAAGGGAGACAGGGTCAGGATCATTTATTGTTTTAGTTTTATTTGTTTGTTTGTTTGTTTGCTTTTTAGCTCGAGTGTTTTAGCTGGTTCCTTTATTTTGAGCATAAATTGACACATTATTTCTCATATTTTTTAGTTAAAAAGAATTTTGAAAAAGAAGAATGCAGCCCTGATAAATTTTTCCAATATCTTTCCTCCAATTGTCCCATAGAATTCCAATTTCGTTTATTGATCTTCCAATCGTTTTGCAGCAACCCCTAAGAAAAAAACCAATATCTTTCCCTTTTCCACACATCTCGCCATTGATCCCTCATTTTTGTTCTCTCTTTCCCACTCAATGGTGCTCAAGCAATTGCTGTCAAACTGTAAAAGGGAAAGACAGCGAGAGAGAGAGAGAGAGAGAGAGAGAAAGATAGGTAGGTTGGTTTAGGTACATTCGATAATTTTGGCTTTTGTGGCATTGCGTATATAGGCCAAATGTACTGCAACATATTATTACACTCAACTACAAACTCATTAATGCAAAATCAACAATTGCAACTGCAACTTGAACTGCATCAACTGGCAACATGCAGCCTTTATAATTTGCATCCATATTACTACTACTAACATAAATATGTATATGTATGTATATCGATTCGATCCATCATCAACGAACTGCCAACTGACCCATAATAAGACCGCTTATTTTGGCTCAACAACTTTCGATCAGTGACATAAAAGTTGTGGACCAAGAAAATGTGTTGTAAGTTCAAAACTTGCAATTTACAGTTGCCATTGCTGTTACCCAATTCCCATTCCCATTCCCAGTCCGAGTTGGACTCGGGAGTCGGAGAGTCGGAGTCACTGTGGTAGCATCCAGTCTACCGTCTACCATCTACAGTCAGTCTTCAGTCTGAAGTACCCAGTTCCCAGTTGGCGGTGAATGTCGCCTTGCAATTAACACAAGTGCCCCAGCAATGTTGTCCTTCGCATATTCGGCGGTTGGAGTTGCTGTTGTCGTTGTCGTCGTCCTCGTTGTCGTTGTCGTTGTCGTTGTCGTGCTTAATGTCGGAGGCGTGCGTCACAGGCAGAGCGACCCTGTCATTAAAATAATGCATACACATGTGAAGTATGTGGGCAGAGTTGCACAGTTGGAGATGGAGATGGAGACAACGTTGTAGCTGAAAGTGGAGCTGGGGTTGTTGTTGTTGCTGGCATCAATGCATACAAGTATGTACATACATACATATATGCAAACCATTTAAAGAGAGGTAGATATAGGTAGTAGGTAGGTAGGATGGAAGGTGTTTATTAACAGATCGTTTGCCCAGCGTCGTCTGCGTCGAGTGCCATTGAGTGCACACACACATACAAATATATATATATATATATATATATATATGTACAATCAGGCTCTTGAGGTTTTCAGCATACATAGCTTCTCTGGCTCTTCCTTTCCAGCACTTTAACCCTTCCGGACTTAATCAAGCATTCGAGCAGAAAATCATGCAAAGTGTCGCCATTGCACAATATATTTAAAAATAATTATAATAACATGAATTATGAAATATGTATGCATTCGACGCCCTAAACGCCTCTCCCCATCACTCTCTCTCTCTCTAACCCCTTCATTCACCCCTCACCACCTCCCCCCCTTTGGCTATCGTGTTGGACACATACATACATACATATGTATGTACAATATATATTCAAAGAGGCCTAGGCTATTATTATTAGTAGTTAATGGTCAAGTGTTGTTGTTGGCCCAGTTTACATGACCAAGTTGCAGCTTTTAAAATGATTGCCATCTTTATGAAGACATAACGATGCCAGCAACCAAAGAATGAAGAAGAAAAATGTGGCTTATATATATATATATATATATATATATAAAGGTATATATGTATAAGTATATATACACTCCATGTGGCAAGTAAAGACGCCGCATTGCGTGAGTCAAGCTTAACTTGCACTTGCATTGTAATTAGAACTATACATCAAATGGTTGGCCATAAAAAATATATAAATATATACATATATATATACATACATATATACATATGTACGTATAGGCATACATACGACTTAAAGTGTATTATGCGCTTTTAATGTTAATTTTTTTTAGCGCTTCTCGTAATTCGCTCAAGTCACGAAACCTTCATCTGGTCAAAGGGTAAATAAATGAGAAAAAAAAAGAGGACTTAAAGGAGAAGACTATTTTAAATTTATTTTATGATTTAAATATTGCCATTTTTATGATCTATCCACATAGAGAATTAGTCGTTATTATATTAGGATAGAACTTGTTTTCATATCTTCATATATTGCCCCATTAGATTTTATGTCAGATTGTGCCACAAAAGAAATGCGGCATAATATCTCAATTATACTAATTGCAACGAATTCAGCAAATGAAAAGCAATAAAAATTTTATTAAAAGTGAATAAATTTTTGACTTTTGCCTTTTCAAGTACGATACTTAAAAAAAAAATTAAAATTTCTTAAAACTAAATTAATTATTATTATTTTGTTCAAGCTTTGCAGACTTCTTTTATATAGAAATCAAAATTTAAGTAAAGGTAATTTTTTTTCCATTAACAAAACATTTCCATTTAAAAAACCAACCAAAGTTTTGTTGTCTACAATTAAAGTTTTTCAATTACACCTTTACCAAAAAGATAGAAAATATATTTTGTTTCATTAGCACAAATGCAGAATAATTTTATGTATTTATATACTACAGAAATCATTTTATTAATTTTTGTTTTCTTATTTAATTTAGCTGAAGAATTATCCTTTTACCTACGACAATTATTTTTGAGATTAAAATAAAATAGTCTTAATATGATTTCAATTGAGCAATGTTTTTGATTTTATTATTAAAATTATAATTATTTTTAAAACTAGTATTGAATTCATGACTAACAATAATTGGAGTTTTGTTTAAGATTAAAATTTAATAAACTAATTAATTGCCTTCTTTGTCCATAAAATAATTTTGTTTATAATAAAGACCCATATATTATATAAAGATAACATATAGTGAATTAGCATTTTCTTTATGTATTCCTCTCCCTAATTTTTCCCCTCCAAATCTTTCATATAATTCAATGGATATAAAATGGAATAACAAAAACAAAACCTACTTAACATTTGCTTCAGTTCGGTTTGTATTAATTTCTTTTTTTAAATGGGTTTAACTAAAGAGTAGATTGGGCACACGCAACAACCGATTAGCATATAACCGATATAATATAATTTTAAATAAAAAGCAAGAATACATAACTCTTGACTAATCGTACTTTACGTCAAAAGAAAAAAAAGGAAAAATCCTAAATTTAATACGTTACATTTTTTAGAATTATATTATAAATTCACTAATAAAGGAAATATACAAATTTTTATTTCTAGCTGTGTCTAACAGCATTAAGTTTATTTAATTAAAAAATTTAAATAAAACCCTCATTTGATTAGAAAACTAAAAGTAGTAGGGAAAAAGAGAATCTATGTATTCAGCTATACAATAAAGAATATAACTAAGTATAATAGCTAGATAACATATACATTTATAATAATGAAATATCTGAAACAAAAAAGTAAAGAAACAAATATATTCTAAGAAACATTCCAAAAAAAAAAACAATCACAAAATAACATAAAATATTATTAATAAATTAAATAAATAAATTAACATTTTAAATAGAATATTTCCGATTTCACAGTTTTTTCTCTCTTCGCCCTTCTAACCTGTTTCTTTTGACTTTTACTTTTTAGTTGCTTTCCTTGCTTCTTGCCAAAGTAACTCTGGCTTACTCTGATGGATGAATGAATGAATGGACGAACGGACGGACGGATGGACCGATGGATGGACATGCATGTTTTTATACCCTGTACCCATAGGGTAAAAGGGTATATTAAAGTCGCTAAAATGTATGTAACAGGCAGAAGGAGAATTTTCCGACCCCATAAAGTATATATATTCTTGATCAGTATCAATAGCCGAGTCGATTGAGCCATGTCCGTCTGTCCGTCCGTCTGTCCGTCCGTCCGTATGAACACCTAGATCTCAGAGACTATAAGAGCTAGAGCAACCAAATTTGGTGTCAACATCCGTCTGTTGTGTAGACAGGTTAAGTTTGTTTCAAATTTTTGCCACGCCCACTTCCGCCCCCGCAATTTGGGAAAAACCTATAACTAGGGCAATATTAAACATATCGTATTCTTATTTGGCATACACATTAATATAGCCAAAATGCACTAGCTGACCGAATTGGACCGAAATCGGACAATAATTATCGGAGATATACGTATTTCCGTTTTGTACTGAAACGCCCCATGCAAAATGGGCTGTTAAGTGTGAGCGAGATAGCATGCGTTCGCTGTTGCTGCATGGCAAGCAGTGCAGTGTTGCTGTATGGCAAGCAGTGCATGCTAAGAGAATTTTTTTCGTAAATTGATAGCGATTTTGATTATTTTTGACTTTATGGGGTACTTTTACTTGGTACAGGGTATACTCAATGTCGGCAGGGACGACTTGCTTGCTTCATTTATACTGCATTTTTTTTTTTTTTTTTGGTCAGCGTCAAGAATAATTACATTTAATTTGATGGGAATGAATGTTGTGGAGAGCGGTTAAAAATGCGTTCAACAGCATTTTATTTTTGTTTTTTTTTTTTGAAGTTACCAATTGCCTTCTTTTGCTTCTTTTATCCCTTTGCTGCCCCTCCCCCACTCTTATTTTATTGTTGGCTTGCCAACTTCACTTAAAGGTTCATTTTGTTTGCTTAACAGTGCGAATCCTAACGCCGGGCAAGCAGCCAGTTGGTCAAGTCCGTTGATGATCAATTGGCAAGGGATAGAGAGAGGATAGGGATGGAATTGGGGGGAAACGGGGTCTTTTGCTGATTGAGGGTTTCATATCTTTGGTTTTTACTGCACGGTTATGCGGCACGCAAAGTGCTGCGTGTTTACACTGGCGATTATCCCGTTGGCTTGCACCCCATCAGAAGGAGATAATTTGTTGATCGAAAAACCAGATCGATTGAATGCCGAACATTGGAACATTGGGTTAAATTTTGGGCTTAAGCTTTCCTTGTTTGTCTTCGCCTCTTTTCTCCTCTCTCTTTATCGTAGCACTCCCTCTCTTTTTTTTTTATTTATTTTTTTTTTTGCTTTTTTTGCTTGTTGTCAGAAACCCTCGGATCGTTAACACAAATTAACGAGCAATCATCAAATCGAAGCCGGCTTGAAGTTCAGTTAAAAGGCTAAGGCTGGCGGCTTTTGGTAGGTATCCGTCGGCTCGTTCCATTGCGGTATTAAAGAGCGTTTATTTTGAAATTAATGCGCAGTGCGGCAGCTGCACACCACCAACAACTTGTCTTATACTCATTACCCATTGAAATTGCAACGGAGTTACCCAGTCAGCTGGTTGGTTGGCTGAATGACTGGTCGAATGGTCAATTTGTTGGTAACTTGGTTAGTTGACTGGTCGGTTGGTTGGTTGGTTTGTTGGTTTGTTCGTTCGTTGGTCGGTTATGCCGGGCATTTACAACATAATTCATCGTTTGTTGGCTACCTTTTCAATGCATCCTGCCACATATAATTATGAATAGGCATTTTTGGGCCATTTGTTGCCATCGTTGCACGTTTATTAATTGCTTTTTAATCATTTCGCCAAGAGAGAATTCCCACAAATAACAAAAACAAAAATTAACAACAAAAATATTTGCAATTTTTAACTTATTTTGTCGTTATTCCTGGCATTTTGTTGCAAAATTATTGAAATTAATTTTTTCATATTATTCAATTTTACATATTTCAGAGTTAAAAAGAAACTCAAAATGATAATTGCCCCCATGAGAGGAAAATGTGACAGGGGAGGGAGAAGGGCTGTGGGTCGTTTTATGTTATTTATTAAGGCATTTCATTTTGCTCCCCTTTTTCGCTTGCATCCCTCTCCGTCTCTCGCTATCTCTTTCTCCTTCTACGCCTACTTTTTAGATTTAGCTGATGATTTTATCGGTTAAATAATATCATATAATATGCAATATTCCAATGTTTCTTCCTATTTCTAGGTTGCTCTTTAGCGCCCTCTATTTTTTACCCTGGCGCCGCCTATTTCGTCCTTTGAAATGTTTCAATAGCTTGACTATAGCGGGCGCCACAGTATCGCATCGTGATTTACATTTGCTTTATTTTGATTTTGGTGGTTGTTTCGCTATTGGCACAATTCTCAATATCATTTATACGCAATTTGTTTTACCAGAGTCCAAGGAGAAGGGAAGAAAAATTTTCTTTATTGGAAATATATCCAATTGAACTTTATATTGATAAATTTGCATGGATTTGGTTTTTGGGTATATCCTTAATTGGGTACTCAATTAATATTTAATTATATTCAAACGGGTTATAAAAATGTGAGAAGTTTAATATGATAATTGTAACATTTTTTAGCGTTAATTTTTGTTTTTACAAAAAATATTTAAAGTAATAAACATATTAAATGTTTTCCAGCTTGGTTTACTCGTGAATAATACAAATTCAGTAAGATTTAATAGCAGATTATTTATATTATATATATTGCTATTCAGGATAATTAGAAAAATTTAGATTTAGTTTGCGAATTATTTAAAAATGTGTGTACACTTTTTTTATATTTTTCTCACTCATTATTCCATTTTTATTTAAAAATTGAGTTATAAAATTTAATTAAATTTAGTTTGATTTTTAGTATATAAAAAGAAAGACATAAACTCTGGTCTCTGTAAAGTATATATAAAGTTATTAAACTAATAAAAATCAAGTTTAGTATTAATAACTTAAACAATTAGTTGTTCATTTGACCAATAGCTTCTGTATATACAAAGTCAGCTATTTTTGATGAATTTTGTAGAAGTTATTCAAATTTTGTTATCCAGAACATATAAAATTATATTTTTGTATCAATCGCTTGAAAAATATTTGTTTTATTTATGTAAAACATTTATCTATACCGATTAGAAGAGTGCTACCACAGCATAATATATAAACATTTTTAATTGTTTTCAATTCAACTTACTATTTTTAATTTGTAAATAATTTAAAGTAAATATAAATTCTTCATTTTATACATATTTATATGTATAAAGGACATACTTCTCCATAGTGGACAGACTAAGGACATTTTTATTTATTCTCATTCTCTCTTTTGGATATATCAGATTTGTCTTAAACATTTTGAATAGCGAAATTCCATTCAGTTTCACTTGACATAATTTTAATTTAATTCGATTGATTAAAGTTTTAAAAAAATTTTCTTATACATTATAGAATTAAATTTTGCTTCTGAGTGTTTCAATTTTTACTCTAAACTATTCTACCTAAAAAAAATGTTCAATAAAACTATATTTCTATTCAGCAAGTCATTACACCCAGAATTTCGATAGCAATAGTAAAAAAATAAATGAGTTTGCGAAAAAATGAAACAAACAAAAAGCGAAAGAAATTTCGCACAGTGCAGCAGCAAAGTCTCTAATGTCGAGATCCCTTGGCCTTTTGTGTGCTAATTAAACAAAAGAAAACCCTTTCACACCTTGAAAACTGTTACAACTTCTTTTGTGTGAGCATTTGCAAAATAAATTTGCATAAATTTTGCGTTGCGTTTGTCAAAGCGCAAAAAAAAAACGCAAAACGAGTAAAAATATTAATTTTCACAGTTTGACATGTGAGTCCTTTTTTTTTGCAAGTCCTTCCCTTGCGGCACCGTAGGCAGTTCGTAGCATTCGAATGCAAATGAGGCAACAATGACAACAACAGCGGCGACATTTGATCGTTTTTTATTTTTCTCCTCTCGCTCTCTCTCTCTCACTCTCTTTTTTCTCTGTCTGCGATCCTTTCGTCATTGTCTAAAGAGATTTTTGCATATAAATCATATTCAGTATTTTTTTTTTTTTTTTTCTCTGTGAAAGGATTGCAACCCTGTTAAGGAATTTGCATGTGAAAATGAAAGTAAGAAGCGGCGACAATAATTTTTGGTAAATTCGAATTTCGGGGCGTGTGAATTTGTTAATAAAAGAAAAACATTTTTCTAGTCCCAAAAAAAAAGGTGAAAAGGCAAAGTAATTGAATTAGTGAGCAATTGTCAATTGAAGTCTATGGGAATGAAGGAACTTTTACATTGAGAGATTGACAATTTTTGGTTTTGTGACGGATTTTGTCACGTTAAGTTATAGCATTTTGAGTGCCAGTTAGTATGATTTATTGAACAATACAGTTTGTATATACATACATATATGTATGTATATTGAACCAAACCGAATCCAAGATGTTGAACTTGCCTCCCCCACCCACCGCTCTCTATATTTGCCTTACCGAATATGCTCAACTACACGTGTGCCAAATTCATTTCCATGCCATCGTGGGCGACTATTGGTTGTACTGTGGGTGCCTGTGTGTCTGTTTGCTAAAGGATAACAGCAACAAGGACAGCTAATACACAATTTGCATATATTTATCCATCAAATTGATGGATGCTACTGCACACACACACACACACACACACACGCTTACATACAGTCAGGCAACTGGCAGGGCGAGAGATGTTCGAGAAGCTGGAGAAACGATGGCAAGACAGTCAAGCATGGCGTTGTTGCTTTGACACGTCGCAATACCCCAAAAGGATAATGACAAAGACAGCAGCAGCAGAATCAGCAGCAGCAGCAGCATCAACATCAGGACAATGCCACACACACACACACATACACACACACACACATGCATACATCTATATAAGCACACGCCAAGCGTGAGCAATTTGCAAGACGCTGGCAAAAAAGGGCAACAGGAAACTGTCAAGGCAAGACAAAGAAAGAGGGCGGGTAGCGGCAGAGGGTTAGATGGTTGTGCGGTGGCTAAAACGAATGTAGAGCGAGAGAATGGAGCATCCTTTAAGTTTCCTTTTCGCCTAGGTACCCAAGCAGTGAGACCCGTCAACCAACCGACACTTCAATCGTGCTACGTTCGACGATGTCGAGAGGACGACAAGGAAAACGAGAAGCAACGAGCCAACCCGGCTGCCTGCCATGAGAAAATTACATTTTCTCCGGAAAAGCACTCAACCCGAAGACATTTTCCGTTGGCACTGGCAACTCAGTAAGCATAAAAGGGGCGACATGAGGTGAGGTGAGATGAGATGAGGACATTGCCAGGGTAGCTGCCATTTCGAGTGGGGCCTTTGTGCTCATGTGTGTGTATATCGGAGTATGTGTGTGTGGGTGTGTGTATATATATGCGCTGCTTTATATCCTTTTGCCGCTGCTGCCTGATAACAAAATTTTCTATTTTATCTCATAAAAAAATATATGTAAGATGGGCCAAAGTCCTCAACAAAAAAAAAAAAAATATATATAAAAAAAATATATATAAAAAAAATATATATAAAAAAAAAATAAAAAACACTTTTATGCATATATATGTATGTATATATGTATATATATTTCTATATAGAACATGGATTGTTGGGCGTGTTTTACACATACATACATATTTACATATGTATAGATATTTTCTATTTTGGCAACAATCGATATTTCGTTTTGGGGGAAAAAAAAAACAGAAAAAATTCCAAAGGACGAAATAAAATTTGCCATTTTATCTACTTTGGGGCGCACATTTTTCTTGCCTCAACTCGTTCCTTGCCAATGTTAATTTTCCGTGTGTTTTTCTTTTAATGAACAGCTGTTCGCATCTCTCGAATCCACCGCCTCATCCCTACCCTACTCTTTTACCGGCCTTACAAAACTCACAGCCACGAAGCAGACGATAAAAATAAGGAAAAGCGCACAAAACAACTGGCGCAAAAATTAAAAAGAAAATGAACAGCAAACGATGACGACGACAAGGACGACGAGGACCTCGTCATCAGCTGTTTTTTGCCTTCCTCTGCCAACATCGTCATTAGTGAGACGGTATAAAGGATGGTGGGAGAGGGGGTCGGGGTCGGGGTTCGGGTAGACATGGACCAAAGCCATGGGTGTGGGCGAAATGAATGAAAATGAAAAGCGCGCAAATGAAAATGAGCGTCATGACGTTGCCGGTGGCCAAAGCACGTGTTGCCGGCTAGAATGAGATAGACAGATAAAATGAAAGAGAGAGGGAGAGAAAAAACACAAAACACAAAAAAACAAAAGAGTAGGAAGAGAAAGATTAAGAGAGAAACATAAAAACATAAAAAAAAAATTGTTATCTCAAACAATTAGAAATTGGGCAAATAAAACACACAAAATATACAAAATTTTGATTTTATTTTAAAAATTTTATTGATTTTTTAATTACATACAAACTTCAATTGGTCCCTTAGCAAATATTAGAGTTAATTATAGTTTTAGTCTTACTTGAATTGAATGGGTTTTTAAGGGTTTACTTGGGGATATGTCAAAAACCTCGTGACTATTGGGGGAAAAAAAGTTAACTCATTTTGCCAGTATGAAATATATATCTGAATTAAAATTTCAAATGTAAAAAATATGATTTCATTTTTCTGAACTTCAAATTAAATTTAAGCTTTTTTTTTAAATTGTTTATAATAGTTTTTTTTTTTTTTTCTTTTTGGATAACCATAATAATATAATAAATTTCATTAGTAATTATCTCTAGATATAGAATCAATGATTCTCAATTTTAATATATATATTGATAATTTACTAATTTTATTTAAATTTTAGCTTTGTATTCGTTTCAAGTGCTAACAAAAGAATACAATTAAAATGAGCAACAGCATGAAAATCTCTCTTGAAAAAACTGCTCCCACATAATCATCATCATCATCCGCAACAACCTCATCCGCATCCGCATCCGCATTCGCATCCTCATTATCATCATCATTCTCATCTGATGGCTGCTGGTGTGCCGGCACGCTACCGTTGGCTCGTGTCCTTGAACTAGAAACCCGTTTAATTTAACTGTTGCTTAATTGCTGACGGCGACGTCGACGCCGAATGTCTACGTCATTAAATTTTCTAGCTGCAATTCTGCGATGGCAGTTCTCCTCCTTCTGCTGCTGCTGCTCTCTCTCTCTCTCTCTCTCTCTCTCTGGTGCTGCTGCTACTGCTACTGGAAAACTTCATTTTGGGTAATTTTCGGCAGCCTTTGTTTCTCATTTTCATTTTCATTCATTACCCAATGCATTGCGTTTCGAGTGCGGGGCGTTAATTTCCATGTGCCAATTGCCAAAATGTTCCTATGATAATTATTAGTAGGAACAGTATGGAATTGAATTGAAATGGTGGTGGTGGTGGCATCAAACTGACTGCAAGAGAGAGCGAGCGAGCGAGCGAGCAAGCGAGAGAGAAAGACAGAGATAGTGACAAAGAGAGTGCAAGAGGGGGAGCGGACAGGTCACTGGGAAAGAGAAAGAGAGCGAGAGAGAAAGCAAGCAATAATTTCAATTTGCTTGTGTGCAAGCAAGATAGAATTGAACCAGCCAAAGGACTCTATGGCACAGAACGCATGCGTACTGGTCGCTGCTGCTGCTAATGCTGCTGCTGCTGCTGCCGCTGCCACTGCCGCTGCCACTGCCGCTGCTACAACCACTGCCGCCGCTGCCGCCCTATTTCCCCTCTCTACGAAACAGCATGTATAGCGCTAAAGGCAAATAATGGCAGACCCCGGTTGAGATCTCTCTGTCCTTCTCCATATCCTCGGGCTCACGTCGCATCGACGTTAACGTTTTCTGTTGCCGTTGCCAGCGACGCCAGCGGCGGGCACGAAAATTTGCATGCGCCCAAAATCGGGTTAACTAAATGTGGATGTACATATATATGTATATATATATATTTATATATATATGGATGAGAAGGAAAAAGCAAGGGGGAGAAGGGGAATGTCAAGGGGAGAGCAGAAAGATTGTAGTGCTCGAGCTTTACGTATTGCTTGTTGTTGTTGGTGGCGGTAATGGTGAGTCAAAAGAATGGAATGAGAACTGAAGGCTTCAACAATATTGCTGTATTTTTGAAATTCCAATTTGCATATTTTGATGTGCGTCGACGGTTCGACGCTTCCACACTCTGACTCGACCGACTCGACCGTCGACCGACTTGACTCGATTCGACTTGACTTGCCTCGTTTTTGCAATTTTCACAATTTCATCAAATGTTCCCACTGAGACTATGCACACACACATACACACACACATACATACACTCATATATATATATATATATATTGCCTGTACACACACACATAAAAAGAATTGCGCCTTGAAGCAGGCAATGGAAAATAGCAATAGTAATAGCAATGACAATGACAATGACAATACCAATACCAATAACAATGGCAATAGCAATTTTTAACAATTTATCTTGCCTAAGAATTAATTGAATAAACGGCACAACAATGTAAATTAACATAAAGAAACCACCAGTTGCCGGGGTTATTCAACTCTCCTCATTATGCCAAGTCAAAAACAAAAATAAAAGGAAAATATACGAGAGGGGAGTTTAAAATTGGCTGCCAGGCAATAAGCTTAATGAATGCCATTGCCACCAGGAGAAGGAAAAGGCATAAGCAGCAGAAGCAACAGCAGCAGCAACAGCAGCAACAGCAGCAACAACAACAGCAGCAACAACAACAACAACAGCAGCAACAGCAGAAAGCAAAACAAAAACCACAATACCGCCGTCACCTTGACCTTGAAACCCACATTTAAAATAATTCACTCGTTAGCGCAGCAGCAGCCAACAGGCAACATCATCATCATTATCAACATTAACATCATTATCATCATCATTTCCATTCTCATCGGCAGCCGGAGAGGAAAAATGCAAAGTATACGTAAAAACACAGAGACACCGAACCATTATCTCATCAACGAAATGAAAATGAGCGCGACTCGGCTCTGGGTATCCCCCCCCCCCCCCCCCCCCCGCTATCCCACCAACCACCATACCATACACACCCCATCCTAGCATTTACTGTTGACTGGCAATTGCACAACACTCCCCAATCCCCCAACCGACCCCTCCTCACCAAATATCTCATATAGAAAACGTTCAGGCTCTGCCTCGCGGCGGCCCATCGGTCCGACCGACCTTCGTTGGCCTTCTCCTTCTTATTCTCTCTCTCTCCATCTCTCTCTATCTCTACCCTCCCCCCACCCATCATCCCCCATCAGCTGCGAATGCTCTCATTATCATTTATTCATTTTCAGTTTCATTCATTCCCATTCATTTGGCGCCTGGGCGCGTTGCTCTCTTGTGGCTTTCGCCCAAACAAACTAACGAACGAACCGAATTCCGCAACAGCACGAGAACGAGGACGAACACCAATGCCAGTGGCAGTACCAGCTCCAACATCAGCTCCAGCTCCAGCATCAGCTCCAGCTCCAGTGAGTGGGTTGTGCAAAAGTAAATTTTTAATGGGCGAATGAAATTATAACCCAGAACAGTGGAATGAGTGAGAAGGTCCTTCAATATGTGTGTGTGTGTGTTTTTGTTTCTTTTTTCTTCCTTTTTGTTTTCTTCTTTTATTTTTTTTTGGGTGGCATCAGGCTGAAATAAATGAAATGAAACAAGCGGAGCACAGCATTGAGGAGCAGCAAACGAAACCGTTACATTCTACTCCAAACGAGTTGACTAACTACGAAACGAAACTTGGCTCATTTTCACAGTAGCAACGGCTACGTCATTGCTGCCGCTGCCGCTGCCGCTGCCGGTTTTGGATCGGCTCTGTTGCTCCTCCGACTTTTTAATGCAACAGTTTTCTTTTTTTTTTCTTTCTTTCTTTTTTTTTTTTAAGCTTCCTCCTCCACCAATCTTTTTCTCTTCTGTTTTTCAATATTATTCTTTTTTTTTTTTTTTTTTTTGGCAAAGTCATTTCCGCCATTCTGCGAATGCAGCAAACATTTTTGGTGGCCTTGCAGCCAAAAATGAAAGCGAAATTAAAATGGCAAAAGAAATTAATATATGTACATATGTATGTCTGGTGTGTGTGTGTGTGTGTATATATGTATGTTTATGGGGGGTTAAGGGATGTAGAAAACTTTCAAGGGGATTCTATTGAAATAAGTAGATCATCGAATTACAACATGTGTCATATATCTCTTATATATGACAATAAGATTATTCTTTCAAGTTTCCCCAAACTGTTTCTACTCATTCTTGTTGATTTTTAGAAGAGTGAGGTAATGGAAGGGGCGGCGTATATCTATGAAACTCCATATTACATACTTTTTAATCTATACAACAATATTTCTAGACATCTGCAATATTTTATAGATGAAGAAAATTTCATTTAATATCACAGAATCTTTCAATCTCATTCATTCACCCACAAACTCACAAAGGAAAAGGCCACAAATGACAAGAAAAGACCAATTGACATGTTGATAGGTAGCCCAAAGGACTGAAAGACTGACTGACTGACTGACTGACTGAGTGAATGGTTGACTGACTGACTGAATGGCTGGCTGGCTGGCTGGCTGGCTCGATGGCTGGTTGGTTGGTTTGTTGGCTAGACTGACCCTTTTCTTTTGAGCTTTACTGAAAAAGAGGAAAATCATCCAAGTGCAACAATCTCAATCTTAACAACTCTCTATCTCTCTATCCCTTTCTTTATTTTGGTCATTTTCTTTGCACAATTTTTGCCTTTTGCTGCCTGGTTGGTTCTTTTTTTTTTCTCTCTATTTTTTTTCCTTTTTTTTTTGCAGTCTTTTGATTAGAAACGATTGCGTAGGACACGCATCGTTGGCAATGAATGGCTTAAGGTTTAAGTCAAATTGTCGCCATTTGCCATTTTTGCTTACATACAAATGTATCTCTCATATATGTATCTATGTATGTATGTATGTAATATATATTTGTATGTACATGCATATATTTAGATATATTTCAATTGATGTTTATGCCTAATGGTTTTTATTTCGCATGCCCTTAAATAAGATTAAAGAACATTTCACAAGGACTCCAACAACTAAATGAAAAGCTTTTTGCCAAAAATACAAAAAAAAAAAAAAAGAACAAGAAAACAAGGAGAAAAAAAAAATAAAAGCAATGAAAAAAGAGAAAAGAAAAATGGCAAATTTCCAGTACATTAATATGGCAGCCGATAAGGCAAACGAATGCTATGAATGTAAAGGGGAAGGGGGGGGAGGCGTGGCAGGCAGGCAGGCAGGCAGGCAGGCAAGCATCGACGGCAACGGCAGTGCTACATGTGTGACATATCACATGACATTTTGCGCGTTGTATTTTCAAAGAGTTTTTTTTTTTTTTTTTTTTTTTTGCAAGAATTTCGCTTGCCTTGAAATTGAATAAAACAACCTGAAATGACAAACGAAAGAGGATAGAAGAGGAGAGGTGGTTGACAGAGGGTGGTTGTTGGGTGGTTAACTGGGGTATGATGTGCGTGTGTGTGTGTGTGTGTGTGTGTGTATGTGCACGTGTGCACCCGTAATTTTCCATTTGTGAACTTTTCCCTTTTTCGTTTTTCGTTTTTTTTTTTTTGGATCTGTGTGTAGATTTTCACGCTTCCGGCATGTGAGGCAACATTGATGAAGCTGACGCTGACGCTGAAGGCTGCCCGTCCATTATTAGAGAATGAGAGTCAGCCGCAACTTGACAGCCAGATAGATATACATATGTATGTATGTAAATATATATATATATATATACATGCATACCAACAACACTAACAAGCTAGACCCTCCCACCCCCTCAGTACCGCTCACTTTCTCCCATTCTGTCTTTCTCTCATGTGTGTGTGTGTGTGTGAGGGTGTCAATTTGCAAAAAAAAAAAAAAAAAAACAAAACAGCAACAAAAAAAATAACCTGAAATACGCGACAGGCAAAAATCGAAGTTGAAAAATAAATGGGAGAGACAATTTCATCTCTTTGCAATGGCAGTGGGGACAAAGGGGAGTGATGGGTGAGTTGTGTGTGTGTGTGTGTGTGTGTGTGTGTGTGTGTATGGGGAGAGGGGGGGGGGGGGTTAGACAAGTCAAGTTGTGTGGAGTCCTGTCGTGTCCTGTTTGTTTATGCGGCCTATACGCGTTCAAAATAAAAATGGCTGCCAAACATGTGTGTGCCAGTGTGTGTGTGTTTGTGGTGTGTGTTTTGTCTTTCCCTCTCTCTCACACACACACACACACACTCTGTTATCTCTTCTTGTCTTTGTCGCACTTTCTGCCATGTAATAAGATATTTTAGTGACTTGTGTCACAGCGCGTGCAAATCCATCAAATGTGGAACGCAACCCCCTCCCTGCCCCCACCCAAAAAAAAAAAAAAAAAAAAAAAAATACCTCCCTCGTACCCGGCTCCTTTCTCCTCTCTCCTTTTTCGAACGCCATCGTCAAACAGCGACTCACTTTGCTTATTTGTAATGGGATCACAAACACACTTCAATTTCATTTGTGACGCTTTACGCACAAACACACAGACACGGTGACAGGACTAAGGAGAGAGGTTAGTGAAAAGAGGGGATGGGGGATGGGGAGGGGCATGGGAGTCAGCGTATCAATCACAAATTAATGAGATGTGAGTGCCGCACAGTTTCTCAAACGCGCTCCACAACTGTCTTTCCGTCCACCCGCCCGTCCGTCCGTCCATCCGTCAGTCTCTCAGTCTGTCGCATTGTCCTATACTGTCCTTGTCCGTCCGTCCGTCAGTTTGCCATTTTTGTATTTCGCTTTTAGTGCAAAGAAAACGAGAAAGATAGAGACAGTGAGTGAAAGAGATGGTGGGGGTGTGGAGGGGTGATTGGTGGGAGACGAATGAATTTTTGCTCACTTTCGCATGCCTTGCATGCAAATGCCATTTCCCCAGTCCAAATTACATACAATTCATCAAATTTCATTTGATGTTGATGTTGAGAATTGAGCTAAGGCAAAGAGCCTGAGAGCCTGTCGATCACGACTAGGAAGGACTTTCACCCCATTGAAAATACAAAGAAAAAAAAAACCGAATAAAAAAAAAGCAATTTTAATGGGCTTTGTTTTTAGCCGTGGAATACTTATTAACGGTAATTGAAGTTAATTTTATTTGACGATTTAAACAATTCAACTTTCCATTTGATTGAGTCATGTCCTTTAGGTATCAGATAAGCGAGTTAAAGAAAAATTTACTATTTTGTTCAATATAAGCAAAAGTTTCAAATTAAACAGTTTTCTTAAATATCTTCTAATATATTGAATGCAAAAAATTTAGAAATAATATAATTAGTTCTGGCTGAATAAACAATTAAGTAACTCAATATTTTTATCATACTTTAGGCAACTATAAAACTTATTCATTTTATCAATATTATTTAATTAAAAAGTCTTCAAAATCTTTCTAATTGTCAAATCATTTATTTAATAAAATATTAAACATAATGATAACAATTTTAGTTCATAATTGAAATGATCCCAAATATCACAGAATTTTTAACTTAAAAGTCTTTAAAAATTTATTTTGTTTATGTATCTTTTAATGATGATAGTTGTAAGACATTTTAATGAGAAAAAAATTGATTCTTGGCAATCAATAATTATATGTGAATTCAACTAAAACCTTTGTAAAAAAATATCTATTTTATGTAGTTTAAGAAAGAGTTTTAATAAATAAATTCAGTTGGTAAAAGTCCCTAAATAAATTAATAAAATCGTTTGTAAATTTGAATGGTTGCATCTATTTAACACATATCTAAGATAATTCTTCATATTTTTATAAAATAAATCACTAACCAAGTAAATTTAAAAAATTAAATTAAAAGAACAAAATATAATGAAAAAGAAAATGTATTTATTATTAAAATATATAACTATATAACGATATGAAAAAGAAAAATGTAATACAATAGAAATAAAAAAAATAAAATAATTCTAATTTGTCTATATAATAAATCGATTTGCTTATTAAGCTAAACGATCGTGACCAGAAAATGTTGTGAAACTTTGTTGCAAAATATTCTCGGCAAGACCATTGACCATCAAGAGATTAACTAACGAAGTCTTTATCTATGATCAAATAATGCAATTTCAATAATTTGTTCTTAATCAAAGATCAAAGAGTGCATAATTTTTAATATTAAAACGAACCGAATGCAATAAAGGATGCCAAATACAGAAGCCATTATAATTGTTAGTTGATTGCCCCTCAATAACCAAGAATTTAACTAGCTTGTCACACAGTTGCTTGTCATGTTCCATCTAACCAGGTAATAGATACAGGTAATGGTAATGGTAATGGTATTGGTAATGTAACCCCAAAGCGACCGAAGATGACTTCAACTCCATCTCCGTCGCCGTCTTGTTCACCGTCTTCCATGGCCAGCAATTTGCCAAAGTCTTTTGCCTCAGCCACAAATTGAGCAGCGTCATAAAATGTAAAATTTTCAATTGTCTACAATTTGTGTATGTGTGTGTGTCTGTGTGAGTTGCTCTTCTCTCTTGAACTTTACTAAACTCAACAAAACTCAGTCTTGGACCTGGACGCCGCCAATAGCCCCAACATAGCATTTTATGGCCGCTTACAGTTTGGCAACCGTTGGACGCTTACATTGTTCACATGCTGCCGTTGCCTTTGCCGTTTCCACTAACTTGGCTGAAAAGCAAAGTATTAGAAATACAATAAAGTGGAGTCAAAGTGAAAAGTTTTACGCAGTGGCGGCTGCTGCTGCTGTTGCTACGGTCCAACAAAGAAATCGAGTAAGTAAAGAGAGAAAAAAAAATATAAAAAAAAAATAAAAAAAATATAAAAAAAAATTTAAGAAAAAAAAGAAGAAAAACTTTTTGCAAACAGCAAAGTTTGCTGGCGCCCGCAAACGATGAGAACTACCTTTTCGATTGGTAAAAGCGGTACTAAGAAACTGTATGAAGGGGGGAGGAGTAGAGGGGGGAATGGAAATAGCAAGGAGTAAGCAAAGCCAGAGACAGAGCCACAAAAGCGCTACCACAAACAACTTTGTTTGCCTCATATGATGCATGCATATATGAAGGGGGAAATGCAAGATGATAAAGGGGTATTAAGGGAGGGAGGGGGGTGCGCTGTATAATATATACTATAGATGTGCGTGGATATATATATATGTGTGTGTGTGTGTCTGTTTGAGGCGCGGCTTAAAAACTTTTTTAACAATGCACAAAAGCGGCAAAGTGATTTCTTTCATATTATTAACTTTAGAGCTGAAGAGCCCAAACAGTAGTCCATATGAATGAAGTGGAGAAGTACATGAGGATTACATGTGAAGTGGCCACCACTGGCATCAGCATCAGCATCAGCATCAGCATCAACACCAGCACCAGCCCCAGTAACGCCCCAAAAAGTAACACATGAAAAAAAAAATGACTGAAAAGTACATTTATGTATTTTGCAAGTCTTGGCCATCTTCTGTGTCATTTGACCGGAAAGGTTACGCATGCGTAGCTAAATTGTTAACTTCATTTCACACACACACACAGAGACAAAACAAAGACTTACATACACACAAAAAAATTTCACACAAATTATTAATACACTTTAAAACACAAAGGCAAATGACATAATATATTTCAATATATTTCAAGTTATCTAGTGAAAAGTTTCTCAGAAAATTAAATCGATTTAGCCTTAATTTTTGTGTAATCATAACAGTAAACAAGAATATATATACATACATACATACATATACATATATATATATATATATATATATATATATATATATATACATATATATATATATATTCGTTGTAATCGAAGAATCCTCAAAGCTCACAAATCACTAAGCCGATCTAATTAAAACTTGGCTTATTGAAAGACAATTAATTAATTGAAATTAAAAGTAAAAAAAGGAAAACTATCAATAAAAAATTAATCAAAGTTGTTTTAAGCATGTACTTGAAAGATGTTATAATTTGCATTTTAAAAAGGTTTTAAAGTTTACTTTAGAAAAAATTGATAAAAATTATTTATTCATTTTGTGTTGCTGGATTTTCTTAAAAATCACTTTATTTTAAGTAACTTAATCAATTTTAGCACATTATTTCACTTAAAGAAATATCTTTTTAAATTTTTTGTTCTCTCTTTTCACGTTTTGTTTTGGATGATAAAAAAGGAAGGAAGAAATACTTCTTGCAAATTACAATTATTTTTCACAAACCCAAATGAAATATAATTTTAAAGTAAAATCACATATATTAAACTATGTCCAAGTTCTTTTCGTTGATATCTTAATTTTGAAACTCATACTAGTAAGTTAATTTGATAATGAGAACTTGTTAGTTAAATGTTGAAAAGTGTTCCTTCTTCGATTAATAATCAGATTAATTTTGATTTCCCTCGAATTCTCTCTCTCTCTCTCTCTCTCTCTTTATCTCTCCCCTGTTTATCTTTTTATCTTTCTCTCTCTCTTTATATATCTCTGACAGCAACCAACACGCTCGAGCTTCACGCACAAACTGAATTAAGAGGAGAATCTGAGCCTGGACAGGATCAACTGAAGTTCAACAGCTGTGAAATATGTGTTTCAGTCATGCAAATCGCCATAAATTGTAATTTATTCAAAGAGTGTATTAGACTGACAGAAACAGAGATAGAGAGAGAGAGAGAGAGAGAGAGAGAGAGACAGAAAGAGGTAAAGAGGGAGAAAGATGAGTGCACGCTGTGAACAGATCAGTAAAATAAAAAAAAATAAAAAAGGGGGTAAGAGAAACCCTTCCTTTCAGGTAACGCAACTCAGTCTCAGTCCCTTTCCTCAACTGATTGTCTCCTGGGCAAAAAGGCGTTTACGCAGGCGCATAAATTACCAAAACAAAAAAAAAATAAAAAACCAAATACACCGAAAACCGAAACTCAAAACGTAAAGGAAAAGGTAAAAATAAAAAAAAAATAAAACTGACATCACTGGCAGGTCACGTAATGCCCACATCAATCGTTGCACAACGAATTTGAATGGCAAATGCCGCCGCTTGGCTCTTGGATTTGGATTCGGATTTGGGTATGGGTTTTGGTTTCGGTTTGAGTTTGAGTTTGGTTCTTGGTATCCTTTGCACTCGCTGGGCTTATCAGCTGACAAATTTCAATGCTCTGGCCTAAGTCCTCCTGTCGTTTGATTGATGAGCAGGCGTTTATTTTTTTAAAGCCCCGCCACCTTCCCTCCACACCTCCATCCATTTCATTGTTGTTTTATTTTTTCTTCTTTTCTGTCAGAGCTTAAGATTTCGCTGTTTATTTTGATGATGGGATATATGGAGACTTATGAATTTTTGAAAAAACGAAAAAAACTTTTACCAAGCAAAAAGCAAAGAAAAAAAGAGAAAAGGAAACACAAAAAAAAAAAAAACTCTGCATATCAAATAGAACACTTGAAATTTCATGGTTAACCCTTGAAAACCCCTTAAAATTAGTAACACGAAAATAACCAACAATAAAACTAAAAAGGGTAATCTAAATATTCGACTGCGAGTTATCCTGTAACAATAAAAAGCAAGTAATATATATATATATATATATATATGACGGGGTAAAATTATTAAAAAGAAAAAATTGAAAAGTTTTATCAAAGATTCATTTAATTAATAGGAAATCGTTTTTTTTTTTTTTTTTGAATGCTTATTTCTCATTCTGTGGTATCCTAAACTTCCTTTATAAGAAACTTATTCTGAGCTATCCTTTAACACTGAATTAAAGCAACTAAGAACTTTTTGATTTAATTTTAAATGAGAGCATATAACACTTTGAAATTTTTTCAAATATTTAAGATATACATTCGTATAACAGATATCCTTATCCTACATATAGTTAAGTTCCTCTATGCATTTTATTAAAAAATAAATGTCACCAGGCAACAACAGTTATAAATATATATGTATAATATTCCTCATAATTATTAATATAATTATTTATATATTATATTTATATATTAAAGAGTATTTTTGTATTGTAAGAAATTTTCATACTATAGAAATAAATATGTATATACCCAGCTATTTTTTAAGGGTATAAATTGAAAACAACATGTAAATGTGTTGTTAAATGCTTTCAGGACATTAAAAAAAAAAAAAACGGGAAAAAAATATAAAGAGAAATCATCGCATAAATCAACAATTTTTATGCAATTGCAAAGATAACACACACACGCACATACACAGGCCTAGAGAGGACATAGACAAACCCCTAACCCCTTTTAACATATGCCAGCCCATTAACATGCGCACACACACACACATTACACACAGACACACTCATACACCCAATTGTCAGATGGTTCAATGGCATTATGAATATTCATAGTTTTTCTATTTTCGAGTTTTTTTTTTTTTTTTTTTGTTACCATTGTTTAAAATCGGCGTAACGTAAATTAAAAGGCAAATTTATAATAATACCCAAAAGCCATCTGAGCACAATGAATAAAGGGTAACCGCACCCCCCCATCTACCAATCTATTCCCATTGACGTATCCGTGTACTATGATGATCATGGTACCACCTATCCCCTTCCTCTCTATCTATACCAAAATGCAAAATCAAAAGCAAAACCACTCTCGATTTTTATGCACAAATCGGCAATAAATCGCCTTCGGATGCCACAGCAGACAATGGATGGAACAAAAGGGTTTCAAGAGCGGTTGTTGTTCTTCCTCTCTATCTATGTCAATAGATATGGGAAAGGGGTTAGAAAAAAAAAATATACACACACACACACACACACAAAAAAAAAAAATAAAAGTTGGGTTAGAGATCATACCTGACTCTTCATTCCTTGGCACGCCGAAACATTGGCTCTAGAGAGTATCGCAATGATTTCATTCTTTTGGTTTATACTTAATTAGTCTTTGATAAGAGTAAACATAAAAATATTAAATCCATATACATTTCATGCTTAAATTGCTGATGTGGGATGGAATGGGATGGGATCGATGGTTGGTTGGATGCATCAACGGATGATTGACTGAATGAATGAATGAATAGATAGATAGATAGATAGATATATGTATGTATATGCTTGCTTCTCTCATCTGCATATAAAATCTAAATACTTTATATAGGCAGGCTGAATAAAACGGAACCACAAGGCGAACAATTTCTTTTTTTTTTTTTTTTCTCTAAATGCTTTTGTCTTTTGTCTTCACGCATCATGAATTTGATTGAGGATTTTATGGTTTATATATTTTTTGTTTTCTTTTTCATTTTTCGTTTTGTTGTTGTTAAATAATAATTTCATGCGCTTTAAGACAAACAAAAAATAAAGAAAAATTAGGAAAAAAGATTGAAGAATGTTACACACGATGAAAATGAGCCCCACTCCCCCTGCTGCTATTTCTCCTGCACCAAGAACCAGTCTTGTTCTATTCTGTTCTTGTCTTTGTCTTCGTCTTATGTCTTTTTTTTTTTTTTTTTTTTGGCAACATAACTCCCCTCCTCTCCAACTTTCTTACACACATATACACTCTTCAGCCAGCTGAAAAGTAAAAGAAAATTATATACTTTCCCTCTTTCTCTCTATCTATCTCTCTTTCTCACTCACTCACTCTCTATGTACGTGAAAATGAAAATTTTTGTGTTGAACTTTTCCAACTTGACTCATTTTCATTTAGCTGCCAGAATATACTTTTTTCTCACTCTCTCTTTTCTTGTGTGTGTGTGGGTGTGTGTGGGTGTTGTAGCTGTATGCGAGAGTCGACTCGAGTCGCAATTAATTAAAACTTTGTTGGGGTTGGTTATGGTCTTGTGTCCTTGTGCGGGTGACGGGTAGCAGCAGCAGCAGCAGCAGCAATTGGAGGCAACGGCGGCAACGGCTGGCTACGTTGTGTCTGGCTTGCTGCCTGGAAAATTATGTCAAAGTGTCTGGCTTGGTTGCTGGTGGCACTGCCACAAGCCAGTGCGATTGCTGTTGCCACTGATGTTGCTGTTGGTGTTGCCGTTGCTGCTGCTACTGCTGCTCCTTGGCTGTGTCTGGCTTGTGTTCGTGGGAATTCCCCCAATTATTTCTCAGTCGACGTCGACGAAAGCTTAATTTGTGTTTTTTTTTTCTCCTTTTTTTTTTTTTTCTTTTCTTTCTCGAGCGATGGCAACTTGTTGCTGCCATCTCCTTATTTGGGTTTGATGGGGTAGCTTTTAATGAAATCAATTATGACAGCAAAACAAGCAACTGGTGGCAAGTGTTGATGTGGCAAATGAAATGACACAGCAACTGACACAATTTGTCACAAGAGAAAGAGAGGGGAGACACACACACACACACACACACAACTACTTTATTCTACAATAATAACAACTACATATTTGTGTATAATAAAAAGAAAAGAAAAGAAAAAAAATATAAAAGAAATATAAAATAAAACAGTAAGTAAGTAGTAGGGGCAATGTTCTGGCACATCCTGTTACGAGTGCTGCGTTCCGTTTCCTTATTTTATTTTCGCATATTTTTTTTTTTTGTCTCCTTTTCTGTAGTAAGCAAATGCTTGGAATTGTCATACCGATGGCATACGAAATTCATTGCCCAAGCCCACGCAAACGGCCGGCATCCTTTCACATATGCAGATCATCATCATCATCATCATGATAATGATGATAAGGAGGACAAGGAATAGAGTTGAAGTTGGAGTTGATGGAGTTGACGTTGTCAGCCTTGGAAATATAAAATAAACACGCATCCTGTGCGACACATTCAATTCGGCATTCCAACCAGCAGCAATTTTTTTTTTTTTTTGTTTCCTTTCTTTCTTTTTTTTTATCTCTTTTACACTCTCCTACAGAATATTACTCTACCCCTTTTACCTTTGCTCTTCACCCACAGTATCTGTGTGTGTGTGTATGTGTGTGTGTATCCCCATCCTGTCCTGATATTGTCCTCGTTGTGCTATATATGTACTTTGATTTTTATTCATTTTTTCTCGCTCGCATGACAATGACGCTTATTATCATGAATTCTTTGTGATTTCGTGTGCTTTTTTCTTTTATTTCTTTTCATATTTTCAATATCTTTTGCTTCAGAGGTTTCTCTCTCTCTCTCACTTTTCAGTTTCAGCTGCTGCTGCTGCTGCTGCTGCTCCTTCGCCTTTCTCCTCATCCTTTTTTCCTTTCTCCTTCTCCATTACTCAATTGAAATAACTCGCATGTTGATTGTTATTCAAATGTGATTTCTGTGTGTCCTCTTTGGCATTTCTTGCAATGTTCGTGTTGTTTTCTTAACATTTCGTATGCAAAAATAATTATTGTATATTGTTGTTGCATGTTGGTGGTACCCCGCCCCCCCCCCCCCCCCTTCCAGTACCATCACAGATTGTGCTTTGTTTTTCTTTGCATTGGTACTGTGATTTGTGGCAAGGGTTTTCTTGATGGCATCTTAAAGAGATTTAAAAATGAAAGCAAGATTTTTCCATTTTGGCCTATTTTTTTTTTTTATTATTATTTTTATTTTATTTATTTAATTTTTTATTTTTTTTGGTACTCCCGCTTTAAGCCCATTTGCAGCACTCGAAAAGCATAAAACCAAAATTGATGACGCATCATGATGGTTTGGCCATAAGAAAATTTTCACAATTTCCACTAAAAATAAAAGAAAAAGACAGAGAAAGAGAGAGAGAGAGATATAGGGGGGGAGAGAGTGAAAAGCATTTCAAGTGCCGTCTTCCGTTACCCGCTGAGTTTTCTCTGCTCGTGAAATGCTTGTCGATTAAACCTTTCTTTTATGCGACCATTGCTTGTCTTTTTTTTTTTTCTCGGTCTTCTTTTTGCTTTTTGGAGAGCCTTTTCAGCAAAGCAGCAAAACGAACTGAAAACCCATGGAACACACAAGAGGATGACGACAAGCCAAACGTTTGTCTTGGACCAAAGAAGGAGTACTACTGCAAAATGCTGCGGGTGGAGCGATATGGTAAAAAGGAATGGGTATATTATGGTGGCTGGGCAGGGCAGGGTAGGGCAGGGTAGGCAGGCGGCTGTCATCAAAAAATATTGTATTGTTATTATTTTATTTTTATGTGTCGCTGTCGAGGACGATCCTGGCTGTTGTTTGCATAAAAAGAAGAATGCCCTGGCTCCAGCTACAGCTCCTGCTGCTGCTCCTGCTGCTGCTGTTGGTCCTCGCTTGGGTTTTCTTTTTTGGTTTCGGTTTTTTTTTTTTTTTGGGTGTCGTTGTTGGACCAGCATCATCTTTTCTCCTTCGCAGCAAAAAAAAAGAAAAGAAAAGCGTTTTGTGTTCTGCGTTTCGCTTGCTTATTTCGCATTGTAAATTTTTATGCCAGGCGTGTGTTGTTGCTGCTGGTGTGCGTGTGTGTGTGTGTGTGTGTGTGTGTGTGTGGGCGAGGTCCTGCCATGGCTCCTGCCCGCGACTGAAGCAATCACACACATTGTAATTGAACACACACGCTCGAACGCATTTTGTTTAGATTTCATTTTTTTCTTCATCATTTTTTCTTTTTTTTTTTTTATACCCCTCTCTCTCCCTCTCTCTCTCGCTTCTCTTTCACTTGCTCTCTGTTCTGGTTTTAGCTGCTGCTTCTTTATACATTTCGTCGGCATGTTTTTAGCTGGTTTTGGCTCTTTCGTCTTGTTCTTTATATATTTTTTTTTTTGGTTTTTTTTCATATATTTTTTTTTCTTTTTGCTTTCTTTTTTTTTTTGTACATTTTGGGTTCAGAGACGTCGTCGTCGACATAAAATGCAAAACAGAATTTCATTTTCGGCAGGAATGCTCAGTGCTCTTGTTGCTATTGTTGTTGTTGCTGTTATTGGGAATGCTACAACATTGTTGAAGCATGTAATATCCTGCCAAGGATAAGGGTTGGAATACGCCCCACATACACACACACACACACACACACACACACATGGATGCCGCCCTATTCCCTTCATCCTCTGTTGTTGACGATTTCTGCTACTTTTTTTTTCTTTCTTTCTTTCCTTTTTTCATCTTTTACTTCATGCGAATTTAGTTTATTGGTTTTATGTATGAATGTATATGTGTGCATGTGTGTTTGTGTTTGTATGTGGTGTGTGTGTGTGTGTGTGTGTGTGTGTGTGGGAGGAGCCGCTTACTCGTATGCTTGTATGTAAGCAAGTGAGTTCCCATTTGGTTTTTCTTATTTTTTTTTTGGGGTGATTGATTGGCATTACGATGAGCTCAAACTCTTAAATATATATGTATGCGATTGTATGTGAGTGTGTGTGTGTGTGTGTATGTGTATGCGTTTCTATATGTTCTCTTTTGCCATTTACATACACATTTCATTTATGCAAATACTCGCAATTCATATTCCACAAATACTTTGCCGAATTACAATAAACATTTTACAAGGGAAAGCAAGCGAACAACTAAAATCCCCCATTATCATATGCCTCACATTTTACAATTTTCCAAATTTCAAATTCCAATTTCAATTTCGCATTCGTTAAGCATTTTCGCAGCTAATTTCCCTTCAAGATTTGCACCAGTTAGATATTCATATATAGATATGAATCGGACCAGTCAACCAACCAGTCATTCTGTCACTCAGTCACTCAGTCACTCAGTTAGTCTATCAGTCTATCAGTCTGTCTGTCCATTTATCTTCCTTCTGTTTTTGCTTAATTTCCTGTTAAGCCATTTTCAATATCTCACATAATGAATGTGGCAACAAAATGGCAGCGGACATGCATTAAAGGTGTGTGTGCCACACAAACCAGTGGCATGATAGTCGTCACTTTAAGATAGAAAGAGAGGTACACAGAGAGAGAGAGAGAGAGACAGAGTCAGTAAGTAAGTAAGTGAGTGAACAGCCCAGTGTTAGTCATTAGTCACCTATTCAGTCAGTCAGTCAGTCAGTCAGTCAGTTGGTTGGTTGGTTGGTTGGTTGTCTGCCTGGCCGGAGAACACATTTGTAGAACATTTGCCCAAAGTTTTAGTATCTCTTTAGAGAGTTCTGCTTGACGAGTTATGCTGATAAAGAGGCCTTTACAATATCTTGGCCACAGTGGAACGCAAACATATATAAAATAGTTTTATATATGCATTAGAATAAAGATCAGAAAATATTATTAGAAATTGAGATCATTTTTATGAATTTTAAATATCAAATAGATCTGAATAAAATTCCCAAAAATAAATACAATTTTTTAAAGAGTTTTTAAATATTAATTATTTATAAGTTGAAGTTCCAATTTTTCTTTCATTGTTAAATTTTGGTGACTTTATATATAAAATTGCTTAAATTCTTTGAACTTATCCAATAACTAAGCCATATTAGTTAGAAGTTAATTTTAGTGCTTTGAAAAAATTCAATGGAATATTTAGATATTGCTTTTGAATTCACACAATAAATTTAACATTATATATTGAAATATTCAAAAATTATTATATTAGTTAAGCATTTCATTAAGTTGATTATAAATTCATTGCAAAGATTTAGGTGTAAACAAATTGTCATATTTACTTTACATTTATTTGCTTAATCTTATTTCACCTACAATTTCATTTATTAAGATTTCAAATATTTTACCCATTGAGCTCTTACTAAAGATTTTTGAAAAAGGATAACCACAACATCTTAGCTTTGACAACTTCTATTTGATAACAATAAATATGCAAGCCAATTAACCATTTCTAATAATGCTTGGTAAACATTTTTATTATTATTAATTAAATATGATCAATCTATCCATCTAAATCTAATAAGGGGATAATCTTTAATACATTTTATATAAACTTTTAAGAATTTCTTTATTCTGATTACAATAGCCATTATCCTTTAATCAGTTTAAAGTTTTTTTTTTTGTTTATACTAAAATCTTTTGTTATTAATAATCAATTTAAATTAGTCATTGTTTGTTATCTATGAGCATTTGTTTTTGTTTCACTGTGCAAAAGAAAGAACTTCCTCCCATACTGACAGCAAGAGCAGCGTTTACAACGGCTAAGACTTGGATTTAAATTAGCATTTTGCATAAATGTTTGGCATGTCATCATAAAATACCACACACAAGCATACACACACACACACACACACACACACACAGACACACACAAATATACTCACATGTATATGTCTGTGTATATGAATGTGTAAGCCTACATCTCCAATGTAGCCCAGTTTAAACATCAAACAGACATAAAGCAACACGCTGCGTATACGTAATGTGAACTCATAAGAGTTCATTTCTAGCAATTGCTCTCCTTAAAGGATGTATTTTCGAAAGCATCAAGGTAAATAGATTTCGGTTACAAGAATTTCTTTATTTTTGTGGTATATTTTTTCTTCATTTTATATTCTATATATATTTTTTTTTTTTTTTGTTTTTCGTGTTCTTCCTGCAGCTGGCAATTCATTTGTGCAATCTCTGCTCAAGCCAATCGAGCCGATTTTTATATATGTACATATTATTACATACATATATATATATGCATATACATATATTGTAGATATATGTTTTTATATTTATATATATATATATATATTTATACTTACATACCTCAATATAGTAGGTAATGTTCAGTATAGCAGTTCGCTCACTCTATCGCCCAGCAGAGGAAATTAATGTTCCTTTTGTGGTTTTCATTTGTAGAGACAGAGAGAGAGAGAGAGAGGGAGGGAGAGTGGAGAGAACGGTTGGGTGGGTGATGGTGGGTTGAGTGGTTGCCGTATGCCTGCCGCTGACGTCTGACGCCGAGTGTGGCAGATTAATGATACTAAAAACGCAATTTACTTATGACGATGATGAGAGGCATCTAAACCCACTCCCAATCTTAAGCCTGATTAGCTTTTCAGCCATGGTCATTAGTCGTTGTTCAGGAATTTGGTTTATGAAATTCCAAAAAAAAAACACACACACACACAATTTGGCAAGTTCGAAGAAGGAAGAGATGATGGCATCCGTTTCTTATCACCCCCCGTTTCCCCTATCTACACCACCATCTCCCCCTGCTGCCATCAACCATACACATGTGCAGCTAACTACAGAAATTAAAATATATATAAAAATAAAAAAAAAAATAAAAAAAAAAAAAGAGAAGAAATTTTTGTGAAAGCAAAATAACTTGAAATGCCTTTTTAATGTTGTAGAAAATATTCATGCTGGTGGAACAGGAACAGCAACAGCAACAGCAACAACAACAGAAACAACAACATCAACTACAAGTTTCTTGCATTCATATGAAGAAAAGGATCTTATAATAAATTCCACTACAGGCAACAAGATGATGAGGATGATGATGACGACAAGGACGACAAGGATTGCCTCAAATGTGGGAACGAAAAAAATCAAAAAGAAAATAAAAAAAAAACGAAAAAGGATTCGAGAGTGGAGTGCAACAAAAAGCAAAATAAAACGAAACGAAATGAAAGGCAAGAAAAAAAAAATTGAAAGTAAAGGCAAGGAAAGTTCCTTTTTGCGTAGAGTTCTTTTACCCAAAAAATTGTTGCATGCAAATGCTGCTTACTTACTTGACTACAACTAGTTGTATTCCTTCACCCGCCCCATAATCCACCCCCCACCACCCACACATTCATATAGTATATACATATGTAATGTATGTGTGTGTGTATGTGTGTGTGTGTGTGTGTGTGTGTTGTAGTTTCATTAGGATTACAGTTAGCTTACAGTTTCTACCTCATTCCTTTTATGCAACTCCTTGTTCTCTCTCCCCCCACACCACATCCTTTCCCCTCGCCTAGTCCTTATAGTGCAGCCCATCTATATGAGGTCCGCCCTGGCAGCTGCTTTTCCCTCTGCTTTGCTTATTGAGTTATGACGCATGCGAATTGTGAGCACAAGTATGAGAGGGAAATAAAAATTTGCTGCTTATAAAAGTCGGAAACTATTCACACACAAACACACATTTATATATAATTTCATATGTGTGTGTGTGTTTGTGTGTGTGTGTGTGAGCATAACAAAAGCTTTGCCAATAAGCATGGCAGACGACGACTGACTGACTGACGGACTGACGTACAAGCGAACGGAAAAGGCAAATCACAACGCAAAGTTAAGCCAAAACCTCTTATTCAATCCTCTGGCTGTTGCCATCATTTTATACAGAGCCAGCTTTGCATTGAAGTTGCATCTGATCCATAAAAATATGTTGTATGCAACAACAAATAACTACAACAACAACAATAACAGAAAAAACTACAAAAGTCTGACTCGAGTGCTGCCACTAACGACTAACCAAAGAATTTCTTACAAAAGAACTAAAGCAAAGGAAAGGGCAAAAGAAAAGGCGAAACGAAACGAAACAAAATGCAACGAATGTTTAATTTAAAAAAAATAGAAATATATCCATATATTCATACATATATATTATATTAACCTGATCACTTTAGATGAGGGTAAATAACAAGTTTTTGCCTAAATCTAGTATATCAATAAACAATCATTTTTTTTTAGAATTTTTCTCATTATTAAATTAAAATTTAAAAAAATTTAAAATGATTCCGCACGGGATCAGAAAAAAAAACTACATCATAAAGAAACTTTTCATTATATAGAATTTATGATTTATATAAACATATATACAACACTGAAAATCGAATAAAAAAAACTATGTAGCCTTTGATCGAAAACCTTCATTATAAAAAATTTCAATTTAATTTTTTTACCATAATTTGAATTTTATTACGATTTTTGATAAATTTATGTACAGTGGTAACCACAAATTTCACACACTTCGGTTTGCCATATGTTTTCTCATTTTGATTCTAATTTTTCTTGTTTTCACAAATAATTTTATTAAACAATTTTGGTTTCCATTTAATATTGTTAATTAAAGAATTTACCAAATTTTTATATGAATTAAATCTCTTTTATATGAATTAAATCTCTTTTTATGAGAACTATTCGCAATTTGAATATTTTGAAATTGCAATTTGAATATTTTGAAATTGCAATTTGAAAGCTAGCACAAGCTTTTGGTATAATAAAACTACACAAAATTGTTTATAAACAATATTGAACATACTCCCAAAAATCTATTTGAAAGAGAAAAATATTAATTGCTTAGGTTTTTTTTTTAAATAATTTTGTAATAACATAAGGATATAATATTTCTATCCATGCATTTTTGAATGAGTGAAATGAGTGAATATATAATCCTGATGAGGTAAATATACATACTAGTGTAAGCAACAAAAGGACAGTTAAAAAAAGGACATAAAGATAGGTAAGAAATATTCCTTTAATTACTTACAAGTTTTAATTTTTTCTTTCATATTATTTTTTTTATTTAAATAATTTTTCATCATTCTTTTCAAGGAAGAACTCTTATTGTGCTTTCTATTATTCTATTAAAAACTATTTTTATCTCAATTATTTTTATAAGTTTATTTTTTTAGCATAGAAATTCTAGAAATATAAGATCTAAAAGGACACCCTTTATTTCTTAAACAAGCATTTAATTGTATATATATGCTTTTCTCTTTTGTCTATCTAATATATAGAACGACTTTTCAATTTTGTATGATAATTAAAGGGTATAGAACAGTCGGTAATTCGACTTAATAAGAAAATCTTTTAGTTTTTATAAGTTCTACCTGCAGTTCTAGAATAACCATAGCTTTAAAACGTTTTCTTAATAAATATTTATATACTGTAAACGGCTTAAAAATTGTTAAACAATTTAAAATATTAAAAATCTTGATTCACATCAGAGTAAAGAGTTATCTTAAAAAAAAGAAGTAATGGAAAAAGTAACTTTTAAATAACAAATCGAATTGCATTCATTTCACAGGTTGTTAAACTAACAAACTTCATTTTCTCTCTTCTTTTTTTTATGATAGTATTGTTTTTGTTGTTGTTGTTGTTGTTGTTGTTGTTGTTTTTTAATGCAAATATTTGTAGTTTAAAGCATCGACACTTTGGTTCTGCTTTAGTGTTGCTGCAGTTTGTTGCTGTTGTTGCTGCTGTTGCTGCAGTTTGTTGCTGCTGGATTGCTGCATTCACATCGACAACTACATCAACATTCACATCCAACCCCATCATCGATTCAGGCTCTTGAATCTGGTCCAGCTTCTGTTCGTTATTGTTGTTGTTGTTGTTCTTGTTGTTGTTGCTACTGCATTTTACATTTTTACTTCGTTAACTTGATTTCCGCTGCCAAACGAATCCAGAGAGTCAAGGCATCGGCATCGGCACCGGCACCGGCACCGGCACCGGCAACGAAAAGTTGACAGCTTGAAATGCCTGTAAAGGCCTTCAGCCCTTGCTTCTGCTCCTCCTCCCGCTCCCGCTCTTGATTCTACTTTGGATTGCTTTTACTTCTCCTGCTACTGCTCCTGGTGTTGCCTATTGGATTTTTTGAGCGAACTCTTTAAGGTTTTCTTTTTCTAATTTTTTTTTTGCTTTTTTCTTTTTGGTTAAACATTTGGCGGAAGGCAAAATCGACTGTGCAGAAGTAAAGCGTAAAAAATATACGAAATTCAATTTACGCCAAACAAAATCATAATCCATCTATCATTCATCAACGGCAGGCAGAGCAGAGCAGAGCGGGGCACAGGGCAGAGCGGGGAAGGGCAGGACGCGAGTGAATGTCTGTGGCAAACGGAAGGAACTTCATAGATACGCGAGAGCTCTACAACATATCTAACGGTATATGTTCGCTTGTATCTATGTGTGTGTGTGTGTGTGTGTGTGTGTGTGTTCTCCTTTTTCTTTTCTTCTTCTTCTTCTTTAACTCTCATGCCTGAACTTTTCTTTATTTCTTTTTACATATTTTGTTACGCTTGTAAAGCTGGAATCCCCAGCGTATAAGCATTTCTACTTCAGTCGCTGCTCAGTTTAGCTATGCCCCAGCGTTGTCCTTCACATCTTCAATACCCCTACCTCTCCCCTTCTATTCCCACCATCTTCTATGTTTGCCAACAGCAGTAGCAACAACAACTAAAACAACATAAACGACTACAAAAAAAAAAAAAAAAAATGACAAAATGCGTGGCTGGCAGCTGGCTGATAAGACGACGCAAAGGCATCTCTAACTATTGACGGAAGGTTTCTCTTGCCACCGTTCCAAATGAAATCCTGCATGCAAAGGAACACCAAGTTCAACAACTGTTGGCCGAACTCTTGGTTTTGAACAACTGTGTAGAAGATTTTTCTTCATGTTGTTGTTGATATTTTTTTCTTTTTTTCATTTTTAGTCGGAGGGGTAAAGTCCACGCACTTTTCTTTTTTATGTTTCATGGTTTTTTTTTTGTTTTCTTTTTCGTTCTTATTTTTTTCCCATGACTATATGCGACGAATGCTGTATCTCCTCCTCCCGCTCCCAGTCAACCTCCCCCGCAACTGGCAACTGCCAACGCTTGACGTTCTGCGACGCCTGGAAGCAGGCTGCAGTTTTGTTTCCCTTCGCAGGAGAAATGCCCTGACACCTGAGGGTAGTCGCACTCATCGAGGCGAAAGAGAAAGAGAGAACGAGCAACGAACACCGAACAACGAACAAACGGACAAACGAAGAACATAACACAAGCAAAGTGAAAAGGGGGCAGCCAGCAAGTGCGCCTGCGCTTCAAAATTCAACTTCATGGCCGAACTCTGATATTGTGGGCAGAGCTGCTGGCAGAAAAACAGCACTTGATGCTGCCAAACCATTTGGGGGTGGCAAAATCCTATTGCTGCTGTCGCTCGCAGGGCTCTTCCAGTGTGGCAGAGACCACAAAAACAAATGCCATTTGGCAATTCAGTGGGCAGTAGCAGTTGGGCCTTAAGCCCGGCTGGTACGTTCTTCGCTTCTTATCTTCAAACAAAGAGAAAAATATAAGAGATTCTACCAAAAAATTTGTTTTTACATTTTTCCTGATTTTTTGTTGTTGTTGTTTGTTTTTTTTTTTTTATACTGTGCTGTGTAATTCTTGGTCTTGGACAATTTTGGTCTTCTCTTCGAGAATATCGTTTGACATTTGGCGACTTTATGTCTGAGGCACCGTTGCTGTTGCTGTTGCTGTCGTCGTCGTCGTCGTCTTCGTTGATGTTGATGCTGTCGCTGCTCTGCTTTGCTCTGCCGGCAGCTCCAAGCTGGATGTGCGTGATTACTCCAATTCGGTGTGCGTGTGATAAGAAAGCGAAACGCCACGAACTCAACTCGGAAATGGGAACTGAACACTACTCACGCCAAACTGAAACGCCAAAGTATATTTTGGAGTCAAAGTCGAAGTGAAGTCATTCCTTAGCGCGACGCGTTTCGCAGCGGTTGTGTTCATTCTCCAACGATTAAAACACATTCAACATTCAAATTTCAAATTCAAACAATATAAATCCTAAATCAAAATCTAAATTATTTTAAACACAAGTTCCAAACAAAAAAAAAACAAAAAACAAAAAACACAAAAAACCGTAAACTTTTACATTTTTTAAAAGATAAACGAAAACTTCTAGAAAACTAAAAGAATTCTAAAAAGTGCAACAAACAAATCAAATGAACATTTTCAAAAATATGTTTGCAATTTTTTTTGTAAATTTTTTTTCCAAATACCAAACATTTTGGGTAAGTGTAAAATGAAGTGAAGTGACAAAATCAAATGAATACAATTTGTTTCGATAAACGATCTCTGCATAAATTCTAATTACGTTTCATCAACATTTCTTTATTATTTTTGTTTTTTTTAAATATTTTTGACTGAAAAGTATTTGAGTAATTTTCGAGAAACAGTGTTTCGAAAGTTAACCTGTTTTTTTAACAAACACTAAAAAAAATATACAATTTTTTTTTTATTTAGTTTTCAAAGCATTTCAAATACTTTGCTAAACATGTTATTGAATTTTCAGAGTTTCGAAGTAAAGTTTTTTAAACTTTAGAATTATGAAAAATAATTGAATACTTTTTTTATATAGTGAGAAGTTGACCATTTGTTGGCGTTGTGTTTATGGAAAAAGAAAGATATTATATAAAAAAATATACATATATTTTTCCTTGAGAGATCTTACACTAAATCACAATTTGTTGCGCTGTGATTTCGGGCATCATTTTATAACATAAAAAAAATTGTTTTCTTGAGAAGAATGGTCTTCTCATAAACTATGTTAAAAAAAATTTTGTCTTCAAAGACGATCTTGAACTATGTTATTATGGTAAAAAAAAAATGTTTTCTTTTTTTTATTATATTTATTATTATTATTTTTTTGTTTTCTTTTTATTTTGTGTTTTTTTTTTTTTTTTGTTAACGAACACCTTTGTCTCGATCAGTTAAAATAAATGAGATAAATTACAACCGCACCCAACGAGGCAACGCGCCAAAATAACTTCACATCGTTGAGGGACAACAAATCAGAGCAAGCCTTCTGCTAAAAAAAAAAACAATAACAAAGCGCCAGCAGCAGCAGCAGTAGCAGCAGAAGGCAAAGGACTCGCCGCTTATAGCCGGCAAAATAATTGCATAAATTAAAATGTTAATTATGCGAACACGCAGAGTAAAAATCTCTGGCCAGCCTCTCGCTCTCTCTCTCTCTCTCTCTTTCTCTGTCGCTGCCGCTGTTGCTGCTGCTGCTGGTGTTTCTCTTTGGTTGTGACGTCATTAAATAAAGTAGCATTGGTACGAAATGAAAAATGAAACAGCAGGGGAAACACGGACTGACGGACAAATGTACGGACTAACGGTATCATGAAAATTAAACAAGAGGAGAAATTTGTTGCGGAAATGAATGCAAAGGCAAAACACGAAACAAACAAATAAGAAAAATATGCAAAGAATAAAAAAAAGCAAAACCGTCGGCAAAATTAATGAGGAGAACTCAGTAACGGTAACAGGAGCAAAGTCAAATAAGAATTTTTAGCAAGCAGCAAGGATCTCGACATTGTGTGGCAGTTGCGCGCTCATTACGCAAATGAAAGGAGAAAAGAAGGAACAAAAAATGAAATGAAATAAAATAAAATAAAAAAAAAAGAAAAGAAAAAAATACATGCAAAAGTACGGCATACCGGGACGCCGTCGGCATGGCTGCGTTGTCCTTGGCCGTGATTTGGCGGCCTCTGCTGATGCCGGCATCTCTCTGCCATACTCTCAGCCATGCCATGCCAGAGATTCTCTCAATTTGTCTGCCTCTCTTTCTCTTTTTCGCAGTCAATTCTCCATTCATTAACATAATTTTAATTTGGGTTAGTGAGACAACGGCGCACAGTTCGTTGAACTTGATGGCAGGACTCAGGCAGGCTGGCAGGCAGGAAAGAAAAGGATGAGCGCAGCTGGCAGACAGCATCAGAATTTCATCTACGCTATTTTCTCTGCAATTTTATGCTAATGAGTCTTAGGGTCATAACATTAGGGGCAACTACCCCTTTCCCTTTCTTTGTTTCTTACTCACTCTCACTCGCTGCTTTTCTATGTTTTTTTTTTTTTTTATTTTTATGCAAATTAGCTTCGTTTTCTGGCTTAGTTTTACCTGAGTTTGCCTGGTTTTTTTTTTTCTTTTTTGTTCGCCCAAAGGCTATTGAACAGCTGCGTACAAAAAAAAAAAAAAGTTGATGAGATTTAATTGCAAAACATCGATCACTGCGCGCATTGCAACTAATTTGCATAATTTTGGCAAAAAAAAAAAAAAAAACCTTATGCAAATTCAAGTGCATTATTTGCAAATTATGTAAAACATGGGTAACTTTTCAACTAACCGAGTGTCTGAGTGGCATGTATGTATGCCATCTATTGAGTAGGGAAGGGTTTCTTTTTTCTTTGCCAATTATGAGCTTAGTACCAGATATGGGCTTTATTTTACTAACAAGGTATAGAGAGAGAGAGTGTGTGTGTGTGTGTGTGTGTGTGTGTTTAAATTATAATGAAATTTTATTGATTTCACATTGTTGCATATTATATATATAGACTATTATTATTCGCCTCAACCTCCTTAAAGTATGCAATCATAATTCATATAGTCATCTAACTTATTATGGTCGCACATTAAGCACTTTCTCCAGTGCGCTGAAAAACGTTTTAGATAAGCCATGTGACAAGCATGCATACATAGTTCAATCTAAAACGTTTCTTCCCGCTAAACTAAATGGGAAATTGCCACACCCATTCCATACACACACACACACACACACACACACACCCAACACACACATGTCCACAACTTCCTCTACTCTCTAAGCAGCCAACCAACCAGCCAACTGCCATTTTCTTTTGGCGTTTTTCCTTTTTCCCTTTTTTTTCATGTTTTTTTTTTTTCAAATTTGTACACACACACACACACACACACATGCTTATATTTTTAACAGCAGAGAATGTTTGATGGTTGCTGTACAAATACAAACAACAAGCACACACTCACTCTCACACACACTCACACACACACATGCTGTGAGGGTGAACAAAGCAAAAAGCAGCAATGACAAGCACCAAAAAAAAAAAAAAAAAAGCAAAAGAAGAGGCGACAAAAGCGTGGGACACACACATGAAAGCCATCCCCACAGCGCCATGTGTAGAGAGGGTGGGTGAATCTAAACCACCACAGTGCTACGGCACTACGACGCTACGGCACTACGGTGCTGCGCGACACTACGATGATGGCACGGTGGTTGTGTGTTGTTACTTTTTCTTTTTTCCATATTGGCATGTGCAAAAATCCAAATATTGTCTATGTGGCGGCTGTCTTGTCTGTCTGATTCTCTGTCTATGCATATTCTCTCCATCTATCCATCTATCCATCTCTCACTCACTCTCTTTCTCTCATCACTTTGGCATTGGCGTAATCCTTTTTAGCAACCAAAAAATAAAAAAAGAAAAAGGAAAATACATATCCCATTCCTTGCGAGACAACATTTCTCTGACTGAGGATGACGCCGAAAGCTGTATTTGCCACAACATTGCCAATAAAAGAATAAAAAAAAAAAATGTGGCATATACAATATATGTAAGGAAAATAATGTTAATATAGAAAAATTTATAGAGAATACACATTTCGACTATTGGAACTGTTCAAGTTATATATATATGTATATATATATATATATTTTTTTTGATTCTATTCAGTTGAGTTGAGTTCAGTTCGGTTGCTGTCCTGTCTCTGTCTGTATTTGCTTTGAGTTTGTTGGCTGTTTTCCTTTGTCAGGTGCGCCGCCAAAACCAATTTTCAAATATTTTCACTTTGGTTTTCTTTTGCTCCAACTGTCTGTCGTCTAACTGTCTGGCTGTCTGCTTGTCTAACTGTTTGTCGTGCCGTCAGGCTACTCATTGGCAAAATATTTGCTTGACTAAACACCAACTCACACAGTTACAGATACAGATACAAATACAGTGATGCGTCTCTCAATCTGCCTCTCAGTCTGTATGTCGGTCTGTCGGTCTGTTAGAGTCAACAATGCATTGGCAAATGCGTTAGCAAATCAATTTCGTTATTAGAGAGGCAGGAGAAAGAGAAAGCGAAAGGTTTTCCTCTTGTTATATTTGGTTTTTATTTTTTTTTTTTTTTGTTTTGGCAAATCCTTTAACAAGCCAGGCAGACAGGGGCAAGGCGATTATGCAAATGAATGGCGAAACAAGTTTATTCTTATGTTTTGTTTTCTATTTTCAATTTTTTTCCATTTTCATTTTTTTTTTTTTTTTGCAAATCAATAACAAGCATCGCATCGAGTTAGTCGAAAATCGAGTCGAATTGAGTTCGGTACGAATGTTGGTTGTTAAATTTGCATAAATCGAGGACACCCTTTTTTTTTTTGTTCTCTTTTGCTATTCTACACCCTGTCGCCTACATGCAGCAGAATATTTCTATACTTTTTTTTTTTTGTTATTAGTTTTTTTGCATTCGACAATTTATATTTTTGCAATGCTAGAGAAAGGAAGGAATGGAAGGGGAGAGAGAGAGAGAGCGGGTTGGCAAATATGCAAATTAACTTCAAGTTGTATTTTGCATTGACGGAGAAAGCAACGAACCCAATGTATCTACATACCTACCACATAAATATATATATATATAGATGGATATATATACCATATAACCCCCCGCACTAGCCACACACACACACACACACATCCCCTTTACCAATCTCCTAAAGCAATTCTTTTTTTTTTTTTTTTTTTTAGTAGGGTTGCATTGCAAAACCAAGGATGAGGGTTGATAAGCAAATTGAGTTTGCGAAAAAGAAAGAGCGACAAAAAAAAACAACAACAACAACAACAGAATACACTAAACTAAAATACAAGAAAGAAAGCAAGAACAATTTTTTTATATATTGATTTTCTATTCTTTAGGTTTTTTCTAATAAAGTGAAATGCACATATTCTTGAAAAGAATTTTTCAATTTTAACAGTTTTTTTTTTTTTTTTTTACAAACATTATAAATAATACAATAAGAACAACAACAACAAAATATTGTTGCCAATGGCAATGGCAACTATGTGGCTCAAGTACAGTTAACGGCCAAGAAGAGTTTCTTTTTTTTTTTTTTTTGAGAATGTGATGGTAAGGAGGGGGTTTTCCGTTTGGGGGGGGGGGAGGGCTAAATGCCATAAAGGCCGTTGCCGCCATCGCTGCCATTTCAGCGGAATAAAATGCAAAATATTAAGCATAAAATATGTAACCCATTTCAATGTGATGGCAACTGGCAGACATTGGTTAGAGAGAGAGAGAGAGAGAGAGAGAGAAAATAGCGATGAGGGGGGAGGTAGGGCCGGTTGAGGAGTAGAAGACGATGCCTGTCCTTGCTGCAAGTAGCAGTGGCAAAAGCGTTAGCGATGCCAAATCTAAGTAGAAGAGGCACATTCTGGCAGATTTACTGCATATTGGCCTGGCATCAAAAGCAGCCAAAAAATGAAAAAAAAAAAAAAAAACGAAAAATTTATAAAAAAAAAAAAAAGGAAAAGAAAAAGAAAATTGTACTCTAAACACAGTCGAGTGCGTTGCGGGTCCAAAACCATTTTCATTTCCATTCATGCCGCTCCTTTACCCCCTCTCCCCCCTCACCCCCTTTTGAGAATATTCGTGCCTTACCAATTGCTTCTTCTTTTTCGTTTGTTCGTTCATCAGCATCTACTTTCTCCAACCCAAAAGTTGTTGGATCCTGGATACTGGTGATGGTGCTGTTGTTGTTGTTGTTGTTATTGCTGTTGCTACTGCTACTGGCAGTTGGCAGCTGAAAGTCAGCATTGTCCTCTCCAAGTCGTTTTCGTCCTTTTGCCACAGCCGTGAATTTATTTCCATCATTAGTTTTGGCACTTGAAGCCGAACATAAATGTGATTTATAAAGCTTTTTTCTTTACCATTTCCACTCCCTCTCACACACACACACACACACACAATTTTCACATCTTTTTTTTTTTTGGCCTTTCTTTTCTTGTTTTGCTTGCAGACACAAACAGAAAATCAATCCAAACATATATATACATATATATAGTATATATATTAATATTGTATATATATATTTGCCTTTTACATGTTGTAGATTTTGAAATGCAGAAATCAAATTGAAGGCGGCAAAGTTTGTTTCAGCTAAACCCAAGAGACACGCCCACACACCAGTACACACACACAGACATATACATAAATGAATACACACATATGTATGTATGTATATATGTATGTATATATGTTGGTATATACTCATAAAATTGAAGCTACCCACATCATCGAATATGCATTATTTTGACATTAGCATAATTTACTCGAAGGCAAAATGTCGCGCGTATCTCATTCTCATCCTCATCTACATCTATATCCTTCTCGAACCACGAACTTCGGCATCGTTGCCCCCCCTCCCCTCCCCACCCCTTGTACCCCGTTTTATCATACCTACATATATCTGGCATCCGCACAATCCTGTCATTGGCACTGCCAGTGCCATGTAGCTTCGCGTTTTGCTTGTAACAAATAGGATTCCATCATAATAATGTCTTGGCTATATATATATATATATATACATGTATATGTATATGTATCGTATATATGGTATGTATATATCCTGTGACAAATACGACAGGATTCGCAATTGCAAATATTTCAAACTCAAACTCACACAACATCTATGCTTAAGCTTTAAATGTATAGAGAAGAAGGGAAGTGTTGAAGAGGGATGCGTGTGTGTGTGTGTGTGTGTGTTAGCTGCTTCTTTCGTTTATTCTCCGTTTTTATATATTTTCATTTTTTTTTTTTTTTTCTTTTTTCGGTTCAAGGGATTTGCCTTTGGCAAAGAAGGAGATCTTCTCTTCTGCTTCAACAAAATTGATGACTATAGTGCGTGATGTCATTTGCATGACAGTTGCGCATCAGAAGAAGGAGACCAAAGTCAATGGAAAATGTGGCAAATAAAGCACGGGGCAGTTGCGCTTATATGTTGGCAAAAGTATTTTTTTAAAACCTAAAGGCATAAAAATATATCCAATAGATATATATGTATATGTAGATATAATCATGTGTATATATAGCTTAATCTATTTATGATTTTTCATTCACTTTAATCATATTCTTCTTCTATTTTATATTCTCTTTTAGATGCATTCATTTCGACAATTTCAATGCCAACTTTATTAACTGAAATATTAAATGTGCCAATAGAAAGAAGAAGGCCCGGCAAAATAAAGTTCTTGACCTAGAAACAAAAGGCACAGGCAGAGAAAAACGATGACGACACCAAAGCCAGAAAAACAGAAAGAAAGAAAACAAAAAAAGTCAAAAAAGCAAAAAGGAAGCAAAGCAAACGGCAACGACAACGTCACAAGGGAATGAGAGAGAAAGAGAGAGTGAGAAAGTAGAGGACAAACTGTAGACCAAACAAAAATTAAAATTAAAACAAGGACACAAAAAAATAAACACCACGAACCGCCCATACACACACACACACACACACACACACACACCCACAAAGAGAGAGAGACACAAAAGGAAAAGTAGTAGAGAAGAGGGAGAGGAGAAATGGTAGAGAGACACAGCCGGCAGCTGTGGGCCAGGGCCAAGGCAAAAAACTGGGTTAATAAGCAAACCAGACGATGATGATGACGTCTCTTTCGACAACGAAGTGCATAATCAACAAGCAGCTTTACCAGACTGCCAGACTCCTGGGCTGCCTGTGGGTGCGAAAAAGGCAAACTTTACTCATTTTCATTTAGGCCAGGCCAAGGCAGAGGAGCATTCCCTCCTTTTCTCTCTCTCTCTCTCTCTCTCTCTCTCGCTCTCTCTTTCACATTCTGTAGCTTTCTCTCTTTCTCTGTGTGGGTGTGTGTGTGTAAGACGACTCCTTGCTGTTTTTAATTTCATTGCAAGGAAATGAAGAACCAAAGGAGCCAAGGAGCAAAAGAAAAAAAAAACCTAACCTAACCCAGACACTCCAAGCAAAGCGAAAATGAAGCCAAAGACACTGCCTGACAAACTCTGGGCGCCAAGTTGTGGCAACACCCGCTCAAGGATGCCTCCTACATCAATCTCCCTCCGCTACCTCCTTACCCCAACCTTCAGGCTAAATTAGCTGCAGCAACCGCGCGACATTAAAAAGTTTGCTGGCTTCGTCGTCGTCTTCGTGGGGCAAATAAAAAGAAAAGAAAAAAAAATATATATATAAAAATAAAAAGAAAAAAAAAATAAGGCAAAAGAAAAAGTGAAATTAAAATGAGGAGAGCAACAGTAAAAAAGGAAAAAAAAAAAACCAACTCAAACTTTTTTATTTTCAGCAAGGTCGACAGAAAACAGAGACATGGAACGAGAGCGAGAAGGAGACAAAGACAGAGAGCGACAGAGACAGGGAGAAGGAGGAAAATGCCGGCAAATTAGGTAAGCAAATGACTGAAATGGGCGAACGAAGTAAATGAGCAAAACAAATGAATGAATAAAAATCCTATGAAAACGTAACTAAGAAAAACAAAAACAATAATAATGAAAAACTGTGGGAAAACTGTTGCTTTAACGATTATTTTCATTGCTGGTTTAGTAATTTATTAGATATATCCACGGATTTAAATATTGTCAGATTTCTTTATTTATAATACAGAGGCAATATAGAAGAGGAAACAAGTGGAACAAAATTTTGTAACATTTCGAAAAAAAAAAACTAAAAATTGCCAATTATAATTTATATACCACAATATTTCATTTACATATATTCAATAAGAACCCTTTAAGATCAAAAATAGAATATTCGAAAGTAAAAAAAATCAAATATTTCAAAGAACCCGATTTCAGTAGAAACATTATATTTTAAATAAAAGTGTTCAGAAACTGTCGGAAATTAATTTTATACTCAAAGAAATCATTAAAATTGAGAATATCATGTTTAATATCAATTAAAAACCTTTAGAATAAATAATATTATTTTCTTCTTAAAAATTAGCGAAATTTTTATCGGTTGCATAAAATAAAAATATTTGAAAAAAATAGGAAATATTTTTATATAATTGTAAAACATTATATTGGAATATTGGAAATAAAAAACCCAATAGGTTACCTATTCTCCATGTTAGATTTTCTCATAAAATTTTATTTTTATTATTTGTATTTTTTAAACTTATTTTTTGATTTACCTTGCCATTTTTTTTTATTTATAGGAAAGAAATAGCAAAGATTTAATTAAAACAAAAGTGTTTTAAATGAACTTATATAGTTTTGTTTTTTTAAATATATATTGAAATATTGATATTTTATTATTAGAAAGATTTTTAAACTGTGGAAAAAACTCCTAAAATTTATTTTTAGTTCATAAAATGTTTTATTGAAGAAGTGTGATCAAAAACTAAGAAATGAATGCCAAACAAAGAAAAGTTAGCACTAATAGAAATTCCTATAATAATATATACTTTCATTTCTTAGATCAAAGTTCTTGGTTAAATATTATTTACTATCAACATTTCATAACTGAAAATGAATAAAAAGTAGTAGATAAAATTAAAAACATTTGCACTTACCAGAAATAATTTTTCACTTAAAGATTATATAAATTTATCTGAAAAAAGAAATAATCAGAAATTGTTTTTATTAATGCATATATTTATACAATCAGAATCAATCAAGATTTATATAGTTCTAGATTAAAAAAGAAAGAAAAAAGCATCCGACAGTTGATAAATTATTCTGATAAACGAATTGCCACCAATTAATATATATATATATATATATATATATATGTATATATCTGGCTGCAACACTCGATTTAATGTCAGGTTGCAAGAGTTCTCTATTAATTATTCAGACAACTTCGCCACTTTGCAAAAGTTATTAATATTAATTTGGCCAACAAGACTATAACAACAATAACAACAACAATCAGTTGAATGAACAAAAAGCTACAAAATAAAACCATTGAACTGTAAATTGATTTTACTCATTAAGCTACAACCAACTAAAGGAGTTATGACAGAGGGAGGGGGCAGTGGAAGGAATGGGAGAGTTATTCATTTTTATATATTTTTTTTTTCGCTTTTAGACGAATGACCATAGTTAAATAAACCGTTAGTCTCTAGCATACAAGTTACCATCAACAAAAACTGGCTAAACTGAATACTTATAACCTTTACGTAAAGATGAGTAAAAAAAAAAAATATAAAAATAAAAAAGTAAAGGTAAAACGAGCCCAAAGAAATATATCTCAAATATCATTATTTACATCTAGATGCAGAAAAAAAAAAAAAAAACTGAGAGAGAGAAGGTGAAGCGGGTTGGGGGAGAGGCTAAAAAATGGAGGCTTCTCCTTTTGGCCATAACGATAAAGGCCGGGTGCCTGTGTAAAAGGCACCAGCCGAGTTGGAGTTGGTAATTAAACAGGTTTCAAATTAACATTAAATAAAAAAGAAAAAAAAAAAAGTTAAATAAATAAAAGGCAACTCTTTAACTCTAGAGAGTTGCCTCTAAAACGTTTTTTTCTTCATTTTTTTTTTTTTTTTTTTTTTTTTGCCTGTAAACATGTTTGAATGCCGCGCAAAATTAGCAACATGTAGCCCATACGACAAGTGTGTCTGAGACTGAGACTGAGACCGAGACTAAGTCTTAGCCTAACTGTGACTATGTGACTGTGCAACATGTTGCCTGGCAGAATGCCGACGCTTATAGATAAATTTCTGTCAAAATTGCTGATTGACTTCATTAATAACCACGCGCCATGGCCCCAGCCAGCTGACAGCTCAACAAGGCAGCTGCTGAAATGCAAATGCTAAGGTGAGATGCTGGCCAAATTGTTACGGTAAGAATGATAGAAGAGGGGAATATAGTAGAGTAGAGGTTTATGGGGTATGGGGTAGGGTGGTAAAGCAAATTAATAGTAAACTTGTAGGACCTGAATGCAGTGGCACGATTGATAAGCTGCGTGCTGCGTGGCCATGTTCAATGTCCAAATGCTGCCACAACATGTTCAGGAAGTGCGACAGGGCGGCAGCAAATCTAAAAGTTAGAGAGAGAGAGAGAGAGATAGAGAGAAGCACAAGTGGGAGCATATGTATATACATACGGGACAGGGCGGAGCAGGTAACAAGTAACTGGATTTTTCATTGCAGACAAACGACCCTCGGTCTTACAAAAAAAAAAAAAAAAAAAAGAGAAAAAAAAAATCAGTGCGAATATTTATGTTGGTCTCATGGAATTTTAATGTACATCGATGAGGAAGCGATTTTGCATCCGTTAAATGGCATTTAATTGCATTGCAGAAACCGTTTGATTTTAATTGGTCAACTTGAGAGTCCAGTGTAACATTGAAAGAGAAAAAGAGATAGAAGAGAATTGACAGAAAATATGGGCAAACAAAATTATAAATGCCAAGCAGATAACTCAATAAATGTACAGATTAGTTACAAACGCAATCAATCAGCGTCAAAGGCTGTGCCGCAAATAATTGCAACAGCAGCAGTAGCAGCAACAATAACAGCAACAACAACAACCAAAACAGCAACAACAACAATCTACGACTTTATAAGATACCAGGACCAAGACCAAAACGTAGATGAAGATGAAGGAAAACCAAGCCTTTCATTTTAGCAGATGCTCTTCTCTTGCTATTCACTTAACAAATGTATCTATATCTTGTGAATATTCCATTTGTATCTATCTATCTATCTCTCTCTCTCTCTCTTTCTTTCTTTCTATCTATCAATCTGTATGTGTTTGTGTATTTGTGGGAGCTCGTAATTTGGTTGCCTTTCACAAAAGACATTTGATGTGGCCAGTCGACGATGGCGTTGACAACAGACATGGGATATGAAAAGTCTCCTATACCATAATGTATCCATCCTATCCAATATTATAGTATACCATCCTATGCTATGCTATCCATTCATTTAGTCAGTCAGTCAGTCTGTTGGTCCAATCCGACAGTTGGCATCTGGACAGTTGGTCATCTCATCATCATCGTTCGTTTGTATGTGCAATGCATTTTTTCTCTTCTTTTCTTTTTTTTTTTTTCTTCTCTGTTTGCTGGTTGTTTTTTTTTTTTTTTTTTTTTTTTTTGTTTTTACGAGTTTTGTTTTTCTGCCATACGGCAAAGACCTCAATTGAGCTACATAAATTTTGTTACTTTGGCGAAAGGCAAAAATTAAAATGCGCTTATAAAGCAATAAAAATTCAACATAATAATAACAACAACAACGATAACGGATAATGACCGAACGTAATGAAAACATTCACAATTTTTAAGAGATGAGCAAAATATATATATGTATATATATATATATAGAGATACAGATACATATATGTACGTATGTACATATATATAGAGACAAGCAGATGTCTTGTGTTAAATAGAAAGGCTGGAAAAAATTTGATAAAAAGTAAAATATCAAATCAAAAAAAAAAAAAAAAAAAAAAACTTTTTTATCTAAGAAATATATTTACTTTTGCTAAATTGTAACTAATATGTTGGCGAAAGTTGTTGTTACTTCTGCTTGGCTTGTGTCAAGGTAAATGTGTATTTCACTCAAGCCTTCAATTTGAATTTCCATTATAAATGTGCCAAGACTGAAACTATCTCACAGATACACAAGAAATACAACTATCTTATATTTTTGTCTATGCTCTCTCTCTCTCTCTCTACGCTGTCAACGGCAATTTGCCATAACATAAAACTGCACGTTTACACTAATAGCACAAGTACACATATATCAACATATATATATCTATATCTATAGAGATACCTATATAATATACATATATATATATGTATATAGATACATATATGTAGCAGATTTAAAACTCACAGCAGGTGAGTGCCAGAGACGTCGACGTTAACGTCGCTGTTGCTATAGCCGTTGCTCTGCCCACTCACCACCATGGTCAAGAGGCCTTCACTTTTTGTTTCTGTTTCTTTTTGATTTTTCTTACATTTCATTTTTTGCTTTTTGCCTTGGCGCTTGATTAAAGTTCAATGCATATGAATTAATTAAGTTTTTATGCTTATCTCTCACTCTTCTTTCATCTATCTTATAACCCAAACACATCCCTCATACAGACAGTAGACAGCAGATACTGGACACTGGATACATTGGACACCGGACATTGGACATTGAACATTGGACAGGAGGCTGGCAACGTGGGCAGCTTCTCATCAAAATTGCAATATAAAACCAAAACATTATTCTGGTGAGACAAAACTCAACAAATGAACGACAAACTGGTCCAACTGACGGGAGAAAAATGTTCAAAAAAAAAAAAAAAAAAAACTTCAAAAAAAGAGAAAACAAAACAGGAACAACAACAATAAAAATATGAAAAGGGGAAGGAACAACAACAACAAAAAAGTAAACCAATAACAATTAAATAATAACATCACTTCGGGGGCCCCCCCTCCCCACCTCTTGTCATAACTCTTCTTATCTCTTAGTTGGTTTGCCTTTTTTTTTTGCATCTAAATTTTCTCGGCCAGTTGTTTTTACCGTTATTGTTTCTTGTCTTCCTTTTTTTTCTACATAATTGTTTTTTTTTTTTTTTGGTGGGCGTTACTGAATTGCCGCTGGGTGGGCGTGGCTATCATCCAGTCTGAACAAAACTTGCTACATTTTAATTTAGTTGGCTTAATTAAATTTTTCTTTTTAATATATATACATATATATACATATATATATATTTTTTTTTTTTGTTACTTGATGTTTGCTTTTCTCTTTTGTTATACCCTGTAATCAGAGGGCAATGGAGGTATATTAGGAATATTTATATTTTGTCATAAAATGAAAGAAAATGCTATAAATTTCAGTCATATTTGTTCATAAAAATTTTTATTAAATATTTAAAACTATATTTATTAGATTTTCCAGTTAAGACCTTTCCTTGATATATTAATTGAATCTCAAGACTTAGATCTCAAAATATTCATAATCTTGCCCTTCTACTCAATTATTTTAGATAAATCAAGAAATCAGTTAATATGATAACTTTTTCCAAAAGAGAGAGAGAGACTTAATAGAAACAAAAACAAAAAACAAAAATTAATTACATAGGAAATTACTTCCCTTTCCCCTTTAGTTGCTTTGTCATATAATTTGATAATAATACAATAATTGAAAATCAAAAAGAAATTTCAATAATTTTTTTAATCATTTTTAAAAGGTATTTCAAAAGTCATGATTTAATTTTAAAATTTGTACACTTTTTTGTTTTTATGCAATTAACTTGGTTTAATTAATTCTTTCTAAGTGGAAAATTGCCAGATTTATGGGCGGTGGGTGTGTTATGGAGAGTGTCTACACATGTCGGTCAGCAAATGAGTGACGTTTCATATCAATCAAAATGATTGCCTTAAAATGGTTGATCAAAAAACATAAAAAAAAATGTGTGTAAATAACTCGAGTTTAAAAAAAAATAAAAAAAAGAGAGAATTTCAGATGTTAAGCAAAGATTTGCTTATTAACTTGCCCCATCTCAACACTCCCACAATTTGAAATGTCTAAAAAGGAGAAGAGAAATAATAAAAATGGAATGGGCTAAACTAAGGAGTCTCATAAACCAAAGGGGCATAATCACGATCACCATTAGGCAGAGCAAACGTCAACACTTCAGACTCGGCGATAAAAATGTCAAAGCGGCAACATAAACCACTGTGAGGCAGGCAGTGAGTGAGTGAGTCAGTCAGTCAGTCTAAAGTGAGTGAACATCTGTCCGCGTATTCATCGTACCCGGTTGCAGTTTTGTCGTAATCTCTCGACGGACAACCTGAACGGGATGCATTGAGGCGATTTATGTGCGAGGCTCGTTTGTTTGTTTGTTGGTTTGTTGGTTTGTTGGTTTGCTGGTTTGGTTTGTTTGTCCGTTTTGTTTGGCTTTTTAGTTTGGGTTCGTTGGCGCTTTTTATATGCAAACTGTCAATCAAAGACAGGCAGCAGCAGGCTCAATGGTCTCGAGATGCTAATCAGCCACAATGCAACTTGGGCAGTTTATGTACTTGGACTTTGGTTTAAAGCTGGCAAAACTTATGGCGCCATTATGACGATATACATATAAAAAGAGATAGCATAAGAGTGATAAAGTGAGAGAGAGAGAGAGAGAGAGAGAGCGAAAAACTTTGGCGTTTTATAAAATTCTTTTGATTCGCAGGACTCAGCAGGCGGTTTAAAAAATAGATTTATATACATATATATATATGTATATATTTTTTTTTTTTTTTTGTGTTCATCGCAGTTTCTGCTACCGAAACATACAAACACATTTATAACAGAAGAAAAAAAAAAAAAAAATTGATTTACGTCTCAAGCAGAACCAACAATTTTGAAATAGAAAAGACGCAAACTAAATGCAAATCATTGTTAACTGCTGTGGTTGTTGTTGCTATTGTTGTTGCTGCTGTTGGTGGTGGTGTTGCTGCTGTTGCTGTCAGCAAGCAGCAATGTATCTAACAGATACTCAGATACTTGCATTGGCAATGGCAACTTGGCAAATCAAATGCATTTATTTTGCATATAATTGAAATGATAATTTGTGTGCAGTCAAGTGTTTTTGTTGTTGTTGTTGTTGTTGTTGTTGTTGCTGTGGGCGTCGTTGTTGCCGTTGCCGTTGCCTTTTCAAAATGTCAACTTGTGCAGTTCTGTCAGATAAATCAATCAAGTTGATTAGTTTTTGTTTTTTTTTTTTTTTTTTTTTTTGTGTTGTATTGCCAGTGGGTAATTAGCGAAACGGCGGGTGTGACTTGGTCTATAAGTTCAACTTAACTGCGGGTGGAAAATTATCCAGATAATTCAAGGTTAAAATTGCCATTCGAAAAAAAAAAAAAAATTATAATAAACATTGTCTTAATTTCTATCAATGTATGTACTTACAAACATATGTGAGCTAAAAATTCAATATACACAAATAAATTCATAATCTTTATATTCGAGTAAAATGCATTGGCATTACTATTTGCAACTTTTATATATCTTAAAACTTTGCCTTATGCTTTTGCTTTTGCTTTTGCCTTTACGGCGCCATCTAATGTGCAAACATAAAATTTTAAGACCCCAAAAAGATACTTAGGCATCCACTTTTTTGTGTGTGTATGTGTGTGTGTGTGTGTCTATGTGTGAGTGTATGCCCGTTTGGCCAGACAAGTCGACGTCAGTTTCTTTTCTTTTCTTTTCGCTTTTTTTTTTTTTGCCCCTCTTTTTTTCTCGTTATTTACTCAAAGTATTTGTAACCAATTTCATTATTGAGCTGGCAAACACAAATTTTTTGGTTTCAATAATCCGTTTATGGCTTTAATTGCAGCTTAAAAAAAGAAAACTGACAAGTCAAACAAAAGTTTCAAATATGGTAAGTAGATATACATATATAAAGTGTACAGTGTTGTAAAATGAATTAAAATAAATTGATATCAAATAACCGAAGCCTATTTACCATAAGCGAGGTATAGAGTTCCTACGTGCAAATTGCAATAATCGTAGGAACTTAATACCGTGCTCTTGGAGGGCTGTCGTACAGCAAATGAATATAAAAAAAAAAAAAAAAAATATTATTTAACAAATATATATATACTTAACGCAGAACTATAGAGAATAAGTCTTTCCATCATCACACATTTAGTTAAATTAATAATAAGAAAATAAATTTAAATTTCATATTAAATTCTAACACGATGAAAAAGTATGAAATGAAAATTTAACCAAATATTTTATTATATTTAAAATTACTTAGCAACTTTAACAATTTATCTGTAGATGAGTAGTAAAGGTTGATACCTTTAATATTAGTCTTAAATCTTATTAATTATATCTCACTATAATATAGAGCTTGAAGATTTTACTTTGACTCAGTCGCAAGGATTTCTTGATTCGTTAAGATCGTCGACATTTTATTTATCACTTGTTAACTGACTTGTTAATTGAAGCGATTCCTTTTTAATGTGCATCGATTAAAAGCTGTTTACGACCCATAAGTTGGCTCTTAGACACAAAACTGCACCCATTTGGACTCAGATGACCAATAGATTGACTTATATTTAAGTGTCTAGCAATGTTTTTTAAGTGTCAAACAGCAATTTTGTCGTCTTTAGGTTTTATAATTTAATGATTTTTCTTAATCGAATAAATAAAAGTATTGAAAAATGTTTCTGTACGAAAATAAAAAAATATTTGTTAGTTAATTCCTTGAGTTGGTTATTAATGGTCTTATGAAACTCAAACCTCAAAAAAAGGGTTTTTCAATAATATAGATTAATTTATTAGAAAAGCCTTAACAATTACGCTATATCAAAAGTGATTTCGATTTGTCATTTTCTAAGCTTAAATGATATATGTATGTATATACATATATCCCTCGATTCAAATGATACACGTTTTATACGATTTCATTTGAATACGAATTGAATTTGAAAAACATTTATCTTTTGCTGGATGACAATTTGTTTACAATAAAATTCTATTATATTTTCCACTTATTTTATCTTAAATATTGTATTATTTGATTTTTTAAAATTTTCTTAAATTTCACACAAATTTTCGTTTTAATTTCACTTCTTTTATCTTTACTTCAATGTTTTTTGAAAAAAATTTCCTGTTTTATATTTAATTATTTTTTATATTTTAAATCAGTTATAAAACAATTTAAATAAACTAAACTAATTTAAATAAACTAAACTAATTTAAATAAACTAAATTCTATTTTATAATTATATGATAACGTTTAATTTTGTTAAATTTTTTATGTTTATTAAAAATAAATTTGAATATTTTATTATAAATTTTTTTAAAATTTACATGCCTACAAATTTATTCATTTTGATTTATATAGAGAAAAATCCTTTCTTTTTCTAGTATAGAATAAGACAAATGTCTTTAATTACTTCAATTTTATTCAAATCTTCTTCAAATGCATTTAAGTAATTAAAATTCTGAATTTTCTTAAAACATATAAAATATGCTGATGTTGCTGATGTTGTTGCTGTTATTGTTGCTTTTTCTAGCTGATCAATAACCTCCTTTGAGAAGGGTTACATTGTGCCTCGATATCTTGTTACAACATTCCTTAGACGATCGTCAAGAGATATTATTAACAAGAAGTTCAACAACCTTTTCGACAACATAACATCTTAGAACCCTCCCAAATGAAGTAACTCTATTAAAAATGTTTCAAGTTGAAAGTTTTGTAATTGCAACCCCTTTTACACTCTTTGAACAACGGGACCCTTCTTGATGATCTCAATATCCTTCACGATCGCATAAGGATAGTTTGAAAATTTATCTTATGGCATTTGCATTACAACGTTTAATTGCAAAAAGGGTATTGGGCGGAAGGATCTCTGCCTGCTATATATATATATATATATATATATATATATATTTTATAATTGATAACGGTTGATTTATCTTGCGGATTTTTGATGGCATATCTAAAGCATATCAACTTGATTAACGGTAAGGTAAGCCACTCAGTTATATAAGGGTTACCGCTGGGCATCTGCTATATAAAAACAAATGAATGCCCCTCCCTTCTCCCTCCGTTCCCCCCACCACTTTTCATGCATTTAATGATGAGTTGGCTGCAATGAAGCGTTAACTTATGAATATTCATTACAGAATATTTTGTACTGGGTTTGTTAATCCATAAGATCATCGCAAATATCTAAACTTTGCTCTATATCTATAGATATCGATATAAGATAGATATAGATATAATTTGAAGCGAGATTCTTAAAAGATTTTTGTTAAATATAATTTGAAAAGAGATTTAACAAGTTTATGATTTCATTTTAATTTTCATTTACTTATTTTCAAAGAAAATAAAATATTTTCTCGTATATATTCTCTTCATATATATTTTTACGATTAATCTAAGAATATTTTAACTAATTATAATTTTAATTCCATATAAAATAATAATAAAAATTTTAATCAAACGAAATGATGAGAATCCTAAAAAACTTGTGCTTATTTTTAGTATTAACAGTTAAATAGAATTGTAAGGATATACAAGAGACATTAAATAAATAATTTGAATTTAATTTAAATTTTATATTATATGTAAAGAAATAAATATTGATTGGTTTATGAACAGCAAATAATGGTTTTATCGAAACTAAATACTTTAACGACTTAGAGAATTGTCTTTTAAATAGTATTTTATTAAATTATGAATAAAAGACAAAAATAAATATAGAGGTTTTTTTTTTTAATATTCATAAGAAACTATAATTGCAAGATCTTATATAATTGCCTTTTTGATATAAAAATAAATATAAAAATGTTAACTGAACAAATGGGAAATAATATCATATACAAATAAGAACTGATTTGCTAGCGACGACAACAGAATTTAAATATTATGGATAAAGTACATAATTAGATTGATTAATTAGTTGTTAAAACAAAATAAAATAAACCATTTAAAATGACTCATTTAAGTTAAAAAATGTTCTAGGATTTTTGCTTTGACTATATATTTTATATATTTTATATTTAACAAATTTTATTTTTTTATCTATCTATGTAAAACCATCTATTGGTGCTTATACTTGTCTATTTGTATATAGTGATTTTTTATTGAATGCTATCCAACAGTAGTTAGCTTTTAATGGTTATTGGACAATAATAATATTCTTAATTCTTGCAATTAGAAGAAAGAGAAATATTGTAAAAATCAAGCCTGGTTTAAAGTTCGTTTTTTTTCTTTTTAAGGACTGCAATGATAATTAGTAACTCCATAATTAGCATATTTTACTGCATTTTAATGCCAATTTAACGATTGGAAGTACATAATTGCAGTGGTTGTTAATTAATATTATAGGTATATTAAATAGTTAACGATCTTCATATATATACTAAAACTAACAAATTAAAAGTGAATGCATCACAGAATCCTAAAATCCTTAACTTTAATCATTTGTTGTTAATTTTGTTTTTTTTTTTTTTTGTTTTTATGATAGTTGCTGTTGCTACCTGACAGATTTCAAATGACTATATATATATTTAATATTTCATTATAGTTTCATGGTATTAAAACAACCCTTGTAACGCCCATGTAAAAAAGGGGGGGAGGTGAAAAAAAAACCGGGGTTGTTGTTTTGTGGGCAAGCAAATAAGAATTGAGACCATTTAGTCAAGTTTCAAACCAATTTCTAATGCCGTTTCAAAGTTCACCGCCAGGATAAACAGATTGAATAAATTATACTTTCCTTCCAATAGATGTCGTTGGATATGTCCTTAAAAGAAAGCATAAAGGACGTAATGTAGCCTGACCATTTTATTTTCAGATTTTTGAGTTTCTACAGAAAGACACACAGAATGGAAAAGAGAGAGGGAGGGGATATGGAGAGACAAAACGGAAAGAGGGTAAATGAAAATCAATTAATTTACAAAATGATTTTGCAAATTTGTTTCTCGTAATGAAAATCGCCAGCATGCGATTTTCCATGTTTATTGGATTTGCCAGCTAAAATAAAACGGCGGCGGCGGAGTGTCGTCTCTACATAGCTGTGACAGCTATAAAATAAGAGGGGGCTAAGTGAAGGAGGAGAGGGGAGTTAAGGGGGACAAATGGAAATCGATGAGACTTCTGTGGCGCGCCGTTGGCATCCGCAATTCAACTTGATTTGGCTTGGCTTGGCCCACCTGCTGCGCCTTTGTATGCCAATCTATGGGCGGACACCAAAGCGGCAAATGGCATCATGTGGAAGTAAAGGCGAAAGCAGTGCGCCAGGAGATTACCGTAGCATAGAGTCGACTCCAATCGTGTCTAGTCTGTTCGAATCAAGTCGAGTCGGGTCGATTCGAGTCTAGTCTAGTCTTAGCGTGCCCATCAATTATGTTAATTTTGCCCAGCAATTACCAAGCAGTTTTTTTTTTTAATTCTATCTTTTTTTTTTCTTTTCTATTTGTTTTTTTATTATTTTTTTTTTGTTTTCTTTGCTAAACTGTCAAGTCAAAGTGAGACTTTAAGACACATTCGTTTTAATGGTCGAGAAATGTTAATGCAAATTGCTTAAGCGCTAATCAAGAAAAATGGTTCATAATATCGTTTGACATTGGCTTAAAGCTTCTTGTAATCGAGATTATTAGTATGAAACATAGAAATTATTTCATATTTAGCAAAGTTCTCAACCAAAAATCACAGCGAGGACTCGGGAACAGTTTCAAAAAAAGAAAAGAAATCAAAACCAGGATATGGGATCAGTTCAAAAATAAAAACGATGAATACAAAAATACATCGCATGTCATAGCAGAGGAATATATCGAAACATGGAACCCCTAACAAACATAGAAAATTTAAAAATCATCGCACAATATCACTCAAAATGATTACACTCAATGAGCGTCAGCAGAATCCAATGCGAAAAGTGGGCGGAGTAAATTTAAAGAGCGAGCAAATCGTAACGAACAGCTGCACACGAGCACAAACATCGCAAAACATCGCCAACGAGTGAAAAAATGAATAAACAATACAATTTTGCCCCTTCGAATGAGTGAAATTAATTCGTGTGAGTAAAATGAATGGAAATGGAATGAGTGAAGTGGAGTGGAGTGGAGTGAATTGTATTGGATTGGAGTGGAATACTTTTTAGGGTTTCTGTATGTTAAGTTAAAAGTGTTTGTGGTTGCTTGTTGAGTAGAAAAGTATCTTGGCATTACCAACACCAACCCTTTTTTTTTTTTGTATTATTTTGGCCAACCCCCGCGCTCTGACCGTTGACACTTTTGCGTTGACCACACACACACAGAGAGATACTGAGACCCATTCACTTTGGTTAGCCAGAGAGCTCTTTTTACTCTGCCTTATCTTAGGGACACTCGGTTTCATTTCTAAATTGTCGCATTTTCCACCTAAAGCTCTCTAAAAGAACAAAGAATTGTATTTTTTTTTTGTTTCTTTTGTTTTGTTTTGTGCGTGCCGCAGTTTGTTTTTGTGTGTTTACTCTCTGTTTATCCCCCCCCCCCCCCCCCCACCAAATGATACGCACACACGCACAACCCTTAACCCCTTTTTATGGCCAGGCAATTGCGTAAGGCGCTCAAACCCTTTCAGTCTACCCCAAAAAAAAAAAGAAGAATCGAACAAGTTTTGAGCATAACAACAACACAGCAGAACACGCAGGAAGGCAGCTTTTGTCTTGTTTTCTCAAGTGACGGTCAAAATTGATGCGTTTTTCCGCGGCAATGTCGACAACTTTCAACTTCGACAGTTTGCTGGCGTCGCTTGCCACGTACACAAAGATGGGAGAAGGACACACACACAACACAACACAACAAATAAAAAAACCCAAAAGAAAAAAAAAAAGAGTTACGGAATTGTGTCTGTGTGTGCGTGTGCGGCTAAAAGGTTTTTGGCAGTGCATAAGTGAGGGTTTCGTTGTTCTTTTTTTTTTTATTTTTTATTGTGTGTGTGATGACAAATTTAATAAAATGTGCGTAATTTGATTTAAAATAAAAAACGGAGTTAACAAGAACAATTGTGTGAGTCAATGGAATTTTTATACCAGCGAAAAGAAAGGTAAGTGTATCCCCCCCCCACCACCAACACAAGGCACTTCTCCTCTATCTCAATAAATTGAAATTGAAACTAAAATATTAACTAAAACTTAAACTATCTGTCAGTTTAATGACATTTTAATGAGGCGATCAAATAAGCTGCCGATTTGGACTTTTAATTAATTAATTTAATTAAAATTATACTAAAATAACAACAAATAATAACAAAACAAAAAATTCATACATATGCATGCATTTTAGTTGATTAACATTTTCTATTTTTATTTAGTTTTTTTTTCGATTCTATTTCCATTTCGATTTCAATTTTAATGCGTTCCCTTCAGACACACACAATCTAGTAATATTTGTTCATCCAATTTTAATTGGTTCTAAACTCAAAAACCCTGTCAGCCGAATAATTATTACATTTTTTGAATGGAAAATGAAATAAATAAAAATCAATTTGAGTTTCATCGACCAAAGACCAAAAAGCAACAAAAATATTGCATAACAAAAATTAAATGAAACGAATTTTCGATACCCTAAAAACAAAATCTAAATTGTTTTTACTTATTAATTTTATATAAAAAATATTAAAATGATATATCTACAGTTTTCAAGAATATATGATGGTTATACATATCTATCAAAATGATGGCTTATTTCAATAATAATTTATGTTCTCAATATCATATTTATCTAAAAAATTTAACTTAAAAAATTTCAACAAAATACTAAAACGAAAAATCGTTAAACTATTTCTTAAAGATATACATATACTGAAATATATTCATATATGTATGTATTTATATACTTAAATATATTAAAAAATGGTCTTAATACATTAATTATAATTTTACTGATTTCAATATCCGACAATATATATTTTTCCTTTTTTTGAAAACTTTAAGTAATGATAATTAAGGTAAAATCAAAAAGCATAAACATATAAAAACAAAATAAACTAAATTTGTTCTTTGAAATTAACAAAAGTTCTCACATTAAAATATTTAAAAAAATATATAAAAATATACATATACATATGTATAAATCACTTATATGTACTTATAACTGATGATGATGATAAATTATTAATTAAACGATTCCAATATTCCCTTTTAGTTTTGTTATCTAGGGTATTAAAGCTACTAAATTAATACGGCAATTAAAAACTAGACTAGCGAGGGGGAGATTAATGATCAATGCCTAAAATGTTTTTTGGCTAAAAGCCGTGTATTTATGGCCAGTTAAAATAATGTTTTCAAGTCTTTTCGAGTCTCAAAGAAAAATACAAAAATAACAAATACAAGAGGCCCCAAATCTCGTAACCTAAAAATACAAAAAAAATAAAAAAACACACAAAACACACACACACATAGACACACACACAGTTTGTGTGACGTCGCAAAGTGAGTAATAAAATTATAATGAGAACCTTTAGGCCAATTAATCACAGTCCGACCCCAAAGGCGTCATGCGTGTGACCCTATCGTCATGCCACCTTTTTATCCACCTCCCCACCTCACCATTACCCTCACTCGCTCACTCTCTCTCTCTCTCTCTCTCTTCTATTACCAAGATAATTCGGCACACACATGAAAAAAGACACAGAGATTAGCAGGATGATGAAAATAATGGCTTAAGAAGAAGAAACAATGTATGAGTGTGTGTGTGTGTGAGCAAGCTAGCAAATTGGTTTGTGTTGCTGTTGTTGTTGCAGTTTCTCTGTCAATCACTTGCTTAAATGCACACAATTACATTATCAAAATGGCGTCACAAAGTGCAAGGAAAACTGCCAAAGCCGTTGAAAATCCAAAAACAGTTAAAACCGAAACTAGAAGAAGAAGCATGAAACAAAAAAAAAAACTGCAATTGGTGGACAGTAAGGAACATGGAAAGAGAACAGAACAGAACCATAAAACGGAACGGGGGTTGATCTCAATTCGAGATTTTTATTTCTATTCAGTTTGTTTTAGGTTCAATTTCAATTCAATTCCATTTCGGTTTAGTTTTAGTTTAAGTTTTGCATTTAATTTAGTTTTAGTTAGAAGTTTAATTATTTGTTAAGCGGTTTTGTATTTATTGTTATAGTTTTTTTTGTTTCTTCGCCCAAAAACTGAGTTCACTCAGAACTGAGTTTAATTATATTTATAGCCGGGGCTAACGACAGTTCATTCTTATTGTTGTTGTTGTTTGTGTTTTTGTTTTTTTTTTTTTTTGTTCCTTTTCACCGCATTTAGACGAATGTAGACGACTCAGCGAACCGTTAATAAGCATTTAATTACTCATTCGCTTTAGTGGCAAGAGAAAACGAGTGAGAGAAATAGAGAGAGAGAGAGAGAGAGAGAGTAAGAGTGATAGATAGATGAAGAGTAAGCGAGTTAGCATGCAGTGAGCCGAGCAGTGACAGTAATAAGAGAGGGAGGGAATGAAAGAGAGAGCATTGCTGTTGTTGTTGTTGTTGCTGTTATTGCTGTTGTTGTTGCTACTGTTGTTGTTGTTGTTGCTGTTGTTGTTGTTGCTGCTGCTGGCATTGCGCCAGCGTCTGACTACCTTCGCGCAGACGCTTGTCTTAAAAAGGGGGCGGAGTTTTTTTTCTTTTTTTTTTTTTCTACATGCACATATATATATATATATATATATATATATATATATGTATATATACATACATATATATATATATATATATTCTTTTCTTCTTCTTTAATGTTCTTAACGCGCGCGCGAGCTCTCACTAGCCACCACCCTCTTCCCATTAACTCCCCCCCTCCCACAACACAACCATTTTGCAGCACTTGCAGCAGCAATTTTTTCGCTCCCTTAGTTTGTCTCGCTGCGTTGCCAGGGCAAATAATAAAAAAAAAAAAATATATACATATATTTCATATAGAATTTTTTTTTCTCATTCTTCCCTCTTTTTCTCTCACTCTATCTCTCTCTCTCTCTCTCTGTCTCTCTTTGGCTGTGTGTTTGCCGCGCGCAAATTGTAGCCATATTGGATTTTTAGCATTTTTTATACCATTTTTCTTTGGGTTGTGACTCAAATGCCGGCGGTTTTTGCTCTCCCTCTCTTTCCGTGTTTGTGTGTGTGTGTGTGTGTGTGTGTGTGTGTGTGGCAGGGAATTGGGGGTGTCAAGTCACCCTCATTTGCCAGGGGTGGCACAAAGTTTTTCGCTCTGTGTGGGTTCGTCTTTCTCCTGTTTCATTTTTCTTCTTTTTTTTGCCCATTTTGTTGCACATAAATTGTAAATGGGCTGCGTGCATTGATGATGATGATGATTTGGCATTGGTGAGGAGAGATGTTGTTGCTAAGGGCACTCATTTTTTTTTTTTTCCTATTTCTTGATTTAGTTAGTGTTAGTGTGGGTGTGCGTGTGTGTGTGTGTGTGTGTGTGTGTGTGTGTGTGTGTGTGTGTGCAGGTGTTGACTTTCTTCTTGCCGGGGTTGGTTTTTCTTTCTTTTTTTTTTTTTTTTTTTTTTTTGTTTTTTTGTAACCTCGTTTTGGCTCCCAGCTCTGGCATTTTCCCCGCTTTGATTTCAATTTGAGCGTAACTCGGGGAAAAAGTTTTGCGCGCTTCATTAGAAAAAATTGCAGGCGACTGCGGCGGCAGCGGCAGCATCGCTGTCGACGTTAACGCTCAAAGTGCGCTGCTGCTGCCTGTTTGTATGTTTGCCTCCCTGCCTCTAGTGTCCTGCGGTTGATGGTCCTCGCTGCTCCATTTTTATTTAAAAATTTTCATATATAAAAAAAAAAACGGCCGTTAATTTGCATATGTATTTGCATCTGTGTGTGTGTGCGTTACCACACACAGAGAGTGTGCGTGTGTAGGTGGTTTGGATTTCCTTCTTCTGTTTTTTTTTTTTTTTTTTTTTTTGCTTTTTTCCCATTTTGGCGGTTTGCGCAACCACCAACAACAACAGAAGGAACCAACAGCAATGCCGCCACGAACAGCAGCAGCAGCATCAGCAGCAAAAGGAGCAGGAGTGGGTGAAGGACCAAAACCAGGGCCATGGCCAATGCCACCCCCTTTTTCATATGGGCTGGGGGAGTTTTTTTTTTCTTATTATTGTTGTTGTTATTGTTGTTTTTGGTATTGGTGTTGAATTTTTGTTCTAGATGTGCTCTGCCAACGTCAACAGTCGACGTCGTTGTTGGTCCATCTGAGGCACAAAAACTGTGGGCTCAGGCTCCGTGGTTTATCCTGCCAACTGGCCTTGTGCAGTATCATGACAGCAGCCGCTGTTGCCAGTTCCCAGTTCTCAGTTTTTTTCCCTATTTTTTTTGCGACAAATAAATCTTAGTCATCAACAGACTAGCCAGCGGTTCAGTCCAGTCTCGGTTGTCCGGCTACCAAGCTTTTAGCTTCAAGTGACACTTGCAGTACAAGCAACAGCAACAGCAACAGCAATAGCAGCAGCGGAACGGCAAACAACAATAATACCAATAGCAACATGAAGACTAACAACAACAACAACAACAACAATAATAAAAACAACAACAACAACGACGACAACAACTTTGCAACTTGAAATTGATTTATGGCTCAAATTTTATTGTCTGGGTCCCAGCACTGGGACTGGACACCGGCTGACTATGGGCTAGCTGGCTGGTCAGTTTTCAACTTGTTTGCTACTCTTAACTGTAAATTGTGCGTATGTGTTGGTGAATTGTGCGCGTGTCATGTGTGTGCACTGTATATGTATGTGTGTGTGTGTGTGTGTGTGTGTGTGTGTGTGTATATATGTGTGTCTCTGGTTTGACTCTGGCAAAAGCTCTGACATTGACTTTTTAGTCACCAAGTGCAAAGCAAAGTCAGAACCAAATGCAGCTTCAGTTACATACATACACACATACATATATACAAATATATACAGATACAGATGCAAATTTACATGCTGTTGCATAGAAGTGATTTACCCCTTTTATTTTATTCTCCTTTTCACACCCTCAACACATAATCCACGCCCCAAACCCTCCCACCATTTTTTAAGAGTGTAAAAATATTGTTATAAATTATCATTAAAAATGACATTAAAACGCGCTAAAATGATCATAGAACATTAAAATATGAAAACTAATTTTTTTTTTTATGTTGTTGTTGTTGTAGTTGTTGTTGTACTCAACAAACAATAATATATACAATAGAATATATATATAAACGAAAACAAAATCTACAAATGAGACAGAGAAAATGAAACTGTTCAACCTTTTTTTTTTCTGTTGTTGTTTTTGTTTTTTTTTTAAGTATGCGATCTGCCAGTTATAACCGATATGGAAATTAACAATCGAAAAGAAGGTCCAAACGAATAACCAACCAACAAGAAAAATAAAAAAAAAGGGAACTCCAATTCGAAAGGGGACGGAGAAGAAGTCCCCAATCCCCAATCATCCAATTAAATGAAATGGGTAAGTTGAATGATCTTAAATTGATCTTAAATTACAGAAATTTAATTAGATAAGTAAGAAAAATGCATTCATTTTCAATATGTAATTTGATTACATTAAATTGTCTATTTTGTGTGGTCTTTGTCTCGATTTCGAATTTCAGTTTACTTTCCAAAAAAAAAACAGTCATAAAAATCAAAAAGAAATCGTAACCGAAATCGATTAATTATACAAAATTGAAATTTTATACAATTTATATAACGAAACGAAATCTTCTATCAAATGTCATTTAAATTTGTTCAGGTATTCGCATAATATATATGTAGAAAGAAAGTTGGCATGATTTGTCATTGATTTAGAATATAAATATATATATTTGTTATACTTAATTGGGTTCAGTTTTAATTGAAATAAAAAAAATTTTCTTGCCAAATGTTATACAAATTGTTAAACTACATTTTGCAACAACAACTTCAACTGCAATTTCAAGTAGAAAATCTTATTAAAAAATAAAAAAAAGTAAAGTAACTTTTCGATATGAAACAATTTCTTTTGAAACATATTTGAAATTTTCGTTTTAAATCTATAATAATCTAAAACAAGGCAATTTACTAAAACATATTTAAGTCCTTAGATCTTTCACCCAATAATAAATTATAATATTGTTAGTTTTAATGTATTATAGCTAGTTTAAAAAATATATAAAAAAGTTAAAATATTCAAATTTTAGATTTAGCAAAATGAATTATTTAATTTTTTTTGTCTCAACTGTTTGTCAATTTATCAATTAAAATACTCAACAATTTATATTCGTTATCTACGCCCATTTTTATTAACAACAAAAACTTTATAATTTTTATATTTCCAAAAGAAATCCAGAGTTGGTGATCTTCGTATATAGAATATGTGTTATATATACTGTATAGGAAAAAAAGGTCTGTAAAGAACTAATACTCTGCTAAGAAATTTTCAGTTATTATTATAATAACAAATTTAGAAAAGAATATCGAAGGATAAAAATAAAGGATTTTTTCATATTTACATTGTCTTTAAGCAGCTATGGTTCAGTCTTTATCAATAGCATTTTTAAAACGTTTCATATTTATATTAAATAAAAAAATCTAAAGTCCAATCTCTTCTAAACTTAAATTTCTTTAGTGAAATCGAAAAATTAAAAGCCAATATATACGACTGATTTGATCAAATTTTCATTATTATTGGAATATATTTATAATATATTTGTTTAATAAAAAACAAGCAGACTGATTACAACCAAAATATTAAGAAAGGGAAAAATAAGGCCATCAAAATCTATATAAAAATTCTATATGAATATATAAAGTGTACAAATACATATGTACATATATCCTGTAAAATATTTCTTGAAATTAAATTCTGAAATTATAGCCAAGACATACATATATTTTTCATATATACATAATATTCCATAAACCCCCAGAAATGATTTACAAAACTTCATAGTCTTATTCACATTACCACAGACAAAGTTAATTTTTCTCATTCGCTGAATTTCATATATAAAATATATTTACAATTTCATGCATAACAATCCATCAATTTTTCAATATAGTGTTTGTAAATCACTTTAGTTAAGATATTTGCAAAATCTACATTTATATTATCAATCAATCACTTTATGTTCGGCACATTTTTCATTCGTTTTATCGCACTGGCAATACTTTTAATTTCTTAATGGGGAAAATATGCATTCAACCATATATATACATATATATATATATATATGTATATACATATATATATACATATACCCAGGACCAATCTCAGTAACTGTGCTGCTGCACCTGCGTGCCATTAAATAAAAAAAAAAGAAAATAAACAACGACAACATAACGAAAATTAAAGATGAAAAAAAAAGAAACAGTAAAAAAAAAATTGAATTAAAAAAAAAAATCCGTGATATTTTTAACGCTTCCACAAACTTTGGCATGTCTCTCACGACTATCGAATTAAATGGATATTTCTCTTCTTGGTTTTTTTTTTTCTTCTTTTTTTTGTTTTTTTGCTTTTCTGCTACCTCAATATTGATATTTCATCAGTCCCAGGCGCAATCCCACAGTCGTGGCCAAAAGTTTATTTTAAAATGCATACACTCGCACACACATTCATCTGTGTGTTGTTGTTGCTACTGACTGACAGACAGAGTACGAGTATTGAGTGTGTGGACTTTGGTAAAGCGCATTACCGGGCATTACGATGCCCCAGCCGCTTATCAAGGACCACTTAAAAAAACCGCCCCACCGAGACACATGAAACGCATCCTTTTGGTCAGCCTTCAAGCCAGTTAACAGTGAGTGGATCTCTTACTAAAGGAGCATAAAAAGAGTGGTGGACGGAGAATATGGATGAGGATGGGGGAAGGTAGATTCAATTCAGAACTGGACTGACGGGACGCGACTCAGACGAATCTCAATGGTAAACAGACAAGTTGCATGTGTAAAATGAGTAGCAGTAGCGGTAAAGAGAAATGTTCATTTCGAAGATAAACAACAACAATAACAACAACAACTGCTATAACATCAGCAACAATTGTGGTCCAGCAAAGTGAAAATATGTTCATATGTATATTTTATAATATGACTGCAACAGAAAAAGAGAGGTAAAGGTAGAAGAGAGTTATGCAATGTTGCATGCATATTAAAACGATTGCACGTGTCGAGGCCACCAGACCTAGGCACAACACATGTGTGTGTGTGTGTGTGTGTATGTGTGTGCATTTATTTTTGACCCATTTTAAAATTTATCAACTTTTTACCCAGCAACACAACACAAACTCTTTCCAATCGCTTTGAAACTGTAAATTAATTTCAATTTTCGCTTCCTCCTTCCTCTTCATCACTTTTTAATGGCATTTCAAATCGATGCTGGGAAGGGGCGGTAGCAGGGAGCAATAAAACAAAAGTGTTGCCTCATGCCACACATCTCTGGGACTGGAACTCAATCAGTCTACCCGTTCAAGTGCCTGGACAGGCAATCCTTTTTTTTACTCTCTCCTCCATTTCTTGCTATCATTGTGTCCTTCCTTTTGCCTTTTTTTCGCGTTCATCAGCAAATTTTTGCTTTGTGCTTTATGCTGCTGTCTCTATCCATTCCCTCCTCCTCTCATTCTCCATTTTGGTCCCTTCTTCTTTTTGCTTTTCTTCAGTGCTTTTAATTTTCAGCTGATTTTTTGATTAATGCTTAAACGGCTGCTCCTTTTTTTGTTTTTTTTTTTTATTTTTTTTTTTTTGTGTCCTTTTATTTGCATAAAGGGCCCGGCACTTTAATTAGAAATGAAAGAAGAGTAAAACGACAAATGGCTAGAAAAGATGCCTGAAAGATGCCATCGCCCTTCATTTTCAAGTTTCTCATTTTCTTCTGGCAAAGGCAAAAAGGAAAAAAAAAAGACTTCCACTCATTAAGCTGAGTTCTTGTGCGGATTTTCTTGGTATTGTTTTTTTTTTTTTTGTGCTGTTTTTTGGTCGTTTTGTTTGTCATTTATAAATTGGAAAAGTTTTCTTAAGCAAATTATGCCATTTTTTTTACCCTCCATCCTTCCCCGTTAAATTTTCTTAGACGGACAACGAACCCTTTTTTTTTGTTCTTTTTTTTTTACTTTACTTTTCATTTTGCATGATTTTCGTTCATTTGGAAAAATTTTTGCTAAGTTTTTTCTTCTAGCCAAGAAGGGTGTTGTGGTGTGTGTGTGTGTGTGTGTGGGGGGGGGAAGGTGATTTTCGAAATATTTGTGGCAGCATCATCAGTTCAACTGCTGCTACCCCTTGCTGTTAGTTAGTTGCTGTCGTTGTCCTTCATCCTTTGTCCTACAATGGCAAACAAATTAAAGCAGGATTATCATACTCAGCATCGTTCGTTCTCCCGTCCCCCTCTTGCTACTTCTTTTACTGCTCCTGCTTGCTGGGGGTCCCCCTTCAATATATTTCTTTATTTATTTTTTTTCTTTCGTTTTTTAACCCTTTTGTCGAGCATTTCGTCGCTCAGCTGACGTTTCTCAACGCCGTCTGGCCCGCTGTTGTTTCCTTAAGTTTAGCTACTTCTTCTTCAGGGTACTTTATTTATTTATTTTTTTTTTTTTTGTTTTTTTACGCATTTCCTTAAACGCATTGAGATTTGTTTTTAAAGATATTATATCGAGTAGAGTAGAGTCGAGTCGAGTCGAGAACATGGCATTGAGGTAGGCAAGGGTTCCCAGGTTAAAAAAAAAAAAAACAGGAAAAGAGTTCCCAAACGACGATCAAAAAAAAAAAAAAAAAAAAAAAACAATGTTTGTTGGTGACGACTTTTGCATCCGCCTTTTGCCTTTGCCTTACCTCTTCTGTTGTCTCCGTTGCGTCTCTGATATGGTGCATTCAACTTTATGTCTTTGATTTATTGCTCTTTGCTTGAGACACCGTCACAATCTCCCCCCCACCCCTCTCATCCTGTTGCCTTCTCTTGCTCCTGCTGTTGCTGTTACTACTTCTGGCTTGAGAATCGAAATCGGCATCGGCATCATCATCGGAATCAGAATCTGAATTTCAATGAAAGCGAAACAACAATGACGAGCCCTTGCCCCTGTTTTTTTTTTTATTTTATTTTTTATTTTTTTTTTTGTTTTCCTGATTTCTTTACTTGTTGTTGCTGTTGTTGTTCCTTCCTTGTTCGTTCTTCTTCTCTGTGTTTTGCTTTATGTTTATTTGTTGGTTTGTTGTGCTTGGTTTTACTCGTTTTGCTTATTTGCTGTTTTGTGTCCTGTTCCCGTTGTTATTATGTAGGTCTATAGGCTAACCAAGGCACTTTCAGTTTTACCTTCCCCCCACCTTCCCCCCGCCCCCCTCCTCTACCATGACTATTCCCATCCACATCCCTTCATCTTTACCTTCATCTTCTTCTGCTGGTGCTACTGCTTCTTCTTATGATGTAATAAATATGTCCCTTTGTTTTGTGTCTTTTTTTTTTTTCTTGTTGTTCTCTTTTCTTTTTTCTACTTGCTGCTGATTCCTTCCATTCGTTTCACTTGTGATGAGAAAAATGGAACATGTGTTGATTATCCTCAATCCTCCTGTTGAGCAGAGAAATCTCTGTTGATTAGTGAGAAAATAAATGCTTGTCTATTTTGTGGTTTAACCCTGATTATGTAATAAAGATAAGCACATGGACTCTCTAAAAGGGGGAAGGGAGGGGGAAAGAAAGAAAAGGTATTCCAACAAGTGTTACCATATATCCGGATGTGCGTCTGTGTGTGTGTGTGTGTGTGTGTGTGTGTGTGTGTGTGTGTGTCATGTAATTAGCAGTGTGTTGTTGTTAGGGCGGGTGGGCGTGTCTAAAGAATAACAAAAAAAAACTTCCCATTGATAAAGGTTGAGTAAAAGTTGAGAAATTTCCAACAGCTATGAATTTTATAACATGTATATATATATTTTATTATACCGATGGGTGGGGGATGGGGTGTCCGGGGAGGTTGTATGGCCAAAAAAAAAGTTTTTGCCTCATGGCAAAAAGTTGCAAAAAGTAGACCACAAATTGTTGGTTAAACACAGACTCCACATTGGCTTACTTTTTCATTTTTATTGAAGCCTCAGGTTGTTCTCTGAGTGGGTGAACGCACACACAAAACACACACACACACACACACACACACACACACACACACACACACACACAATTATATATGTATATATGTCATTTGTTTGATGCTCAAGGAAAATTCAATCATTTGATTGAATTTTGCATATTTGCATTTGTTTTTTTTCTTGTTCTTGTTATTGTTGCCATTTTAATTGTGGCATCTGGCATCACCCACAAATTAACATTATTTAAGTGGGCGGAGATGGTTAAGTGGTTGGTTGAGTGGTTTATTGTGTGAGTGGAACCTTGAAACAATGCATTTGAATGTTGGGAAAATTTTAAAGGAAAAACTCACTCAAAACAAAAGTTTCCCCTTTTATATATATTTTTTTTTCTTTGTTTTTTGTTGGTTTTCTATGTGCAGTCATGCGCAAATCGTGTTGAGCGTTTTGATCATGGAGAGAAAATGAGAAAAAGAGTGAGATTGTGAGATAAAGAGAAAAAGAGAAACAGAGAGAGAGAGGGAGAGATAGGCTGATAGGGTTAGAGGGAGAGAAATATCCCCCATCTATTATCCATTGCCATCTCACCTATATAAATATACTTATATGGAATACCCCTTTCCTTTTTGGGTACCCCTAACATACCCCACCACAACACACACACACACACACACACACACACACACATACATACACACACTACTACTACTAACTGCTTCTACTGTTGAGCCGTCTCTTTTGGCTGGGCACGTAGGCGCATCAAAAGGAAATGTCAGTCAGGCGCCAAGCCCACAAGCAACAACAACAACATCGACGGCAAAAACAACGACAACAGCTGAGCAACATTTCAACGAGTTTACTCAGAGTCAATTTTAGGGCTTATCCAAAATCCTGTGCCAAAACACGTGCAAGTAACCTACACACGCACACACACAGTCAAACTGTGGTGAGTTTATATTGTGGTGGGCTACAAAGCCACAAAAAGCCAAGCAGCAGCAGCAGCAACGGCAGCAACGGCAGCAACGGCAGCAACAGCAGCAACAGCAACGACAGCAACAGCAGCAACATGTTGCGATTGCCATTCTGCTGCAGCTGCTGGCAAAATTGCAATTTCACACACACACACACACACATACATACTGGAGTATGCATATATATATTTGATATATATATATATATATATATCTATCCGTATGTGTGTGTGTGTGTGTGTGTAAACACACTCAAACTCAGTCGGACCAAAGCTGCCACTGCCTTCGCCTTTGCCTTTAATGTTACGCCTCGATTTGTGAGTCGCTTTTTAGCCGCCAGTTGCCAATTGCGGCATTCGCTTTTTGGCTTTCGTGCCGCGCGGACAGAAACATTCACAACTAAACCATAGATTAACTTGAGAATTCTCCAATCTGTTGGCTTCTCTCTCCATAGAGAAAGAGAGACAAACAGAGAGAGAGAGAGAGACAGAGAGAGCGAGATAAAGAGACAGAGCATTAGAGTTACTTCCTTCCATTTGGCACATTTACTTTCGCGTTCAACAATTTGCGTGTCCTGGCCCACCAAAGAAGAAGCCAGTTTCAATTTGACTTTTAGCCATAATTTCCATCACTGTTTTAGTTTTGCTTTTCTTTTCATTAATTTTTTTTTTTTTTTGCGACGGCAATATACAATATAAGAAATATATATATTCATTTTTCTTTTTTTTTTGGTTTAATATACAAACATTTTGAGTGCAATAAAATAAAAAATATATATATATGTATATATAAAAATAAAGAAACTGATTTTTTGTTGTTTGAGAAACTCGGCCAAAAAGTGAACACTATTTTTTTTATTGTTGTTGTTGTCATTATTGTTAATTGCTGTTTAATTCATGTTAAATGTGTTGTTGTGAACAGTTGGCGCTGGGAATTTGTTGGTGAGTTTTATTATTATTATTTAATTTTAATTTTTTTTTACTGTTGTTGCAAAATAATAAAAAATTATTTAACCATGGCAAAAATAATTTTTATAAATGAGTTTATTTAAAGCATTAATCAGTGTAATTTTTTTTCACATGCTGTGAGAATTAATTTTTAGATTTGAACAAGTTGATCGCTTGGGAAAAAAAATAAATGAAGAAAATATATAAAAAATAAATGTTGGCGAAACAATTCTAAAAATATATTTAAATCGGCTCAAACTTGAATTAATTGAAAAGAAACCTACATAAATATATTCTTAACTGGGAAAAAAGATTTTTTCGATTAAAAATAAATATATTCTGAATTAGGAAAAAATTTTAAGACTTCTTACAATAAATTTTTTTTTAAAAAGCGTCAAGTAATTTAAAAGAATTTTCAAGTAGAATTTTTCTTAGCTTTTGCTATAGCCATTAAATTATATATTATTAAGATTCCATTTTAAGAATTTGGAAACAATTTTATTGCAAGTTTGAACATTTGCTATAAGAAAAAATTTTGACTTAAAAAAAATTTCATTTATCACAAGTTTCAAATCTTAATGCTAATGAATCATCTAATAAAATGTTATATGTAGTGGTGAGATTTATGAATTATTAATTTTTAGGTAGCTCAAAAAGAAAGAAAATGTGATTTATATTTTTTTTTAAGAATTTTAGCAGTGGTAATTTTTTGTTTTTTAGATATTGCATAGAGTTTTTAAATAATATTAAAATATTTTTGTTTTCATCAATTAGATATTTTTAATATTAATATTGATATAACACTGTGGAGTGTCTTTGCTGAAATTTTTGTTTTTCCATAAGTTGGATATTTTTATTATTAAACCAAGTTAAATAAAGAATTAACTGAGCGATCATGGACAAATAAAAAAAAATAAGAAACGAATTTTCTGGACATAAATTCTTATCTACATTTGTATTTTAAATTGTAGTTAAGTTTTTATGATTCAAATGAACATTCTCAGTTGTTCTTAAATCTTAAATTGACAATTGCAAATGTCTTGTGATAAATGTTTAACTATGAAAAGTTGTTGCTGTTGCTTTCGGATTTACAATTGGAATTGCAACTGCAACTGCAACTTCAACAGCAACTTAAATCCCAATTACTCCTTTTTTTGCTACTTTTACACATGCGCAGAGTTCAGGTATAAATATATAAAAACTTCACAATCACATTCACTTCACTAACTATATATTAACGGGTTTACGAACTATAATCGTCAGCTTCCTTTTGACCAATGTGCCAGGGCGCTGCTTCCTGCACGATACAGTCTAGAGGATAGGAGGTGGCACTGGCAACCTTTTTTTTATGTTTTTTCTGTTTTTCCATTTTGTCTGGAACTGTCTAATATAATTTTGAAATAACTCAACTAAGCAAACTTAGCTGAAAAGTGGCCCATCAAAATGCCAAAACCAAGTTAGAAAACAAAATGTTTGCAGTCAGAAGGCAAAAAAAAGAAAAAAGGGAAAGAAAGAAATAAACAGAAAAAAAAGAAAGAAAATAAAAGATCGTTCATTTGAGTTGTCTCTGGCCAGGGCCACACCAGCAACACCAGAGCAACACAAACAACAGCAACAGAAGAGACTGCAATGTGAAAAAAAAGGGATAAGCCGGAAAGCAACACGGAACCCAAATTAATACAATAATTGAAGCCAATTTAGTGTAATTTTCTTCAATTTCGTTGTTGTTGTTTTTGTTGTTGTTGTTGTTGTTGTTGTTACTGTTGTTGTTGTTACTGTTGTTGTATTTGTTGCTGTTGTTGGTTTTGCTGTCTAGCCATTGACTTTGCCAACTATTATCGCATTTGTTTGGCATTTGCCATCCCTTGCGGGGCCATCCTCTATCCCCTCTCTCCACCCGTTAGCCCCTTCATTACCGAATGTATATATATACATATATAGGCAAAGCAACCATCAGAGGGGCACTCACCCCCCTCTCTCTCTCTCTCTCACTCTTTTATACAAGACCACCTCTTCACCACTCAGTTAATCTGCCCAGCAAGTTAATTTGCCCGCGTGCCTGGTAAGCAGCCGTTCGTCTATATATATGTATGTCTGTCTATCTGTCAGTCAGTCAGTCAGTCCATTTTGTCCACTAGCCATGAGTATGAACTAGCTATAGTTCTCCATTTCAGTCACCAACTGGCCACCACACCCAAAGTATTTATTTGCACATTTTATTGTTCTATGTCTGTCCACCAAAGCCAAAAGCACTGCCCTATGTTTCTCTTACTATCTTTGTCTTTAACTGGCATTTTATTAGCAAGCCAAGTCCCAAACGCAAACCCAATCCCAATCCCAGTCCCAGTCCCCAGTCCATTTTCAGTCATTCTCTCTAATTAAATTAAAAGCCAGACCTTACCTTACCTTACATTTACCTTTAGCATTATCTTATTTAGAACCCTCTTTTTAAAGCACAAACAAAAATACAAGAAAAATTGTATGGTCAAGGTGAAAGTGATTAAAGATCTCTTTCTCTTAGGCGATCTTCTCACATTTATTTCTGAATGGATTTTTAACAATAAAAATTCAACTTTTAATTTAAAGAGTTAAATTTTTTATTTTTAATGTACTTTTTAATCATGATAATAAACAAACAAAAATGAAACGAAAAATTGTTGAAAATGAAAGCTAATTATTTTGAATCATAATTTAAATTTTTCTAACCAGAACATATATTCGAATTATTATCGTTTCTAATTAGAGTTAAAAAAATTGAATTTTTTATGAACTTTGAATCTTTTTCAATATACTTTCTCACCCTATCGCAACAGTCATAAAAATAGATTGAAATGAGTTAAGAAACTGGTTAGAAATAAATTTGAAAAGAAAGTTTAATTACGAAACTACCAAAAATAAAGAATATATTGCAAATTGTTAATTTTTAATATTTTTTTTTATCGCAGACAAAGCTTAAAATTCATCCGTTTTATAAGCGACAGCTGATTTTTAGCTATTAGTTTAGTTTATACGCTTTAAATAAAAAAAGAAAAACAAAAATAAGTATATATATTCAACTATATAGAAGAAGGTAGATGAAGATAAAATTCACCTTAAAAACTTTGTTTAACTTCTTGACAAAATTTGGAGTCTATTGTAATATGTAAAGACAAAACAAACAAAAATAGGTGGACAATAAAGTATTTATTTACTTTAATTTAAAAAAAAATAAGTTCAAAAATTTCTGTCTAAAATTTAAAACAATTTCATAAGATTACAAATCAAAATTTATTAGATTTGCAAAGATTTTGTCTTCACTTTCTTCTATTTATTCTCAACAAATTGTTTGCTTTATAATAAAGAAAAAAAATATATATATATACATATATATATATGTACTACATACATATATAAAAAGTCAAGAAATCATATTGCAAAATCTCTGCGACATATCAGATTTCTCATTTGTTAAGTCTTTTTTTTTTTGTATTATTTTTTAATCAACCCACACACACACACACAACTGAAGAATAAATCAAAGCCCATTCACACAAACATAGAGATATAGAGAGAATATGGGAGAAGAAAAAAAAAATGCATAATCTGAAATTCAAATATATATATTTTTTTGTTGTTGTTTTTGGTTTTCGCCAAATTGTTTTCATTTATGTTTGTGTTGATTTTGTGTGTTTTTGTTGTTGTTGTTTTTGATGCCTTTTGGCTTGCTGTTGTAAATTTGTAATTTGAAAAACATCACCGCAAACTGTCAAAATGCTCTGACATTTACAAATTATTTCGCTGGCAGCGGCAACGTTAACGGCACGGCACCACCACCACCACCACCACCACCACCACCACCACCACCACCACCACCACACCACACTCCACTCCACTCCGCTGCGCCACTCTGCACCACATCAACGGCAGTTTGACGCTTTGAAATGCGAAATGGAAGCGGTCGCCGTTAATTTGCGTCAACGGGCTAATAAAGTTTTGGCCGTTGCTTGTATTGCCATTTTTTTTTTTCGCTCATTTTGATTTCGATTTTGCTTTTTGGCATTTTTTGCTTATTTTTTTTTTGTGCTGGCAGAAAGCGACAAAGTTGCCATAATGGCTAATGCAGCGTATAGGAATCTATATATATATATATATAGATATAATATTGTGGCTAACTAAATTGCATGCCAAGCTAATTTGCCAATGCAAATGATATGAGACATATTGGCAACGATGACAGAGACTAAGAAACCTGACATTTCAATAGTGCATAGATATAGCTGCAGGTAATATACATATATATATATATATATATGTAAATGATATATATATGTACATATATACAAATGTTCATATATGTAGATGGAGAGAAATGTTGGCATATCCAGAGTGAAACTTCCGTTCTTCCAACAGTTGCCATTAATTGCATTTGATTGAGCACCCAAAGCCACAAGCAGACGACGACGACGACGAAGATGATGATGAAGAAGAAGAAGGTATCAATGAATCTCCTCTAACTTACCTGAAATTAAGAATGAGTGAAGAGTAGAGATGTTTTGAGTCTCATAGCTGCGGGCCATGCAACCGAATAAGTGAGGATCGTTGAATAAGTGTGGGCCTCTCCCCTACAATCTCCACCATTCACATCCATCCTTTACCTTATCCACCCCGATTCCCTTTTTTAGTTTTTATTTTCTTTACCACACAGTTGTTCCTTTCTTATTGGCCCCTTAGTCATTGCGCAAGGTGCAAATTCCCAGCGTAGCATAGATTCATAGATTGAGCCCTCTTTCGGTTCTGGTCTGGTCTGGTCTGGGCTGGTCTGGTCTGGTCGGGTATGGCCTGATCTGGCCTGGTCTTCTCTAGTCTATTCTGTCCTCCTTAATGCTAAAAGAACCTCATCTACCTGTATGCAGCTGCTGTTGCCTGGTTTATGGCCTGTGCCTTGCGGCTGCGTGTCTAGGAGTGCCCGCAACTAATAGCTGAAGAATATCTCAGCAAGACAACACCAACAAACAAGAACAACAACAATAAAAACAAGAAGAAGAAGAACAAAAAAAAAATAATAATAAAAAAAAAAAAAAGAAAAAATGAATTATGATTTGACGGTAGGCATTTAATGGATGGCCATGGATCTTTGACTTCTTTTCGACTCTTTTGGCTTGTACAAAAATTCTTGTTTGGCGCCAAGATATTGACAGCTGCTTTACAAGTGTGTGTGTGTGCGTGTGTGTGTGTGTGTGTGTGTGTGTGTGTTGGACAGGTGAATGCTATTTAGTTAGAATGTCGATGCCACATAGCTTGGCCTTTTTTGTAGGTTTCTAATTGAATTTTCTGGGCACGACGATGACGACGACGACGACAACATCAAGTCCGTCTCCATCCCCATTCCGCTTCGCTCCGTTCCGTTCCATTCCGTCGGCGATCCATTGTCTTGCATAAAAGTTGAATCGTAAGATGGAGCAGAAGGTGAAAGGAGCCTCTAAGCAGCCATTGAAAAGCATTTAAAATTGGTTCATGACAGGCGCGCGCGTTGCCTTAACTTACATTTTGTTTTTTTTTTTTTTTTTTCCTTTTTTGGGTTTTTTTTTGTTTATTTCTTTTTGTTGATGGATAGGTGTTGCTTTTGTGGTTGACTTTGATCTGCAGGTTGGCATTGTCAGTGAGAGGTTTGTTTTTTTTTTTTTTTTTTTCTTTTTTAAAAAGATAAATGGAAATGCATATGGTGGTGATAGGAATCATATTTAACAAGAGACCAAAATTGTAATGGAAATGGCTATGGGAAATGACTTTATTTTACTATATACATACCTACATACATACATACACACATATGTACATATGTATGTACATATAAATTTAAAGTGGCTTTCTTTCTTTCTTTTTTTTTTTGTATTTTTTTATGGGACGAGGAGGTTTGTCTTTAGCCAATTAGCTTGATCCTTTAGATCTTTAGCCCACTTAGAAGGCACACTTGCTTAGCTACCCACACACCAACACACACACAGACACACACACATACAGACACATATAGATGCATAATGTGGCCCAGAAAACCTTAGCCAAGACCAAGTTTTTTGGTTTTCTTTTTGGTTTATATTTATTTTTTTTTAATGGCCAGCTGAAAAGAAACTTTTCGCCCACAGTTGAAACAGAAGAGCGAGAGAAAAATGAAGGGAGGGACAGAGACAATGGCAATGCATAAATTTGTAAAAAAAAAAAAAAAAAAAAAAAAAAGAGAAAAACTAAAAAACTCATTAGGCGCATCGCCTACGAAAACATAACTGCAATAATATTGTACAGAATTACGAGGCTAATAACATAAATTTATAAAGGCAGCGCAGCCCAAAAACCTAAAACTCACTTTATAACCCCCTTCTCCATCTATAACTCCTCTCCCCTCCTCTCCCCTACCACTATAGAGGAAACTCTTCTGTATCGCTGGCCATGCAGTTTTTGTATCTATGAGATACGCATTGCGTAAAAGTTCATTATAATAAAGAATGCCAAGGCAAAAGGCGAAAAACCATTCAGCCAGTCTACCATCCATTCCAGGCTTATCATAAAATATGGCTCAGAAATATGCGTAGAGCATTGCCATAAACATAAACTAAGCGAATTAATTGAGAGCGGGAAAGATAGAGTGAGTATGTGTGTGTGTGTGTGTGTGAGGGGGGAGGGGAGAAGATACACAATGCCGGCTCATAAAGCCAACAAATTATGCGTTTTTAAGTCATGACCCAATAGAGTGAAAGAAAGATCTCTTTTTGGCCATATCTTACTTTGCACCTGCATTAGAGTCACTGAGAGATAGAGAGAGAGAGAGATAGAGATAGAGAGAGATAGAGGGAGAGGAAAACAACCTAACTACCTGGTTGCTGGCCCAAATGCTCTCCAAAACCTAATTGAGTTTTGAGAGTCGTTACACTTCATCGCAATGGGAGTAAATTAAACTGTCATTAGTTTACCCTTTGGCACATCTCAGAGATGAGGCGAGGCGATGAGGCAAAACATGTGAAGTGGCGCGTTTGCTTTTTTTTCCACTCCTCCTCCCCCCTATTTTTTTTTTTTTTTTTTTTTTTGCCACTTTGTGTCTGTTGTCTTGGTCGGTTGGACTACTCAGTTTTTGGCCCGTAATAATTTTGTAGGTTTTACGAGTACGATGCCGCCAAGACAATTAGGCATTTGTTGTGTGTACTTATGTGTGTGTGTGTGTGTTGCCAAGTGTGGGCATTTTGCTTAGCGGCTTTTTAGGCTTTGATGTAAGCAACTGGAAAAAAAAATAATAATAAAAAAAAACAAAATAAGAAGAGACAAACTCGCGCGCGCGCGCGCCCGCAACGAATCTAACGCCTTTTCAAACATGGCTTTTAACTTTTATTTTTCTTTTCTCCCTCTCTTCTCCCTTCCCTCTTGTTGCTGTTATTGTAGTTGTTGCTATTGCGGTACCTCTAGATACATACATACATACTTACATATATACTGAAGATTTATATTTCCCTTATAGTATGCCGACGTAGCATTATTGTGGGTGTCGTCTGGTGCCTTGACTCAAGCCATTGGGGCATGACGAGCACAAAATAAAAAAACAAAACAAAAAAAAACTAGCAAAAAAAAAATTATTTTAAAAAGAGTTGTATATTTTGACGTATTTGCTTTTTCATTTGATTTTTTTTTTTTTTTTTAATTTGGGTTTGAAATGATGACCAAACTATTATATTGAATCTGTACACGATTTTTGACTCAAGAACAAATGATTTCAAATGAAACTATTTGTCTAGCATTCGAAATGGTTTATTATTAAACTTAAATATCAAATATATATAATTTGACAAGCAAAGAAAAATCACTTTAATATATAGGTTATACAATATCTCAGAAATATCTAAGAGACAAATCTCCAATCTAAGTCAAATAATTTTTAAATATGAACAAATCTAACAATTGTAAGAATCAATAAATGTTTTATATAAAAATTTCATCTTTTATATATGCAATATTTAATTTGTTTTCGCAAATGGTGAGAAGATTTGAAAAGTTTTCCCGCACATTTAGAAATGATTGCCATAAAAACAATCAGCAACAATAAATAAATTATTTTTTAATATATCTAAAAAAAAATTAATAAATTGATTATAATTATTTTTTTTTAAAAGGTTCTTTATTTTTTTTTTCTTTTAGTTTTGCTTCGCTACTACGTTTCGGTTAAATGTAAAAAATAAATTTGCATTTTTATAGCTCGGTTTTATGGGCCGTTTTTTAAACACTTCAATCGAAATTTTCGGTTTCATTGGTCTCGGTTGTTTTCTGCTAAATGCATAAAAATGAGTTACTAACTGAAAAGCTAGCCAAATGCCTCTATCTCACTAACTGGCAAACAACAAATCCGCAACAGTTTATTGCAGGTAAAACCATAAAATATACACCAAAAGGTGAGCAAACAAAGTCGCCTTCATTTGCCGTACGTTTTTCAATTTTATGATTAAACACAAAACAAAAAAAAGAATGAAAACAAAAAAGCAAAAAGCACTAAATTGTTTTTAATTAAAACTGCAATAACAATAGCAACAAGAAAAGTAGTATTAATTTGCATAAGCTAGCAGATGACATGTGCCACGTAGTAAAAACCAAAAAGGGAAAAATTTAAATATAACATAAATCAATTTTCTTTGATTTTTAAAGTAACTTAAATCAATTCGAATTTCCCTTAGTACATTTTTTAACTAAACAAAAGGAGGAAAATTGTATTATATATGTATATATGTACATGAGACATAGTCAAATCGAACTTTATATATTTTAACTTTTTTTACAACAAAAATAGATAAACTTTATTTTTGTGTTTTTTGCTTTTTATATCATAACTAATTGAAATAAATAGCTTAAAGACAAGTCTAATTAGTTGTGAAAATGGTTAAATAAATGTAATTATCTAATCATAGTAAGCAATAGATTGAACTATACAATATTATAAATTAATGATAAAGCCCATTATCTTTCTTGATCAGAATCTATAGTCAAATATGTTTGGACAGTATTTTTGATGGCTGTGGCCATGTCCAAGTTATCTCTAACAAGTAAAGCTCACCAAAAATATATAATAGGATTATTCTATATATGAACTTTTTATTTATCTATCTGATAAACAAATATTTACTCTAAATTCTTATACTAATTTGGCTTAAAAATTTTGAGATTTCTTCTTAATTAGTAAAGTCAAATAATATATTTTTCAATTCATAAAATGTTCCTATTGATATGAAAACTTTAATATTAAGAAAACAAATATAAATATATTTAAAATAGCAAACAAATGCATTTAAAATTAATTTAAATATATTTATAAATTTATTTTGCTTTAAGTTTTTATTTCTAGCCGTGTCGAATAGGAAATGTTAAGTTAAATTTAATAAAAATGTGATCAAAAATCTCTAATTCAATTAAACATTAAATATATCTATATATATAGATAAAGAATATTAATTAAAGTAAAAGAAAAGTTTATCAAAAATTTTTCAAAGTCAACAAAATTTGTATTAAACAAATTTTAAATGCCAATTTGCATCTTTATGCAATTCTGTCAAGAAATATATTTATAATAAAAAGGATCCGAGGAATTTACTTCAATTTCAGTCAGATTGTTTTTAACATTACATGTATTATATGGAATTATATATACATGAGCCCAAAAGCGTTGTAAGTTTTATATAGATTTTCCCAATTAACACTTATATCGGTACTGAAACAAAATCTTTATATCGTTTCTTACAACTAGATAAATCTAGCCCAATCCCAAATCGACCTAATATATTATTTTTTTTTTTTTGAGATCGGTTTAGTATTTAATGAATTATGATATGATATATTTGTAGTAACATTTTAGCCAAGCATTTTAATACTTTATGAAAGTTTAGTGAGCAGATATGTGTACATATATGAAAATATATAGTTGGCTTTAGAAATCGATATTAATATATAGGTACATATGTATATAAAAGTATAAAAAGATTATAAAACATAAATGTCGAAAAGGAATATTTAGCCAGCGGCAAATTGTAATTAGAGAAACAAATTATGGTAAATGCCATCAAGAAAAAAAAACGCTGGCTATTAAAATTTCATATTTAAAAAAACAAAGAAAAATGAATATAAAAAAATTGAAATTGAAACTATAAAACAAAAAAAAAAAAACGCGTTCTTCAGTTTTTGATTTCTATATAGTTTGGCTTTTGTTGCTAATGATTCACTTGCCACATTGTTGTTGCTTTTGTTGCTGTTGCTGCCTCAGTTAATGACTTGACAGTAAAGTAGCCTACACAATTTATGGCAAACTTGTCCGCCTACAATTTTCAGTTTCCTTTCAGTTTCAACGTTATTTCATTTTGTTGAAATTTTTTTTTTCTTTCTTTTTTCTTTTTTATTCGTGCTGCTTTGTATACTTTGGTTTTTTAATTGAAACATTTTTGACCATATTTTCTTAATGATCTGACATGACATGGCATGGCGTCTGTTTGTTGTTGTTATTGTTCTTGTTTTTAGTCGGTTTTTTTCTCTCTTTTCATTTTGACTTTTTCTGTGGGGACGCATTATAAATTCAACGTAATTTTCGACTAATTTAAAACAGCAAACTAACTTTTGTGACATTTTCGGTTGCTATTGGGAGTCTGAGTGGGAGGAGTGTTAGAGGAGTGATACAGGGTGAGGGAGGGGTGTGCTTGTGGAGTAGATCTTTGGCATATAAATTGAAGCTTCTCACATACATATCATTATTATAATTTGTTCATTGTGTCTCATCTGTCTTACTGTTTCTTTATCTCTTTCTTTCTCTCTCTCTCTCTCTTTATTTCCATCTCATTCTCGCTGCTATTGTGGATGTCTCTTTTTGGGTTTATTGCTGCAGTCGTGGCCATAGCAAAACGCCAACGCCTTTGGGCCATAAGCTGCAAAATGCTGGGTAAGTTTTCATTATTATTGTTTTTTGTTGTTGTAGTATATATATATATTTATTTTTTTTTTTCTGTTGCCTTTTGCTGCTGTTGATGTTGGCCAGGCACTTTATAGTCACTTGTCGTTAAGAAATGTGTTGAAAATGTTTTTTTTTATGACACAAAATGAGCTGGTGCCATAAAAATTGAGCAGCTCAATACACAGAGGGGTGAGCAATATACTGAATTATATATTATATGTGTGTGTGTTTGTGTCCAATGGGAGCAAACCGAATTTACATACACTGTAAACGAACAAGGAATAAAGTTTATATCCCTAACTATATACATACATAGATAGATATAGAATCGATCAAACAGCAATAGCCACATTTCAAATCTTTTTATATGTAAGAAGAAATTAACCACAAACCGATTACGTATATCCTGTAAACAAAGTAGAAAAAATAGCGAATTGAAAGTTAACTAAATGATAGTAAGTTTTTTGAAAAAGTAAAATTGAACATTATTGAAGAAATATTATTGAAGGAAAAATATTTTTCTAAAAATTCATTTTACCCTCTCTCAATTATCATTAACATTATTAAAGAAAATAAACTTTTTCAAATATTTTTTACAATGGATAAGTCAAATTCATAAGACAAAATTTTCTACCAATTATTAGAAAATTACTTAAAAAATTATATAAAATAAACTCTTTAAATTGAAAAAGAAAGAACATTTTTCAGGTGCTAATTTTTTTTTCTTTCTCAAATATAAATAAATCTTATTCTAAATAAATCATTCTAGTTTTTCTCTATGATAATCAAGAATTTGCTGTCTCTATAGGCAATATTACAGATGAACCACGCCTATTTTATAGGTCGCACATTAACTCTCACTCTTAATATCAAAGAGTCAAAAAATAGTATAAAAAAAAATATACTTCAAAATTAAATTTAAATATGTTTAAAATGAATATCTTTCCATTTATTTAGGAAACAGAATTCTATTCCATTATTACCTTAAACGGTGCAGAGTATTAGAAATTTGCTTATGGCATATTTTTTTCCCCCTTCATTGACAAAATATATCGGTTAAAAATCTCTCTCGAGTTCATCGGCAAATACAAAAAAAAAAACTCAAGAAAAAAAGAGAAACCGACAAAAAAAAGGCAAACTGAACCTGAATCGAAATCAAAGTTTAAATCTGAATCTAAATCTAAATCTGAATGTGAATTTGAACCTAAACCTGTATGTATAATGCCAACTAATTGATTTGATTTATGCATTTGGCGACTTTAAATGAAATATATGTATATATAAAGTATATATATATATATACATATGTATACATATACTTTTCGCTGCTTCGATTTGATTTATTTAAGTTTTTCATAATTTCGCATTCTTTTGCCCGCCATCAACAATTTTCAATTTGAGTATATATATATATAGAGAGAGAGAGATATATAGATATAGATACAGGTATGGGTATATGCGATATATTGTATTTCTTGTCACTAATTTTGCCCGTTGTCTGTTTTGCGTTCACACTTGCTATTATTTATTTATGTATTTATGCAGAGGCCAAGTGAGGAAGAGTTTATAGATATGCTGAGGAGGGGGATGAGGGGGAGTAGAAGGAGATGGAGGAGGGGAATGGATGATGGTAGAGAGTTTTTGACCATTCTCAGGGTAAAGGCAGGCGGCAGATTGTGCGCCATGATTTATGCCTGGCACATTTTATGGCCATTTTGTTGGTAATTTATTAACAAGCTTGTTAACAACAGTCGGCCAATATGCAGATAGCCATAGTTATAGCCACCAGTGGAAGCCTGCGCTTGCCTAGCCACACCACGCCGATACACACAGATACACACTTAAACACCAGCATAGACCAGACCTGTCCCAGTCTCTGTCCCACTACCAAGCCTCATACAGTCCAGAAGAGCAAAAAAAAAATAAAAAATAAATAAAAATATAAAAAAAAACAAGAGAAAAAAAAAAGGTTAAAGGCCAAAACGGCAGCCCCACCACAGACAGCAGGTGGCTTTAACGGCCATAATGATAATGATGATGATGACGACCATGCTGGCACCCAAACTCATGCTCATGTTCATACTCATAGTTATAGTCATAGCCATATTTATAGAAAGTTTTTTTTTCTTGTTTTTTATAACCAAGAGGCGGCGTGCATTATGCACACACACACACATATAATACATATAATAAACAAAAAGTCCGCTTAAATATTTAAACATAAATGAAGAGAGAGAGAAGCAAAAAAAAAAAATAAAGGAAAAAAAAACAAAAACAACGTCGACGAAAAGTTTGACATGACATGCATTTGGCTAACTGACTGGCCTCCTCTGCCTGATTTGTTTGGCCAAGCGCGTGCAGTAGCCAAGTGGCCGTTAGCTGTTGCTCAAATATTCTAAATATTTGCTAAATAATAGACAAGACAGAAGTGCCCAGAAGCAACGAAGCAACGGGCGTCAGAGGTTTGGTTTGGTTTTTGTGTAGGCAGCCAAGCATAGACAAACATTGGTAGCCAACTAAAAAGCAAAACAACAAAAAAAAAAGTAGACAAAAAAAAAGCTCAAACTTCAATTCAGTCTCCAATACCCAACCCCATACTCAAGCCCATGTCCATGCCCATGCCCATGCCCATGTCCATCCCCATATCCATGCCCGTCTCCAAAGCCAAGTCTAAACCCAATACCAATGGCTAATGGCAATGGCTTTTGGCGTTTTTCAATAGACAGCCAGCCCAGGCAGTATTTGCGTAGTAAAGTGTACCCAATAGACTGACCAACTGACGGACTGATGTCTGTCAAATAGGTAGACACACACTCACACACACACATAACGTACACACACAACTAAATACAATCAACAGGAGTAGCACTTGAAGCGCTGGTAACGACATTCAATAAAACCGTTGAACATTATTATCATCATCATTATCATCATCATTATGTTGATGGTCATCATTATCATTGCCTTTCATTTTGTTTGTTTTATGGGCATTGGTTTGAATGATACTGAACATATGCCAATTCCAACTAATGTCAATGAGCCATTCAATTTACATTTGAAACGCACAAAACTCAACTCTCTCATCCAAGTAAAGTCAATCAATCAATTTTAGCACTTTGATTCTAACATACACAGGAACGGATTATATTAAGAAAATTCAATCAAAAATAAATTAATATTATCTATAATACATACCAATTAAAATTCATTAAAAAATTACCCTGTAAAGAAACAAATGTTTAAAATTTAATTTTAATATTAATAAATTTTGGTTTTTTAAAGTCCGCTCCTGAACTTTTTTAGCTATGTATATCCTGGCCATAGAGTTTGCAATTATTTTGATTGAAAAATCAATAGAAAATAAACAAAATCAATAAGAAAAAAAAAACAAACAAATAGTAAATAAAAGCCAGCATATACACTTAACCATTACAGCCTAGATATATCTTGACTATTGTCAACTTTTTCTCTCATTTTCTTTGAACAATTAGTTCACTCTGATGAAACTTAACTATGGAATCATTTGAATAATTAATGAAATTCCAATAGATAAATAAATAATTATCAAATAAAAAAACGTATCTATTACACACTATATAAATGTTAAAGAATTATATCTATAATGAAATTCGAGTGTTGGGGATTTTTATTTATTAGATTTTTTAGTATATATTAATTAGAGCACGCGCTAAGAATTATTTCTTCAACGAAAGAAATAAACTTTGATATTTTTTAACTATTTAGTTTATGAATCTCTTATAATTTTATATTTAAATTATGATAACCCTTCATTATAGTAAATCGCTCTAAATGAAAGTTAATAAATTTCAAATGCTGTTTAAAAAGTTAACTTATCAACCCAAAATTAATTGGATAATCAAAAAAAATATCTTTTCTTTCAAAAACTTCATTTTGGGAACATTTTATAACATTTCGTCTAATTTTGATCGCACACCAATTTAAATATTTTCAAAATCAATAAATGAGTTCATTTTATACGAAAATATTAAATTTAATAATATTTCCTATATCAATAGTTAGACTATATAACCAAATTCCATTCTAATATAAGAATTTCTACTCATATTAATAGGTTAGAAATAAATTATATAAATAATTACAATTAAAATGGAATTAAATAATATATGAGAGACAAGTTTACAAAAATATAGAGAATGCATATAAAATATTGATGCTGATCAGTAATATATAGATTTATATATAACAATTAACTGTTATCAACTGTATTTATTTCATATTAAATATATCTTTATATATAAAAGATATGTATGTACATATATATCTTTAGCTTAAATCTTCCATATTGCTTATAAATTTATTTGTCTGTGTAAAAAATTAAAGAAAAATTAATTTAAATTTGGTTTAAAAGTTGACCTCGTTTTTGCCTAAAGTCAAATTCGATCTAGTTAGATTATGCATTATCAATAAAACGGAAATTTATTATGACTTGTTGTTGTTGTTGTCACAGAGAGAGAGAGAGAGAGAGAGAGAGAGAAGTGATTGGTAAGGAGAGAGAAGTGTGATAGTATGGAGGGAGGTAAGGGAGTAAATTGCTTTTCATATGCTAATAGTTGGCCAGAACTGACTTTGTCTGCCATAACACTTGTGGACTAACTGATTTATCTGTGCAACAATCTAATTTCAATTGTGCGCCTAGTTAGGCATTCTCGCAGTTCAGCACAAATGTATACAAAATGGTTAACTTTGCCAAGTTAGTTGGTCATTGAAGCTGAGTAGTGCTGAGTAACTGGAGTAAAGTGTCCAGTGTGTCCAGTGTGTGTGTGTGTGTGTGTGTAAGTGTGTCTGTCTATGACTGTGTCAGCGGCAGCGCCAAGTTGTCAACTTAATTTACAGCTAACATGTGAGCTACAAGTTCGCGGCGATTGAGCAAGCGATAAAAAGTATTAATTTCATAGACCCATGCAATTAACATAAAGTGGATAAACGGACGGACATACTGACCAACGGACTAACGGACTAACTAACTGAATGAATGACTGACTGACTGACCGACTGGCTAACATATTGAAAATGCTTATAAATATGCAAATGGTTTAGATTACAAAAATGCTTTTGCCAATGTTGATCATAATATCGAGCACTTATTTGGTTATAGCCATCGATATCAGCTAAAGCCAATAAGTATATATTTTTATTATTTTGGCACGGGACATTAACAAGTGTTTACCTGTGTGTGTTCGTATGTGTGTGTGTGTGTGTGTGTGTGTGTGTGAGAGCCATCATCATTAATCTCACATATGTATCTCTCCCCTTCACTTACTATCACTTCCATACACTCTCTTTTTCTTTCTTTCCTTCTATATGTATGTCTTTCTCTTTCTTTCTATCTATCTCTCTTTCATTCACTTTTGGAGTGTCATCAGTGAGCTTTTGCTTTTGTGATTAACATAATTGGCAATGAGTCTGCAAATGCCACCAAAGTCATAAAAATCCAAAAGGTTGTATGATATTCACAATGATAACGGAAGCAATTAAATAACAAAAAGACTTTCATTGACCAACAGAGATAGAAACAGTAATAGTAACAAGAGAAAGAGAGAGAGAGAGATAGAGAGAGAGAAAAAAATAATAAACCCGTTCCCATTTCTAGAATTTATATAGTATATACATACATATATAGAAGATGCTGAGCCACAATTGTCATACAAGGGAAATAACAACCATAGAAAACAATTTCATTCAAAAGTAATTTACAAATTCAGACTTTAACATACTCTGTGAAAATGTTTAAAAATTTAATTTAACAAAACTTTTTCCCCTTGTGCTTAAGACTTAAGGCTTTAAAAATTTCATTTCAGAAATGGTTTTCTATATTCAATTATTATTTAACATTTAATTTTTTTCAAATTCAACATATGAAAATTGAAATTTAAATAAGATTCTAATCATCTTTACAATAATCTCAAAATTCTTTTAAAATTAAAACTTTATATGTATAAATATCTGTATATTTACATATAAATATATGTGTATATTTATATATGTATATATGTTTATATGCTATAGTAGAAAGTTCATATTCCTTTCTAACAATTCTCGTTCTCACTTTCTTTTCTGCTTTTTTCCTGATTGCTTTTTATTCAAAGGTTCTTTCTCTGAAAAAGGAAAATTTTGTAATGCCATCTGAATGTTTTATATGAGAGATTTCCTAGAATTATATTTTAATTTAAAATTTTATTTTAGTATTTTTGAAATCGTATTTCTATTACAAATTTTACTTTCATATAGTTGATGTACAAAGATTGGAAATAGCTACACCAAAACATTATCAAAATTTTTTAGCAGATAAAAAACTTAAGTCCCATACAATATATATTTTTGATATAATATCTAGAATTTTCATTTGATATGTTTCTTTTATATATATAAAAAAAAATACATAAAACTCTACAATTAATTGAAATTTCAACAATATTTATATAACCTTTACTTTTTAGTGAATAAAAATGATCAAAAAGAAATATATATATTTATATGTATGTATGTATGTATGTATGTATATATGTTTAACTTATAGCTCGCATTCGGGACAGAGACAGAGAACAGAGACAAAGACAAAGACAAAGCAGGGCGATAAACAATTTCAATAAATCGTGCTAGTTCAATAAAAGTAAATTAAACGTTTTGGCTGCTGCTGTTCCGTTATTGCTTCTGCTTCAAGTTGTGTCTCAATTTTGCCGGCAACCGAGTTGATTGTATATATGTACATATGTATATATATATTTTTTTGTTCTTTTTTTTTTCGTTTCTTGTATAATATTATATACATATATCGGACAGGGATCGGTTCCGCCGCTTCTCATGATGTGTTGAGGTGCCGCAATATGCGTGGAGTTAAGTGCGCAGACGTGGCCCGAGGTGGGCATTAAAAGAGGCAACACCTTTCGCAAAATAAAACACAGAACAAAAAAAATATGTATAAAAAAAAGGAAGGGATACAAAGAGCTTTGGCCAACCTGTTTGCCGTTTGCTGCTGCTCTTCTTATTTTGTTTTTTTTTTTTTCTGTTTTATTTTAACCTTATCACAAATCTATTGGGCACAAAATTTTTTTTGGGTTATTTTAACCGTGTTTTATATTACAGTTTTTGCTTCAGGCAATTGACTTTCTTAAACCAAAAGTCCTTTCCTCATTCCCATTTGCTGTTCTTCTTGTTGTTAGCCAAGTCTACACTATTAAGCCATAAAACGCATGCAAATGAAGGCGTTGAAATGCTTTTAAAACGAGACTTCGATCCTGTTAAATGCATATACATATGTATATACATATATGTATATATACTTATACATAAGTATATATTAAGTAGTAGAAGGTAGTTAAGGTTAAAAATTTAAGGCGTTTAAAGGGCGCAAAAACTAACGCGCTTTAGCCAACAAATATGAGAGTGAGTGAGTAAGAAGAAGAAGGGGGAATCAGGGGCAGCTGTTGGTTATACCAAATGTATGTAGGTTGATAAGGGGAAGGGTAGTGAAGGCAATGGAGGGATTGGTTGGTTGGTTGGTTGGTTGGTGTAACACTAAAATGAGGCCTGGCCTCATCAGCTAACGGCTGACTGACTGCCAATTAATTATGCTCATAGCTTCTTTGCTGTTGCTATTGCTGTTATTATTGTTGCTGTTGTTGTTGCTATAGTCAGGCATATGTTTATTTACTTAATTTACTTAATGACACACATATAGAAGAGCCATAGCAAAAGACGGGGCACGAGCGAGTCAGTAGTCATCGTATACAATTTGGGTGAGGTCATCATGGGAACATGCCAAGTGCCAAGTAAGACAAATGCCACTTCATATATCCATACATACATACATACATACATATATGTATATCCATCTCCCTCACTCTAACAATATCTCTTTCTCTATCATGTTTGTTTGTCTAATAAATAACATTATTAATTACCATTGCAATTAACTATAAGTACGTACCAAAGCACCCCCACCACAAGACAAATATTAATATATGCCAGGGCATAGGCTATGTAATACATACATTATATATACATACATTCCCCCTTACCTTTCCCTTCACTCTACCCATTACACACACACACACACTGCACTTGTGACCCAAATTTGAATTTCATTTTCCATAAGCTGCCTATCTTTCTTATTATATATATGTATATATATATATATATCTTCTCCGTCTCGTCTCCATCTCATATTCAGTTTATTCATTTTCCAAGTTTTTTTTTTTTCTCTTTTTTGTTGCTTTTAATGGTTCATTTTGTCTTATATTGAGTGATATATGAATGCATTAATCTTAGTTTATGTTTATGGTTTCTATATCGTATTTAATGCAAAATGTGCAATATGATATAGGCTAGCCCCCCCACCCTCTCCTCCACCACCTCTTCCAGCTTTTAAACATATCCCATATCTAACAACAACAAAAAAAAAAAAAATATAAATAAATAAATAAAACTGGGATAGTCCAACTATTCAAACTAAGCAGATGCATATAAAGATCAGAGATCTTGAAATTTATGCCCAGACATTGACGATTTTATGATGATCGAATTAAATTATATATATATATATACATATATACGTAGAGAGAGAAAGATACATTTGCATAGATATTAAAATTTAATAGTCGTATATAGATATATTTGTAAATTTAGAGAAAGAAACACTCTTTTCCCCCAGTCGTTTGTCTTTAGTTATAATTCTTTCTTTTTTTTTGGGGTTCCTCATTTATACATTTGATCATTAATCTTAACACTTGTTTTTTCTCCCCTCCCCCCCCCCCCCCCCACAAAAAAAAAAAGAAAAAATATATTGAAACTGTCAACTGCATAATCATTTCACTGTAAACAAAACTCCAAAAACAAAAAAAACAAAATAAAATTATAGGGCAGAGTCTAGTGTAAGGACTGTGTCTGGGATGGAAAGTTTGTTGCTGTGTCACAACGTTTAATCTTTATTAATTACAGTGAAATAATACAAAGTCAGAGAGCTCTATGTTGGTTGTTCAGTCAGCAACAACAACAACAACGACAACATTGACTCTGCCACTGACTATGACTCTCTGACAGTGACTCCTTCTTCTCCTGGGGCGACGGACGAGACCCTACTAAATAGTTTGGCTGCGTTGCCAGGTTTCTCCCCTTCCCCCCACCCCCAGGCACCACCACACCATCTCCATGCACATGAGCTGATTAATGCCACAACCAAAAGAGAAAACGAGCAAACATGCCACAACAGCAACTACAACAATAACAAAAAACCAATGCCAAACTTTCAGTCTGGTTAGGAATTTGGCTTGCAGCAGCAGCAGCAGCAGCAGCAGTAGCCGTGGCAGTGGCAGTAGCAAGTGCGTTTGTATACTGTGTGGCATGGAGCATTCATCAACGTTGGCGTCAACAAAATGCCATAGCCCCTCAGCTCTAACATTTGCCCTTTGCCCACCCATCGATAGAAGATTTCTGCAATTTTGGCTTGGTACGTTTAGTATGTTAGTTAGTGCCAAATGCACAGCAGGCATCCTCCAATAGTCAAAGGCAGACAGAGAAAACAACAGAGAGACAGAGAAGACAAAGAGAGAGAGAGAGGAGGGGGGGGGGAACACGGAACTATGGAGCAAGCGATTAAAAATGAGAAAATTAGATAGTAGAGAACCCATTTGATCCTTACATGGACGGCAACCTTTTGAACCTTTGGCCGTTTGCCTAATTACGCGTCTATTTTTGGGTTAATCAGCATTTGTGACCCCGGACAAAGGTCAGCTGGCCTGACAACAATGTTAAAACAAGAAAATTGGTTATGTAAATGAAGTTGTCAGAGGGTAGCAACAGCCAACAGCAGCAGCTGGATGAGCTACACTATAGATAGATAATGTTAAAAGAGAACGCAAAACAAAAAAAAAAAAAAAACCATATATCCAAAAACGAAAGGAAAATGTGTAGAAGAACGAACTGTAAGCTGGGCAAATATTTGTATAAATTCTGTGGCCGTTTGTCTATTTTAACTATTTGCACTTCAACTTAATAAAATCAATTGAGAATGGAACTGAGAGATGGTTATAGAAAGAGATTTTCAGAGAGAAAAAGAGACAAACAGCTAGAGAAAGAGAGAGAGAGAGAGGGAGAGACAATTAAATATGCGCATAACTGTTGATAATCATCGAATCAATATGCTGACAATTTTCTCACGCATAGAGAGACAGAGAGATACAACAGAGATATTCAAATTAGATGACGAATGCATCCCAGCAGCACACACACACACACACATAGACACACACACACACACACACACACACAGAGTAGTAAGGACAATGCCAAGATGGAAGGGTTCAATTTGCGTTCAGGCGGTTAAAGTCAATGAGGAGGGGAGAGAGAACAACATTTTTTTTTTTTTTTTTAGGTTTAGGTATTTTTCTGTTTTTTTTTTTTTGTTCCTTCCTTTCTTTTGCTGTCCTGTATTTTGTTTTTTTTTTTTTTCTGTTCGAAAACGATTTGTCAGTGCGCAGAATTTTAACTAAGACGACGCAAACCATTCAGTTGAGTCAGTCAACCCCTTGACAAAAAGGATTTGTAATTTGAATGTTAAATAGTAGCCGCAGACTACTGACTGACTCAATGGCTCTAAAGCCTGACGGCTGATGGCTAAAGGAACCTGAAATTGAAGGAAGCTGCTGTAAATTGTATTTACTGCTGAATTAATTTCTACTTTTCCGTTCTTCTTTGAAGGGATTTACCCTTCTCCCTTCTCCTGCCCTTTTCTATTCTGTCCTGTTTGCTTAGGTTTTTCATTTCCATTTTCTTTTCAGTTTAGTTTAGTTTAATTTTTTTTTTCGTTCTTTCTTTTTCTTCTCTTTTTCAACTCTTTTTTTATTTTAAGTGCAAAAAGCTATTAAAAGAAAATGAAATATACATTTCTTAATGTATTTTTCTCTCAGTAAATATTTTTGCTGCGTAATGGCAATTGACAGGGCGCAGTCATATGTAAATTCTCTTAAGGTAGTTCCCAATTTCTGGGGTGTGGTCTCCATCCTTTTTTTTTTTTTTTTTTTGTATTTTTCAATGAAAAGGGGCAAAAATCACAGATGATGCAATGCCAGAGGCTGCAGCTGTCCTTAACTCAGATTTCAATAAGATTTTTCATAATTTTTAAAACGTTTTTTTTTTTCTTTCTTTTCATTAAAAGAGAATTAGTAGTTCTTGTAAGAAAGAAATTCACACGGCAAATCATTTTTTCAATAGAAAACTTTGAATATACCTTTAATATTGTTTCTTCATTATGAATGACATTAATAAGCCATCATCATTATTATCATCATTATTGCCATTGCATCGTCATTGATGGTTGTTGCCTGGCATGCTGACATAGAATCATCGTAAAGGGAAAATTGCTGAATTGCAGCAATAATATTGCAACTGACACCGATCAATGGCCTACGGGTGTGGCAGTGTGTGTGTCTGTGTGCCTGCATGTGTGTGTGCCATTTGATTTGCATAATTTCGCACACAGACATTTTACATTTGACAAGGAGCGAACTGAACCTTACCTAAAAATCTAAAGTCCAGAAAATGTAAAATTATATAAACATTTTAATACCCTTTAAAGTATTTCAATTTTGATATTTAACATTTCTATTAAAAAACAAAAAACTATTATCATTATCAAACAATTATCAGCATTTACATAAATGGGAGCAAACCGTATCTAAAGTTCAGATTTTTTTTTTAGTTTAGTAAAAAGTTTCAAAAAGTTTTTAACATAAAAAAAAGTATATACATAGATAGATATTTCTATAAATTTTTAGTTAAATAAATTTAAATTTTAATTAATAGATAAATACATTTATTGGACAATATATTAAATAATTTCTCTTTATCACTTTAATATATTTTTTATGCTTTACAAAATTCTTAATCAAATGGGTATATACCATTTTTTTGTGATAAGGGTATGTAAGAGGGGATATGAAAACTAGCAAAATATTGACTGGGAAAAAGGATCAAAGAGTGAAAGAATGATAGGGAGAGAGGGAGGGCAAAAAGAGATACAAAGGGCACAAGCCGCTTAAGCTGCCAACTGCCGGGCCCGCCCCTCTCTATCTCTCTCTCTCTTTATCAACTGTCTGTTTGTATTTTTGCAAATTCATCGATAATTGGCAATTTGAAACGGCAACAACACACACATAGCACACACACACAGTCATTTACAAAGGCGGTGACGTGTGTCTCAGTTATTCCGGGGTTGCTTTGACTTTATTTTATATTGACTTTGGCACATTGAAGACTCCCCTTCCGCTATTTTGTGTGCCAATTCCCTTAACCTTACCCTTACCCCCTACCCCTATAACACACTTCAACCACATTGACTTCTTTTTTTTTCTTTTTGTTGTATTTTTTTTTTTTTTACTGGCTTATGTCAAGGGCATTTTGCTGCATTTTGGCAACAACTTCACACAATAGATAATGACTTAATGATGTTTTAATTGTAAACAAGTTAATTAATTTCATTGTATTTCACGATGGTCGCCAGTCAAAACCAATTTCAATAACCGACAACCAAACAAAATAAAATGACATAAAAACAAAACAAAAAAAAAACAAAAAAATGAATATACAAAACAAAAGCAAAAACAAAAAGAGTCGCGGTGGCAGCAATTAGTGTCCGTTGTTAATAATGATAATGATGATAATGGCCAAACAAATTATATAGAATTCATATTGGAATCATCGATAACTGCATTAGACAATCGACTTCAAGAAAAAAAAACCGGACTCTTATAAGCATACTTGAACTATAAATCTTTTCGATAATTGTTTTCTCAACACGGAAAAAAGAGAATTATTATAAAAACAATAAACAAAAAAATAATACAAAATCTATATAAATAATAATAATTGACAGAAATCTCATAATAAATAGTTATATATACATACATACATACATAACTATGTACATTTTATACCATATCCATAACTGATCAAGATTTTATAATACAATTGAGTTAGGGAACTTTAACATTATAGAGTATAGAAAATTAATAGCTCACGTCTCTTTGGCAAATGAAATCGATTTGTCTAACATTTCATAGTTTTCGTTAACAAATTTCTCAACATTTCAAAGTAAGTTTTTGTTTTTGTTTTTTATTTGAAGATTACTTAACTACATGATGGATAGAAGGTAAAGACACTTGGACAGATCTCTGAGGTGTCTTCTTCATGTCTGTGCGAGTATCTGTGTATCTGTGTGTGTGTGTGTGTGTGTGTCTGTGTGTGTGGATGGGGATTTATTTTCTAGAGATAAGAAAGAAAGAAAAAAAGGTGAAACATATATTTCCAACAATTGCCTTTTTTGTGTTGATTTTTGTGTTTTTTTTTATTTATTTCTTTCAGAATGAACTTTCCGCTGGCAACTGGCAAACTTGGCTAAAAGGTAAGCAATACAACACAAAAATAACTTGGCCAAAAAACAAATGAAGGCAAAAACGCCCCAAGTGCCAATAACTAACTAACTAACAACAACTACAAAACAAACATATTGCTACTTTTACTTGAAGCTTTTTTTTTTGGCTTTAGACCCAGGGTCGTCTTGGCTCGTCTGTGTGTGTGTGTGTGTGTGTGTGTGTGAGTGTTTGTATATATAGAGTCTTGGACTCATGGGTCTCTCGGCAAAACTCTTTCAAGTTTCTTTTTTTTTTCTCATTTTTTGACAGCTGCTGTCAAATGTTGAAAGGCAGCCAGCCAGCCAGCCCATACAACAATCCATACAAAAATCTAAAACAAGTCAAACACACACACACACACACACTCATACACACAAAAATACATACATATACCAGAAACCCAGAGTCAGGGAGAGTATCAAAAACATTGGCCTAAAAACCCCTCCCCCCCCACCTTAACCACTCTTATATACAGAAAGCGGTACACATTATGGCAAAGCCTTGCCATATTCTTTAACTCTCCAAACCAAGTTCTCAAAAAAAAAAAAAAACAAAACGGTCGGCATAGCACAAAACAACAACAACAACAACAAAAAAATAGAGAAAAGGAAAAAATAAAAACAACATTAACAACAACAACATAAAACAATGAAAACATTTTATAGTTTTCATGCACGAAGTCCACAAAATGAAAAATTCTACAATTTAAACTGACATTTAAATTGATAGTTCAAGAGATGCACACGACAGATACGAGAGGGAGAGAGGCCACAACAACAACAGCAACAACAACATATATGTAAGTATATATATATATATATGTATATGTATATATATATACTGAGATACATACATACATATATGCTGAAACGGTTGACGTTCAGTTGTTGCTATTGCTGATGGAACTTAATGTTGCTGCTGTTGCTGTTGTTGCTGCTGCTGCTGCCGATGTTGCTACTGCCGATGTTGCTGCTGCCGATGTTGCTGCTGTACTTGCAACTTCAATCTAAAAGTCATGTTTTAATAAAACAGTTAAAAATGCCAAATAGAATAAAACGTCCCCAGATACTCTATAAAATTCTTTAGTTTATTTATTATTATTCGATTTAAACAACTAACAAAATTTCTTTGTTTTGAGTTTTGTTGCTTGCTGTCAGAGATTAATAATATATATGTATATACATACATATATATATATCAGATTTAATTGACAGAATAAAATGACTATAAATGCATTGTATATTTCTTACATGTTGTTCCATTAAAATACATTTAGACACTTCATTCATTATTCTACTAATTGAAATTGATTTTATTTAAAATGAAAAAAAGTGTCTTTTTAGTTTGTGAAATAAATTATAAAAAGAAAAACACTTTATTCAATTTTAAATTCATTTTATAGGTAACAAATTAAAATAGAGATTTTCCATTTTTCTTTTTCTGCATTTAAAATTTAGTATTTTAATTTATTGGTATTAATTTTTATCATTGTTTATTTTATTACTTTTATTTGTTTTGCTGAATTTAAACTAAAAATTAATCAAGATTATTTAAAAACTCATTAGTAGATTTTGTACTTGTTTTATTTACTATTAAAATGGATGATGCTCAAATTGCATGAGTTGAAAAAATTGAATTATATAAACAAATCTCAGTCGGAAAAAGGCAAACAGACAGACAGACAGGCAGGCACAGTGTAATACATCATGCTGATCAGATAGTTATACATACATACATATGTACACACATACTATACAAATATGTATGTACATATATGTATGTATGTATACATATATGTAGATATAAATATTCTATTCTCTTGGTAAATGTAGGAAATAAACATTTGTGCAAATTGACTCAGGCAGAGCAAACCGCATTGAAATATTTTTGTGGTTTAGCTCTTTCTCTCTCATTGTATGTGAAAATGAAAATGAAAAAAAAAAAACAAAACAAAATCCAAAAAACAAAAAAAAAAGGGGAAAAACTAATGAAAATTCTTTTAATAAGAACAATAGGCAAAATATATAAAGTCAATAGAAATTGATGAAATATCATAGATATACATATGTATTCAAATATTTGAGATTATATTTTATTTGCTTTTGCCAAAGTTGCGATTGAATTTCATTTCAAATTCTTTTCACAAAAATTTTTTAGTGAAAAATAATAATTGAACAACTGCATTCCATTTACCATGAAATTCTCTAGTGTATTCGAATGAATATTATATTGTAGAGAAGCAACAACTATTAAATCAGTGGGCAGACATTTGTGCATTCCATTCTCCCAACACTAACTACATCAGCAACACCAAGAACACCAACAACATCAGCAACATCAGCAACTAAGTTGTCAAGAGTTTTGCCGCCTTTTGGCATGCGTGTGCACTATCACCCAAAAGAGTCACAGATGGAGATCCAAAAAGATAGCAAAAACAGCTACAAAGTAAACTCATATATCTATATATACATAGTTATATATATATACATATAAATGTATATATATATACATACATATGTACATACATATATGTATAGAAGGGGGAAAAAAGATTGGGCTACTGCACTAATCTTATAATTAGCATTCTTGGCAGATAACAACAAAACCAGCAGCAGCAACAACAACAGATACAGAGTCAGTGACAGGCACACCACTTCACTACACTACACCACACTACACTACACACACACCACTCCCTCCTCTTTGTGTTGCTCTTGCTGCTGTTGGCTGACTTGGACTACAAATAACAAACAAGTTGCAATTACAGAAAGACAACAACGACGACCGACAGCACCAGAAGAGAAGGAGTAACACTAAAAGAAAGAGGCAAAGAAGGAAGAAGAGTAGGAGTAGGAGTATTATAGTATATGAAAAAGAAAAGTAGAGTCAGACGAGTGTACCTCTCACTCGACTCTTAATCGCATTGCATGATAAGTGCACATTAATTAAAAAGAAGAAAAACAAAATCAACTAATACTTTTATGAAACGAAACCGAAAGAGTGCTAATTGAATTATTGCTGCATAAGCTCGCTTCGTTTGCTACGTTTCGTTACGTTTTGGCTCATTTAATTGCCAGTCCCCAAAAAAAAAAAAAAATAAATAAAAATAATACAACAACAACAACAACAACAACAACCGGCAACAGCAAACCCTACCCTTTGTGTCTCAACAATATGAGCAATATATACAATATTGCTTACATTTCCAGGAAGACCTAAAAATGCCCAGACAGAGTAGATTCAATGCCTTTTTTCTAACGGTAACCAGCTACAACTTGCTTAAACCAGACCCCCAAGTTCAATTTCGGCAATCCATAAACCAAACAGCCAAAAAAACAAAGTATAACAACAACAACAACGAAAAACAAAAAAAAAAAAAAAACAAGGCAGAAAAAATAAAGAACTGAAATAAAATAAAACAGAGAAAAAATGTCAAGCTCAGTTTTCAATTGCAGCCACATTGCTTGGCTTGGTAATCCGAGAGGCAGCAACAACAGCAACAACAATGCCATGAGTTAGCCTCAGACCCAGCAGAGATACAATATTAGGCGAATGGCTGGCTATGCTGCGGGCTTAGTCACTTCTGGGTAGTGTCTCCAACTCAAAAAAAAAACCAAAAAAAAAATTCTGGCCCATATTAGTTTTCAGCCAGCAGCAAGAGCAGCAGCAACAACAACAGCAATATCCACACATTGTTTCGTTTTGAGCTACCTAAACGAACGTGGACAATGGAACGATGACGATGATGATGAGACAGACCCAAGCTGCTCAAGTATCTGCAAGTACACGCAATGTATATCGTTTGTATCTGTTTTTGGGCATGCAACAGCAGCAGCAACAGCAGCAGCAGCAACAAAAAGGGCGGCACAGACATTTCAACAGCATGTCGCTTCATTTAAGTTTTTTGCATCAATGCACTCGTGACAATTTGTCATAAAAAGCTAACCAAAAAAACTGCCCAACTGAGCTCAACTCCAAGAGACAGCAGAATACACTAAGAGAAAAACGCAACAAGATTTTGCCACAAAGATAAACAAAAAAAAAATTGATATAAACAACAAAAAAGTTCACATGAAAAAATTCTGGTTTATAATTAAACAAGTGATGAGAAACTATTTAAAATGATAAATAATAGTTGAAGTTAATAAATTAAATCAAAATATATACATACATATATATATATATATATTTAATATATTAAAAATTACAACTTATCATATAACAACAAATTTCATAAAGGCAATTCAAAAATGATTCCAAATAATATTTATAGGTATTTTTTTTTTAAGTGTTGTTAGGACCGTACTTGTTGTATGAGCATGTTTACATTTTAATTGAATTAAGAACTGAAGGGAAAAACTTAAAATCATGCAAATAAAAAAAAAAAAAGGCTGTAAGGCTAAAAGGCATATGTATCTACTTATATGAGCCATTAAAAGAAAAAAAAAAGAAGCAATGAAACTCACTCTCAGAATCATAAAAATTTGAGCAATCAAAACTATATGCATACATACAAATTTCAACCAGTAAAACTTAAAAGACCTGAACATAACAAATTGGATAACATTTTTATTGTATATTAATCCTTTAACAAAAACTATATATACATATGTAGGTATCAGAATGATTGGAGTTATACTATGACAATTAACTAAAATCGATTTAGCCTCAACTGAAATCTGAAATTTAACTAAATTCATATATATGTATGTAGATATTTTAATGGTTTAACTAATCCAATTAAATGGCTTGGATTAATCTAAACCCAATTATATTTATATTTAACTATATAAAAGATATATCTTTGGCCTGGCCAAGCACCTGTTGGCAACTGTGTGGTCCATATGTGGGATTTGAGCGGCCCCCCCAAAGTGACAGGGCAAGATAAAAAAAAATATAATAATAAATGTATATAGAGAGAATAGAATATCAAAATGAATGATAATAAAAATTAGTTAGCAACGACTTTATCATACTCTATAAATTAATTAACAATTATTAGTAATTCTTTGTTATAAGTATTTGAAGAAATTAAATACTTATTTTAGCTTTCACATGATTAGAAATATTTGATATATGTATATACATACATACATACATATATAAGACAACAAGTATGCTGATAAATTTAATATACTTTAAGCATATTTTGAATGTGTTAAGGGTATTCAAAGAAGCATCTAAATGTCAGCTGTGCCCACTTAAACGTAAACTTATGCATATTTATATAATTCATTTTTAAATATTTTCAAAAATAAACGAACGGCATAAGCACTCAAAACATTATATTAAATATCCAAATTTTATGATGCATAATGCCAACAGTGTTTGTGAGGGCATGAAATGAGTGAGGGGAAAGGGGGAGGGGAAGTGGGGGGGGGGGGGAATTGTGAAGAAGAAGAATTGTGCGTTAAAAAGAACAGAAAACAGAGGAAGGTGGTGATGCTGGTAGCGGTGGTGGCGGTGGTGTTGGCAGTGGAGATGAAGGAGAAGGTGGATTTTTATTACCAATAATTTTGAAATTTGTTGCTGCCACTGCCACTGTTGTTGTTGTAGTTGTTGCTGTTGTTGTTATGGGTGCAAGCAACTCGTTATAAATATAACCGCAGATACATATATTCATATATATATATATATATTTATATATATGCATGTATACAACCTCTTCCTTCTCTTTCTCTTTATCTACCTCTCCCTCTCTCTCTCCCTCTTCCTCTTTATATATGTATATATGTATGTATGTATGTATATGCATTGAGTGTGCAAGTGAATTGATTGTAAAGCTGCCCGACCGAGCGACGCGATTATTTACGGTTTATTTTCAACGCTTCAAAAATAAACATACACACACTAACACACACACACACACACACACACTAACGCCAACACCATGAGCAACACTTACACACAACCGAACAAGTGAGAAAAACGCAACATGAATTTCTTTTCTTTCTTTTCATTTATTTTGAAACAAAAATATTGCATACTAATTTTAATACATAACACGCGGCTTTTGAAGGCAAAAACCAAGAGAAAAAAAAAGGCCAAAAATAGCCAGCAAATGAAATGACTGCATTGGCATTTCTTCCTCATCCTTATTACACCCCACTACCTTCCTCTCTCTCCACTCCCCACCCCTTTACAAAAGGGGATTGGAGGAGTGTATCAGCAACAAACCAGGGCCAGCATGGTGGAGAAAGGAATACAAGAGATTGGACGGGGTGGTAGGATAGAGGGGAAACATGAGGTGAAGGGCTAAAAGTGTCAAGCGACGACATCGCTAGTATATTTTCAAATTTTTGGCAGGTGGAACGAACAGCAGCAACAGCAACAACGACAAGTGCCCCGCGGACTGCATTCATATTTCAATATTTTTCGTTTTTCAACTTTTCTATTTTGTTTTTTTTTTTTTTTTTTGTTGTGTGTGTTTCCCACTTTTAAAAATAGCCAGGAAAAACGTATTGCTGCGTTCTAACATTCTCTCTGTTTGTGTGTGTGTGTGTATGTGTGTGACCATAGAAAACACTGAAAATTAATTTCCACATAATTTTTATGAGGCAATTACTCATCGACACTCTTCAGCACACACGAACCAGAAACTATATATGTATATATACATATATACATCTATATATATATATATATGTTTGTCGGTATATCGTCTCTATATATGCTAAAAGCCAACGGAACCCAAAAAAAGAAAATTAATTTTAGTTTACGCGGTTTTTTTTTCTCCTCTTTTTTATTTATTTTATTTTTTATTTTTTTTTTTTGTATTTTTGTGTGTGCTAAAAGTTTCATTTTCTAATTCTCTAATTTGTTATTATTTTTTATTATTTTTTTTTTTTTTCTATTCCAAAAGTTTGCTAAAAATTCAAATTAATGAAACATGACGTATACGTAATATTATAAAAAGAAAATGAATGATGGTAAATGGAAATAAAAAATGACTTTTGTTTGCCGAATGATCTCTCTCTCTCTCTCTCTCTCAGTTTCTGGCTCTGTCTTTCTTTGGTTGCATTTCCTTGTTCAGTTACACTTTGCCACGCCTCAGCACACCTTACCTCACTTTACCGCTCTACACCCGTCTATATATTACATTTAGTTATCGTCCTCATATATGCATATTATATCCCATTACTACATAATTACCCAGACACGCCCCACTAAATGCAAAAGGAATAAAATATTCTTATCATTGTATTTAAACACGCCGAATTTTTTATGCTCTACAAATAGTAAAAAGTGCTTATGGATACTTCTTTAATTTAAATTCAGATTAGAATTATTATTAGAATAACGAAGTCTTTACTATATTATACATATATTAATTCAGATTTCATTCATGTTTAGGATAAATTTTTAAATATTTTATTTAGATCAGAACAATGACTTTACTTTGATAAAGATATAAATATTTAATTTGAGCATTTATAGTTGAAAAACTTTAAGATATTTTATGTTTGTATATTGGAAATATAAAATATCTGCAAGTATTTTTTATATTGGATTCTCAAAGGCAATAAATTTATCTCTATCCATAAAAACATCATCTTTAGTTAAAAAAAATGGGAATATATTTATAGTAAGTAAATAAATTGTTTTTATTTAGATTGTTTAAACAAAATATACTACAAAAATCTATATTAAACATTGTGTATAGGAATTTTTAAGGTAAACATTATTATTTTGCAACGGTATAGAAGATTATTATTTATCATTTATTTAATTTAAGTCAATTAAACATTGCAATTGACTATCCCTAAAAGAAGTGATATAAGAATGATTAATAATTTGTAACAATTTATCAAAAAATTAGAGATAACTTATAAAATAAAATGGAACAGCAATAGAGGAAAACACAAAGAAAGATTTCGAAATCTAGAAGTTAGAGAAATGATATATGTATATATAAACAATCAATGAGCTGATTAAAGAAATAATTCCACTAGAAAAAGTCCAGGATAACGTAGGTAAAAGGGATATTATTTTCCTTGTTTTTTCTTTTTTTTTTCTTTTTGGGCCTATCAAATTACAAACTATATGAAAAAATCGTATGACCCATTATTGTATGGGGTACTCTTACTACCAAATATGCTTTAAACTGCATATTATTATAATTTCTTTTGTTTCATTATTTTTTTTTTTTTTCGGTTTGGTTTTTCTTTTGGGAAAATGTGTGGTAATTATTTAGAAATGCTTTCTAGCCGATAATTGTGGGTGCCACTAGAGTCTCTCTTTCTCGCCCTACCTCTCGCTCTTTCACTATTCTCTAACTGCCCGACACGTTCGTTTGTTTCTTTTCATTCGTTTTTCCTATTTTTTTTTCCTGTTTTACTTTTTTTTTTTTTTTTTCAAATTATACAACATTTATCATCAATTATCGCAGAGTTGTTGGTGGGTTGAAAAATGATTATACTAGGTTTGTGACGCACGCAAGACATAGACATGGCTCACAGATACAACACACAACACACATGCTTATGCACACACACACACACACACATGACGACATCGTGTCATGAAATTTAATAAGCAAATGACGTGCTGAAAATGCCAGTTGAAATAATTTTTAGTAACAAACCATGCCGTGTGGCACATTCACCCGCTTTCTGCACTCGGCCGCTTGCTTGCACCCCGTTGCACCGCTCCATCTTTCATTTAACCGCAAAACGCAGTTTAAAAGAGAAAAATAAGGCATTTGCGGATCCGGACAAATGTCTCTTCCTATCCACATACAAATATGACATTTCATGCCAAAATGTGGACAATTGTCAATTGTAACAACTACACCCCTTTATTTTATTTTATCTTTGGCATACCCTTTGCCTTAGGGTACATTACAATAGATATACATATTCATTTTAAGATTTATTAAAGAAATAAAAGATTTTTATACATATCTAAGATTATTTTCTGTTTGTTTTTTTTTTTTCTAATTTTAAATATTTATTTATTTAATTTATGTTTGCTTTTATAGGGTATACATATATTTATTATATTGGTTTCCCTTTGCATTGGTTCCATCTCTATTCTCATATGAGCGGCTAGGGACACATGCTAAACGAATGTTGACAAACAATTATTATTTTATTATTATTTGTTTGTCCCTGTCTGTGTCTGTGTAACCCTCCCCTCCTCCCCTCACCAACCTGTGCATATATGTACATACACAAATACATCTCACCTCACTTCACTTTACCTCACCTTTAGCTGTCTCCTATCCTATCAGCTTTTCTCTCTGTCTGTTCTGTCAGTTAGTTTGCATGACTTTCAACACACACACACACATGCATACACACACACACACACACACACACATGGGATAGAATAATATGCAGCGTCAGTTGTCGTCATACCGTCTGCCTGGTTGCTGTTCTTCCTCCTGCCACTCTACTGCTCGACCGCCTCCACTTGCCTCTTCTATCCACAACTGTCACTCTTAACCAAGACCAGGCCCTTTTCACTTAGTGTGTGTATGTGTGTGTGTGTGTGTGTTTGTTTGTTTATTTGCCTAACTGCTTTTAGTTGCTGTTATTGTTATTGTTGTTGCTGTTGCTATTTGTATTGTTGATTATTTTATTATTATTTGTATCATTGTTTGAGCAAATTTTCACATGCAATACAAAGAGAAAGAGCGACAGAGAAAGACTCACGGACATAAACTTACATTGTAACGGGAGCACGAGGTGGAGGGGAGGAGTGGGAATCGTTGGACTTGCACATTTCAAAGTAGGAGAAAATAATAATAAAAAAAAAAAATTAAAAAGCTGTCATAAGAGTTTTTTTTTTTGTTTCTTTTTATTTTAATCTAAAATTAGCTAAAATAAACATACGAGAAACCAGCTCAAAAAACAAATAAACAAAACTTTGACAGTTGGAAATCAACAGCAGAAAAGAAATGAAAGAGAGAGAGATAGAGTGGGTGGGTGTGGAAAGGTAGAGCAAATAAAATATAATATTAGCCACATTTTTTGTGGTGAAATTTTAATAAAGTTTTTAGCAAAATTGTTTGAAAATGAAATGACTGTCACTTTGACAAGGTGACAACACACGACAGAATTGTTAAAGGGGAGTTAAGTGGTGATGGGGGTAAAGGGAATATGACTTGAACATTTCTTTGTGGCAAACATAAAAAAAGAAAAAAACGATAAACGGTATACTTCTACTCCTCTTCCTTTCACCTCCTCCACCACCTAATCTAAGTCATTTCACATATCAATTTGTAGTCCCCCATGAAAATGATTCTCTAACACACACACACACACACACAGAGATACACTCGCATAGAGTTATCCAGTTCAAGCATAACTAATAACTTAATTCGATTCGTGGAAAATACATTTTCCTTTTTCGTCTCAGCCAAAGTTGGGGTCTCCATATCTAAACACAAAAATCTAAAGCTTAATGGCTCATTAAAGCAAGAAACATAGAAATGCAAAGAGTGAGAGAGAGAGAGAGAGAGAGAGAGAGAGAGAGGGGCGGTAAGGGTAGGGGAAAAGATAAAAGGTTAGGACAACAACAATCTCCTACATTAACTATATCTTCATTTTTTTTTTTCTTTTTGTTTTGTTGATTATAAATTTATTGTTGGTCATATGAATAAAAATGAAAATGCTATGCAATGTGGATGGGCAGGCAATGAATTGACTAACTGAATGATTGACTGAGTGACTGACTGAGGGACTATGAGTCTGTTCGTATAGAGGCTGCTAATTATGCATGCCACATATGCAGGGTACCCCCCCCCCCCCACATTTGCCTAACCCCCAACCATCATCACCTATCATAATGGTGATGCGTTTGCATTAGAAAAGTCAGCCAGCAACAGGCTGCCAGTTGTTGCTGCTTATGCAATGCAAAAGAAAAAAGAAAAAAAAAAAAAAATTATAATAATAATGCATCAACAAAATAAAGAAAAATACGAGTTGCAATAAAGGCAAACGATGCACGCAGTTGGCCTACGAAATGAGCGTTTCACATCGTGTGAATTTTAATTAAAACTACAGCAGCAGCAGCAGCAACAGCAACAACAATAACTGTAGCTACATCAGCAACAGCAGCAGCAGCAGCAGTTAGACGCACAATGCACAATTTATAGACATCCCTGAGATTGCCTTCTCTTTCCATTTACCTCTATCTCATACACACACACACACACACTCAGAGAGAGAGAGAGAGAGATACACACCAACACATGAAAAGCAAGCCAAAAATTGGCCTCAGTGAGCTTACTGCTAATTAAATGCAACATATGCTGCTAATTAAATTTATGTGCCCGTCGCAACTCTGATTATCAAAAATTATTTATGCAAAATCTGACAGGAAATACCTGCGACTTACTTACTGCAACAGCAACAATATCAGCAGCAGCAACAGCAACTGCCAACTGCCAACTGCAACAGCAACTGGCAATAAGCAAGCGATGCATGGGCCAGATAAATTTAAAGCTGCTACTACCACTAACAATAACAACAACAGCAACTCAACTTAATTTAATTGTACATAGTTTTTGGTTGCATATTTAATTATGTTGTTGAGGTTTTTTTTGCCTAAGCCTGTTTATTTTTTTGTTTTTTTTTTTTTTTTGTTACTGATGACTAACTAACTAAATAAACTCAACAAACCAACAACTGACTGTACTTTCAAAAAAAAAAAAAATATACAAAAAAAATGTATGACGCAATCGAAAAATTGCAAATGCAATTATTAATTATAATCAGTCCTTAAAGTTACAAAAGATAATGAATCATAGCCATAGTTAATAAACATAATTTTTGTAATTATAGAACTAAACGCTTAAATCGCTAAACGGTAAAACAATTCAAATGATTTTAGCTATATTTTATTTATTTATTTATTTTTTTTTTTCATTATTATTTTAGGAAAAGATGAGAACAGTGTTTTTTTTCTATATGTTTTTTCCCCCAATGTTTTTATAATTTTCTATTAGGTAATCCATTTGTAACGAATGCAATTCTTTTTCTTGTATCAAAAATTGTTTCTAATCAAGGCTGAATAAAATTGCTTTACTTTATATATACAATATATGTATATATACATATTTAAAGAATCAAATATTAAAGTTTAGGAATTTCATTTTAAAATTCTTCATTTTATTTGCTTTTTGGGCTATTTTTCTATAAATTTCAAAAATTGTTTCATTAAGACTTTTTCGATTTTGATGTGTTTTCATGTACATATATAGAAACTGAATAGGTACATATATATATCATAAAATTATACATTATTAATCATTTTTTAAAGCAATAAGTGCAAAATTTGTAATGATAATTAATACAAGAATTGGTAACTTTAACTGTCGCTTTGATTGACATGTCGATCGCATCGCAGAGTGGCACAGAAGTAAAGGAATTCCGATGACTATATAAACAGATTCCTCAATGGACACTTTCTATGAATGGCAAAAAGTCACAATTTTGCAATAGAGTGATATAGATACAATATATGTACATATACTTATATATACATATATATATATGTATGGCAAACACTTGCACTATGCGCATAATCGACCAAAAAAAAAACCTCTTACATATTTATTGTGCCAAGGCGACGAGCAACAGTAGCTAGTGACTCAGCCCCTGAGGGGTAACGCAAAGTGGCAAAATTTTACCAAGGGAAGAGAGTGGTCTATAGTTGTTAAGAAGGAGAGGAGACCGTGTGGGGCGGGGGTTGGGGCCATTTGCCCATGATGTCTTTATACGACGAACATCGTCTCGTCCATTGGTCAGAGAGCGTTGAAAATGCAGTCGAGTGTTGTGAATGCATTTTGCTGTCGTTGCTGTTGCCGTTGTTTTTCTTTTATATATATATATATGTATATATTTCTTGGTTTTTTCTTTATTTATTTATTTATTTTTTTTTTTTTTTGTGTTGTGTTTAATTCATTAAATTAAAATTAATGTTTATTTACGCGCAATTTTACAGCGTGCCTGAAATGTGGCGCTGCCTGCCAGCCTTACCAGGCTGGCCTGTTGGCCAAAAGTATGGCCAACCAAGCATAAATTAAAATATATTACAAGTAGCAGCAACAGCAACTACAACACAAGTGAAAAACTTCACTCAAAGTTGATGTTGCCATTTAAAATTAGCCACAATTGCACTAGTGGCAGCAGCAGCAACAGCAGCAACAACAACATCATCATTATTATTATTAGCAACATGAGCAAGTTGTAAGTATCTTGCAGATACTCGTATATATATATGTATATACATACATATGTGCAGCATTTCCTCATCTGTCTTTCCTTTGCTTATCTCAGCATTGAAAATCTTTCATTCCATCCATCCATTTGCCTTGGCTCCTCGCATCTTTTCTTCTTTCTTTCTATCCGTCCGTCGGTCTGTGAATCTGTTTTGTCTCACTGTCTGACTGACTGTCTGTCTGTCGGTCTGTATTTTTGTCCCGGTTTGCCTTTTTTGCGTAATTTAATTAGTATTCTGTGGCCAGAAATCTGATATTGTTTATGGCTCAAGTTTTGCTTTGACATTGATTGACAGCAAATAGTATAATTTCCCCACTCTCTCTCGCTCACTCACACACACGCACATACACACACACACACACACACACATTTATACATATACTCTTTTGATCATCATCTTTCTCCTTCTAATCCTGACTATGATGTTCAATTGATTTGGCCTAATGGAGTCAGTCAAGCTCTTAGTTTGGTTACATTTGGTTACATGAATTTGATCATCGACAACCAACAATTTTTATTTATTTTTTTTCGCCCCAACAGGTTTTATTTTGTTTTTGTGTTTGTTGTTTGTTCATGTTGCTCTTGTTGTTGCTGCTGGTTGTTGTGACCCACAATGTGTTTCAATCAGTGGGAAAATCATGAGCTTACAATACGATAGCCAATCTACAAGGAAATCAATTTTTTTGATCACACATTGAAAAGCCATCAACAGATTTTTCCAGATTTCCAAATTTAAATAAAATAAAAATCACTATATGTATATATATATATATATATATATATATATATGTATTTACTACGCCTCTGTTAGCATTTTAAGCCACCTAAATAGATTTCAAGCACTATAATTAAATGATTGTGCAGCAGCGATAGGAAATTAAAAAACGTTTTAACAGGCGATACAATTGATAAGATGCGTTTGTTTCCACTGACTGAATGCAGTCAGGCGTTGGATTTGGACAACAATAATAACAACAACAACAACAACAGAAAAAAATATATACATAGATAACAAAAAATGACAAATAAATAAACCAAACAAACAATAAACGAATATCGCATACTCTCTAAACACCTGCAAATTGTTAAAGTTTAAATGAGAATTGCAAAACTTCTTTAATTACTTTTTCTAACAAAAAAAAAATCTAAAAAATATCGTAAATGCATAAATATTAAAAATAGATTATATATATCAAATATTTGCTGTCTGTACAATTTATAGTAAGCTATATAAACAATTGAAATCATTTTTTTATTGAACATATCTATTTAAACTATTTTAGTAATTTAAAAATAATCTAAAATAAATATCGTAAATATGTTAATATTAAGAAATAGATATAGATTAAATATTTGCTATCTCTGTATAGTAAACTATAAAATCAATTGAAATACATTTTTTTTTAATTGTATTAGATATAGTCATATTTCTGGTAAAGTATTACCAAAGTTAGGGTATAGATAAAACTGAACAAAACTGTATAGAAGCGACCCAGCAATGTCTAACAAGCGCGCAAACAAAACCATTTGATGATTATTACCATTATGTATTTTTGTATACTCGATGCAAAAAAAGAGAAAAAAAAGAAAACATAAATACAAAAACTGAAATCAAATGAATCGTCAGTCGGTCGTTCGGTCAGTTAGTCTACTTCTATAATTGTATATATACATATATGTGTGTGTGTGTGTGTGTGTATGTGAGTTTGAGTTTTGTCATTAGAAATGCCAATTGCACGTAATACATCAAATGTTTAGTGAAATTATTTTTAATGAAATGTTGTGTCATTAGACGCATAGACGGCATAAAGAGGGGCGCGTCCAATGCGCATCTCTTTCTCCCTCGCTCTCTTAACTCACTATCTCTCTCTCTCTCTCTCTCTCTCTCCCTTACATACACCTCCCTTGTATTTTTTTTTTTTCATTTCTTTCGTGTGTTCTTTTTTTTTCTGTTTAGTTTGTTGGTTTTGTTAATTTAGCTAAAAGTCCATTAAATGTTATAGTTCTTATTGCAATTGCCCCGCTGCCACTATTAAGATAATTGTGCTTATAATTCAGTCCGGGTCCCATCAATAGCCGTAATTATTATGATGTGTGACATGCAGAGCCCAGAAGGAGAAGAGGCGCACACACACACACACACACACACACACACACAAACACTGGTCTGTGGCACAGTCATTATCATTATAAACATGAAAGCCAACTGCAACAGCAAGTAAATATGTATATTTTCTTTTGTTTTTTTTTTTTTGCTTCTGTCCTTGGCCAAGGGTTTTGCTTTTCCTCTTTTAAACAGAACTTGATTTTTATCAAAAGATACAAGTAAATGCCAATTATAAGGTATTTCTATAAAAAAAAACTTCGAGGCAATATTTTAATAAAATAAAAAAAGCATTAAGAATAAGTTTTCAAATATATAATAATATACTAAATACTTCTAATAACTAAACTTTTATAGTTAGTTTATCATATTGTTACAAAAATATCTCAAAAATGTCTTTTTATCAAAATGAAGATCAAATATCTATTTTAAATCTTAAATACTTACAAATACATATACTAAAAGAAATATATTAATTTTTTAGTATTAGATAGTATATATGTATTTAATTAGTTTAATTTTCAAATAGATCGTTTTATATGCATTTAATATCGAATGGTTATTGTTTCTGGTCGGTTTACATTTTTTTCAATATATTTTATATATCAATATAAATCTATATATCAATATAATATAAAGAGAAATCTAATTCTATTGCTTTCATTTTCAAATAGATTTTTTAAACGGTTTTATCTATCTATCTTTACATTAAATATAGATAAATGATCGTTTAGAGCAGCAAAAATATACATACATAAAAATGTATATATGTATGTATGTACATATATATGTATGTATATGTAGTTATATGAAGTAACATTTGTATTAGTTAGTTAGTTCATTTGGGCTTGGTTTTGTTTTCATTTCTAGTTGTTGTTGTTGCTTATTTTAATGGCAACGCTTACTTTTGTTTTTCAATTATTTTTTTTTTTTACAATCAAGCGTCTAAGTGCCATTCAATTCAACTCTTCGTTTTAAACCCCCATGCCCCTTCCCGACCTCCCCACCTACCCTTTATAAAACCCCTTTATCACCCCTTTGATTGCTGTTTGGTTCTTTAGTGTGCCAGTGCTCTTTAAATGCCTCACTTTACTTAAGCAAACTGATTTTTATCATCGTTGCCGTCGCGTCGTTTTATGAGCATCATCAAAAACTAATAAAAACTCAATGCGTTCTTTATTTGCAGTCGGGCAAGGCAGTTGGCAGTCATCCGCTTACCCCACCCCACACCACACCACACCACACCACACCACACCATATACATACCGTGTACCCCTCTTCATCCTCACAAATTTACTCTATACAATGGTGATCGTCTTTTGTGGCAGTGGCCTGGACAACAGTATTCGATGTACCCCATACCCATGCGCGACAAGCAACATGTTGCTTATGCACTCGTCAAAGCAATTTGCATACAAATGTTGCCAAGGCACTTGAAAGTGCAATCAGAATTTTGCTGGAACTGGAACTGAGACTATGTACTGGGACTGGAGCATTGGATATGCATATAGATGTGGATGGAGCAGGATGGTTGGTATATGGAAAGGCCGTTTGCCGTTTCATAATTTGATATTAAACATGCACTGGCTTGTGTGTGTTTTTGTATGTGTGTATGTATGTGTGTGTGTGTGTGTGTGAGTCTGATGTGTGTATGTAAAACTTGTAAATTTGCAAATTGCTAAAATGCATGACAGAAAGGGGACAGGCAGCTGGTGATTCTCCTCCTGCTGCTGCTGCTGCTGCTGTTGCAGTTCAAAAGGCTTTTCTTTTCTTTTTTTTCTTTGCCCGCCAGCGCTGCGTGAATTTGCATTTACATAAGCAAAACCGAACCCAAAAACCAAAAAAAAAAAAAAAAAAAAAAAAAGAGAAAAAAAATTAAAGCGAAACAAACGTGAACGCGAACCGTAAACCCTGGCATTGGCATATTCCGATGAAAGGAAGTTCCAGTTTTTGGAGTTTTCAATGCAACCTCCGCAACATTTGCTCAATTGACTTTCAATTGCAAAACAAACATACACACACACACATATATGGGTGTGTGTGTGTGCAACACAACAAAGCAAACCAAAGCAGTCCAAAGTCACACACAACAACAAAAAAATGCGAATTTATTTTAAATTCTTTGTCTGCTGTTGGGGTTGCTGTAGCTGTAGCTAAAGCTATTGCTTTTTTTTCCCATATGGTTATGTTGATTTAAAAAAAAAAAAAGGCAAAAAAAAAACAAAGTACCTCAAAATGTAAAGAGAAACATATCCAAAATGTTGAAAATGCTTTCAAACGAATTTTCTATACCCTAAATCAAAAATATTTGAGAATAATCTTCTTCTAATCGAAATTTTTCTACTTTAATTTTAGTTTTTTTTAATGCAATCTATAAAATTCTATAAAAAAAAAATATTTAAACTGAATTAATGTTTTAATTCAAATATGAAACTATTTTCTTGAAAAGTTAATTTATTTTATTTAATTTTAAAAAACTTAGCTATATAATCAACAGATATAACATGAAACCGAAATGATAAACAAATTTTAAATAAGAAGTGAATGGAAAAGTGAACTATTTCGTTTAAGGACCCTTTGGCAATCAGTTGCAAAGCTTTCAATCAATATGATAATATCCTTGCAGCAAGGGTATAAATACAGAGCACTGCCATATGATTGACATGCTCGGTTGAAATCGACTGGGGAGCAAGTGGTGTTAGCTTTTTTTTTTTTGCTTCCTTGTTCAATGTTAATATTGCACTTGGACAAACTGAATTGAAGAGAATCGTCATCTGAAGTAGTCTGGAGTAGTCAGAGATAGATAGAAAGAAAGAGAGGGAGACCCTAGCAATTTTAGCCACAGGCAACTAACTGGAGCAACTGAAGCACCAACTGAAGCACCTGGACACACCTTTTGTTATAATACACTTGAAATTCAACAACTGCTTAAAGTCTCGTCTTAAAATAAATACACACAATTCATGATTTTTTTTTTTTTTTATTTATTTATTTTTATTATTATTATTATTTTTTTTTTTTTTGAAGGCAACACGCAATTTGGCATAAATCATTTTTATGAGACATTTCCCCAACAACAACAATAGCTGCAACAACAACTATGGCTGAATGTTAAATAGGCACGCAAAGTCTAGGAAAAATCGAATCGAAAGTACGTAAGCTACCATTTAGCTATTTAGGGTAAAAAAAAACAAAAAAAAAAAAACAAGAAAAAGTAAAGAGGAAAAACTTTTCTTCTATTCAAGCAGGCCAAAAAGGGATGGCCATAAAATGCGTCAACCTAGAGCATACATTTCTTTCCATCACTCTCTCACGCTATCTATCCTTCTCTGTCTCTCGTTTACTTGCTTTCACCCAAAAGAGGAAGGAAAACGATAATCAATAGGCAATTGGCAGCGGGGGTGGGTGGGTTGGTACAAAAAGTCGTCGAGTCACACAGTCACAATCACCCTCATATGTGGACTATTTTTTTTTTGCTTTTCTTTTTTTTTTTTCCTCATCCTGGGTAGTTCATAACTTTTCCAACGTTTTTTGTGTGTGTGTGCGTGTGTGTGTGTGTGTGTCTGTCTGGGAGTTGTGGTGGTTTCTTGGCCAAATGTTTGACTGCCATGTTTATCCTCCACAGAAATGCCACATACTCACACATGAGCAGTATCATTTGTAGGCGTCGCCCAAAAAAAAAAAAAGAAGAAAAAAAAACAACAAAAGCCAAACAAAACTGTGCCACAAAGTTGCCGGAAAAGTTGGCTCAAACTTTTCTCTCTGTCTCTCTGACATACATATGTATGTACATACATCCACCTATATAAATATACTATATATGTATATCTTTATACATACATACATATATATTTATATATATATATATTTGTTCAGTAAATGTAAGTGCTGCCATTTGAAATCAGTTTATTATATCATATTTAATAGATTTCTTAAAACTGCAAAAGAAAAACCAATTTATGCATTAAAAAAAATATATAAAAATTGATTCGATTTTGTAATAATATGAATTACATTTTTAATGTTTAAAAATAAATAGAAAAAAGTTTTAATTAGTAAAAATAAAATATTAAGTAGAAAAAAATTCATGTTCCGAAATCAGTTTTAAGGGCTTTGAAATAGATTTTAATAGGCAGCTGCCATCTTAAAAAAATCTAATAATTAAATAAAAACAAATATAAAAAATATATATATATCCTAATATATAATAGAAGCATAGTTATAGCGAAAAACTAGGGATGCTGGTCAAATATATATAGTTATTTAATAGTCTTATAAAACTAAAAGTATTTGCGAATCTATATACATAAAATTTTTTTATAAAGCAAAAGCAATTATTATTTAAAAAAAAAAGATGATCTAATACTTTAATATTTCAATTTCAATTTAATTCAGTTTATTGCATCTATTATTATATTCCATTTAATTAGTTTTCTAATAAAATTCGAAGAAAAGAAACCCCCCAAATGCTTTAAATGAAAGTTTTGAAAGTATTTCATGCTAATCACGGATTAAATTTCCAAAAAAATTGTAAGGAAAATGTTTATCTAAACTAACTTTTAAAATCATTACCACAAATTAACTTTGATTTTAATGTTTTTGTATATTTATTTCATATACATACATATGTAGAAAGGGATAAAATAATGTCACCACTACCACTGAATATATATATATGTATGTATATGTATGTATGTATGTATGTATATAATAGATTTCTGTATAATGCGAGTTAACTGCCCTCAGTTATCTGGTTTATAGCAAAATGCACAGATTCATACAGCTTTTATTTTCTTTTTTTTTTTTTTCTAGACGTTGCAAACTAAAAATACAACAAAAAGAAATAAGGAAAAAAAAGGGGCAAAAACGTGGCTTATCTTATCAGCGACTATAACCGACTCGAGTCGACTCGATGCCGTTGTCTCCGTTGCCGTCACCGCCGCCGTCTCCTTCTCCGTTTATGTCCAATTCCGTTTGCCTCTCGTTTTCGAGGCGACGATCCAACTGATGAGCAATTGAAAAGCAATCATCAGTTATGGCAAAAAAAAAAAAAAGTAACCGAAAAAAAAAGAAAAAGCGAAAAGACAAAATATAAAGAAATGATGTCAGACACGACTGATAAGAGCCTTGCACTCTTACTCACCTCACCCCTTCATAAAAATACACACACACACACTCATTTACACACACTCTTTTCTCTCTCTCTCTCTCTGTCTTCCTATTGTATAAGTTTACTCTATTCCCTTGATTTATTATTATAAATTTCAATGCTTAACACAAGACACAGTTTTTTTTTTTTCTTTTCTGATTTGTGTTTTGTTATTTAACAAATTTTCAAAAGAAATAACCATTCAAAAACAGGGCGTGCCGCCATCGAGCAATGAAAATGTGTGGCTGCACCTACGCAGCGTTTCAAGATTTATATGAGGGATCGCACAGATACAAACACTCACACACACACATAAACACACACTCATTCAAAAGATACCTACATATAATAACGCCCTAACATATAAAACAAATTATAATTTTTTTTTTTCGACAAGGTAGGCATATTAAATATTTAAAAAAACAAAAAAAAAAAAAAGACAGAGATTGAGAGGAAGTGTGTGGAATAGAGAGAGAGAGAGAGAGACAGACAGAGAGATAGAGATGGGGGGGTAAAGAGGAAGATTTGGTAGATGGAAGTTGGCCCAAAGATTATGAAAAGAACTGTTGATGTATGAATTGTATATATGGAACTATATGTATAGGCATAATCATAAATCTATGTGGCCCTGTCAGGTTGTTTCATGTATCTGTAAATGTATCTGTAGCTGTGCCTTTGTATCTGTGTGTGTGTGTGTGTGTGTGTGTGTCAGCTATAAATTTCAAATTTATGTTCATCTTTTCGCCCAAAAAGAGACAGAAAGAAAGAGCAATATATTTGTGGGTTTAAAATCGCTTAATATTAATTAAATAAGAGCATCATGGTTAAAGAGAGAGTAAATGGTAAGGGGTGTGGGGGCAGGGCAATTGCCGATTGCGTCATATTTGACACATTGGCCTGCTTATTTCATTAATTTTTAAACTCTTTTCCGCGCAATAAATATATATGTATGTATATATATATTTACATATATAGAAAGAGAGAAATGTGATGTGATATGAGTTGGCAGAAATTCTCAAAGCTAGTCGGCTTGTATTTGCTGTCTTGTAGACGTAGACAGTCGGCATTTGTCATAGTCTTTTCATTTCAGTTTTTTTTTTTTTTTTTTTGAAAATCTTGGCACATTTTGTGGCATTTATTTGTATGCCATAAAACAGAGATTTAGGCGGAAAGTTAAAGGCAGCTCACTTTGTCTTTAGACATTGCTGTTGCTGCTGGGGCACTTCATCATTTTTTTTTCTATCTCTCTCTCTCTATCTTTTCATTAAAAACAGTTACCAAAAAGCCATTAACAAAAAAAAAAAAAAACTGAAAAAAAATACTACTCTCAACTCTTTTCTCACACAATCAACCCACCTATCCACGCAAATGGCTCATTAAACTTAAACACACGAAAGCAACAACAACAATAATAATAAAAAAAAAAAAGAGTTGACCTTCAAAAAACAAAAAAAAAAAAAAACGCACAGAAATCAAACAGCAACAACAACAAGAATTCCAGCAACTACAACAAAAAACCAAAAAGCTAACACACTCAACCAAGCGAAAATCAAAACCAAAAAAAAAAATAAATATACATATATATATATATGTACATACATATATATATATATATATACTAAATATACGAGTATAAGCTGGCTACGGGCTGCTTGGAAACAGGTTGTCTGTTTTTTTTTTCTCCCTCTCTTTCTCCCTTTTGGTTGTTGGTTTTTTTTTTTTTTTCTTTTTTGTGTTATTGTTAACATTTTATTATGTTTTTTTCAAGCGGAAAGCAACAAAAGTTGAGTCAAGAGCTTTCACACACACTCACACAACAATCATCCAATGTACAATATATGAGAATGACAACGATATATTGGCATAAAAAAAAAAAAAAAAAAAAAAAAACAAAAACTGAACACCAAACAAACCAAAAAAAAAAAAAAAAAAGTACCACAAAATGTTTCATTATGTCAAATTTTTACCATTTTTAAACTGAAATATTCAATTGACCTTGCACAAAGAACTGCAGTTTCGAACACGTGCCAATCAAGAACAAAATTTGGGGGGGGGGGGGGAGAGAGTATTGGGGTAAAGAAAAAGAGAATGAACACAATTGCCTTTGCAGGTGTTAATCAAAATTTAACTCGGTAATGCCAATATTACGTAATTATACACATTTCAATTCCATTGTTTACACGACAAAAAGATTTCTTTGATGTCCCTAAAAATAAAATCCAAAAGGAAAAATAATACCAAAAAGAATCAAAATCCTTAACATTAATTGCAAGAAATTGTAAAGAATATTTTTAGATTTATCAGTGGATCTCTATATCTATATATACACCTGTCTTAAACGGACATTTTTTCGCTTATCCCTTAACCGGACGGTCAGATTTCCGTCTAAGAGAGAACGGAAATCATATATATATATATATCTATATAGTTAACTGATCTATTTGAAATCTGTTTTCTTTCAAATCTTTGGGTTTAAACCGAATTTGCTTCGATGGAAAAAAATACATTATAAGATAATTGAATTACTTTAACTTTATATGGTTAAGAGATATAAATTTCATTTCATAATTTCTCCAATTCTTTGACCTTTACTTGGATAGAGGGGGAAGGGCGGTTGCGGGTTATGTTTATGACCATGGGGGGAGGGGGTTAATTGCAGTTAAGACACGTGCCAACAATTGCCAAATAGCTAGCAGCATTTTGAGGTGTTAATCAGAAGCAACCAATAAAAAAAAAAAAAAAAGCAACAGCAAGAAAAGAAAAAAGAATACAGCCAAAAAGGCGCCAAAAAATTTTGTCGTTGCGAAGTCGTCTAATCATAAATGGACGAAAAAAAAAAATTTGTTCTCTAGTTTTTGGTGTTTTAGCTAGTTGCTGTTGTTGTTGTTGTTGCGTGCTTGCTTGTTGTACGCACTTCAAAAGTCGTGTGCGTGCTGCTGCTGCGCTGCTTGCTGTTTTTATTTACTTTTGGGCTTTCTACCCGCCGCCTTCGTGAGTCTTACGGTAAATAACAAAAACAAAAAAAAACAAAAAAGCAAAAAAAAACCAACACAAAAAAAAAAACGCGCGCTTGTCGCGCGTATCTAGATAAATATCTGTGAAAATACACTTGAGGCATGCTACTGTACATACGCGACGCCAACATCTACGCCAGCGTCGCTGCTTAGTAGGCACACATAGTATCGTAACGTATCGTATCTGTAGTAGTTGTTGTTGTTGTTATTGTTGGGGAGCTGCTGCTGCTGCTGCTGGTCGTGGAGGCAACGACCAACAACAGCAACAGAAAAACGCGCAAAACAATCGTAAACAGATCATCGAACTCCGTCAAAGCTGCTCGTGAGTATGTAAGTTGTTCTCGATGTTGTTGTTGTTGTTGCTGTTGTTGCTGTTGTTGGTGTTGCTGCCGTTGGCCTTGAAATGCGCATTTTATATTGTATTTTGTTGTTCTTTTTGGTAACTTTTTAATTGTTTCATTAATTAAAAGCAGCGTTTTTCTTCTTTTTTTTTGTTTTTCGTGAGATTAATTGAGTTGGCAACGCGTGCGTCGCCCACGCAGCAGCAACTGCAGCCTCAGCAGCTCCAAGAGCAACACCAGCAACACTAGCAGCAGCAGCAGCAACTTAAGCAGCAGCAGCAGCAGCAACAACGACAACTGCAGCAACTTTAAAGCAGCAGCAAGCAGAAACAGCTTTCACCGCTGCTGCTTGCGTCATGTTTGCGTGAGCGACAAAGCTACAAATGCGCTGCTGCTGCGACTGCATCGGCATGTGTGTGGACCCCCCTCTACCCCCAGCCGTACGGAAAAAGAGTTGCAGCGACGACGAAGGCAAGAGAAACTCAACATGACCACTAAAAACCACCACCACTAGCAATATAACACCAAAACCAAACAGCGACGACATCAGCAGAGGCAGCGGCAGCAACAGCAGCAGTTGAAATTCACCACGAGGCAGCATAGGAGGCAACAACCAGCAACAACAGCCAACCAGCGACATCGGCAACAGCGTGCTTTTCAGTTGCGTTTTGTCGGCGAACGTGTTCAGTTGTGCTAACGGTAAAATGAAATTTAAAAGATACTTTTAGCCGAATTGCAGTTGTCGTTTAACTGGAATTACTTGATCGTTGGCTAAGTCACTGTGAGAGTGTGCCGCCAGTTCGTGCACACTATCTCTCACTCTCTTTCTCTCTCGCTCTGCCCTCTTTCTCTCACTGTAGTGTGCGTGTGTTTGAGCTTGTGTATATGTGTTTGTGTTGCACTTGTAGCGCTGCTGCTGCTGCTCCGCTTGAATTTGGGGGCCTGGTGCTGCTTACGTGCACAAGTGAACGTCGACGTTTTCTAATCTGGCGATTATCGATTGATAGTAGACAGGAGTCAGATAAGAAAACGGCAACGTTAACGTTAACAGTGACTGCAACCAACAGACACATATGTACATACATACACATATAAAGCCGTATGCATAAAACGTCAACGCAAGCAGCAAGAGATCTCTGTGGCAGAGCGCCATTAGAAGTGCTCTGTTCAACAGTAAGTGCAGCAGCAGCAGCAGTAACTTCGTTCACAACTTCGGCAAAGTCGCGCGATCATACGTAGAGTATGTCGTCGCCTCTTCGCTTTGCGTCGCGTTCCGCCCCCTCACGATGTTTTAATGCTGCTGAATTCTTTCGCTGTCGCTAACGCTGCTGACGTCAACGTCGGCATCGAATTTGTTGCCGTCGCCGTTTTCGAGTTATTTTCTGCGCGACTTCGTTGCGTTTTATTCAGTTCGCTCTTGGAGCTCCAGTGACGCGCATCTTACGCCAAAAAATCGCTCCGTTAAATCGTCGACGTATCAGTGCATTTATTTTTTTTTTTTTGTCGTGTATCGAATAAAAATCTCGTAAAACATTTTCGAAAAAAAAAAAAAAACCAGAAACACACATCAACTAAAGAAATATAATTTTTTTTTATAAATTTTTTTCAAATTATACAAGTAAATTTTTTTCAACTACATATATAAAAATATAAATAATTTTTTTTTAATAAGAAAATGAAATCTTTCCCAGTGAGCAGAAATTTAAAATCGACAAAAAGTGTTTGGGGATAATTGGAAATAATTGAAAAATAAATTTCAAATAATAAAAACAAAAAAATAAAACCAACTCTAAAAAAAAAGAAAACGAAAAAATAAAAACAGTCATCAGTATATGCAAAATTTTCCATTTGCTGATTATCGAAAATTTAGCATAAACCATTTTGGGAAGTTTTAACATACATATTGTCGTTTATATATATAAATAACATTTTTTTTTAACATATTTTAACCATCAATAATAATTTGAAAATTATTTAAATTCTGTATAAGAAAAAAAAAAAAAAACAAAACTTCCACAACGAACTAGAATTCTTCGCACATACAAACACACACACACACACACACACACTGACAGAGACAGACACGGTCATTGAATTCACACACAAAATCCATGAAGATTGTGTTGGCGATGCTGGAGAAGGGCACCAACCAGCGCAGAATCATCATCGTCATCGACGGACCCAGAGAAACCTAGCAAAAAATAACAACAAAAAAAACCCAACACCACATTAGAATTCTCCGAGCCTTGGCGCTATATGAGTTGATGTTCTTTTTTTTTTTTTTTTTTTTTTCGATGGTTGGTTGGTTTCCAAAGTGCTATCCGTAAAAGGGAAATGCTGAAAATATGCTACCTGGTTTTTGCCATCAGCGAGGTATAGAGTTCCTACGTTCATTTAATAAACTCGTAGGAACTTCATACCGTGCTCTTGGAAGACCAAAAAACAACGTTACTAAAAAAGCAACAACAAAAACAGAAAAGAAACAAAAATCAAAAAATAAAACTATCAACGAAGGCTCCAAATATGGTTGGAGTGCGGTTTAAATCGCTAGCAAAACGTTAGCAAAACGCTAGTGATCTCTCTCATTGATTTTTTTTCTATCAATTTTTCTCGTTTTTTTTTTTTTTTTTTTTTGATTGTGTTGTTGTTTTTCCTATCTTTATATTAAAAATTACGTGCCCTATTAAAGGAAGCATAACAAGTGTCATAAAATAAAACTTATAAAAACGTAAAAGAAAAAAAAAAACCAAGCAACGTATCGAAACTAAAAATACCGAAAAATAACGTCAAGTGACGCAGCTTGTGACGAAGAAAATCGACGGCCCAAACTGACCAACAGCAACTGCCACTGCCACTGGCCACCACAACGATAAAGATACACTGAGCCCCACACACATTCCAAGATAAGATATAGATTTAAGTGTTTATTGTTCAAATATACCTACTTTATATATGTACTTACATATACATACATATATCAAGCTAATTTTCTATAAAATGATATATATTAAGCTCTTATGCTGATCGATTTGTGATTATCACATGAGTATAAGCCCCATAGACACTTGAGAAACTTGTCATAAATTTAATTTAATTTCCATGATTGGACTTTCCCTTTAGACCCATACAAGATATGAATTCTACTTGTCGTAATCAAATATAAATACATATACGTATATATATAATAAATTCTTTATACGTTCACTCTATGTAAACCAGTTCAGTTAGATTGCCTCTAATGAACTCTAAATTGCTATTATTCATTATTTTAGTTTTTTTCTAGATTTAATTTGTTGCAATTTATTGCATAAAACGTTGCTTTAAATTTAATTTTGTGCTTTTGCTCTCTCAGTTAATTAGTTATTTATTTAATGGAAAACACTTAAAAACTAATAGTAATAATAATTTAAAAACTAAAATTAATTAATTGCAACTAAAACAGTGAGCCAAAGTTTTTCAAAATTTGCAATTTGCAACAAATTTGAGGTGAAAACAGAATTTAGCTTTGTTTTTTTTTTTTACAACAAACAATCCAATATTAAATATTCTGTTCAACATTTCCATAAAAAAAGTTAACTAAACGATTACATAGATTTGCTTTTATTATTCAGAAAAGCAAAAAAAAAAAAACTCAACTCAAAACTAGGGAGATTTTTATGCAGCTATTTAACTATATTTTTTGAAACATTATTTCTATATATACATACATATATTTATTTTTGGGTCATTAGATTAACTTTTTTATCTGTAAGAAAGTGCAGAAACACCATAAAATCTATTCCAATAACCCATAATTATATTTTATCTTTATATCTGTATCCAAATTTACAAATCCTGACTGAAAAATGTGCGAAATTCCTAATAAAAAAAAAACTTGGTTCATTTCAAAAAAAAGATATTGCCACGTGGCCAAAGAAATAATTAAGCAAACAAAAAGAAAAAAAATGCGTACAATTTTCTGAAAATCTGTTTCCAATTAGGTTTTTTTTTTTTAGTTTTCTTATTTGTAACTACAATTATATAGTAATTAAAATGTTTTTATAATACATATATAATAAAATGATGATAAATAGTTAAAACATTTATTTAATTAAGAAAAGTTTTAATTGAAAATCATTTGCAAGTATATTTTTATCTTAAATTATTCATTATAAAAATTTTAACCCCCAGAACAATTTACAATTCCCTTGGTCAATCGCTTTGAGTGCCGAATAACCGAACCGAATGAGTGACCTCCGCGTTCCAATGTACTTTTGGGTTACATTGCGCTGCTGTTCTTGGTTTCCATGTTGTATGCCATTCCCAAGACCTTCGAAATCTTGTTGCAATGTCAGAAACCTTTTTCGTCGTCGGCAGTTTGACAAAAAGAAAAGAAAAAAAAAAACAAAAATCCAGAAAAAGAAACAAAATGTAGCATATACGAGAAATGCAAGCAAATATAGTGCCTCGCTTGAAGAAGACTTTCGAAAAGTGCAACGCGCAGTTTCTCGAGTTAATGGCGCAAACAATAAAACTACGGCAAACTGCGGCAAATGCCACGGCAGAGGGGCATCATCATCATCATCATCAGCAACAGCAGCAGCAAGTTGCTCCATTCCTTAGCAATTGTAGCAACACGCACATTGAGTATTTCCCTTTTATTTTTCTCTCATTTCTCTTTTTTTTTTTTTTCTTGTATTTTTGGGTTTTCAGACGGACGGGAACATAAGGAAAAGATATGCACTTTATAGATACGACCGACTGGGACGGCTGCTGAGCGCAATGCCAAACCCAACTGATATGGACAAGAAGAATGCATATACAACTATATTTCTGTGCTATGGGCCCCCTTCCCGATAAGTAGAGGAATCAAATAAAACGATGAAAAAGAGAAGCAAAAAAAAAAAAAAAAAAAATACGAAAGAAAGAAAAAGAAAACATATACCCCACACAATCGCATACAAAACGCGCCACAGGCCACACTGATATTCTTTTTTTTTTTTTATCAACTCGGAGAAAGAGAAGGATGGCATGGGTGACTAAGAGGAGTGGAGTGGAGAGCTGAGGAGAAGGAGGTGATTGTGGTGATTCTCAACACACACAAAAATTAAATATATATTTACTTTTTTATCGCACGAAATGGTTAAAGGGAATGGCGAATGGTTTCCTTGTGACTCGAAAATGTGGCCCGCATGCAATTTTCGCAGCCTCGTCAGCAGCAACAAATTTTTATTTTTTTACAAAAAAAAAAAAAAAAAAAAAAAAAATCAGATAAACGACCATCAACATACCCTACAATAAAGTCTGTCATTATAGCATATGAATATGAAACAAAGAACAAGAAGAGAAAGTGTAAACTTTTGATTATTATATAAATTTTCTTTATGAGTATGAAGAAGACTTTCAATTATGATTTTTTTTAATGAATTTTATTGAAATCAAAAATAATTAATAAATTAAATATTTGGAAATTCATAAACCCAATATATACATATATGTACATATATGCTGTTTTTTTTCCAACTCTTTAAATTGTTATTGAAAGTATATAATTAATTGAATTATTTTTATAAACAATTAATTGTTCCACCTTATTTTTAGTGATAAGCAATCAAAAAAATATCTTACTAGACTATGAAAAATAATATTTTTAAATTAATGAAATATATACATTTATATTTGTATATATGATATTAATAAAAAATTGTAAAAATTAACTGATGAAATTTATAACAAATAAAAATCATAAGATTAGCTACTTTTAATATAGATTTTCAATTAATACTTTTAGCGACTCGAAAGTAAGATTAAATTAAAACTTTAGTTATTTTTTCACCCAAACGATTTAAAGTCAAGTTGACTTGAATAGTTGATAAGGTTTATCTGTAAAATTATATAGTATAATATATACATATATATAAAAACAAAAAGAATTTATACATTTGAAACATTGGCATATACCCCACATTAACCTATGATTATAGAGTAGAAAAAAATAAAAGAAATATATACATACATACATATATAATAACAATTTCAGTTGATTTTTATTTTTCCTTATTTTTTTTTCCTTCTCGCATATTTGCCGCTGTCAGTTGAGGGGGGGGGAACTGGACAGGCGACCAACTTGGACTTGGGACATTGCATTTTCTTGTGGCCTGTCGCTCTTTTTGGCTCTTGTTACTGTTGTTGTTGTCCATTTTAACGCTTTAAATTCTTTTGGGGCTGCTGCAGCAGTTAATTTAATTTCAGCTCATAAATCAAAACTGTGCCGAGCAAAATGTTTGCTTTTGACGCGGCGTTTTTGTCGCCAGAAATAAAGGAGGAGAAACAAAAAAAAAAAGGAAAAAAAAAAGAAATACTCCAGCGGAAAAAGAGACTCGATGAAAAAAGTCGTACAAGAGGGGTTGGGATATGGTACAGGGGATGGGAAGGCGGAGGTGAAGCTGTTAAGTTAGTCAACTTTACAGCCGCCTGACGTTTGACAAACAATGGCAACAACAGCAACAACCAAACAACCAACCAACCAACCAGCCAGATCAGACAGAGAGCTCTGAGGCTTAACTTGGTCAACTTGTAAACAGAGCAAGAGACAGGCAAGCTGATTTTTAGACTGGAGCAGCAGCAATAGCAGGCGGAGATGTAAAGAAGAAGTAGTTGCTGATGGAAGTGAAAAAGGTGACCGCCCGCTTCCTCTCCTCTCTCACTCTCTCTCTGTCTCCATCTATCGAGAGACCGAATAATGATGTTTTAAGAATTTTTGTAATTCTTTTGCGCTTTGCAGATAAGAGAAGAAATAAAAAAAAGAAGAAAAAAAAAAAAAAATGTTTGTTGGTTTAATAACTGAAAAAGAAATGTATATTGGCTATAAGATATTTGGTTTATCGTTTAGCCCTTCCCACATTTTAAGCCACAGCAATAGAAATAGCAGCAGCAACAGCAGAGCAAAGCAGAGGCCCAACCCAGCTCAGGAGCAACTTGAAAACGAAGCTCAGAGCTCAGCTGAGCTCATTGAAAAGCGTGACAGTAAATAGTAAACTAAATGACAAGTACTCACAATAGTTAGATAGATAGCCAGGGATAGTTGGGCGGCGGATGACATAGATACACACACACACACACACACATACACACCACAAATAGGCTGGGTGTGTGTGCATACTTATGCCAAAATGTTAATAATGAAAACGCAGACTCGAAGCTCGTTAAATGCCAATCGACCGATTGTTGACTACAGTCTACTATACCCGTAATTCTTTTATTTTTATTTTTTTCTTTTTCGTTAGAGAGAGAGAGTGAGAGAGAGAGAGAGATAGAGCCATAGACTTTGGCTCTAACTCTGACTCTAACTGACTGTCTGGCTGACTAACTGCCTGACTGACAGTGACTTGAGGCGAACATCAGCGGCAAACTTCTATAAAAACAAACAAAAACCAAAAGGCAAATAAATCTACAACAAAAAAAAAAAAAGAAAAGAAGGAAAATAAAAGAGGGGAATGATACCCTCCTCTCCATATAAGTTGATATCTTACCAGAATTTAAAACCCAATAAAATTAGGTAACAAGTTTTGCATAAAATAATTCATTGACTTATCACAAGTGATTATTTTAGATCTTTTAGAATTTGATTTCGGAATTTTTATTATTAAGATTAACTGAAATCTACATTTGAAACAAATTCAATTAATTTTTAAGACACATTTTACCATATTTCGTCATTATTATAGTATTTTTAAGATTTAGATTTAACTAATTTCTATCTTTAATTTGTATTACATTTTCACGCTCATTACAACATTTGTAAAGTATATCTAGTAATTTAACCAAATCTATGTTCAAGATTTAAGTCAAATTATTTTTATAAATATTTTGTATTATATTTTAACTCACATTTAAATGTTGAGCCCCAGTGTGTGTGTTTAAGTATTTTTAAGGTATATTTAGAGATTGGAACAATGGCAACGCCCATGATTAGTTTAGTTGTACATATGTATGTAGCTCCTTTAAGTAGTTGCTTGTTGGATTGCCCAACCCACTTTCATTTACACAAATGCTGACCCATATCAGCAGAAAATATGCTAATTGCTAGAACCGCTGTCAAAGGGTAGAATAATGAGGGGCGGAGGGCTACAAGTTGGCCATTTTGTGTCATGCCCAGTCAGAGATAGAGACAGAGCTAAGTCATTCAGTTATCTCCCCCCGCCCCTCACCCAATAAACGTCCCGTTCTACCCGCTTCAGTAGTATCTGGGGTCTACGGTCAAGGCTAATGGGTAGAAAAAGGTTTTGAAGCTAAAAAATTTATTTATTTATTTATTTTTTTTTTTTTTTCCATTTAAAACCCTGTGTTTACTTTATTTTCAATAAATGACATTTACCATATAAATGTACATACATATATATAAATATAGAAGTGCATATATGCCTCAGATACGAATACGAGTCTGTAATAAATCAGCCACGTGCAATGGAGTGATTCAGCTAGCTGGGAGTCGTGCATTGAGATTTTTTTTTTCTTTTTTCTAAAGTTTTTTTGTTTTTTGTTCTTTCTTCTATTATTTTATGTAATTAACGCTGACGTCAGCATGCCAGTAATTTGAAATTGTGGGGTAAATTATATATACATATATACATATACAAGAATCAATTTTCCATCGATTAACTTTAGATACGACTAGATTATAAGTGAGAAAGAGATAGAGAGAGCGCTGCGGGCTACTAGCTGATTGTCACGTCGGAAGTTGAGTCAACCTTTAGTATCGTTTGCTATGGTAATAGGGCAGGAAATGTTGGAAAAACAAGTTGACCATCCCCACCAAAATATATATATTTATTTCAAATATACATACATAAATATATATTATTTATATACATACATACATAATATACATATTTATATTCAATGATCTAAACAAATCATTTAAATCCATTTTGTTATATTCATTGAAATAATATTAATATTGGTATTCTATTTAACTGGACATTTTTTGTTTGGTGGGGCAAGGTAGCTGAGCTTTTGAGTTGTATATTTGTATTTGTATTTTTTTTTTTTTTTTTTTGAGATACAAATGTATCTATGCTCCTACATTATTTCCCTGTCGGATTTGCCTAGCCAAAGCCGAGCATTGTTTTGCCGCCAACGAAACGGGCAAACCTAAGCCGATTTCAGGCAAAAAAAGAAGTATATATGTATATATTTATTATACATATATATAATTATATATAGCTATAGTTTTTGTGTGTGTGTGTGTGTTTATATAGATGGTTAAATAGATAGACATATGTACAATATATATATATATATATAGATTGTATTATGTCTCTAACGGTAAGCGGCGACATAAGCTTTGATGGATTTTGACATAAATATGAGTTGGAATTTCATGCGAGTGGCCAAGTTTGGTGCTTATCAGAGTGTCCCGTGTGCCATATAAGTGATCGACTCCAATCGTTTGTACGATCGATGGATTGTTAGACGGCAGCCAAACTGACGACGACGACGACGACGACGACCAAAACTACTTGGCGTCTATGGCTCTAGGTTTGGCAGGCCAGAAAATAAAACCACTGACATTCGTTCACCAAAAGTGGGGCCTGGGTTTGCTGTCTATTGGTCTCTATATGTCTATATAACCCCCCCTCATCCCCCCCTCCCCCAAAGTCCAAATGTCCATTTGTCCGCTTGTCTATCCACACACAATTTATGCTAATCCGTGTGCCATAATTTGTATAGAGTTGGTGGTAGTGTTGCCAGGGCAGCTGATGAATTTTAGCTAGCAGAGCGCGTGTTGAGCATTTTTAAGCAGCTTCGAATTCGAATAGTTGGCATCCCATTTGGGTTAAATGATTAATTTACATAAATATTTTTATGATTTGCCAACAAACAGCAAAAAAAAAAAAAAAAAAACCGAGAAAAAAGGAAAAAAAAAAATTAAATAAATACAACAACAAAACAGAGCTACTCGCTTACTTGGGTATTGGCCTGGCCAGCTGCCAGGTCTTATGCAATCAGCCAACAGCAGCAAAAGTTGCGCCCCCTTTTCTCGACACGTGCCATACCCAGAGCAATGCTGGCAACCATCTCCACAGCCTGGAGATATAGAGACAGAGACAGGGACAGAGAGAGAGAGGGAGCAGGAGAGGAGAGAGAGAACTAGTTCAAGCAACTGTAAAAGCTATTGGCCATTCTCGTGTCATCAACCTTTTGTCTTTAGCTGGCAAACAGATGACAGGCTTAGTCGAACAGGAACAGGAACAGTAGCTGGCACACAGTCACAGGACGTGCGTCAGATGTGAGTCAAACTCAAATGTACTCAAATGCCAATGAACCCACAATCCATGACAGAAGTTTGCCCTTTTTTTTTTTTTTTTTTTTGCCAGGAACCAGGAAGCAAAGTTCTTGGCAACAGGTGTCCTCCATTTAGTCTATTGTCATATTCAGTAATAAATATTCTTTATTTTTCTAATCAAATATTACATGACAAAAAATATTATTATTTAATTAGCATGGAAATAAATGCAATTTCATTTAGAAACTACATCAGAAATTGTTACTGCAACAACTTTTTATATTAATTTTAATAACGATATTCAATAAGGAAATGTTTATAAATTTTGTAATCGATATGCTAAATGCATTGCATTAATAAATACATTTCCACTGAGGAAAAGAAATAAAAAAAAACCAAATCTAAGAGTAAATAAATCTCAAAACTGTGATAATAAATTAAAACTAAATTTTGAGAGTTAAAAGAAATCATGTAAAGAAAAACCAAAGGAGACAGAAGTGTCCTTCCATTTTTTCTTTTTTTTTTAGGAAGTGCAAGTATTTGAATTTATTTTTCCAGTAACTTTTCATATTATCCTTAAAAAGCATTTTTAATTCAAAAATCAAAATTAATTCAGAAATCTTTATGATAATTCGAAAGTTTTTTCAAAGAGAGAAAACTTATTTTAAGGTCAAATTCTTTGATTGAATTGCACTATAAATTTATATTTACTTAAGATTTAAATATGAAACATTGCAATTGTAATTATTATGTAATTATTATTCAAGCTTTTACAATTAATTGATCTGATTACACAGATTTTGTAAGTGCCAAATTAATACAATTTTAGCCGTGAATCTGAAATTAACAAATTTTTCAAAATAATAAAATTTACATATATTAAAAATAGTCTTTCAATTTCTTTTATTTAACGAGGATATTGCCAAAATCTAAAGTGACATCATCTAACTTATCTTAAGATGTGATTCCTTTATTCCTTCATTTTGTCAGATTATTAAAGAGCTCAAGGCAAATTAAAAAGCTTTTAGCAATACAAATAATAGCACTTAGTATTCCCCGATACTTAAAAAGGTAATGGAAAAGTCATTAAATTGGTGACATTTTAATCAGTTTTCGTTTTAAAGTTATTCAATGTTTGCATGGCTTCTCTATAAAACATAAAATAATAAAATAAAATATTATATAATATATAACTTTAATATTCAATTTAAAGTACCTATATATGTATGTATATGTATATAGCAATTCTCTTTTTATAATATATAATTTAGATCTATGCTAAAAAAAAAACAAAAACAATATTCAATTCTATAAAACTTTCCACTCTGATTTTAAAAAGATAAGATAAGCGTCATACAATTGATAAAACTCTTGATACAGAGAGAGAGAGAGAGAGTGAGAGAGGGAGGGGGAGGGAGAGAGACAGTGAGTGAGAGCTTAAAGAAGAATTAATATTAATTTTATATTAGATAAATATAATTAAGAAATACGAAAGTCTGTTAAATGATTAACGATTAGTCACTTGTGTTCCGTATGGGAATATGAATCAGGGTGAAATTTCTCTGATCATTTTAGCAAACTATAAATCTAAGTAAATCATCTGATAATTTAATAATTCGCCTTGATTTTGTGATAATAAAATGTCTTCTTTTACTATACATCATTTGAGTTAATTTACGTTTTTTTTTTATATGATTTTTATTTAAAAGTTTAGAAAATGAATTTTCACATTAGTGATGGGCAAATGCATTGGTTAATTGTTAACTTCATCCGTTCCCAAAAAAAAAAAAAAAAAAAAAAAAAAGGGGGGGGGGAAACAAATAAGAAAACCAAAAAAGAAGCCCCACCCGATTCTTGGTAAGGCAAGTCAGCGGACTGTTGCTGCTGTTGTTGTTGGTTGTTCATTGTTGTTGTCGTTGGTGTTGCTGCTGTTGCCGTTGCTCTATACTTGTTGTGGTTGCCAGTTAATCTTCAGCTACTCAACCCTTTTTATGCAAATGTGGCTTTCAAGCAATTTAGAAAAAATACGAGTGAAAAATATACAATAACAACAACAACAATAACAAAGTCTAAGACGAAGCTGTATAAATTTTATATATATATATATAAATAGTATATATATATATATAAATAGTATATATATATATATTTATATACAATGTATATATAAGTTCATATGTGTAAATTTGCATATTTCAGTCGTTCATAATCCAAGTCTTTCCTTAAGCTGAAGTCTGGGCTGGAACTGTGTGGTGCTGGTGGTGGCGGCAGTGGCAGATGGCGGTGCCGTTGATTGTGGGGCTTGGGGCCTCAAACAAAAACAAAAAAAAAAAAAAAACAGAATAAACGGGCAATCCGGGACTACTGCGGCGGGCAGCCAAGCAGCAACAGCAACAACAACAACAACACTTGCGAGGCGTCGAACCATTTGAAATGCCACACCTAACTACAATTTCGGTTTCTATTTTTTTTTCCCCTTTTTTTTTTTTGCGCCTACTACCAAGTTTTTTTTTTTTTTTTTTACCATATTGCTCCTCATTAGTTTTTCTTTTTCGGGTTTTTTTTTCTACCTACTCGATTATGGTAGGATAAGAGTGGGGAGGAGAGTTCGGTAGACCTCTTCTTCTTCTTCTACAACAATATTTATGTGTGGCAGATAGCGGATAGTCCCGCCACACTCTCTAACCCCCTCCCCACCCCCATTGTAATTAGCATTTTTGTTGAGTATTTAATTTGATTTTATTGAATTTGATATCAAATTGACAAGTTGCTGAACCACTTAGAATCGAGGTTTGTTTTATTCAGTCAACGGTTCCATAAATAATCCGCTGGTTTTTTCTTTCTTTCTATCTCTCTCTCTCTCTCTCTCTCTCTCTCTCTCTCTTTCGTTTTTTTCATCATTTTTTATTTTTTAATGGTTACCAGTTTTAAAAAAAATCCACGTGGCGGCGCCTCAAATGTCACAAATTCACAGATTCCAAATAAGAATAATTATACAAATACAATATTGGCATTAAAAAAAAAACATATATATAGAGTCCAAAAAAAGTCATGAGTATGGGAAAGTTATAGATATCTGTGATATAATGCCGCCTGTCGGCATCATCGCGCCTCTCATTATACTATATAATCTTCGATTCATTCGATTCGTTTCAAAACGCGACGACTGTCGTAAAAAATGTTCACAATTTCATTTATAATGTTTAATTAATTTTTGTCTTCTATTCTTTTTTTTTTCATTTTTATTTATTTTTCTTTGGTGTGTTTGTGGTGTGGACCGTCAACTGAGATGACAATCTATGCAGATTTTAGTTGACCATAATAAAAATATTTATGCATCTATGACTAAGGAGGGAAGGTTCCTGCTATATACATACGTAAACCCGATCTTAACACACATACATATATACATATATGTATATATACATACACACAAAAGCCAAACGGTTTTGGGGACAATTTATATTAGGTTGTATTTTTTATACCCTTGCAAATTTGTATTATAAAGAAAGGTTTTTATTTATGTGTATGTGATGTAGTTGCCAGATTTTGTGTTAGTTTCAGATGAATCAATTAAGAAATATAAAATATTTAAATACTCTCTATGCAAACGCAATGTGTACTAATTTTAAATTAAGAATTATCACAAAACCGTTTTAAATGCAAGCTATTTTTAGTCAGGTTTTATTTGTTGTTTGCTTTTCAAGTGACGAAAGATTTTTAGAATTTTATATACATATTTAATAAAATTTCTCTAAAATTTGTTACAATTTTCAATTCGTGACTAAAAGCAAATAAAAATCTAAAATGTTTTCGTTAGAGACTTTATTATATTATACTATTATTATTTCATGTTCCGTTGGTAAAAGAAAGAGCTAAAAAAGTGCTCAGTTCTTTTTATAGAGAATCTCAAACTCTATTGATTCTATTATTTATATTGATTTAATTCATCAATGTACAAATGTACCCTTTTTGCCAAAGGGTATCAAAAAACAAAACAAAACAAAAAAAAAAATTCTCCAAACAAAAAACTAATTAATTGTTCAATCAGATAACGCTTTACTATAAAGACATTTGAAAAATTGATATTTAAATAAAATAAATTAATAAAAAATGCAAGCCTTATATTTATTTATTTATTTAGGAAAAAGTTTTTGTTTTATTTTTTGTTTGTTTTTTTTTTTTATGGTCAACGTGTATTTAAAATTAATGTTTGGCTATCGGGTGTATAATTTTTGGCTAGGCTAAAAAACCGCCATGGCAACAATGAGGAAAAATCAAAAAGAAGTTTAAAATGAAGAAATTTTGTACGGGCAAAGTAAAGGGCATCTAAAGTCGTTCATTTGCAAGTTTTCTTTTAGATTTAATTCACTCGTTATTTAACAAACGGAAGATTTGGCATATGAACGCACTAAATCACGTCCGCAAACAGCGCGCATAGAAACAACATGACAACAAAATGAGCATTTCAACAAAATTAAGCAAGCCAGAAATAAAGCGACAAAAGCAACAACAACTTAAATAACAGAAAATATATGTGAAAATAATTGCAAACATTTTCTCCGATTTTTGTATACTCTTTTGAAATTGCAATAAAATAATTTATACTTTAATAATTTCATTAATAATAGATTAGTAATTGATAAAAGATCAACAATATGTTGAAAATCCATTGATTGATAAAAGATCAACAATATGTTGAAAATCCAAAAGTGTTGGATAAAAGATGCAGTAAATAGACGGAGAAAATGATTAATTAATTTTCGACATTTAATTAACAACATTAATCATATTTCGCTTAAGTGAAAGATAAAGATTATATTGGCTTTTCTATGGGACAATTTCTTGATATTTTCTTGTACCTTTTTCTAGATACCAAAGATAATATTATACAAACTATGACAATAATTCCAAAATCAATTGACATTTAATTTAATTATAAATGTTTACTCAAGCTTGGGTTTTTATTCGTTTCTGGAAATTCTATTATTTTTTATTATTAAAAATTATTACATTAACACCAATCGAAAACGATAGAAATTGTTTATTATTAGTTCTTTAAATTGCTAACAACGAAAATATATGTCGATAGTTTAAAAACTTTTAATTATAAATCAATGAAATTGAATCTCTTTCATTCCGTAATTTTATATCTTGCAAATTGTTAGGTAAAATCCATAGACTCTATTTATGGGGATGGTATTCGAAAATATCACCAACAAACGAAAACATTATTCATTTAAATGTCTATAAAAACCGCGGAAAAAATATATAAAAATTATATATATATATAAAAAAAAAATTAATAAAAAGAAAAAACAAACACAAAAATTGACCATAAGGAGGAGAGCATAGGGGGGCATAGGGTGATTGACTTTAGAATACCCTTTACCAAGTGGGTGAGTAATCACTTAAATTGTTTATATCTTAGTATAATTAAATTTTCTACATAATGGAAGGGAGTTGATGATGTCACTTTGTGGATCCATATTTCATTGATTTTCATGTAAACATTTATGTATTTATATAAATTTTTGTTTAAATTTAATTATAAAATGTTAAATTATTAAAAATGCAGTTGATTAAACAAGGGAATTTCTATGGAATGTTTCTTTGAATAGTTTAATATTATATAATTTCATTTTTAGTATATTTGTTGTTTAAACAATTGAAAGTTTAGAATATATATAAGAATACATATATACATACATATGTAGATATAAATATATATTTTAGGAAAAGCGAAACCAAATAATATAAAAATAAAAGTAAAAGACAAATAAAAGCAATCAAACAATAAAAATAATTCATATTCGTTTACCTTATATTAAAATAATAATCTATCTTAAACTATATTTTTTTTAATATTATTTTTAATTGATTTATATTGTCCTTTTTTTTCTAGAATTCAAAATATACCCTTCTATACTATGATTATAGGGTATAAAAAGTGACAAAATAAAAATTTATTCACACACAAATGCATTGGCAGCAGCGAGCAAACAAAAGTTTTTTTTTTTTTTTTTTTTGTGGTGGGGACAGCAGGGCGGGGAGGTTCGCAAAGACAAGGGAGTTATTGTTCTGTATATTATTTTAGTTAATTTTTATACATTTTATATTTGTTGTTTGTTTCTTTTTCCTTGTTGTTTTGTTGCTTTGCTTAAATAAAAATCAGCTTTTGCTTGAAAAGGCAAACTGATTATAAATTATGACGGTGCCAGCTGACTGACTGACAAGTGTGTGTTTTTTTTTTTTTTAGGATTCATACATTTATGATTTATGGTGGTATGCGTGTGTGTGTGTATTAATATATAATAAAATGATGCTAATGCCTTGACATGTCCGCACACACATGTACATATTATATGTATACATATGCGTAAATCGGCTATAGACTATAACTTTACGTAACTATTAAAAATATTGAAAAGTAGCGCAAAAATGTGCTTGTGTCTCCATTTGAATCTGACCAATGGGCAAAAATTATGAATCTTACTTCACTCATAGCAAGCATAATCAACACACAGTCACACACACACACACACACTAACAAAAATGCTGCCATCAATCATTATAAAATTAGTTTTTGTTTCTTTCTGTTGGTTTTTTATTTTTTTCTTTTTGCTTCTTTCGATTTGTTATTTATTTATTATTATTTTTTTTTTTTGGTCTTTCAGCTTCTTTTTTTTCTCTTTTTTTTTTTTGGTTGTGTGGCGTGTTTTCAAGGCATTTGCCTTGGCATCTTTCGTTTGCTGCTATGTTTGCAAATTTGCCAAACTTTTCACACAACCCGCGCACATACATACATACATAGCATTCACAATCATATTCATATTCATATTTATATTCACACTTTTGTATGTATGGGTAATATGGCTTTATAATGTATATTTAATAGACCATTTTACAAGCAAGCGACAAATGAGACGCTGAAATTATGAATGTCAGGTTCAAATTATTTGACACACGCAAAAAATACAACAACAACAATAATAACAACAAGAATAACAACAACAACACTAACAACACAAATGAGCAAATACTTTGAACAAATTGTGAAATTGCCTTAAGAGAATTTTAAAGAGGTTAGGGCCGGGGCCAGGCCAAACGATATTATACGATCATCATCATATTTCACACATTTGAAATGCAATCAATATATATATATATTTCCTTCTTTGTATTATCATTGTATACACTCCAAAAGTTCAATGAACTGGATCATTTAGGGAATAAACACAAAATGGGAAATAAACGAGAAACTAATCAAATAGAATGTATGTATATCCGATATATACACATATATAGTATATATTTATATTTACTTCAATCATTTCTACATCATCTATAAATCTCAACCATGCGTAATATCGTTTTGGCCGACTTTTTTTTTCCATATCAGTTATATATATGTATATATACACATACATACATATATATGAGATGTAGGTCAATGAACTAGGCCATTTCATTGATATAGTTTCTTCAACTAAACTATTAATACATTAACTACTTAGTCTATTAATGCTGATTAAAATTATAATATATATATATGTGTATATGTATATACTGACATAAATTACAATAGATTGCAAATAAAAAAATAATCAAACAATTTATTGTTATTTCTCTGGAATAGCCTACATTTCTAACGATGGTTCGTTCATTAACTTGGTAGCCGGATGATCACTTTTCTTTGATATAAACTCTTAAAATTTAAATGTTTTTAAACCATTATAAAAATTTAATACAAAAGTTATAGAGATTTTCATTGGTTAATAAAGATAAAAGCTTTCCGATCTAGAGCCGCTTGCTTCTTTCTTTAAACCAATAAAAAAAAAAAAACACTCTTGGGCTCTTGGAAAATTAACATCTTCTGAAGATTTCCTAAAGTTTTCTTAATAGAAAAAAAAAAAAACATCCAACCGGGTTGGGTTTTTTAATTAATTTACTTACAGGTTTAATATTTACACTATTCGGGAACAGTTTAATAAACAAATTTATAAAACTTGTAAATTAACTTGTAACTTTCTAATTGATTTTGATGAGTTTAAGATACTCTTTGCTATCAAAGGTTATTTATTAATAACGTATATATACATATATATATATATATAGTATTATAGGTATTATTGATACACTACTTTAAAATAATAATGTTTAATTCTCTATCCAATTTCTTTACTATATTTCAATCCAACAACGACTTCTCGACTTTTCCTTTCTTGCTCGCTCTTTCAACTGAACTTCTGACCACATTTTACCTGCTTTGAGAAGGGCTTAATCATATAGGCCAAAAGTTATCATATTCTACAATCAAATTGTTAATTGAGTCACCTTTTTAGCAGAGCAATTCATCTACTACATTTACCTTATTTTTTTATATATGCACATATTTCATGACAAAATATAAATATGTATATATTTAGAGGCATTTTGGGAGATTTATTGTGTGCCTGCCAGTGCATTGGTCAAAAGCTTTAGATAATTTTTCATATATCTCAAAGACTTTCCTATAGGTATATACAAATGTATGTATATTCATTTTTTTTGGTAACATTTGTTCTCTAAATTGAATTTAATTTTAATAATTCCAAGACATTATGTATTTGTCATCGGTTGCAGCTGTTTTTGTCGCTTCTTCCCTCTCGGGAAATGTCACGTATATTTATTTATGATATTTATATTGTTGTATTTTGAGCAAATTTGAAACACTAAATATCAAGCAAAAAAAAAACCATCAGCGACAAAAAGCAGGAAAAAAAAACAACAAATAGCAAAAAAAAAAAAAGCTAAGTGGAAATAACATTCAGACATGGCACTTGCAGCTGCTGTTTGCTGATAACACAGCCCAGCAGATCACACATCGGACTAAATATTTTATTTCATTTCGGTTTAGTTTAAATAATAATTAAAGTGATTTATTTGGTCGAGGTCATAAATGCCTCTCTTTCTCTTTATTTCTTTTAGTTTCGTTTCTTTTTTTTTTTTTGTGTTTTACTTTCTGTTTTTTTTTTTCTCTCTTCTTGGTGTTATTGTTGCGTTTGGTTCTTTGTGGTAAATTCTTTGCCATATTTTATTTAACGAATTTTGCAATAAACTTGATTTATATGCCATGGCAATTGCCAAAAGAAAAATGCATAAAAATCACAAAAAAAAGAAGAAAGAAAACCCAAAAGAAACCAAAATAAAAACGAAAATGAAACTAATGCTGTTAAAAGAGTTTTCAGCACTTTTATGTAGTTAGCCATCGAAACATGAAACATGCTCACATTCGTATCTGAAGACCATTAAACTGTCGACACTGAAACAGAACGAAACGAATGAAAGAACTTAAGTTTTGCATGTGGCTGGCTCACACACTGACCCGCTGGCTGGACTCGACGGATCGGTTAACAAAATGTTGCAGGCAAAATAGTGTTTAGTAAACGCATTTGCCATACCAAAAGCAAATGCAAAATATATGTACATACATTGTACATACATACATACATACATATGTACATATACTGAATGCCTTTGCACCGTTTGCCAGTCGTTGCATTTTCTTGCTAATTAAAACACCCAAATCCATTTAGCAGTACGATTCTGATACCGAAGCCAAAGCCAAAGCCAGCGCAACCAAAAACCAACAACAACAACAACAACCAGATACCAAAGAACAACATAGTCTGGCAAAAGGAGCAGAGGTATAAGGGGCAACAGCTTAGCTTCCGCGTATTCGCGGGGCACTAAGCCGATTAGCGGCCAACAAACGCAACTCAGAGCGAAATGAATTGCAATGACATAAGGTAGGGGAGGGGCGAGGGGGAACGCGGATAGTAAGTTTTTTCTTTTTCCTCACTTTTCCCTCTTCTTAGTCTTTGCTAAACATGACAATGTTATCAAATATCAATAAAATAAGTTTAAAAAAAAAAAAAAAACAACAACATCAAGCTCTAAAGCTACTCAAATGAAGGGTCTCCATAAATAGCCAGAGCTAGGCAACATTGTTGCAAATTGCATTTAATTGCGGTCAAGCGGCACAGATTAGCAGACAACGTAGACCCGATCAGTTGAGAGAGTTGCTGACACGGGTAAAGTATGACGGAAGGGCTCAGCTCGTTGGCATGGAAAAGTGACAGCAGCAGCAGCAGCGGCACACAAACACATGTGAAGGGTCCCCAAATAGAAGTAAAACTTCTTTAATTCATGCAAATTGTCTGAAAATTTATTATAAATATTTCCAAATGAAATAAAAGCACAATCTTTCAACAATTTTGGTTTTTGAATTTTAGTATTTCCTGACAACAAATGTAATTCTCTATTAATTACTTTACTTAAATTAACAAATATTTTTTTTTCAATTATAGATTGATTATAATTTTTTTATTATAATGGTAAATAGTAAAAGATTTTCATTTTATGATCCATTTTTAAAGTAAAGATTTCTGCTGGTAGGCTTAGTAGTTATTAAAAGGAATTAAAAATTTATTTGCGGTAGAGTTTAGTGCTATATTTATATACATATTAAAAGATATTTTAATGTCTCCTCCTAAGAAGCAATTTATTAGCAAAAAAATTTTTGTAGCGGAAATAAGGCTTTTTTTTTTTTCTTTGGTCTTTACTTTTTGATAGCTATATGATATAGAAAACTGATTTTAATGGAACTTTTAAAAATAACTACCATGTTTTATTAGCATCACTTGAAAACTACACAAAATGTTATGGCCCCACATTCCTTTATCTGGGCAATTGTTTCAATTGTGTACATATGTACATACATACATATATATAAATTGTACTTTATATGAGGTCATCCGGTTTGTCCATAGATTATTGTGTATTAAAAACTTAAAATAAAAATAAAAGAATAGCTGAACCCAGTACAGTCTGAAGTGAAGTATTTTTTTGCCAGGAACATATATGTATATATATATATACATATTTAAATATTATGAATATACTTAATATAATTGCACTTTAATAAAATTTAAAATTAACTTTTCTAACATATGCATAAAAGAAAAATAGTATAGGCACCAACAAAAGGAAGTAGGGAAAGGAGGTGAAATTTATTCAAAGATTATTTGAATTATATTTACTGATTATTTAATTTATTACAATAATTCTCATGCTGCAAGGGACTCTTTTGACTTATTCTTCTATATAAAAATGAATTTCTTTAACTTTGGTTTATTAAAAAGTTCTAACAGTCGATTGTTCTAGAAGAAATATTTAAGTAGTTTGAAAATTTATTGTAGTTGTTAAATATATGTACATATGGGTGTACTTTTGAGATATTACCAATTATCTATATGAGTATGCAAATACAATAAAAAAAAGACAGTTATTTATTTTTGTCTCAAGAGAGAAACTTTCTAGTCCGTTTCAGACATGTTTCCAAGAAGGGCGGCAGTCATAAATAAATATATTGCATATAAAAAAAAACAGTTTTGACTAAAATTAGTTAAGATGCATCGGATGTATAGGCTGAGAGAGTTTTGCAGAGTCTGTGACAAATTATGGCTGACAAAACAAAATAAAAAATACTGCTTTGCCGTGACTAATTCATCACAAGTGTCATACGATATGCGGCCAGTTCGTCATAATATAATACAAGAAAGAGAGAGACAGAGAGAGAGAGAGAGAGAGAGAGAGAGAGAGAGAGAGAGGGGGGGGGGTGTAAGGGGAGGTAAGGAGAGAAGGTATACCCACTTATTAGCACATGATAGATTGCCCGCTGAGGGCACCGTTATTTGCACCTTACATTTTTACAACACCCAAAACATTTAAGCCAAAATAAACATGCGAACGGGCAAGTCAGTCCAATGCAATGCCAACTGAGGCAAAACAGAACAAAAAAACAAAAAAAAAAAAGCGGGAGAGAGATTGTTGGGGACAGAGGTGGAACAACATCATAAAAACAAAAACCAAACAAAGAAGACGCCAAAGAGAAAGAGAATTCAAGATAGAGTGTTGGCAAGCATTGGAAACACTGTTGCATTGTGTGTGTGTGTGAGTTTGTGTGTGTGTGTGTGTGGTGACTATAGGTGTTCTGGGTATAGGTAATCGCTACTAGTGATTTTTGACCATGTTTTACTTGTATTTCACTACATATTTGTAATATTTTTCTTGCTATTACTTTTGTCATTATGTGTACATTATGATATTTATATACTTCCGATTTGTTATCCACTTATCCCCCCTCTCCTACCCATCCACCATTTTATCATTAATCCCCCATACCCCCCCCCCCCCATACCCTTTTATGTTTTGCAGTGTTTGTGGTTAGAGAACTTTGGTGTTGCTTGCTGCTTGACTTGTGCAATTTTCAAATCAATTTTGTTTACTTTTTATGCACAACAACAGCAACAACAGCTACAACAATTACAACAACAACGACACACGCACAAGCACTTTTCTCTCTCTTTACTCTTCTCTCTCGGCCATGTCGTCTCGTTTGCATTTACGTTTATGTCGTGTATTTAACAACATTTTTATGGTTTGGCACACACCCTAAGCCAGGGCACTAAAGAATACAACGGCAACAGCAACAGCAATAGCAACACTCAGCACACACACACACACACACACACACAACAACAAAGTCATCAAAGTCCCATCGTCACATCGATATTAAGGAAAATGCATCAAGAGCCAAAGTTTGGCTAACTGTAAATTATATATTTCATAATTTTCGCTACATATTTCATGATAATCGCATGTAATTGCGTTTTATCTGCACCTTTCCATCCGGACATGTGGGTAAACAAATGCGCTTAAGAATGCAAAAAAAAAAAAAACAAAAAACAAAAAAAACTAGAAGGATGGGCTAACTTCGGCCGTGCCGAAGTTCGTATACCCTTGCAAACTGTCTTTTTGATTTTTGATGATATATAATTTGCCAGAATCATAAGGAAGTATATAAAACCCATAAAATAAAAATTTGATGTCCGTGGCATAAAAAAAAATTAAAACAATTTTTTTTTTCCCGATAGTTCCTAGGACAATTATAGCATATAGTCGGCCGATTCTGATAAAACTTAAAGATATATTTCTTTTTACATAAAATTGTCAAATAACAAATTACGTGACGATTGCTTCAAAAACACCGAAATTATTGATCAAAAACTATATTTTTGACTGATCGTTCCTATGGGAGCTATATGATATAGTCGACCAATTCTGATAAAACTTGGTATATGTGTTGAGGATTATGTAAAACTCACAAACACCAAATTTAGTGACATTCGATTAAAAAACAACTGAGTTATTGATGTTAAACCTTATTCCTGACCGATCGTTCCTATGGGAGCTATATGATATAGTCGACCAATTCTGATAAAACTTGGTATATATGTTGAAATTTAAGTAAAACTCACAAACACCAAATTTAGTGACATTCGATTAAAAAACAACTGAGTTATTGATGTTAAACCTTATTCCTGACCGATCGTTCCTATGGGAGCTATATGATATAGTCGACCGATTCTAATGAAACTTAGTATATATGTTGGGGATTATATAAAGCTCACAAACGCCAAATTTAGTGACATTCGATTAATAAACAACTGAGTTATTGATGTTAAACCTTATTCCTGACCGATCGTTCCTATGGCAGCTATATTATATAGTCATCCGATTCTAATGAAACTTAGTATATATGTTGGGGATTGTATAAAACTCACAAACACCAAATTTAGTGACATTCGATTAAGAAACAACTGAGTTATTGATGTTAAACCTTATTCCTGACCGATCGTTCCTATGGCAGCTATATGATATAGACATCCGATCGGGATGATTCCGAGATATACAATGCCTGCGGCAAAAAGAAGCCTAGGTGCAAAATTTCAGCTCTGTAGCTCCAAGGGTCTCGGAGGAGATTGCGTTGATCCAGACAGACGGACAGACGGACGGACGGACAGACGGACAGACGGACATGGCTATATCAACTCAGCTCATCATGCTGATCAAGAATATATATACTTTATATAGTCGGAGATGCTTCCTTCTATGCGTTGCAAACTTCTGACCAAAATTAATATACCCTTTTTGCAAGGGTATAAAAAAGGCCCTACTAAATATCCACACATCAGCAACAACACTAATATTAACATTTACATTAACAACAATAATAACAACAGTAAACTTTTATTTATTCCATCTTCTATAGCTATCTAGATAATTTTATTTATTTTTTTTTAATCAAAGCAAAATTGGTTTAAAAACTTTTAAACCAAAAAATGAAATCTTTTGGCTAATATGATAAAAGTCAGAGTTATTGTAAAATTATTTATATTCTTAGTAAAGAGTAACTAGCAGTCGGCTAACTATTTTAATTTTCAAAAATTGTTGTCGGTTTTTTTTTTTTTTTTTTTTTAAGTATATTTTGGTGCTTGTTTGCACCTTCAACTCGTTGGCAAGGGCGCGCTTCAATGGCTATTTTGGTATGTTCTTTTTTTGGGTTTTTGTTTTTTATCTGACCAGCGATTTGAAGTTACTGATAGCAAATTATGCGAACAAACGGTAAATTTTCATTATATATAGTGGTATATATATATATATGTATATGTATACTATACATATTGTAATATTTGGGTTACAAGCGAACAGTCAAGAACCAAGAACAAAGTTGGTCTTCTGGTCAGCAACCCCTTGAGCTGATGGTCATAGCCCTACTCTGGGTTCTCTCTCCTGCTTGTAAATTGCATTAAAATGTGGCGACGTGTAGCTAATGCATTTTTGCACAACATGCACTTCACCTGTATGTGTCTGTGTGTGTGTGTGTGTGTGCGAACGTTGTTGTGATAACAACTCACGCGATTATCAATTTGACACCCAAACATTGTGTCGTTTCGTTTCGTACGTTTGCCTGCACTTCCAGAAGTGGATGATGATGATGACGATGACGATGACGATGACTGAATGACTGGTTGGTGGCTTATCACGACATTGGCTGGTTGGCTATATATTTACAACAGCAACAACAACAAACGACAGCAGCAACCGCAACACGATTTTAACTAAAAGGGGGTTGCGGGTTACGGGTATAGCCTAAAGTAGCAGTAGTTAGTTAGTTAGTTAGTACAACACGAGATATAAGATAGAGAAAGAGACAGATAAAGAGAAGGGTTAAGGTGTGTGTGTGTGTGTGTGTGTGTGTGTGTGTGTGTGTGGGGGGGGGGGGGGGGGTATACTGTGCTAATATAGCAATTATGCACTGTGCGAAATTTTACAAAATTATGTTAATTATCATGGCGAAAGATGAGTGTTGATGGATCCATAGCTTAATTCCGATAATTAAGCTAATTTTTACATAATTTGCCATTAAAAATGAGATAAGAATGATGAGCTGAAACTACCAACATGCATACATACATAGATAAAGTAAGATTATAAAATATATAATTAAACACAATATACATATAAAAAAGAATATATAATTTAATGCAAGTAAAAGTATTTAATAACTTACTTTCGTATATAGACAGTTTGGCCAGATTTTTGTAACGATAATTATTATAAAGACTGAAACGATAATTATATTAAAATTTGAAATTATTAAGAAATATAATTATATATAAAAATATTCTACATAAACTTTGAAGCTCTAATTAAGTTATTTTAAATTGTAGTCTTCAATTTTAATTGAATCGGTTTGATATGACATAATGAGTGACTGATTACATTTAATTTTTTAGCAATATGAGTAACATATTAACATTATTTAAAATTTTCTTGCTTTATTTAAGTAAAACCTAAATTAATTTAAGGATTTGTTCTTTTTAGCACCGATTTTCGTTGAATTAAACAAAAATTTATTTGAAACATTAAAAAATAACCAAAAAGTATAACAACAGATCTAATAAACAAATCAAAAAGTTTTTATCTATTATAATAGATACAATTCTTTAATAATTTATTAATGAACTTTTTTTTGGCAAAGTTTCTATTTAAAAAAAACTTTGAAGTATTTTACTTTAAAGCACTTTTGATATCAAAGGATATTAAATTAACAAATGAAATCTTTAATTTATATAATTTTAAGTTCTTCAATCTTCAGATACAGAGAGAACTTTGTGATTAAATAAATAAATTAACTTAATGGATTGAGACTTTTGGCATTTTATCAAATTTGAAGAAAAAAACATTTTTCTTTTCCCATTTTTAAATATATGTATTTATTACTTTATAAAAAGAATTACAATCAAAAAATTTCGTTTTTATTCTTTTTTTTTTGAAACTATAATCTGTAGAAAAGTGTTTTACATTTTATATAAAATTTCTTTTTTTTTTTTTTTGAATGCATTGTGATATTTTCTTTTACCGGTTTGTAGTTGAAATGATTTCAATCAAAAGCCAAACATTTCATGAATATTATATCGAAATAATAATAATAATAATACCGTTTGTAGCATTTCACACCCTTGAATAGAAATCCGAATGATAGATTATTTCTTCGATATCCAAAACGCATCCGACATGAGGCGGCGACCCTCTTCACTCATTCGGTGTACTTTTTCAACATCTGCTTAGTTTTCAGTTATACTTATTCATTATTGAAAACTTTTACTCATCTGCATAATTTTTGTGAAGAAATTTGTTAAGAAACATTTTCCTCGCATTTACAGAAATACAAAACGTTTCAAGAGATAGCCCAAGTCACGACACCAACAACAACAGCCAGTTTAATTATGCTGTCAAAGTGGCTTAAAAAAGACTTTCATCTTTCACCAGACCCACAAAAAAAAAAAAAGAAGAAAAATACAAAAAAAAAAAACAACAAAAAACGAAACTGAAACAGACCAACGGACAAGCAACAGTCCAGCAAAGTAGAGAAGAAGTCGAATGTATAATCGCTTAATTACATTTGACATGACATGTTGACGGAGTGGCGAAAAAAATGCTCTGTAGAGATACGCTCAAGTGGCATTAAAATGCATTTTCCAACATAAAAAAAAATAAGAAAAGAAAAAAAATAATAATAATAAATAAGCAACAACAACATGAACAGCAACACACATGGTCGGTAACAAACAGCAAAGAGTAAAGCAAAATGAAAAGTTTCGAAATCAATGAAACATTTTTCTATTACATATTTACATATATTAAGAATTGTAAATGAAGAAATTTGTTTTCGTACACTCACAACGGGATACAAAATTTATTTCGCATACAAAAAGAAAAAAGTTTCTGCAATTTTATAATGGTCAAGTGGCTTGATTTATCCAAATCAAATAAAAATTAAATACTTTAAATACTTTTCTCACATTATTAACAAAGTCTTATAAAGTTGTGATTAATCAAGCTAAACTTGTGATAAAATATAAATAAAAAATGCAACTCGATGGAGTCGGAAGTTGGCAAAGGAAAAACTAACCTAATTATCTATAAATCTAATAAGGAATCTTTAAATAAAAATAATATATCTTATAAACAAAAAAGCATATTTCATTTGATTTAAATACTATATTCCACTATATACAATATGAACTGTGTAAATGTTAAATTATAATTTTTCATTGTCGATATTTTGTAGTCAGTTTTAAAGATTTTCTTTTCTTGTTTGGTTCTCTATTAATAGCTTAATTTTTATTACCTATTGATTTTCAATTATAAATTAACTATGAAAAATGTTATTACCCATAAATGGTAAAAATGGCTTTGACATTTTATAAAAATTTTATACACCTTTTTGCTTTACTTAGATTTTGCACAATAAATACGATTTCTTTATCTATTTATTTGCGCTTTGTATTGGCTTATTTTCAAACAAAAAAATCAATTTCTGCCTTTATGAATTATCGAATAATTTATAAAAACTATTAGTCGATATGCAAATGTTTGAACATAAAAAAGTATATTAAATACTTAATTTTTATGTATATTTAAGTTAATAGTATTCTAAGATACATATATTAAATAAATTCAGCATTAATTTGCCTTCATATTAAAAGTGCAAAAATAACTTTAGTCTGGATAAGATAAGAATATTAAAATAAAGATTATCAGAAATGTAAAATTTCATAAATTTGCACTTTTGAATCATATCGGTGACAACTTATTTAATACATATAGGATAATGTCTTCAAAAGACATATGTAGATAACATTAACCACAAAAAAAAAATCGTTTTTTTTTTTAGATATAGAGATATTTTAATTAAGTTAAAGTTAAAATCTTTATAACTGAAAATATCTATGGAAGCTCTCTGAAAGGCGTATTGCCTTCAGGCCATGGCCATGTATGAATGTCAGTGTGAATTAAAATCATATATTACCTTCTGTTCTATAACACACTCCACTACCTACTCCTCTTTACTTTACACTACACTCCCTCCACTAGTATATGCCACATACCACTTCATTTCACTTTTTTGCATCGTTTCTCAGTGGACGCTGCGGCAATTCATTTAAAATAATTGAAAACAGGAGGCTGGGCAATAAAGGGTTAACTGTGGTGGGCAAGCAATTTGCGCAGGCGCTTACAGTTGATGACATTAAATGTAAAAAAAAAAAAACTGGAAAAAATTAAAACTCTAGAAAAATGACATAAAAAATGCATCATAAGAGGTAGGAAAAAAATAAAAAACAAAAGGCGGCCATGTTGCGGCCAACCGCAGAGTTATTATTTAAATGTACACCACACACACACATACATACAATCACATACATATATATATATATTTATATATATATATATATATATACAGATGACTCTCTTGGTGGCCACCAGGTATGGGTTGAAAAATCGACAGTTGGCTGGTCTGCAGCCCCTCATCCTCTGTCTCATATTCAATCCTTCTCTTTCCCTCATACGACATGTTGTCATCAACCCTTTCCCTACCCTTCCGCACCGCTTTCATTTCCTTCTGCTGCCGCTACTGCCGGTACTGTTGCTGCTGTCCTGACTGCGGCGGCGTCATAATTAATAAGAGAAATCCCTTTTCAATTTGACGGAGTGCATTTGTCATTGCATTTAATTTGCAGAGTAGAGAAGAATTTCAAGGCAAGAACGGAGAAGTGGAAGGGCAAGAACGGTACAGGATAGGCAGCAACAAGGAGCGACGAGGTCCGGAAGTAGCAAACGTTATATCCCGGTCGCTGGTCCCCTTAGTTTACCATCCTTAGTCCTTTTCGTTCTTAGTTGTATCTGTGTGTGTGTGTGTGTGTGTGTGTGTGTTCATGTCGTTGGTGTCAAGTAGGGGCTGTCCTCGTAACCGTTTTGATGTTCACACGAAAACGTATTTAAATGCATAGCGCTTGAGTAGGCAGAGAGTCGAAATGGAAATAAAGGAGTCGAAGCCAAAGTCGTTAAGAGGAGCCCAGCAATGAAATGCGTTAATTGATTTTTATGTGATGTTTTCTTTTTTTTTTGTTGTTGTTGTTTTTCTTTCTTTTTGTTCTGGTAACAAACTAAAAAGGGTTAAAACAGTTGGCTAATAGCAATTGCTACGGCCAGTTAAATGCAAGTACCCAAGTTATAAAAAATAATCTTTATTTGTAGTAACAAAAATAATGACCACTTATTCCATTTGACGCAACATACACGAAAAGTCGCTCTTGATACTTGTCATAAATTATATGACATATGTTACTAATTTTAAAATGGATTAAATATATATGAAACTTAAATTTAAGTCCAATTAATAGCAAAATAATGCTTAAAAAGATTGGAACAAAATATAATTAAATTTAAGTCGAAAATCAAACGAATTTGTCATAGACATATTAAAACATAAATCGTATATTGGATGGGATAATTTTTGTAAACTTTTCTTATGACACTTTTTTAAGTTTAAATTAATTAGCATAAAAAATATATAATTCGGCAAATAAAATGATTAATTTCAAAATCTATTAAATTTTAATTCAGTGCACCATTTTTTTTTTTTCATTTTCTATTATTCAGTTTATTTAGTCACGAAATCCATTTTAAATTCTTTGAATGTTTTAAAATAATTATATAAAATCAGTTAATTATAAAAATATATAGAAACATCTAGAAAAATATGGGAATATTCCCATGTATATAGCTTTTCATACCGAATTCTAGTCTCTTTAAATACTTTAATAGACAATTTTTCGATATGTTTGAGGATCTTACAAATTTGGCTAAAACTATTGTAGAAATAAGCAAATAAATGGTTTAATCAATTTATACATTTAATCTCTACATTGAACTGGCGAAGAACATTAATCAAAATTGTTTTTACCCACATACGAATTAGTTTCATTTGCTTTTCTGGCTTCAATAACCGCCAGCAAATTGGCACTAAGCGTTCACTCATCATGGCCAAAAGGCCTACTTAATATTGCATTAACCCAAGGGCATTTCAAATAAGCTTTAACTCCCACTCCCACTATCATTTTCAGTCTACCTCCCCACTCTTTCTCACTCTCTCTCTCTCTCTCTCTCTCTACATATATATATATATATGCCATTTGACTTGAATGCTTTTGAGGCAACGGAAACGGATGCAGTTGAAGAGGTAGATGCGCCAGTCAACTAAAGTCGAGGTGGCTCCATTTTGTTTGTATTGTAAATTGGCAGCGCGAGCAAGCGCGCTTTTGCACATCCGCCACAGAGAGATGCAAGATTAGAGCCATGATGCTGGGGAGCCAATAATTGATTGCCTAACCGTTAGCGATGTAGCAGAAGCAGTTCAAGAAAATGCGCAAGCGACAGCGGCAGCCAACTCATTCCCTTCCCCCCACTTACTAAACAACCTGCAATGTGGAAGAACCTGCAACCACCGACAACCACCGCGAACAACCATCGGACCACCATCAACAGCAGCAGCAACAGCAGCCACTTTACCCAGATGAGATTTTCAATTTGGCTAGGGCCGGCCCAAATGTTTGCGTATTAAATTTGCATGGAAATCTGTCTATATTGACCGAGAATGGCCAATGCAAATGTTTGCTGGCCAAATGAATGGGTCCAAGCGCAGTCAACGGCCAGCGCCAGAGTCAACGGCCAATGCACCCGGCAATGGTCAAATGTAGGAGCAGAATAGATGGTCAGCATAGGCCAGGGCCAGGACCATGGCAGTGTAGGGGCGGGGAGGGGGGGGGTCAATAGTATTGCCTGGCCATTGGTTTGCTTCATGCTCTTTGGGCATTTTTAATACGCGTTTGCGTTTGCATTTGCCAAATGTTATCAGTGGAGGCAGCAACAACAAAAACAACAACAACAAGAACAGCTCAGTCCAATGGCCTGTATACTGTTATCGATGAAACCCTCCCCCCTTCACCAACCTTCGCCAGCACTTAGAATGAATGCAAAAGCAAACATTTTACTTGAGCAACATTTGTTATTGCCTCTCCGGTTCGTGTTTTCTCTTTTGCCCCCCCCCCACAATTTCTTTTTTTTTTTTTGTTTTTCTCCATTGGCAAACAGTCCATACACAACGATGTGAGTGTGTCGCCGTGTTGATATGTGGACATATGTGCTATGGACATTCGAATCCCCAACCAGATCCAAATCCACACACTCACGTCTACACACACACACACACACACACTGATACACATACACATCATGTCATGTCATCAAGCGTCAGACTTTGCACAAACAGTTTCAAATTGATTATTTGCCGCTGCAAATTAAAATTAAGTCATTAAGTCTGTCAAATGGACAAATGGTTGGCGAGACAAGAATAAAGGAGGCCTAAAGAACTAAAGACAAGACAGAAAGGTGGATGGCAAATGTAATTTTGCAATGTTGGGCGTTGGTTTAGAACGGTGAGGATACTAAGGACACAAGAGGGGGGTGGGGGTGGGGGTGAGGGGATATATGCATGTGTTAATTAACTTGAAATCAAGAAACAGTCTACAGGTCCCATGCACTTGACCATGCACTTGATCAAAGTCGTTTTTAGCCCGAAGCCCGAAGAAACCAATTAAATTCGAAAGCTCACATATAAAAATTTAAATTATTAATAAACTAATTCTTCTATTGATTAAGAGATTAGTCTTATCTGTTGACTAATTTTTCAAAAATTCTAATCTAATCTAAAAATATATATTAATGTATATGTAATTATTTAAATTTTATTTTATTTGGATTTTTTTTTCTTTTCTTTCTTTTACAGACGCACACGTAAACCCGAAATTAATAATTTGGATGAAATAAAATAAATTAAAATATTTCTTCCTTCTTTTTTGTTTAATTCAATTTCACTTTTAATTGTTTCATTAATTTGCTGGTGTAGCAAATATCGTGACCGTGAACGAATTATCCTTTTTTGTTGTTGCCTTGTTTCGGAAACTTAAAATCTAATTAGTGAATTGAAATTATTAGAAAGTGCGGACCGAAAAAAACTCAAGTGCTTACTAGTATCTATATATATCTTATATCTACTTGCCAGATTGTCAACCGATTGGAATGATAAATAGCTCAAAGGATCAATGTTTGGTGTAGAGGGGCAAAAGAAGCTGTGCCTCTTATTTATTTAAAAAAAAAAAGTTTTATTCGAATTTTCGTTTTTGATTGTCACAAATTAATAATAGGAGAATTTAATTGTACTTTAAAAAAGGGTTCAAGAATATTCTCGAAAGCTGTGTTAATTTTCGCACATATGGAAAAACTCAACTTGGCAAGTTTTTCTTCCAAATTGCCAATTCTTGGCAAAGTGTGGCCGTTCCTTTTCAATTCCCTGCTGGTCACCCTGTTTTACATGAACATACATATATAATTATATATAAATATAAAAAACTTTAATTAAAAAACAGTTTAACTAATTTATTAGTAACCAAATGGAGTGGAAATATAAAAGAAATATAAAAAGAGCTTTCTTCCATATAATAAATTTATAATTAGATTAATTTATTAAAATTTTGTCTTATCACCAGCAAATTCGTGATTTTTCATATGAAATAAATATGTACATATATAAAATAGTTTTCTTCATTGCATTAAAATAAATTTTAAAAAATACAAGTATGTATACTTTATTTAGATCAATTCAGTTATAGAGATTTTTTTCTAAATTGTTATAGTTTGGACATTTAATTTGAATTAGTTCTATCTTTCTATATCTTTAAACTTAAATTTGGTAGGCATGTGTAATTTTCAAGCACGGTTGTTTTGTTTTTTTTTTTATATATTTTTTATAGTCTTTGGTTTTGTTGCTGATTTCTTATCTTATAGTGTTATCTCTGCTACAGCTGCTGCCACTCATTAGACAATAGAAAATTGCCCAGAGAAGCGATTCGTTTCCTCATTGACCCTGCAGTTTGACCCACGGTAGGAAAGGGGGGTGTGGAGGAGAAATCATTTTGCTTATCAATTGTGTTAACCGCATTGTTCATCGTCGTGACACATTTGACAATTACAACCAATACTTTGCAATATTTATTCATTTTAATTTCTATTTATTTTAATTGATGACTTAATGGCCAGCTGAAATGATTTCATTGTTGTCACAATTGCAATCATTATAACACAAAAAACCAACAATACGGGGCCCCATTTGACTGACTGACTGACTAACTGACTGATTGACTTACAAACTGACTGTCAGAGTTGGCTGATAAGCGAATGTTGTAATTGAATAGGGGCAACATATTCATTGGCAAAAATTGGCCTTATAACGTTGCAAGTTTCCATTATAAATACCAACAAAAATAACACAGCAATACAGAAAATAACAATAAAAGCCTCAAAACAAACAAACAAACAAACAAAAACAACCAACCAACGAATCAGCCAACAAACAAGCAAACAATAAATCAACAATGGAAATTTGCTTACGAAAAATGCATCACACAAATATATGCAATTGGCTTAATAATATTGCATTACACTACTTATGCCCAACGACGATATATTATACATATATGTATGTACATATATAAAAAGAATATATATTTCAACGTGTAGCGGAAACGAATTACATACAATATCAGAGCCGTGAATGGAATACAAACACTTTACCAACACTGTCCAGGAAAAGAAACAGAGATATATTTGAAAATATTTATCTCACAAAAGGCAAATAATAAAATTCAAAAATTTCAAATAATTGTTTTTTATATAAAATAAATTCTACCAGCTAATTGTAGTCTATATCTAATATAAGTAACTCATCAAATCATTAATTTTTTAAATTGGAACCAAAAAAAAATTATTTTCAATTTCGGAATCAATCATTTTCATTATTTTAAACCATTTGCAAATGGATAGATCGAACTCCTATATAATATGATTTTTGCTTCAATCAGTTTTTCTTTTCTTCTTTTTATCTAGGAGATTTCTTATACATTAAATAATATTTCTCAATAATTTTCTTAATAAATTTTTATTTTAAAAATTTAGATATAATATTCTATATTAGATATTAAGGATTAGTGCAAAGATACTAGATTACTATGTTTTAAGAGAAGAATAAATATATTGTGAGATTATTATTATAAGTTATCGGTATCTTTTACATGTTTAAAACTTTTTCAAATCTTATTTTTAGGTCGACAGTTAAAATTGTGGCAAAACTTATACATCAATGTTTTGCTTAAAATTTTCCAATCTTTTTCATATATATTTAAAAAGTCAAGAATTCTTTTAACGTGACTTATTTTTAAATAAAAAAAAAAAAAAAAGAATTCTACTCATGTTTAGCAAAGATTAGAGCTCTTGTGATTGTTTAAATTTAGAAACAAATATTTCTTTGTTCTGTTTTAAAAGATAAGTTTTAACTATTACTTTTAACTGCGGATGAATAATGAGTTATCCAAATCAGTGCATGGCAACGGATTTGGTTTATAAACTGACTTAATTCAAATAACCAACACTGGATTTACTTTTCATAGTTTCTTAGGACAATTTATTAAAATATTCTTAGAGCAGTGCGCAAAATGAATTTAAATATATTTATACAAGCGTTACCTTGAAAAAGATCAATTTTTAAAATATATAAAATATACTTATAATCTATTTTTAGTTTAAGCAAGAGATTTTTCCTTTAAGGATTTAGGTTTGGAGGAGTACTTGGACCAGGACTACCTACAGCCAATGGGCAGTTGTTGCTGGAGATGATTGTTTTTTGAAAAGTTAGTTCTTCTTTTAAATGTATTTCTTTTTCTTGTACTTGCTCAAATTTTTTGCTGTTTAGTGTAACATCCCTATTCAAATTGAAAATATTCTAAATTTATCGTTATAACCGCACAATTTTGCAATGAGCAATTAAATTTTGCGTGTGCAAGCTCTCGGTTTTGATATTTATGAAAAGCCACAACGTCATTCGTCTCCGCAACACGTCCATACATATGTATATGCCCCCCTCTGCCTCCTTCTGGTGCCATCAATAATGCTTTCTCATTTCCCTACAGCATCTGCCCATCCTATACTCAAACTCCTCCAATTTTATAGAGTCAGAAGCTATAAAGGCTCCAATCCGACCCCGAATACCATCAAAACAACAGCAACATCAACAAGAACAACAACATGGCGATGGCAAAAGGCGATGACTGATGGAATGGACGAATGGTTTAAGGGACCAAAGTGGAATGACGTGTAGTTGACTATATGGACTGGATAACGGAAGGGTGAAATTCAATTACATGTTTGTGGCAGGCCGCAATGCTCAATAATGCAGTTAATATTGACGGCAGCAATGTGGCTATATTGGTAGAGTGAGACGACAGGACAAGACTGATGAAATGGCTTCCCATCTCCAACTCCAACTCCATCAACATCATCGTCTCCTTCGTCCGTTTCACTTTGTCTGTTTTGTCTCCCCCTTCTTCTCTTGTATCCTGTTCTTCTGTCTCTGTCTCTGCCACACGGTCTGCTGCATCTAATTCAATTTTCAAAACCCGAAAATTTTGTTGACCAAACTGCGTTGATGCGTTGTTGAAGCTTTGCTGGTAAAGGTGAGGGGGTGGTTGGATGGTTGTAATGGGTGGTTGGTGGTTGGGTAGTTACTACAGTGTTTATAAGTTTTTGGCTATTTGACTGCCATTGTTTTTGTTCTTGTTGACGTTGATGTTGCTGCTGTTGATGTTTCTGTTCCTGTTGCTGCTATTCGTGTTGTTATTGTTGCTGTTGTGGTTACTGTGGCTGTTGCCTGTTGTCCATGCTGTGGTCCAAAATGGAATTTTGTTAGCTAATTGAATTTCAGTTGCAACTCATTTGCCATGCACATAGAGTATGAGAAGGTGACAGTTAGAGGGTTGGGTAAGGTAGAGTAGAGTAGGATAGGTTATGGTGTGGTAGGGTAGGGGTAATTCGAGTCAGTTTCATGTATATGTACATGTATAGTAGGTTTGCCTTTTGGTCATTTAATTGCTATTTTAATTTAGCCAAAAAACAACAACAATTCTTGTATTACCCATAACAAGCATTTCTCAAATCGCATAAAATTGATTAATGCAACAGAAAGCAAAAAAAAAATAAATAAATAAATACACCCACACATTATGACAAGAAGAAGAACAACAGCAACAACAACAATAAGAAGTTAGAGTGGGTGTTAAACTTAACTATGGGGGAGGGGCATGACCAATTTTGATTTCAAATTCGTTTTCATTTTATTTTTTCGTATTTCCAACAATGAGTAAAAAACAAACAAATTGTTTGAAACGTGTGTGTGTGCGAAATCTTTGGCTAACAACAACAGTTGAATGGTTGCTGCTGCTACTTACTTACTACCATTGCCGCATGTCAGACAATAAAATTTACTAATTTTTTTTTATTTGAATTTATTTATTATGTTTATTGTATAATTCGATTTGCAATAAAAGAAATTGCTTTGCGTTGGCGGCAAAACACGAAACAAAATTGTACTTTAATGCCATTTAATTGCACATAAATACTTAAACAAAAAAATAATAAAAAAAAAAAACAAAAATTTATTGAAATTAAATTGCCATTAAAATGAATACAACACAACAGCAGCAGCAGCAAACAAACAAAAAAGTGATTGGAAAATGCTATATCAACGAATATGTAAGTACCTATATGAGCTAACACTGTTAGAAAGGCCAAGCTAAAGCCACTTCTTGGTACAGTTATGACAAAATGATTTAAATACGCGTGACATGCGCCTGACTTTTACACTCGGCGCGCGCCAGCAACAACACCAGCAACAATAACAGCAACAACAACACCACCAACAACAACACTAACATGATTAAAAATATACAAAACATATAAAGCGTGAACAAAAATTTTATTCTCTTACAAATACCTTTCATAAACAATCAGTTTTGTAGTCTTATAATTATTAAATTGGTTGATTACTATACATACATATATGTATGTATATATACATATGTATGTTAGAACAATTCTAGAGGAAGGTTGATAGTTTAATTGATATTTATAGTTAGCATTTATTATCGATGAAACTATTTATTTAGATCACATATTATTTTAGATTGTTGATTGATTTGAATTTAATTTGACAAAGTTATTAAAAGTTATCTTTTTAACTTAAACTTTATAAAAATAAAAAAGAAAAGATAAAATACAAATATTTTATTAAACTGATTTTAATTCATCATTTATATAGAAAATTTTTATTATATTTTATTATATGTATATTATTTTATTTATATTTATATTTTATATAGTCAGTTGATTCATTATGCAGCAGAAAAAAAACTTTTCTTGTTTAAGTAATTGGAATTGAGACAAATATTCCTAATAAGTTTTCTTTTCTTATTAATTTCTTCCTAATTGTTCTTTAAATATTAATATTGAAATAAATGTCGTACTATTATTGCACAAAAAACTCATTATATATAAATAAATATACATATGTACATCATGTACATTTTTATATCTCTAAATGTTAAATTCAAAATCTAAACAATTTGATCACAAATATCAAATAAAGCTACTATTATATTGTTTTTTATAATGCTTTTCAAATATTTAAATTTTTTTTACAGAAATGTACTAAAATTAAAAAAAAAACTATTTTTAGAATGTTTTCAACAATTTTCTAAGAAATTTCTATATTTTAGATTAATATCAAAACAATTCTTAGCAAGTTAAATATGAATATTGAAAGAGTATAATTTTACTATAGCAACAGATTATGCTGATAGGATATATATACATACATATATAATATAATTACTCTATGTAGATGCTTTAATACGCTCATTTTGCAAGGGTATAAAGAAGGGTATAAAGTGAAGTCACTAAAGCAGCTAACCAAAATATACGCACACTCTTACACACACATATGGCTAGAGTTAGCTTTTCCGTGTGATTATTTCTGTTGTACAGTATTTCATATATATATATAAATTTATTTATTATTATTTTTTTTCTGATTTTTTTTTCCAAAATTTTTTTCTATGCTAAGCCAATGCCGCGCGTATGATTCATGCTGTGATTTCCCGAGTCTTAGCTTTGGCCAGCACTAACAACAGCAACAGCAACACCAGCAACAACAACATTAACAGCAACAACAAACAAAATTGACGTGACTATGACATGACGCGGTGCTTGCTGCTTTTGTTGTTCCTGTTGCTGTTGTGTTGTTGCTGTTGTCGTTGTTGCTGCTCGCTTGGGCATTATTATTTGCAATTGCCGTTTGCTGTGCCTCGCTCGTTCTAGTTGCTATTACTGATTGCCATTGTCTGCCGAAAAAGCAGGAAAATAAATGAATAAAAAAAAATAGAAGAGAAAAAAATATATATATGTATATAAAAAAAAAAAAAATAGGCACAGCTTCGTCCGCATTTGCGTCCAATAGCAACAGCAACAGCGACAACAGCAATAGCAATCGCTCCGTCTATGTCTCTGTCTGATTGTGTTGCTGCTTGCTTTGATTGAAGCCTTTCACTCCATGCAAGGCAATTGTCGTTGTGATTGTTGTTGTTGTAGTAGTTGGTTGGTGGCGGTGCTGCTGTTGCTGTTGCTTGTGCTGTTTTGTAGTTTTATTATTGAAATTACCAGCAGCAACAGCAACTATAACAACAACAAGAAACACAACGACCGGTGCCAGCAGCAGCAACATCAACAACTATAACAACAACAGCAACAATCGCGTCAGTTCTTCAGCTACTAAAGATAACTTAACGTCTATGAAACAATTAACAAAATGCTATAGCAAAAACAACTGAAATGAATGTCAATATAATGGCAAAATAATGGCATAGCCTCTCTTCTTTTGTATCTTTTCTTAAGACTATTGATGACGCTGATTGCCGCCGACTGACTGGCCGACACGTTTGACGTTTTCAAAATGATTGCAACGAATTACACACAACAACATCAACAACAACAACAACAACTGCAACATTAACATCAACAGCAACAACAACAACAACTGCAACAACAAAAAAAAAAAAACCTTTCATAAAAACAATGCCATACTGACAACGAATCAATGTAACTACCAATCTGAGAATAGTATAAGATAGAAGAAGGGTAAAGAAGTTAATGTAAGAGCGGGAGATAGAGACGAAACAGGAGACGGTTGCCTCTCCATTTCAACTCGAACTCTAGTAGAAAAACAGACGGTGCATTAAACATGCATCCTGTCTGTGCCAAGGTTGTTGCTGCTGCTGTTGCTGTTGCTGCTGTTCCTGCTCTTTGGCTGTGGCCTAGCAACGTAGAGCTTGCCACCAACGCCGACGCGAAGAAGCAGGTGTTACCAACAATTACTTTGCACACGGCTGGCTGGCTGGCTGGTGGCTCCCTCACAGATGAAGACAAAATAAGAAAATAAGAAAAAAAATAAAACAAAAAAAAGAAACCAAACCATGTTGTTGCTGTTGCTGCTGCCGCACCAGTTGTTTACAACTAGACAACGTCTATAGCTCTCTAGCTGGCTCCAATTCCAGCCACAACTTTAACTCTGAGTTCAAGACTCTGGCGGATGCTGGAGCATATTAAGCGCAAACTATTAAAAATAAATCATGACACAGTATCAAGATCAACAAGAAGCGAACCAACCAAACAGCCAGCTAGACAGAGTTGGACTCAACTCGGATGTGCCTCGGCTTCAGTTGGAGAAACAAGCGCCGTGTGGCGCTTTGCATGCTGACCAAAACAGAACAGATAGGACTAATAGAGGGGGGGGGGGGGACTAGTAGGAGTTGCCAATAATGTCATTGTGTTGCAACTGCCATGCCAAGATGCGAACAATGTGGAGCAGTTGTTAAAGGACAAACAAAAGGGACAAATGATTGCTGCTGCTGTTGCTATACATAGTTAATGCAGTAACAACATGTGGCTTAAGATTGCTCTTGGGGAACGAGTTGGAAAATCAAAATTTTTTTATATTATTGAAATGATTAAAGATTGACTTTTGTTCACAATTGATAAGCCTTGTCATTGTATAAAGAAAATCGTATATTATTATATCTTTGCCTCATTATGAGATAGATGCCTTTCTAGTCCTGGCCCGGATATTAGTGTCACATTTAGCAGTTTTGGCTGCCAGCTAGTAACAACATGTTGCATATCCGGCTGCCCACAAGCGACCAACGATCGCGGCATTTAACTGCCAAATCAGCGTTACTTATTGCCAATACGTAGCATGTTGTTGCAAGTAACAACAACAATAACAGCAGCAATTGTTAATGGCTTTAGCCGTTCAACAGCAACATGCAACAGTTGCTACCGTGTCTTGGACATTTTTCCTTATGCTGGACACAACAAAGAATTTATGGTTTCCCTATTACGGCTTTGACATGTATTGGTAAAATTATTTTTAGATTTATTGATTACGCGTTCGTCGCTCGTTGAAGGCAAAAAGGCAATTGTTGCTGGTGGTTTTGTTAGTGTTGTTGCTGCTGCTGCTGCTGCTGTTGGTAGTGCCTGTAATCGCTTGGCTCTATTAAAAAGAACAAAACGTTTATGCCTTCTCTGCCTTGTGGCGCTCTCGATGGATCGACAGACCGACTTATAGACACAACGACCAACCGACGGATGTGTGGGCAAAGTTAGCAGTAAGCAATTGCAATGCTGTTGCTGCTGCTGTTGTTATTGTTGCTGCTGCTGCTGCTGTTGCTGCCGTTGTTGTTGTCATGCTGTTTCACGCAGATGCGTGGTTGTTTGCTACTGTGAGCCACTTAGTCGTTGCATAGACTCAAACTCTGACAGCCGTTTAATATAGAAAATGTTGATCGGGAGGCGCCCTAATGGGGCAAAAAAGATTGGCATACCAAAACTCAACCAGAACCGACCGGTTCCAAGTCAAATTCGTTATAGTCAATTCAGGTCTTCTCTCGTTTTCTTTTTTTGCCTTTGTCTCTTCTTACTTTTCTATCCCCACCATTCCCTCTCCCCTCATAAACATTTTAATGTTTGGCCTTTGATAAGCTAGCAAAAGATCTTTCACATTAGCCTGAGACAGTAAATGTCCAAGAAAAAGCTTTACAAAATTTTACGATCTCAATTAAATGTCAAATGAAATGCCAGAAAATTGCTATTTATGCGACGAACCCGGGGCCGTGGCAACATAGCTAACAACAGCAACAACAACAACAACAATTCAACCAAAAGCAAACCGATTCGCAAAACGATAATTTTTAGGGAAATAAAATCAAATAGAAATACAAATACAAATCCTGGCGGCATAGTCAGATAGACATTGCTGCTGCTGATGCTGCTGCTGCTGCTGCTGCCGCCACGTTTAATATCACATTTTGATCATGACAATTTCTTTGCCATGTTTATGCAACTGGCTGCGTTCAATTGACAATCGTTGTTGGTTGGACTTGGCTGTTTGGGTTCAATGCTGTCGGCAATAGCGGCTGTGAAATTCGATATTTATGCAGCAGGTTTTGCATTTTATGCTTATCAAAATTGTTCGAGTTCGTATTAAATTTCAAGCAAGTTGCATGCGGGTAAATATACAAAAATGCACCAAATGCATGACAATTAAACGATTGGAAAGAAATGGAGATGAATATGGGGATTGGGATGGAGATGGGGCATATATGCACACACACACACACACACACACACACACACACACAGATATATACTACCAATCCCAATCCTTAAATTGTTTGCTCAAGCACGATATCAGGCCAATTCCTGATCTCCCTTGCTCTCTCATGTTTGCTGTTGTTGCTACTGGGGTGTGTCCGAGACACACAATGTTTACTTTACAATTCAATTGAAAGTTATTCAACTCACGAACTACTTAAGACTTGAGCGAAAAACAAAACAAAAAAAAAAAAAATTATATATATATATATACAAAAAAAAAAAAAAAAATAAAGAAAAAAATAAAGGAAAAGAAAGAAGCGACTATGCGATGGACTGGGAAAGCTATAGAAACTGCAAAACTACAAAACTACCAGCATTGGGCATATTGCACACGTACATCGGTTGTTAGTTGTGTTTTGTAGCAGCAGCAGCAGCAGCAGTAACAGTTGCAGCAGAAGCAACAGTTGTTTGCTGTAATGCCGTATCTGTGTTGATCATTTGTAAAGCGCAATACGACAGATATGTCGTTTCATTCCAACAAAAACAATAACAATATTATATAGCTCTAGTACATCGAATACCAAATACCCTTTTTAATTTTACTAAATATGTCTATGATCAGTTTTAGCAAAATGTAGAAAAATAAACATACAACTTCTAAACAAATAAATAGTTGGTAAAAGGTTTAGGGAAAGGGGTTTCGAAGGGCACGGAAGATGTTTACAAGTATGTACTTAGGCCATTGCCTATACATACATATATACATACATACATACATATATGCAATAACAAGCCGGACGCCAGCAACATGACAATCGATTTGTGCTGCTCTGTATGCGATTGTGTTGTTGCTTGTACGGCAGCAACATACGTGCCAATGCAAAAGGTTCAAAAGGGCTTCTCAAATGCTTTAGCCAACATATGGGCTATATAAGTATATAGAAATATATATATGTATATATATATATATATATATATATATATATATATTTAGTGAGCATACTTATTGTGGTAACTCTCTGATCTCTCGGCTGACTGGTTGGCCCCGTTTGTTGCTAATGCTGTGTTGCTGCTGCTGTTACTGTTGATGTTGTTGCTGTCCATCAGATGCATACTAAATTTTTGCAGATACTTAAAAAGAGTCAAAAAGCAAAACAAAAACTAAACCAACTAGGAAATGGAAGGCAAGGAATTTAGTTGCACCAGCAACAACAACAACAACAACAAATGGATGGCTGGCAGTCTGCAGTTAGTTTATTTTTTTTTCTTTTTCTTTTTGTTTTCTTTGTGTTTTTTTTTCCTTTTTACAGTTTACTGGAGGAAAATGTCATTGTATGATAATGAGCAAGTCCAACTCAGATGCAGCTGAATGAATGATAAAATATACTTTAAATGGTGGTTTCGACTGTTGTCTGTCTCTGGTTAGCGGTTTTTAGCCAAGTCTACTACTACCACTGCCACCACTACCACCACCACCATCACCACCATCACCACCACAGACAGCCACTTTAACTGGTTCACATCATTTTCCAAAGTAGAGCTGCTCCACCATGTTGCTTCCCAGATGATGCAGAAGACAGAAGATCTCAGTTAGCTCTTGTTGCTGCTACTGATGCCGTTTCTTGTTGAGACTTTTTGTCAAATGTTTTTCTTTTTTATTTTTTGTTGTTTTTGTTTTTTTTTTTTTTGCTTTTTTTTTTTTTTGTTGTTTCGGGGTTAAAGCAAAGTTCATTTAGGTCGACAATGTCGTTGATGCTGTTAGTAGTGACGTGCCTCTGGCTTTAAAATGGTAGATTGGCTTAAGACGCGTGTTAAGCATGGCCAAGTGACTTGATCTTTTTGCCCCTTAAATGTTGTTAGTTGCTTATCTATAGAGATTGAAGTAAATGATTCTTCTCTTGACTACCACATAATTAATGGAGAAGAAAATGGATTGTCAATTGGATGGATCTAAAGTCAATCAATCGAGTATTAATTATATAGATTGTTTGAACTAATATTTTAAAAAAGTCATTGACATTTAAATACTAACTAAATATATTAATTTACAGCTTTACAACCACCTCATATACTAAACTTTGAATGCATTTAATTTTTATTTTATCCCCTTCCCAGTTGGTTTTCGTTTTTTCACATTATTTCTTTTTTTTTTCATTTTTATTTTTTTTTTGTTGAAATTTTACCTTTGCCGCCAAAGTCTTTTGTGTTATTAACTCAAAGCGCGTTTATGTCCAAAGCCCAAGTACATACAATGCAATAAACTTGCTGGCAGGGACAATGATTGTGGTGAGGGGAGGGTAACAGGCAATGGACAAACATAGCGCATAACGCTGGGCTAAGACTCGGACTCGTACTGGGACTGGAGTTGGAAGAGAGGCGGGGGCTGGCTAGTGTTGGAACTGGGGGATAGGTTCGTTTGTATGAAAATTGAATTCTAAACAGGTCTCAACCGCCAACGCCCTCACCTCTCTCTACCACACTCTCTCTCTCTCTCTCTTTCTCTCTCTCTCTTGATACACACTTCCCTGTACCTCTCTGCCACCTTACCACCCTAGCTAGCTAGTACCACCAACACCACTCTTATTGTGCGCTGAAGCACGCACAGCAACTGCAACAACACCAGCAACAACTCTATAGACACACATTCGTACATTTGGCGTTATAAAGTAGCAGCGTGACCAAATCAGATAAGAAAGTTGACACATTTTCACCATATATTTTGACATTTGACATTCCGCATTAGACGCGGGCCGTTGGTCAGCAGGCAACAGCAACGGGAACGGCATCAACCAACAACATGCTTTAGCCCTGGCTCCTACACACACACACAACCATTTGGGATTTCGCATGTTTTTGGTATATCTATGCATGTATGTAGATACATATATATATATATAAATGTATGTATGTTTGTATATGTATGATGAGGGTTGACCAAAAACGAACGATTGACCGACCCTAGGCCACCGTCACTGACGCCTGCTGGGCCGACAGCCTGTCCAAAAGGTTACTGAACCTGCAATTAAAACAACCAAAGAACAAGAAGAACAAGAAGAAGAAGAAGTAAGTCAAAGCAGAAAGTTCATGTTCCTCTTACTACAATTCATGCTCTCTTCCTCCCACTCTCTAGCACAATACCTCTCTCTCATCTCCCACACTTTTCCTTAAACTCATATTTTTTTCTCTTCCCCTTCCCCCAATTTTCTGTATCTTTTTTAAAAGATGCGGGTCGAGTCCCTCCCCCCCCCCCAACACCGGTTGAATGTACAAAGTCTTTCTTGTTTTTTTTTTTTAAGTTGATTTCTTCTTCTCGGTTTTTTTTTGCCTAATTGCTGACAAATGTTGCTGTTGCTGCTGTGAATATTGCTGCTGTTATTGCTGCTGACGCTGCTGCTGTTTCTGTTGCTGCTGCTGCTGCTGCATGTATGTAGTTGCTAATGTCTATTTTAAACTATGGCATTTTATGAGCTATTAAAAATTATAGTAATGTGCTTCGCTTCCAATGGCCAATGGCATTGACATGAGTAAAATGATGTATATTTCTATATGTATGTACATATACATACATACATATACATATGTATGTATGTTGTATATGTAGGTGTGTGCGTATAGTTTTTTATGGATGTGTTGAAAGCATTTACTATATGTATGTATGTATGTATCTAACCGATCCGAGAGAGAGCTTCTTTGTTTTTCATTTTTTTTTCTTCTTCTTTTCATATTTGCCTGTTATCAGCGTAAGCCAACAATTTGAATTTTGATTGCTATGTGTCATCGTTAAAATGTTTTAGTCATTTTTATGACAAACTGAAAAAAAAAAAAAAACACGACAACATTTTGTAACTTTGAGTGTTTGAAACCAAATTTAAAATACTCTTTCGGTATCACAAAAAAGAAAACTATTTCTTTCAAGCTATTTAAATTGTTCTTAATAAATTCAAACTTTAACTTTAGTTTATGCATCTAAAAATAAATTTATTAATTGAATGTTATAAAATAAAAAAAGCTAACATTGCTGCAAGTTTATAAAAAAAGCAAAAGTAAACAAAATCTTTCTTTATACATTTAAAAATTAAATTTTAAAATGTTATTAATTTTTTCTTTTAACTAATTTTGCTTTACTTTTATTTTATTTATATATATTTAGTTTATTTCATAAGTTATTTTATTTAAACTGGATGTTATTTTTGGTTAAACCTTTACTTAATTTTGTTTAAATTTTTAATCTATTTATTCTATTTTATTCTAAACTTTTCAATTTATTTATTATTTAAATGTCAAAATGATAAATTTCTTTTTTCCACCCTTTATAATTTATTTTTAATTTAAATAGTTAAATGATGTATTAATTTGTTGTAATAGCTACCTAAGTAAAATAGAACTTCAAACAAAGTTAAAAAAAAACATATGTAGATACCTGATTACATACAGACACCTGTAATATTTTTCAGGGCTTAAAAATAGTTTTTTTTTTCTATATGATCTAAGTAAGATTAACTGCAGACCATAAGAAATGTTTGAAATATATAACAAAAGTATTTGTAATGGGATATGCTATATCTTTAGATCATTGTTTCATTTCCATAAATCAATGAATAGAATTTCTTGGGTGCTTTTTAGATAAGAATGTGGCAAAAGTGTTTTGTTCTTTTGATCTATGTTAGGCCACAAACCCTTGAGATACTCTTTTAAAAAATAAAAAAAAAAACAAAAATAAAAACCGAATTCGATACGCAAGGCGTTAAAAGGGGTCAGATAGTCGCTCGGTCGCAGTCTTTATTCCTATCGCTGATGTCGGCGCTAATGTTGACGCTTTATTTATGGGACTTCTGTCGAACAGTGAGTTTCTATATATACATATGTACATATATAAATGTGTGTGTGTGTGTGTGTGTGTGTATGAATATTCTATGTGTCTCTGTGTGTGCGTTGAATGGGTTGGGGTCATTGGGTTTGCCACACGACATCGAAGAGGGAGGCGCCTAATTGCTTAACCCCATACTCTATATACATAAATGGGCTGCGTGTGCCTTGTGTTCTCTCTTAATGTTTGAATGTCTGTGCCTCATGTGGCATTAATTTGTAAATTGTTGCTGTAATCGCAAACATGTTAAGTTGAAGGAATCATTATGATTATTAATTTGTTTAAGGGGTGGGACTAACTACCAAATTGTAGGCAACATCTCTTTAATTATGCTGATAATTGATTATGGAATTGGTTTATAGTTCTCACTTTGCCCTCTTTCTCTCTCTATCTGTATCTCTATCTCTATCGCTTTATCTTTCTTTATGTCTTTTTATCTCTGTTTGAGCTCCTACACATTGAGTCTATTGCATATTGTGCAATTAAATTGAAAGATTTATGTTACAAAGTTGTTGAACAAAACATGTACTTAGACACATACACAAATGAAGGAGGGAAAGGGTTGCGAAAGAGATGGGATGGGGAGGGGAAAGGGGAGTGGGTGGGTGGTTTGGTTTATGTTTAGCCACGCATAACCAAATGGAAAAATGGTAATGGAAATGAAGGAGGCCTCAAAATTATGGCATTGCAAAATATGACACAAAAGGCGAGGCAACCCACCACTCTTTGGACTGAGACTGAGAACTGGGATTGTGAGTGATTCGGACTGGGGAACTGGGTACTATGGGACTGGGACTGAGACTGGGGTTGGGGCTTCCCATCATTCATCGTGTGGCAAGCGGAAGTGCGTAGCATGTTCATTAGAAATGCAAACGCACCTTTTTGTTGCCCCGTACTGTTGTTGTTTGTTATTGTTGTCAGTTGTCTAGGGAGGGTTGCCAGTTTAATTTAGTTTCAACTACAACTAGGTTCTCGTACATTGACTTTGCTACGTTTTTGTTTCGTTTCATTCTTTTTTTTTTCTGTTTTTTTTTTTTTTTTGCAATACGCCCCACAAATTATATGGCTAAATATTTGCCCGGCACTTTTGGTAACCCGCAATCAGTAATAATACCAAACACTGAAACAAACATAGCCAAAATAAGTAAGCAATGTGGCAAAGTGGCTGATTGTTGTTTGATCTTTTAGACAAGTGTGTGTGTGTGTGAGTGTGAGTGTGAGTATATATATATTGGTTGGCTGGCTACTTACTAAACTTTTCTATCATTCTATAGTCGATTAAAAATGGGCAAAGGCAAAGCCAAAAGAGTTACTACTAATTGCATATTTCACCATATCCATCTCCCTCTCTCTCTTTCTTTATCTCTATCTATGCTCAACTGTTGCACTGACACTAAGTAGCGACAGGCTGGGCCCCTGGTCAGTCAGTCAGTCGGTCGGTCGGTCGGTTTGTCTGTCTGTCCGATTGGCAGCAAAGGCCTCTCTGTGTGCAATTGCAGTGAACGCGTGGAAATTGCAAAACTAATTAGAGCCTTGGTCTGATGTTGTTGTTGTTTCTGCTGCTGCTACTGACTGTAGAAATTGCTGGTTTTATACGCAGCACTCTGGCAGTGGCAGCAAGTTAGCAGTTGCCGCAAAATGTTGCACGTTGAATAATTGCACTTCCGCTTGATAATGCATTGTTGGATTTTATAAATATTTTTCATGGCTTTCATGTGTTGCGAGAATTCAGACTAGAAAAAGAGAAAAGAAAGAAAGAGAGAGGGAGAGAAGGCCGCAAAATGCTGCCGCTTGTTGCATAGCAAAATCATTGCCATTTCCCTCTCAAAATAAATAATTAAATCTCTTCAAACCACTTGATATTCTGTTCTATTTCAATACAAAATTTTTATTGAACCAAATACCTTAAATCAATGAACAATTTCTAATGGGATTGATTAATAAATTTATTATTTATTTTATTTAAGAGGTAATTAATTGATACCAGTTATTAAAACTAATTTCTGAAAATTAAATCACTTGATAAACTCAATTCATACGAAAACTGATTGTCACTTGTGCAATTTTAGCCCTAAAACTAATTTCTAAAATATTAGTCTCTTAATAATCTCAATTCAAAACGAAAATTGGCACAAATTACTAAGTGCAATTTTACCACTAATTGTCGTATTTTTTATTTATTGGTAATTTCTTTTATGGTTTGGCTAATAAATCGAATCGAAGTTATAATCTATTTCTAAAGAACTGTATATACGATAAAGTCATTTTTTCAATATATTCTTTTCCTAATAGCTAATCGGCTATTACGTTTTGTGTTATTTAAAAATTCTCTTTGCGGTTACCATTATTCCTTCCGGAAGTCTATTCCTTTGGCAAAGGACAAAGACCTTTTGAGGTTTGATGCATATAAAATGGTTTTTAGGGCTGCATAATATTGGTTATTGATATGAAAAACTAAATTCTATATAACCATAAAATAACTTAGAGAAAGTTAACATAATTTAAGTTCAATTTCAGTAATTTTGACTTAAAATGCCGCCTTCAAAAGTCAAATCAATTAGTTAATTAATCGCTTCATTACTTAGTTATTTTTAGCATAATTAAATTCACCCAGAAATCATCAAAATTTCAATTTTATAATTATTTTTAATTATATTTAAATTTTTTTTTTTCAATTCTAAACTATTTAAACTAGCATCTTCTATCGTCTATTGGATTGAATTTTCAATATTCTAATTTAAGCATTATTTGTAAAAAATATATTTAAAATCCAAAACCTAAGATAAAAAAAAGGTTTTCTTTTAAATATTTAAAATGTTTTTTAACTCCATTAAACTCTGTAAATTTCTTACAATAAAATTTTAATTAAATTTCGACTCGAATGCTTATAATTATAATCTTAAATTTACAATATTTTTGTTTGATTTTATCAACAAATTTTTCATTTTTGTTGTTGATTATGATTCTTTTACTTTACTTAAATTTATTTCCTAGTCATTTTCTATTTCCATTTTCCCCCTCAATATTTATCTATTGAATTTAAAAATTTGTGCAACCCTTCGATGTATGTAACACCTTGTCTATACCATATTGATTGTTTAGTTGGTATTGCGGTTTGTCGGCACATTATTTAATAACGAGTATTCACTGTAATTAGAAGCCTCCTTCGATATATAATTATAACGCCATTTGGTGCATTCAACTATGGTCGGGTGATGATGTTGCAACAGTTTGCAAAGACTTTGATTGCCTATGGCTTAACGTTTCCTATCTCCCTTTATATCACTTTTGTGTGCGTAAAGTGCCACGCCCTCTAGAACACGCACATATGCAAAATTATAGCACGCGCCTAATTATGCATAACAGAGAAGCGGTGGTGACGTTAGTTCAAGTTGAAGTTGGAGTTGGAGTTCGAGTGTAAGTCCAAGTCCAAGACCGTGTTGAAGTTTCTATGCAAATTATCTACATGCCTTACGGACAACACTCCCTCTCATCGCACTCTCTATCTCTCTGTCTCTGTCTCTAGCTTGGTTGTTTTTTGTTTCATTTGTTGGTTTTCGTAACTCAAGTGTTTGGGGCATAACAGACGCATTGTCTAATGGCAAACGACATGTACGTGCCAATAACCATTTGTATCTATTTGTCAGACTGCGTGTACCCCATAACCGTGCCCCATATCAATGTGGCAGCACCCCACCACCCTCTCTTATATCATCATCCTCATATCTGAACCATTCTAGCAAACTACACTTTGATTTAATTAACGTTACATTGACCAATTTTGGGCGTAAACAGCGCAACCAAAATGGTGAGGATTGAATAGAAGAGAGAAAGAGAGAAAAAGAGAGAGAGAGGCAACATCAACAGCGACGACCAATGCAGTCATTACCATCATTAAGGCAATATCATTTTCAGGCCTCATCCATGACTCCATGTGGACCATGGACTCTGTTGTGGACTATAGCTTTAGTATTCTCCATCTCTATGGATATGGATGGGGCCACATTTCCAAGAAACGCATTAGACCCGCTCCAATATGGTCTAATAATTCATGCCACATAATATAATTATGGTCCGGCCATTGGACTGGCCAGACGGTATGGCACGACCATGACCACAACTAGAGCCAAAGCCAAAGTCAGAAACAGAAAACGGAAAACAGAAAATATATCCACTCGGCTACTGTATATGTATATATATCTTACTCCTAATACATATATATATATGTATATATATATATGTGTGTCTGTCTATGTGTGGGTTCGCGCTGTTGCTCTGTTGCATCTCAAATATGATTGATATCTGAACGCGCTGCAGGCTGGCCAACGTAAACGCGCATTCATCTTCACTTAGTTATGTCAGTCAGTTAAGGCAACAACGTAAAATGGAGCACATGTCTCAAAATGATGATGAAATGCACACATTTTCTAAGAATTTACACAGCAAAGGCACAGTTCAGTTTAGCTTCACTCTGTGGATCTCTTGTCCATTGTCGATTGTCTTTACATCAGCGATCGAAGCGCTCTTTATACGAATTATATCTAGCGTATACTTATATAAACACATACATACATACACATATATATAAATATATATCAATATAGTATTGGCAACTGAAATTGCAACTGAATCTGAAACTAAAGCTGGCACTGAACTGGGACTGGGCTTAAAGGCATTGCATTGCTTGTGGATTGGCAACGACATCGGCATCAGTATCGGCATTGGCATGGATCCGGCCATGCAGCTCATTCCGTTTGCCCAAGTTGGTCATCTGGCCATAATGAGTTCACACACACACATATATACACACACACTCATATATATATATATATATATATATATATAAATTGGCTTGCGGGAAGGAAACTATGGTGGAGAGGGGGAGGGGAATTGTATAGGATCTCTCTAGCTGTAGCTGTCAGCTGTTGACAGCCGTGGCATGTCAACATGCTAAAATGTTAAACATCTCGCAAGGCATTGATTAAAATTGTTTTTTTTTCTCCCTCTCTCTCTCTCTCTCTCTCTTTCTTTTTTTTTTTATTCTACTTTGAGTATTAATTAAAGCTCAATAAATTCAATTTTATGGTGTCAAATTGCAATTGGCAATTGCTGGGAAATGCCATTGGAAATCAACAACAGTTACTTAACAAAGAAAAACGTTTAAAGACATCCAAAATGGATCTAAAGATTTAGTGCGACTTGGCAAATTAAGTTTTATATAAATATATATATATTCATGACACAAGCTAGAGTTATAGAGTTTAGATACATAAAACTCTCTGACTGATTTTTTTTTTGCATTTAGAAACTATTTTACATAAAATTTACACACTAGCATTTAAATTAATCTTTACTAAGAAAAATTTGTTTTATTCCAGTGGTAATTAATTAATTTATTCGTTTGGAAAACGATATAGAATCCGGGATAAAAAGATTGAAATTGCTTAGTTTTCTCTTAACTAAAAAAAACTGATTTCCATTTTCAATATTTGGGAGAAAACTTGCTGGAAAATTTTTGTTAGTCTTAGATGAATTAAAAGATATTAAAAAAAAAAGAGAACGTATAAAAATTAGTTAATCTTACAGATCTTTTAAATGAAAATCGGCTCACCCAAGTCAACATTTTTAAATAAAATTTCAACAATTAAGCTGGTAAAAAATAAATAATTAAAATTAAACAATTCTTGCAATATGTGGAAGAGTTGCGTAAATTTTTAAACTATTCTTAAACTGAAAATAAGTTTGAAGGAACTGAACTAAAAAAGTTTCTATTTTTTCAATTTTTTTTTTTCGAATTGACTTTAAATTTTCACAAAATATGGAAAAAATGTTATATTTTCAATTTATGCATGATCGGTTACATCTTTAAATAGAAAGGATTAAAATTCTGAGTTTTCATTTTAAACTATTAAGCTTGCCGTATTTTCTTTTTTTAGACATTAGATTTGATTATTGAGTTGAGATTTTATTTTTCATTTATAAGTTTCTGTCTCTATTTCTCTTTGCCTGATTTAATAATTTATTGCTTTGTTTCTTGAAATTGATTTTTAAATCCAAATGAAAGTAGCATTTTGAATTGATGATTATCAATAAATCATATTCACAGCAATAGGATTAAATGTTAAGACAAATCGTCTTTAACTTCTGTAGCTAAAAATCGCATTTGCCGTTAATGAACTTTAAGTAAAATCTGTTTTCTATTGGCCTAAGGGATAAAGTGGAGTGGATTGGAGAATATTTTGTGGTTTTATGGGGGTCCCCATTGCCTCATCGATTCATCTATACATCCATCTATGTATGTATCTATCTATCTATCTTTTATAAGCAACATATCTATGCAAAAATACAAATTGTTGGCCTGATCCGATGGCTGCCATCGACGCGGCCGTTCGATGGCCATTAATATGCGCTCTAAGTGATGTGAATTACTGTAATTTTTGTTCAGCTTTGATGGTCGCTTACTTGCCCATATATACATACATACAAACAGATAGATATATACATACATACATACATATATGGTACAGAGTCTATGGTAGATAGATAGTCAGTCAGTGGAGTCAAGAGCTCCAACACTTACTGCAAATTTGAATCGGGGCTTTGGGGCCTTTGGGGGCGGCTGCAGTAGCCGTGTTCGTAATTGAAACCTCTTTAGTCTGGCTAAATGCCATGGCCAGAGCAAAGGCAACGGCAAACAGTAAAAAAAAAAAAAAAAAAAGAGGATGCCAGGGCTATAACATCCTCCTTCTCTCTCTCTCTCTCTCTCTTTCTGTGTGTGTAAAAGCAAAAGAAAAATTTTACTATAAACCATAATTTTTGTATAGAGTTAAGTTCTTGGCACGTTTTCTTATTTTGGCCGTGTTCGGTTTTGATCTTGCATGATATAGCGATACATAAGAATTGGTAGCCAGTTGCTTTACTGTTGGCCCTAAGGCCCCTTGCAACATATTTGTAAAACATTTTGTGTGGCCAGCAGCCAGCCAGCCAGCCATCCTATTGATCTGCAATGAATTATGCATGCCATGATATGGATTGTATCGAATAGTTTGATATGCCCGAAAGAGAAGGTGAATGCAGATGAAGAGATGCAAAAATAGGGGGCGGAAATGCATCCAAGAGAAGTTATCAAAATGAAGTAGGCGGAAGAGGTTGGTGAGGAGGTTAATGTCGGTTTTGGTTGGCTGGGTGCGATTTATGGCGCGGCAGATCTTGCATGCAATGCATATATAATCATGATTATAATATATTATAAACCAAATGTGTATATTACACGGCGCCTACTACACAAAAAAAAAAAAAAATAATAAAAAAAAAAACAGATGGGTGATGCGGCAAAGATGGTGGGTGGGGCGGTAAATTGTTGAAAATAAAAAAAATATTTCTTTTACACTCTCCCTCTCTCTCTCTCTCACTCTCTTTCATATATTCTCCTGTACCGTTATTTTGCAATTACAATGCAATTACAATAAAAAGGAAGTGAAGTGCATTTAACCGTGCGCTGCAATCCATCCGTTGGTATTGCCGCCTTCTACTGCCATTGCCATTGCCAGAGTAATTCATTCTTCTTCTACTTTTACCACAGACTACACCACCTACATCCGTTTTAAACTTGGTCAGCAGCAACATCAGTAAACTGTTGTTCTTGTTGTTGTTATTATTATTATTGTTGTTCTTGTTGTTATTATTGAATGCGTTAATACGTTAATAAAGTGTGTAAATTGTGGCCAGGGCTTATCGCCTGCTTGCCTGCCTGGACACGAGGCCAGAACAGAATGGAACAGAAGGCGCTACTAAAAAAAAAAAAAAAAAAAAAAATAGAGAGAGAAAAAAAAGAAACCCCAAGCCAAAACCAAACCAAACCAATAGCATAGCATACCAAAAACCGTAACGACTACGGGACGATACCATGAGGACCGAGAGAATTAATAGAGCGTGTTAACCGTTGTGCAAATTATAAACATAATTAATATGGTAGGCCATATACATATATATACATACATATACAATATATAAACTCAACTCATGCTCATACTTACATATATGTAAACCCCATAGGCCAATGGCTAGTATGGCTTTCGCTGTGAGATTCATTTTAGCGATAGTGTTTATTTTTGGCTTGAGGTTGTTTCGATGGGTGACTGGTTGGTTCGTTGGTTGGTTGGTTTGTTAGTTTGTTGGTGGGTTTGTTCGTTGGTCGTTCGTTTGGTTAGCCGTTTGTTCGGTTGTTGGGTTAGTTTGCTTGTTAGCTGATTGATTTGCGGTTTGTTTGCACTTTCGACATCAATTAGAAATGCCTGCCAGACACAATTATGCATATTAGAGTATGAAGATAAAACTGAAAATTGGTTTATTGACCAAAACCCTTTAACTAAATCAATGTACACATACACGCACTCTATCATATACAATTATATATCCTCACCTAAACAATATCAATTTTAAATTAACAAAATTTAATATATTTCTAATGGAAAAAGAACTTTGTTAATATATAAAATGAGAATTTCGGTTTAAATATAATATACATATATTTAATATATAAATTCATTAAAATTTGACAGAACTTTTGCTACTAGGTATTTCAAAATACAATACATAGAAATTTAAGTTATTTCAAAGAACTATGAAATGTTTAAATAAAACATAAAATGTATAAAACAATGGCCAAGTCGTATGGACTGGAATGCCTATATACTATCAAATACATAGATTAATAATCCAAAACTAACTTTTAGACAGAAATATATATACATATATTAAAAACAAATAGAAACCATCCATACCCTTATAAGTATTTAGCTCAATAAAAATCTTATGCAAAGCAACGCATTTTTATTATTATATAGTCAGCTGATTTTATAACCATTTTAAAACTTTTTATAAAATTTTATAAATAATATGTATTTAATTTCATTATTTTCAATATCTGGTAACATTTAACAGAAGTGAAAAGTTTTACTTGCTTACTTACTTACTTACTTAAGACTTTTGATTGTTTATTTAGAGGTAAACTAAATTTTTTATGTAAACTGCATGAAAAATAAAGAATATTAATTAGAAAACAGACGTGTGCAATAAAAAATAAATTTTTTTAAAAAGAGTTTAATTCAACAGTCATAAACTCAGCTCGTCATGTTGATCAAAATATATATACATACATATGTATATATATACTAGAGAACTAGAGATAATTTTTTCTTGAACACATTGAATTTAAGCAAGGATAGAAAAAAAATAATTCTCTCGATTCCATTTAATTCATTTTAAATTCATAAAATAAATTTAATCATTTGTTTTCGTTCTGTAAATTTTCTTACTGATTTTTTTCGGTTTTTATTTTAATTTATTTATTTTATGAACTTCATCTACGAATTATAAATAAGAAAAGTTTCAAAGACATTTTCAAGACTCTGCAAACTAATTTTGTGTTTGCAATTAAAGGAATTATTTGTACATGACAGCAAATAGATTCTTCTTCAGATCAACTGTAACTTCGATTTATGAAAATCAAAATCTTTAATTACTTGCCTTGTTTACAGATTCCAGATATTACAGTTTATATAGTTACATTAATTTGAATTGAAATCAGTTTTCCACATTTTCAATCAAATCTGTTCAATCTCAAGTGGATGCATCATTTCGCATTGGAAATAACATTTACAAATTAATCCCAATGGCATCAATTTTGTAGTGGGAGAGGGAAAGCGACAGAGAAAGAGAGAGAGAGAGAGAGAGATGGGTAAATGATATTTACACCACTTACATATAAAATTAGTTTGTACAAGTGCAACAGAAGCGGCATTGAACTGACTGACTGCCAGAATGACTGTTTTCTGTCTGTCTCTCGTTGATTCTCCTTGTATAAATACATTAAGTCACAAATCACAATTTTCCGATGCTTGAAATGAGCAAACGGAAGGCATACATTTTAAACGTGAACCAGTCTGTCCACTGCCAGGCCAGGCCAGGCCTGGTCAGACCAAACCCCACATCCATCCCAGTATAGTAGTAGTAAATAGCCCGCGGCGATGCCAGCAAGTATCAAACCAATGGCAATCAATGGCAATGTCGTCTATCCATGAATCTCCTCTTCTCTCATCGCATCTCTTTTTCCACTCTATTTTGGTTCGGTTTTTGTCTGCTGGTCAAGTAGACACGTTGTCGCATAGATCTGCGCATATGGGCGCGCCATCTCCCGTGCGTACCGCCCACCTGCAGCAGCAACAGCAACAGCACCACCAACAGCAGCAGCAGCAGCAACAGCAACAGCACCACCAGCAGCAGCGCCTTGCGTGAGATTGGATATCAATCTTTTTGCAATTTGGTATGCAATTTAAAATTCATGAAACACATTCCTTTGAGTCAAAAGATGCAGGCAAATGTGTGTGTGTGTGTGTGTGTGTGTGTATGTGACTCTCTCTGTGTGTGTGTGTTGGAGAAGGGGTTGGTGGGTCGACTATCACTGTGTGGCTGGTTTTGGCTGGGATCCTCATCTCCATGTAGCAGGCTCAAATTGCCGTTTGCATTATTTATTTGCCTCTATTGATGAGGCACAGCCGCATGCCTCTCACTCTCTATCTCTCTCTCTCTCTCTCTCTGTCTTTCACCATCTGTCTCTGTCTATCTTTTTGCCAGTTGATGGGCTTGAAGGCTGTGGCTGACCACTCTGTGACTCTGTGGTTATAACCCCTGCATAAATCCTCTTCTCCCCACCCACCAAATAAACCATCACACAACCCGCACACCGCCCTTTTCACTGAAACTCATCTCTGTTTCCCTCTCCGCCCCTCCCCAGCCCTTTACCTTTTCTGTTAGTTGTTTAAAATATTACAAATAACAACAAAAACCACATTGAAAAGGAGAAAGAGATGATGATGATGATAGAGATGAAGTAAAGTGAGGGATGGCAACGCTATTTGTCCACCCTGGTCACTCTTCCGCTATTAGTTTAATGTTTTGTTTATTGTTAAAACTGGCCACCGCTGTGAGCCGTCGTCTGGTCCGGCTCCGTCCACGTCCACCTTCTCCGGGTGCTGTTGCTGGTACTCCTGGTGCGTTTCAATAGCCACTCTCTATGGCCATTATGTTGAGTAGTTTCACAAATATGTCCAGCAAATGGGACAAACAGACAGAGACCCAGACACCCAAATGGAATGGAATTGGCCAATGTGTGCGCCTGATTGGTTAGGGTAATGATAAGCTCCATTTCTGGACATGGACTCTACCGATGTAACAAACAATTGAATTGCATTTGCCAAACACAATAGAAAAACGCACACAAAAAATAAACCACTCAAATGATTTTTTAATATTTTTAACGAAATGTGGAAAAGGGGAAACCAAAAAAAAAAATAATTCATATTTATATATTTATGCAGAAAATTGATTTGATTGTCTGTGAATTAATATGATAATAGGATGAAATTTTCAAATCTAAAATCAATCAAGTGAATGAAAAATCTTCAATATATGTATATAAAACGATTTAATGTGCAATTTATTGTAAATAATCATACAGTTTTAACGGTAAATATAATGTTTCCTGTTGCAAAATTGAAATGGATTTTTTGCCAATATATGGCAAATGATGATGAGAAGTTTTAGACATTTTAACAAAACGATTTGGTGGAGTGTTTTTTCAATTATTTAATTGACTTACTTTTTATTTACTTTTTAATTTACTAAAATTTTCAATAGTTTTCCTAGAACGATCAATGTATCTACAGGTAAATTTGTGAATCTCATGGATTATATAATTCATACTGATATTCAATTACTCTGAGACCAAAATCGTAACAAACAAAACATGAAAAGACTTCTAAGAGAATTAATTAATCAAAATCTTTTTAGATTGTTAAAATATAGATTTTACATAGATATATAAACATTATATACTCGGCTTTATCAGATAAGCGTCAGATTTAATTGTGTTTTAGAGGTTTAGAACTAAATTAAACAGAATGTTTGGAGTGACTTACAAAAGTTAAGAATTTGAAATCAAAAAACTAAAATTCAATTATAAACTTTAAAATTTATACCTGATTATAACCGATTATCGTAGATGATAGTTTCATTAGTTTAATAATATCAGTTAGTAAATAATTACCGATATTAATAATATATAATATATTTATATATTAATTGCTATAAAATATTTTCTTTGTTAGTTTCTTTGGGTTATTTTTTTTTATTGAACTTTTTATTTGGAAATAATCAAGATTGTTTTGTGTAAGTTTTCAAATTATTGTCTTGAATTTGTTTATGGTTTTTCCTTTATCTTGAGGAAAATTTAAAGTTTTTTTTTTTTTTTTTTTTTGCTATATAGTAGAAAGCTAACTACCCTCATTTGATATAATCTATCAACCCTTTTCTAGCCAAATTTCACCTGCTTATTAGATTATTTTTGCATTACACCCTCAAAGCAATGAGCATTAATCCAAAAAAAAAAAAAACTAAAAGAATGCCAAACAGAAAATGCTAAATGAGAGGAGAACTTCAAACTATATAAAAAACCTTCTATGAAAGTCTACACACACACACACACCTAGGCATAAAGACACATTAAGCTAGGGGGCACCTAACATGTTAAGGTTGCATGTTGCACATACTACAACAGCAACATCAACAACAATCACAACAGCTATTGGAGCAAACATTTGGCTTATCTCCTTATAGCCAACATCTTCAATGTGGTAAGAGGAATAAAGGTGGGAGGGGGTGGAGTATAGAAGGGTGAGCTCATGTAAAACTTGCCAAGTTTTCGACGGATTAAGCTGATTAATTTGAAACGATAAGAATGCGGCGGCCTTTCAGCCCCTAACTAACTAGTAGGTAGGTAAGTAAGTAAGTAAGTAGCTGTTGGGGGTCTCAGACTAATCCAAGCGGTTCGAAGGGTAAACAAAAATATGTTATGCCGTTAGTTAGTTAGGTTGTGATATTGTTTTTGTTGTTGTTGCTAATGTTGTTGTTCTTGGTGTTCTTTCTTGCCATATCGCAAGTCAGTCAGGTAAGGTAACAAAAAACTTTAGTTTCCTGTCTGCCAAGTTTTTTGGCACGACTTTTCTCTTGGCCCCTCTCTCTCACACCCACTCTCTCTCTCTCTCTTTTTCTCACTATACTTCTCTATCTCTCTCTTTCTTTTTTTTCTCTTTTTTTTTTTTGTAGGCATCGTCATCGTCCTCGCCATTGTCGGTCTAGCGGTATCCCGAAATATTTACTGCTTTTCATGGGGCCACTCTCGACATATTTTTGTATAAAATTTCAAATTCGTTTAGCATCAAATTACCTGCATGTTTAATGGGTATATGTGTGTGTGTGTGTGTGAACTCTTAGAAAGGGAGAAATGAAAGGTGTGGGGGGTAAAAGAGGGTTAAAGAGAAGTAAACACATTGCCAAGTGGGCGGCAGGAGTATAGGCGCCAATTAAAATCGTTTCAAATTACGCTAAAAATATCATAATTCCATGGAACTAACATGAATTTAGGCAACCAGCAGTAAAAGCAACAGCAACATCAGTAACATCAACAGCAACTGCAACAACAGCAACATCAGATCCAACAGCAACATTGTTGGCCCCAGAGTTTCAATGTAAGGCGATACTTTTGCCACAAAACTGGAGAATCAAGCACTGGCACTGGCACTGGCACCGGCTTTGGTCTCTGGTACTGGCACTGGCAAACTGACCGCAAAAATCCAGCTAGCTTCAACCTCAATTTCATCTTCTCAAAAAACCAACGAAACCAACGAACCAACTCTCTTAACTCTTCTCAATGGCAATGTGGGAATCAGTCGACTGAATAAGCTTTGGATATAAACAAAAAATTAATAAACTAAACAACAGCAGTCTGTCTGGTATAATGATGATGATGATGGGAGAGTGAACTCAAAAGTTCATTAAATCAAGTGCAAAATATTTGTAAAGAATTTTTGTGTGTGTTTTTTTTTTGTTTTTGGTATTAAGTTCAGCTTAAACTACAGAGCTCATGTTTTACATTAGTTGCGGCATTTACTACGTTTCGGCCAATTGGCAATGCAACTGAAATAACCCACGTTCAGTTCGACTTACGGTTCAGTTATATGAATACGTATAGTATATGGTAAATAGGTAGATAACCAGAGTATACTAAATATGTATGTATAATACATATTTGGGCAATTAAGTTGGTCTTTAAACAGGGACTAATTATTATTTTTAATTCACAATGCAAACCTTTTGGACACCCCTTTCATTCGCATATACATATAATCAACTTGATAACAAATTAAATATAAGTATATATATATGATCAAGTTCTTTAAATATTATTTTACCCCAGACGGATCTCAATCTCATAATTATTCATTACGATAACTTGTTGTTAGTTTTATATATGTATGTATATATTTTTTTCTTACCCGTTATCAAAAATATGTCTAAAATTTTGAAGTATTTACTATTTGAGATATTGCCCATTTCAACGATTCCAATTTTAATTTCCATTGATTTCCATTAAAGCATATTTAGCCGATTTCGCTAAAACTGTAGAAATATTAAAAATATGTTAGAAATTATTAATTGAATGGCATCTGTGTAATATATATATAAATATATTAGATTAATAAGTCATTATCTTTAAAAGTTTACTTCAGCGAGTGAGAAAGTGGAAGCCTAAAGGAGACAAAAAAAAAAAAAAAATGAATAGACAAACGTTTTAATATTTTTTAAAAAATCTCTTATATGAATTGTTTTAAAAATAATTGGGATAGCTTACCTTTTATAAAGTAATCAAGAAAAGTGATTTATTGAATGAAGAAATTAATTAAATAATTGTTCCTATATTGTTCGTCTTATATTAATTTTAAGATAATTGTTTAGTTTTTCTAAAATTTCCTATAGATTAAAAATGTATTGCTATGTAGGGGATTTTACCTTTTCAGTCATCTACTATTTACTATTTTATTTTTAAATTTTAGCGAGTAATTTTAATTAAGAGCTAGTGTCATTTTATTCTTAGTTTAAATATTTATTATTTAAGCTTTCTTCAAGATAGAAGCCAATATAAAAATTGGTAAATAAATATATACAGATGGATTCTTTTATTTTACTCAGCATCTAAAATCACAATTTAAGTTGGATGGAAACTAAAAATAAACATTTAATAAGCAGTTTTAATCCAAAATTCAAGACATTGGCAAATTGGCCATGCCAACAGCAACATTGATCGTTAAAATGCCTACCACTTTGGCACCGACATATTTGCCCCGCTACTACTCCTCTCCTCTCCCCACCTCTCGTCTAGTCAGCTCAATCCCGCCCCTCCATAGTACCCCTCTATTTTTTTATTTATTTTTTTACATGTGGTTAACATGTTTGAGGCCGGTGCCAGGCGTCATTTACATGTCCGTGTCCCTCCTTCTTCTGCTTCTCCAATTGCTGGTCAAAACCACCCATCCCCCACTCCTCCTTCTTATCCCCTTTAGCCTGGATCACCTGCCACCTGCCATTGCAATCCATTCACCCAGCGCTCCCCCCTCCTTTTGTCGTCATCTTCTTGCATACAACATGTTTACATTTTTGCACTAATTTAATTTTTGCCAATAGCCGTAGTTTTTGTTGGTGCTATTGGTACGTAGTTGGCTAGTTGGTTTGGCTTAAATTGCTGTTGAGTTAATTTAAATTGGTATTTGATTATATTTGGCTCTCGGTGAACGGTTCCAGCCTAACCATTTATGGCCAACTCAATTAAGTCTAATCAATGGATTAGTGAGATTTTTGCATTCAATTGCATTATTGAAGTATTCAGAAAATACAAGACGACTATCGTGTAAATATTTTAAAAGCTTCATCTACAGACAAAGAGAAAGCGATGAGAATAGGACAGAGACAGAGAGAGAGAGAGAAAGAGGAGTGTTAAATTGTATATATATGATGAAGATGGAGGAAGGGGAATAATAGAACTCCACCCTAGACAATGCTGCTTAAACATGTTTTTAGTTTCTTCTTTTCTCTCTGCTCTTGGTTTGACTTCTTTCTTTTTTTGTTTTTTTGGCCATTGCATGTCAAATGAAAATTAATTTTGGCACTTAAACAAAAGGATTTGACTTTTAATCCCTGGCTATAAATGGCATGTGTGTGTGCGTGTGTGTGTACTGGCTCATAAACATATCGCAACCAAAGTGGGCGTGTGTGTGCAGCTTAAGCCAAAATAATGAAATTTTCTAACAAAGCAACACCTTGCCACTTCTTTGTTCCTTTCAAACATCATTATCGTCACTTCCTTAAACATCATCATCGTCCTTTAAATTGCCTGGCCAGAAGAAAGTACACACAAATAACAAAATTTGGAGTGAGCATTTATTTAATATATGTATATTTATATGAAAATGCACTTGGAAAAATTTATTTGTACCACAAAATTCATTAAATAAACTCAGTAAATATAATATAAACTGCTTTAAAATTATCCACTTAATAAACTTTGGGTATAAAACAAAAAACTTTCAATAAAAAAATAGGCATAATCACTTTTGGATTTAGACAATATAATTATTTGGCTTTCATTTACTTTGCTTTTTTTTCTATTGCACACACACACACACACACGAAAATACGAAATTAATAATTTATATATTATATAATAAAATTTAATAACTCTTTTTTCTATTTTATTTATTTAAATTTCACTTTTAATTGTTTTCTTTATTTATTGGAGTAGCAAGTATCGTGATCAAGTCACACCGTAATAGACATGTGGCAACTCTGACAGATGATCAGCTGTGCGCCTAACTTTGTACTTTTTTCTGTTTTTCTTTTTTCAAAATTAATGTAATAAGATCATTTGAATAGAAATGATAAATTGAAAATATTTCGATACTGTAGAAAATCTTTGCGACCAGTGCTAAAAACCGTGCAAACCAAATGCTGCGGTAAAAACGTGCAAATGCATACATATGTACATACATGCATAGGTATGCAAATGCAAGTGCACATACATATGTACATATGCATGTATGGGTGGCTGTAGATATAAGGCGCCGATAGGGTAAGACGCCGGCGGCACAAACCGAAAAAACTTTAAAAGAATATGAATTTTATGTGTTGATGAGGTAAATGCCAATAAGAAATTATTCTACTTACCAGATTTACCATCGATTGGAAGAATATACGGCTCAAAGGAATAATATTTGGTGTTGGGAGGCAAAAGAAGCTGTGGCGGCTGCCAATTTAAAAAAATACGCGCGGATTTTTCGTTTTTCATAGGAGCCAATTCACACTTTATTATCACAACCGGGTCACTACTTAAATATAAACGAATTTAATTATACTTTGAAAAGGCTCCAAGAATATTCGCGGATTCGGAATTAATTTTCGCGGATAAGAAGAAACGCCACTGGTCAAAATGGCGTTTTTCTTAAACTTGCTAATTATTGGCATAGTGTGGCCGTTCATCGATAGAAGAAATTTACCCTCTACACAGAAGGGGTATGCTGGTTACCTGTTAGTTAGTTAATTATTAATACACTATCGATGTATATACATATATATGTACACTATATAAGTCCATATATATACATACAAATAATAAAAATATATATTGATATTAATTATATGCCATACAAAATGGAAGCAAAAAAAACAGAAAATATATTAAATATTTTATTTTTGTTATTTCTTGCCGAACTCTTCATATATTTCTCTATTAATCATAAAATGTTTTTGATTTTTGTTAATAAAAAGGTAAAATAAATTGCTAAACTAAGTAAAAATCTCAATATATATTATATATTTTATATATATAAAATTACAGATATAATTAAAGTAAAGACTTTATGTAAACTAAAAAAAAAAAAATAGACCGTTTAAATTAGAATACTATAACTAATGAACAATAAAAACATAAACTCATAAAAACACGTAATTAAGATAGTAATTAATAGTTTATTATATTACTAGCCAGTAAAAAGAGTTTTTCTTAAGCTTAAAACAATAATAAAAAATTAAACGTGTTGATCTCCTTTTACCATTTCAATGTTCAATTTTAAGTTTTTTATTACAAGATATAGATATCTGATATCTGTGTAACTCTTGATGTAACTTTCTCAAAATTAGGATTTGAAATCTTTTGATTTTAAATCTTTGAAAAGGCCGAGTCATTTAATCATTAGCCGGTAACTATGACCTCAATTTGTATTAGTTAACATACGATTTGTGGCATTAATAAACTTTTATTACTAGGGAAAACCAATAAACAAATAATTTTATATTTATGTTTATGGCATATTTATGATACAGACGTTTCCAATGCGAAAGCATTAAAATAACTTTACAACACTCCTAAGGCTATCAAGACGAACCATTTGTATTTGCTTTAAACTCCCTTTTGACTTTAATAAACACACACACACACACACACATGCAATATGTACATATGTACATGTGAGAAAAGCTAATGAAAATTGAGTTTTTTTGCCATTTAAATTATGTACATGTTTTTTTTTTTTTTGTGGCAGGGGGGCGGTGTCATAGTAAATCGTCAAAAGAAGAAAAATTATAAACGTAAGAATGTTTAATTGTTTTGGGGGAGTCATTTACAATATAAATTTAAACTATATTTTTATTTATTTTTTTTTTTCTTTTGTAGGCGTGTCTGACTCTAAATCAAAAAAATGCAATCGACTTTGGTTTGCATTTTTGTTTTTAAATATACCATAACGCGTAAATATTATCAAGCGAAATGAAAAGTGTCATAACAATTCTAAAACTGAAAACAGAGACAAAACTGGATGAGGTAAAAATTGATGGAAGGGGTGAAGATGGGGCAACAGAATGGAGCCAACAAGAAGCGACGACTTTTAATGACTCACTAAATTATTCATACGCCATGGATGCCAGAGAACTGAGAGAATAAAAGTGGTAGAACGGATGATAATAATGATGATGATAATGATTATGATGGAGGGCGGAACGAAAAGCGTTTTGTTTTGAGCATTCCAAGCGCTAAAAGTAAACAAGGCGCAATGAATTTTCCAGGCAGCCAAACAAAATGAAAAGTCAACAAACTTGGTGAGCATATGAATATGCAATGAATGAATGCATGGCAAAGATGGTGTTGCAAAATGGAAGAAGAGTGGGTAGGGGGTTGTGTGTGTATGTATATGTATGTTTGTTATTTGGGGCTAGCTGCTAAAGTCACTTTCTACCCTCTCGCTTAAATAGAGGGATCACATGACTTGATTGCTTACACAGCCGCCATAGAACATGGAATATGGCATCATCAACAATCGCCTGTACTCGTCGTTATCCTGGTACTGGTACTGGTACTGGTCTTGGTTCTTGGTCCTCATCGTCATCGTCATTCTCATACTGGTTGTTGTTATTGTTGTTGTAGTCTCACCGTCTAACGTATTAATATGAAACGCTTTTGAGCACGTAGCAACACTTATGGCTCTAGCATTAAGTATATATGTATGTATGTATATACATACATATACATATATCCAGCAAGTGCTCGGTACTGCTCTGCTGGTACTGCCTGGGCATATCATGACAATCATGATGATGACAAGAACGAGAACGATGTAGACGACGATGAGGACAATGGCGTATATGCAGGAGATGGAGATGGAGATGGATATGGAGTTGCATTTCTGGATTCATGCGTGCCTCCTGCCAGTCATACAATTCCATTACCCAAAATATGATGGAATGAGAGCCTTCATATCAGTCTCTTGCCTCTGCTTTATATTTTTGCTTTTGCTCATACTTCTTGTATTCCCGCTCCTATTGCTCCTGTACCAACTCCTGCGCTGTTGCTGCTGCTGATGATGATGATGATGATGATGTATCATGCATGAAGCATAAATTCAAGTGTCTCAGACACAACCTCAACCAGAAGCTGCATCATCAGGCAGTCGTCCCTAGTTATCCTTTTTATGTTTTATTTTTTCTTTTTCCTTTCCATGCTTCTCTTTCTCTGTTTTGTTTTATATTTTACTTAAGCCTACACTTCATTTAGCTTGGCGGTGAGTCCCACCGTTGCATTTATTGGTTGAAGTGTTTTTCTTCTTTACATTATTCTTTTTCTTTTTTTTGTTGTTTGTTTATTTACCCCCTTTTACCACCCCCCCCCCCCCCCACATCCTCTTTGCCATTCTTTCTTTTATTATTATTATTATTTTTCTTTTTTTGTCTTGTTGCCCCTCACGCATTGCATTTTCTCTTTCAGGTACACATGAGCTCATTATCAAATAGCATGCATTTTCCTTACTGATTGCAATTTTCGTTTGGTAAGGTGAAACGGGAAAACGGGGGGCTAAAGATGCTAATTAGCAAAAAGAGGGCGAAAGGATTATAAAAAAAACTAGAAGGATGGGCTAACTTCGGCCGTGCCGAAGTTCGTATACCCTTGCAAACTATCTTTTTGATTTATATATAATTTGCCGGAATCATAAGGAAGTATATAAAACCCATCAAATATAAATTTGATGTCCGTGTCATAAAAAAAAACAAATTTTTTTTTCCCCGATTGTTCCTATGACAGCTATAGCATATAGTCGACCGATTCTGATAAAACTTAAAAGATATATTTCTTTTTATATAAAATTGTCAAATAACAAATTTCGTGACGATTGCTTCAAAAACATCGAAGTTATTGATCAAAAACTAAATTTTTGACTGATCGTTCCTATGGGAGCTGTATGATATAGTCGACCGATTCTGATGAAATTTGGTATATGTGTTAAGGATTATATAAAACTCATAAATACCAAATTTAGTGACATTCGATTGAAGAACAACAGAGTTATTGATGTTAAACCCTATTCTTGGCCGATCGTTCCTATGGAAGCTATATGATATAGTCGACCGATTCTGATAAAACTTAGTATATGTGTTGGGTATTATATAAAACTCACAAACACCAAATTTAGTGACATTCGATTAAGAAACAACTGAGTTATTGATGTTAAACCTTATTCCTGACCGATCGTTCCTATGGCAGCTATATGATATAGTCATCCGATCGGGATGATTCCGAGATATACAATGCCTGCAGCAAAAAGAAGCCTAGGTGCAAAATTTCAGCTCTGTAGCTCTAAGGGTCTCGGAGGAGATTGCGTTGATCCAGACAGACGGACAGACGGACAGACGGACAGACGGACGGACGGACGGACGGACAGACGGACAAGGCTATATCAACTCAGCTCATCTTGCTGATCAAGAATATATATACTTTATATAGTCGGAGATGCTTCCTTCTATGCGTTGCAAACTTCTGACCAAAATTAATATACACTTTGCAAGTGTATAAAAATACAATACAATTTAGTAAGAGTCGAGGGGTTCCAGTTACAAAAGTCCTTTCAGTGATGTAACTCTTAAAGTTTGTAAAGCTAATAAAGTTTATTTAGTCGACAATTGCAACTAACCATGTCTTAGTAGATATACTAAATGTATGTATAGTCAATTGGGTGTTTTACATTTTTGGTGGTTTTATTAGAACCAGAATAGTTCGTTTTAGAAATATCCACAAATTAATTAATATTAGGTAAGATAACTATTTTTCCACTTCTCTCTAAATGACATCCTAGACAGATCCCTTGGCTAGTACATATGTACATATACATACATACATATATCATTCTTGTTCAGATATAATTTACATTGTATGGGATAATGAATCATATTGTTTATGTTAAGTTTACAAATAATTTATTGATTAAAAATTTCTTACATTTATCGCTCTAAAAAATTGTATGAGATAAATAAATTTTTTACGCTGGTTAACACAATTTAAAGAATTTAAATTAACAAAATTTTGATTTCTTTTCTACAATCAATAAAAAAAATATTGAGTTAAGTTCTAAATAGTAGCAATTTTAAAGCGTAAAAAAAGTTTAAGTTTAAAATAATTAAACCATCATTTAAAAGGGAAATTATTAATTCAATATTATGAATAAAAATCGAATTATGTTGGTATAGTTTGTTAACAAATTCATTAGCCATTATAGTTTGCAATTTGAATTGTTTAAATTATATCTATATATGTAGAAATAGTTACATCTATATTCAATTGCCTAGAGAATTGAGTTGTTGCCGTTTCTCTATGTTTCTTGTGCTTATCTAAAAAATTTCCAATCAGAAGAGAGACAGAGAGAAAAAAAAAGCAATTTATACAATAGCTTAGTTAACATTTTATTAAAATTAATTTATTTGCCTTTATCAAGTTGTAAAAAATTCATATAAATTGGCAAAGTATGGTAATAAATGCCATGGCATTTAAAATGTTATTAAAAAAAAAAATATATATATATATATATATATACATATAAAAAATCAAGAGAAAAAAAAAGTCAAACTGTGCATATTAATAGCAATTATTTATTGTTATTATTGCTATTATTTTTACTCTCTGCATATTTTTCATATGAACCACACCAAAGGGGGAATGACGTCAGTGGCGGCAAGAACAACAGCAAATACAACAGCTGTCCAAAATACCAAGAGACCATACTCTAAATACCCTGTAACCACAATGCAACAGGGTAGAATCGAATATAACCAGTTGGGTTATTAATATTGTACATATATGCATTTATATATATATTTCTGATTATCATTTTTCCCACTCGAGACAAGTGGAAAGAAATTTAAACATTGCCCGCTAGATGGCGGCAAGGTATAATAAAAAAAAGTACTTGTAATAGATAGAAAGGCATTTTACTTATTTTTTTCTAAGGGTATATGAAATTTCATAATTTTAGTAAATCTACGGGGATTTTTTTTTTTTGTCTCAACAAAATCACAATTTTTTTTTTTTGTTGCTTGCAATTGTTGTTGTTGTTATTATTGTAAGAATAATAAACAAGAAACAACTTCTAAAACAACTTTCATTTTGTACTCAAGAGCCAAAGCTTACAGTTAGTAGGAAAAAAATAAAAATAATAACCAAACCAAACCAAACCGAAACGAAACCTCAAATGATTGGGTTTAGTTTCCCATTGAAAAGAAAAATAAAATAAAACAATTGTTGAGGGTTAAAGAGAGTTGTTGACGAGGAAGTTAAAGAGAAAGAAAAATAGGATGGGGGCAGCCAAGAAAAAAAAAAAAAAGGAGCCAGATTTGTAATTAAGTTTGAAGTCGCATAATTAAATTAACATCTTATTGACCAAAAAAGAGGGTTGGGTGGAGGAGGTGATGGGGAAAGGGCCAAAAAGCTCACGCAACCATTAGAGGCAGCAGCACCCACTGTCTCTTGTGCTGCTGCTGCTGCTGCTGCTGCATTGTACTTACTAAGTGGAACTGGTCACTGATCTGGATTAGCACCAACAGCAACAACAATAACAATAACAACAACAACATGCAAAAGCCGTCAACACAATCACCACAAAGAGCCTCGTAGTCGTCGAGACTTGAGGCATTTTTTGAGGCTAGGAAATGTTGTGGGGACACCGCTGTACCAAAGCGTGACAGGCATGAATTAACAATTTGAATTAATGTCAGTTACTCATGGCATGGCTGCTGCTCAAAGATAGAAAGGGACAGCCATCAACAGAGAGGGAGAGCTAGAGAGAAGGATGAGAGAGGGCTAGTGATAGATAGAAGGAGAGAGCAGATAGTTTTTAAGGTGAGCGGTTGACTATGTACATACATACATACATACATACATACATACATATGTATATTGCGAGTGGGCGCTCTGGTTTTTATTTTTATTTATTTTTTTTTTTTTTTTTGGCTTAGTTGCATTTACTAATTTCTGACTCTCTGGCCAACTTTGACTGGCATTGATCTTTGGATTTTCTGTTTGCTTGCGGCCATAAAATGAAAGGAAAAGTAAGTTGCGATTACGTTAAATTGTTTTTGTTGCTTTACTGCTAACCAGAGGGAAAGGTAATTGCATTTTGTACGTAAAGTAACAGCAACAGCAACGGCAACAGCAGCGGCAGCAAAAGGGAAAGGTCTTGTCTTGATTTGCTTGGCCAAGTGTCAAAAATGTGTCCACTAACCCAACTAGTACCCAATGCCCAGTTACAGTTCCAGTTTTTAGTTTTGAGTAAAAGTTCCCTTACCAATACATATGTACATATTTATCATAGAGCAAAGTGAAAAGGTGGCACAGCGGTAACCCGTCTAAGCTGGCGCCAAATTAACCGGAAATGTCACAATGGGCGACGTGCGGCCGCCCGCTGACCGTTTGAAACCAAAAACAAAAAAAAATATTATACAATTTTGTCACGTGACATGCATTAGAAGCACACTATTGCCACGACGTGCCCAAAGACCCAGACCCAGAGACCATACTAAAAACAAGAAACAAAAAAAAAACTCCACCAGACAAAAAAAAAAATATAAAAAAATTATGAAGAAACCAAATGAAACAACAAACAATTAAAGGCCGACAAGTAAGTATAATCAAATTGTTAAGATTTTTGGTTTGGCTAAATGACTATAAAATACCCTGTAATTAGCTAAACAATAGGGAAGGGAGCATAATGCATAGATTATATACATATATATATAAAATAAGGGAATTTAACAAATAATGAATATACCCAAACATTTTTTTCTATTTTTTTTCATTTTTTTTTTTTTTTTGTGATAAAAAGGTAGACCGCCCTTCCTGTGAGTGTGAACATGTCAAGCCGACTAAATGTCAACTAAACACGCGAAATTCCCGCACAGGACTTTCACTCTGGACAATGTCGTAAATGATATATGTATATTTTGGATATCGGGCAAATGGATGGTGTTCTTAAAGCAATGGGGTGGGGGGGGTTAGTCGGTCGAATGAGTAGCTGTAGGGGCAGGGGTGGTATACCTGGCAAAGTCAATGTCCCTGCGTTGCGCTGTGCTGCCAAAAAGAAGCCGCATAAGCGCGAAATGTAAAACCCGCTTTGAAGTCATTCGGGCCAAAAAAAAAAAAAAAATGGAAAAAAAACCATCAAACTGAAAAAATAAAACCATTCCCTACATGATGTCGTTTAAAATAATAACTCGACTTTAAAATACCTTAAGAAAATAGTCTTAATTTCTTTATTAAGGGTATTATAAACCAATTTTTTTCATTTACTTTTAAAAGCTTTGGCTTTATTTCAAACTTTTTCAACATTTATATATATTTTTGACAAACTGCAGATACCCTTTCATACCAAATGGACACTGGGTATAGAGAAGAACAAGAAGAAGACAAAGAAAAAAAAAACGTTATACCTAAGCTGCAAACCGATTTGCCTTTTCATACGAAAAACTGCGTTTGGGCCTTTTGAAGTGGCATAGTTTTCCAAAAGCCCCACTCCCCCCCTAACCATTCCCACCCCTTTCCATCAGAACCTTCTTAACGCACTTTCTTAATGGCAGGCAACTTCAAAAGATGGCGGAAATGCTACAATTTCAAAGGCCGCCGACAGAGAAACCAAACATTAAGGGAGCACAGCAAAAAAAAACAAAAAAAAATGCAAAGGAATCACATTTGGAGAGGGGTGTTCCTTGAAACAGACAGAGATAGAGATATAGACACATATATGGTAACATGTGTGATGTGATATGTGTGTGTGTGTGTGGGTGGTGTGTGTGAATATTTTCTTTATTTTTTTTTTCCTTTCTTGTTGTTTGGGGGTTGCTTTTAGCTCCATCTCGTTTTCTCTAAAGGAACACTTTCACTTTTCTTCACACCAAAAGTTTTTCATTGGTTTTTTTTTTTTCTGCCTGTCACATTGATTTTTCTTTCTTGTTCATGTTTTCTATTTGAAATGATGAAGGGGTATGGGGGAGTATGGTTGGTTGACATTTGATTGAAATTTCCAAGGGGTGTTAAGGGGGTGTTTATATAGAATGGCACTTGCCTAAGGGGGTGCACAGCTATATCAAAGTGAATTTGGCCATAATTTGACTTTTAGCAAAAAAAAAAACTGCCATAACAATTGCCGATGGGAATACAAAAAAAAAAAAAAAAAACCACAAAATATATATGTATATATATATATATATATATATATGTACATACATATATCAAAATTCAAGAACGAGTGAAGCAAATAAATAAAATGAATAAATGTTTAACATCTCCACTATTTGATGGATGATCTCCATTTCAACATTTAAGACATTATTTAAGTCTAGACTTACAAAATGAATAAAAATTTATATATGTATGTATATACATACATTGCTCGAAAGTGGTACTTTGGTATCATAAATCTCTGCCAGAATTTTAAATGAAATTAATTTTATTTAATTATATGCTCTGGCGCTAATGCTACTGTTAGAGCGCCATTCAGAAACGAGTTGACGTCAAGGTCAGAATATCAATTCGTTGTACATTTGTTTTTGTTTATTGTTTAAACCGTTAATGCCATAACTCATAATGGAACTAAGTCACAGCCAACAGATACATATGTATGTATGTATATACATACATACATACATACATAGTATATATCTGTATCTTTATTATGATTTTTTTGTGTCTGTTGTATTTCTATATCATTTCGCTAGTCGCATCAAAATCAAATTAGTTCCAAGCGTTGATTTTCTTCAACGGTGGCAGTGGCGGCGCTTCATGCTCGTTGATTTCCAGCTAATTTTGCTTTTCGAATACACAACAAATATACACACATATACACACACACACACACACAATACACAATACTTGGTAATTATAATGCGATGTGGCGCATTTATCGCCACGATCAGCATACATCCGTTCTTCGTTTGATATAAAGCTTGTAATTACCTAGCTAATTTACATGAAATTCAAGCGAACATCCTTTCCACTTGGACCCCAAAATAAAAATTGATCATGTCTGTGCCACTAAATCTATATACATGTACATATATAGATACATACATACATACGTATGTTAGTATATATGTTAGTTAGTTCAAATCCGCTTTGGCAGCTGTGAGGAAAATTTTCTCAAGAAAATTTACCGCAAATAGTTGTAAGCCAAAGTAGGCGCAGAAAAATGCGATTTCGAGTTGGCCTATCAGCCCACTGGCATCATCATCATCATTATTGTTGGCATCATCATTATCATTATCATCATCATGATTACTAACCAAATGTAGGCAATGGCCGAGACAGGCTTTTTGGCTTTGGTCATGGCGTGGTCACGTCACAGGGCCATCGCAGCTGACCATCATCATTCTCTACCATTAGACAACTGTTTGTGTGTGAGTGTGTGCGTGTGTGTGTACCTTTTTCTGCGATTGTCAATGATAAAAAATCGTGGCCAACAAGTGGCGCATCGTTCTCATTTGCATTGGCATGGCCAAAAGGAAAGAAAGAAAAGAAGAAGTAAAAATTCTTGAAATTTTCTAAAACTCCCACACCCATTTATGTACACACACATATACATACACACCACACACATGACATACCACGCCCTTGTTCAAAACCTTTGCCTTTTGTTGTCATTGTTGTTGTGGCGTTTCTTTTTTTTTTTTCTTTTTCTTTTCTATTTCTTCTTTTTTATTTTGTCGTATTTTTTTTTCCTGCAAATGGTCAAATTATTTCCTTTTCCCGTATTTCCTTGGCAAAGCATTCACGCGCACGAAAGGATTTCTTGTAATTTGGCTGCGACTTGAAAAGAAGAGAGTGCAGGAACAGCGGGAGCAGGAGCAGAAACAGGAACAGAAGCTCTTGGCTCTGGGCTCTGTTGGTAGATATGTTCGTAGGTAGGTAGGTAGGGAAGGGTTCACTGCTGATGCTGATGAAAGGGATTTGTGGTTGTGCGGCTGCTTTTTGGCGACTTTGCATTTTTATTTGTAATGCCGTTCGGTTTTTTTTTCTTTTTCGTTTATTTTTTTTTTTTCTTTCTTTCTTTCTGTTTGCTGCGCGACTGCTGCTTCTGCTTTTGGCGGGTTGTCGGCTTTTGTTTTATACGAAAAACAAAAAAAAAAAAAACCGAAAAAAAGAATGAAAAAAAAAATCATATAAAATAAAAGCATGCAGCTTTTATACACACACACACACACACACAGACAGAAACTTGCACATACACAATTGTAGAGTGTAGTTGTGTATATGCATCATACACACAACACCACACGGCAGATTGAATCCATTCGTCGTCATTCTCATTTTCAATGGAAGGGGTGCAGCAGCAGCAGCAGGAGGAGGAGAAGGAGAAGGAGAGCCAGGCCATAGCAGAGCTGGCTTCATCATCATCTTCTTCTTCTTCTCTGGATTCCCATTTCGGATTCTGGATTCAGATCCTGGGACGTTGCATATGTATGCATTATGCACACTCATTACCCGTACCACAAAGCTTTTTCTCTCTCTCTCTCTCTCTCACACTCTCTTTTACTGTTTCCCTCTCTTTTCATGAATGTTTGCCATTATCCTTGTGAGCTGCTGCGCCTCGTTCACTTTCATTTCGCATGTGGTTTGGTGTTTTTTTTTTTTTTTTACTCTTTTTTTGTGCCTTACCCTTGCCACTTGAGACATTGCTTTGTTCTGTTCATGTGGCATACGATGAAGGGGTTATGTACATATATCCAAAAAAAAAAAAAATATTTTTAAAAGCTTTTAGGACCTTTTTGCCTTGGTAAAAGCCTAAAATGCATTTTCGATTTTTCAACAACAAAATTTTTCAAAATATTGTTAAAAAATGAAATCAATTCAATGTGTAAAGGAACTCTGGAAAGTACTGTCAGTCAGAGTTTAATTTTATTTTGATTTCATTTTCAATTAAGAAAACTAAAAAATTAAAATTAAAAAATTAAATCTACATACATATATAAAAAATAAAATTCTTTGTGAAATGGAACACGACTAAAAATCAATGCTTTTAATTAAATTACTTTAAAAAAGATTTACCATTTGTCTCTTCTTAAAGGAAAAAAATAACAATGGCAGCTTTAAAATCGGAGAAATATATATAACAAAAAAGGAAACCAATGGATCAAATTATAGGTAATGAAAGTCCTGAATATCCATGGTTATTATACTAATTTGGTTAAAATTAAATTGGCCAATCCAACAAGGGCAAGTAAATTATCAGAATTATGAGTTTGGATAATTTAAGTTATTTTTCAAATCCTCCATGAATGAATATATATTTCTATATATATGTATATACATATATATATATTTTATAGATCTGTTTCGTTTTTGTACAAAATTTTTGTTGCTTCGAAGTGGAATTAAAGTGTTACCAGAGATTTGAAAATAAAATATTCTTAATTCTCATGGATGGTCCCACATGGCGTATAATATCATAAAAAATATCAGACTTTAAAATAATTTATTGATCAGGCAATAATATTTCTATAAATTTAAGAGAATTATTTATTGACATTTTCCTAATTGTAATTGTAGTTTGTAAATAGTTTTAAAACAATTTCAATATCTGTTTCTTGAATTTTTGTTTGTTTATTGATAACTAATTCCCTAAATTTAAGTTAAACTATTTTTTGTTCTTTTTTATTCCACTTTAGTCTCCATTTGGAAACATATTTGGATCATTAATATAAATGGATTTTAGAAAATAAATTTGATTTATTTTACTTTCATTAAAATATATATTTGTGACTTAATGGGTAATTCAAAATTTGAACTGGTTCCTTCAATTTGTCATAATTAACTATTTAGCATGGAAATAAATGTCAAAATTTTTGAAAAAAAAACCAAAATTCGAAAGGTGTCATATAAACAATTTCAGTCTTCAGTAGAAATACGAAGATAACACAACATTTCATAACATCGAACGTGTTCAGTATTTGAATAAGTTTTTTTTTTTTTTTATACCGGATTGTGCCGTAATTTAAAATTGTGACCTCTGTTGTGTTTGGGCTATCAGAAGAGCAAATGTTGCAGTTGCCGCTTAAATTGTGAGAATTATTTCTTCTGACACTTCTTATTCTATTTAACAAATTGTTTAAATAATTTTTTGAGTATTTTTTTTTTTTTTTTAATTTTTTCTGTTTTTTTTTTTTTTTTTGTTTTTTTTTTTAGCGAGTTAATCACTTAAGTCCCGATCCATCACCATACCTGTTACCTAAGTATGGACTCGGATGATGAATTATCTGACCAGGATCACGGTGACTCGCATCGTTCCATTCACAGTCATAGTCCATTGTCGTTTGTGACTTGTATGGACAGTGAAGAGGATATTTGCACAGAAATAATATTGCCAGAGAGACCAAAACGTATTATGGAGAATGATGATTTCATTTATAGGATACTATCAGTGGATCAAATTGTTCAGGATCAGCGGAATATAATCGATGAAGTGAATAGTGTTCTAAATTTATCACCGCAAATTACAAGAATTATATTAAATCATTACAAATGGGATAAGGAGACACTATTCGAAAATTATTTTGAGAGTAGTCCGCAGGAATTTTTTAAACGAGCCCATGTAATAAATCCATTTGCAGTACCCGCCACAATACGTAGAAATCCAATTGAGAATTTAAGGCAATCTCAGGCAAATTTGGTGGAACAGATAGAGGATTATTGTGGTATATGCTTTTGCCCGTGCAATGATTTAAAAGGTTTGGCATGTGGTCATTGCTTTTGCTCATATTGTTGGAAACAATATTTGGCCAATAAGACATGCACCGAGGGATTGGCACATAGTATCACATGCCCTGCATCGGATTGTGACATTTTAGTTGATTATGTATCATTTCTGATGCTGGCTGATAATCCAGATGTTATTGAACGATATCAGCAATTGATAACAAATACATTTGTTGAATGCAACATGCTAATGCGTTGGTGTCCAGCACCAAGCTGTAGTCATGCCATTAAGGCTAATTATGCCGAGGCAAGGCCAGTTAGATGCAAATGCGGACATCAATTTTGTTTTGCATGTGGAGAAAATTGGCACGAGCCAGCCAGCTGTAGTTGGCTTAAAAAGTGGCTAAAAAAATGCCACGAAGACTCGGAGACTTCCAATTGGATAGCCCAACATACTAAAGAGTGTCCAAAATGTAATGTTACTATTGAAAAGGATGGCGGTTGTAATCATATGGTATGTAAGAATCCATCCTGCCGTTATGATTTCTGTTGGGTATGTCTCGGTTCATGGGAACCTCATGGATCATCCTGGTATAGTTGTAATCGTTTCGATGAGGAGGAGGCTAAACAGGCTAGATTGGCCCAACAGCGTTATCGTTCATCAATGGCCCGTTATTTACACTATTATAATCGTTATATGAATCACATGCAGAGCTTACGTATGGAACATAAATTGTATGCCAATGTTAGGGCCAAAATGAATGATATGCAAGTTGAAATGAGCTGGATGGAGGTACAATTTCTTCAAGAGGCTGTCGATGTATTATGTCTATGTCGTGGGACATTAATGTATAGCTATGTATTTGCCTTCTATTTATGTAATAATAATCAAAAGATTATTTTTGAGGATAATCAGCGTGATATGGAAATGGCAACTGAAAAGATATCTGAATGCCTTGAAAGGGAGATAACAGCTAAAAATTTATATGAAATTAAACAAAAGGTATTAGATTTATCACACTATTGCCAAAAACGTCGTACTGTCCTACTCTGTCATGTGAGAGAGGGATATGAGAAAGATTGGTGGGACTTTATCGATGATATTACGACATATGCAACTACTTGAAACCTCTATATAAAAATCTATAAAGAAATTTATCTCTCTCTCTATATATATATATCTATTCCTATGCTTCTCTTGCATTCTACGCCATTCAAAATTCAAGCATCTTCTCCACCAAAAATCAAATGGAATTAAGCCTAGAACAAAAAAAAAAAGAAAACATAAAAACAAAACATGAAAACATAAAAACAAACGCTAACACAACAACAACAAAGCAACACAAAAATTAAATTCCGTAGCTTTTTACTGAAGACTTTTAATGTTTTGCCTGGAATTTACACACAAATTTTTTCGTTACCTCTCTGGTGGATACGACCAACAACAATTGCCAAAAAAAAAAAAAAAAAAAAGAAAGAAGAAAAATGCATCTGCCAGAGCTATCAAAATTCTACAGTTATAATCTTGATGTACACAATAATACCCCAAAAAAATAAAAAAAACCACGCAGAAAAAAATTTCATTTCATTGTTTCTATTCTTTTTCTTATTTTTATATTCTTTTAGATAAATTATTTGTATTTGGAATATTTATAAAATCATCTTAAGAAATTTTTATATCCTGTAAAAGTTGCATATAAATTTTGACCAAGTGTCAAACAATTTATTGACATTTTCTTGCTTATGAATTATCAAAATTTTTGGTTTAGTATATCCGACTAATTTTTAAAGTCCAACTTTGGTTATTAGTCACTAAGTTAGAGTAAAAGAGCAAGACAATTAATTTGTATAAAAACCTAAATTTTTTGTTGAATTTTACATGAAGAACTTTATAGAAATTAATTGATTTTAATGTGGAACTAAACTGATCTTTAAGTTTAGTTACATATTCAAATAAATTAATTTCCATAAAGTTCTTCATGAAACTTCAAGATCTTACTTTAAATTGAGTGAGAATTAGTTTAAAAAATTTTTTGACAGTAACTAAACTTTAATAATTTGTACAAAAAGAGTACAAAATTTCCAATAAATTTCGAATAAAATTGCATTTGATTTGTGAAAAAAATGAATTTAAATTGGGGAAAAGGAAATCAATAGGGTTAAATTAAAAAAACTTTTCCTTTGCTAATTAAATTGGATGAAGAGGTGGAGTATTGTGATTTTTTGTTGCAATTTGTATAATTCGAAGAAAATAGTTTTTCTTTACTAAAAAATTCATTGATGAATTTTGTGTGTTTTTAATCTATTTATTTACTTGAAATTCTACTTTCTTTTTTAACATTTGTTTTTGAGTTATTTAGCATATATATTTTTAACTATTAATTTAGTTATCGTTTTGCAATTTCATTTAAATTTACGTAGCTGTTTTTTTTTTTTAACACTTTAGAAAGCCATTGGATGGAAAGTGTCTATTATTATTTGTATTGTATCTGTAAATGGAGTTGCGCCCTCTCCTTTGGTCTCCTCGTATATTGTTTTTTGTTTTCTATTTTTTTTTTTTTCTAATTATAACATAAATCAATCCAATTTCATGTTATATTTTTTGGCGCAACAAAGCGATTAATGTCGACAATGCTAAAAGATATGGCATGGCAAAAGGAAAAGCATAAATAAGCCATATAGCCATAGTCATAGCCATGGCCAATAACGGAACGAAACGGAACGGAATGGAATGGTGCAGAAAGCTGCGCATGAGCAGCGGAGCGGCAGTTTCATATGAAAAATATTTCCTTATCGCGATGCGGCAACATCGACAACGTTGACGACGGCGACGACGCTGCTGCTGCTGCCGCCAGGTGCACATGAACAAAAAAAAAAAAAAAAAAAAAAAGCCTTGGCCACTAGATTTACGGCAAACGGCAGCCAAGTCGTGCCGGTGCCAGTGCCGGTGCCTGGCCTAATCCGGCTAGTGTGAATTTTCGCACCCGTGATGAAGTTTCCAATTAAATTTTATTGGATTTCAAATTGAGGCTGGCTCTTGTCTTGGCCTGGCTGCCAGCATGCCTAGATGGCTGGCTGGCAAATATTTGCGCACCATTGTGTTGTGGCAAGTGTTGAAAGTGGGCGTTGCGGCATCTAGCTTTTGCCCTTTTCCTCCTATTTCTTTTTTATTCCCCTAACCTCATCACCCAACAACAATCATCTTCAATAATTGTCTTTCTCTCTATGAATTGAAGAGTGATTTCTTATGGCAGTTCAATTGTGGGGTCAGCAACGTGTCAGCCAAAAACCCAAACTCTGTCTGTCGAATATTGACTAATTTATAGGTGGTTGGGGGCAACGCCTTGTGTCAAAAGGCATCGACTATTGTGGTTTATGTGAATAGAAGAATTTACCAAATTCCTGGGAACCAGGATATCTAATAATAAAATAATAAAATATCTAAAAATCAAATACTTTCAGTCAAATATGCATTTAAGAATGCTTTTAATTTTTGTATCATCTTTTTTTAAACAATTTTCTTTTTTTTTTTTTGCGCCTCGACTTGAAGAGCTTCTTGTTTAAGTTTAAGCTCTTTATTTGTATGTATGTATGGGGGGGACGACATGGAAAGGACATGGTTCGGGAATCCGGGGACAAGCAAATGCCAGTCAACAGTTTGCCTTCGCTTGACTCGGCTCATTCAACAAGTCAACAAACATAAGATAGAAGAGGACAAGCCGTAGCAAAGCTCTATAAGGACTTTAGTGCGGGTATGGTGGATGGGGGGAGCGGGGGGGTTTGGCTACATAGTAACAGAATCAACAACTACTACTACTACTTCTTCTTCATGTTATTTTTCTTGGTCAAGTTGCTCGAGTGGCTTCGTATTAATTTTATTTATTGGCCGCCTAACCAAAACCACCAACAATATCATCGGATGTTTGCAAATTTCGCATTGTCGTTGTCCTCATCATCATCATCATCATCATCATCATCATCATCATCATCATCATCATCATCATCGTCTCTGTGCGTCCGTGTCCGTGTCAGGGTCCTGCCTCCTGCTGCCACAAGTGTCTTGGTTCTCGCTCTTTGGTAAGCTTATTGAATTTTTTATCTACGGTTTGCTTTTGTGCTTATGCCGGAGTCTTAACGGATTCCATTTTCGTTCGGCGTTTGCTATATATATGTATATATTTTATTATTATTATGGCATGGCATATTTTTGTCTCACACACACACACACAACCGATGGGACTTGATGTTGTTGAAATTTACTTTAAAACTTTGTCGCTTACTTTCAATTATCCGAGTCCGGGCCATTGTCCTTGAACTGTACCTAAAAAATATATGCTATTTGTGTCTGTTCTGGTCTGGAATCAACATAATAATAATAATAATGATGAAGGTCAGTCATAGAAAAATGAAAGGGGGAGAAGAAAGTGTGTCAATCTAGGGAAAATGTGGAACAGGAAATGCAATTTATATACAATTGTAAAGCCAATTTGTAGGTACTTTCTTTCTGGCTTCTACTATCTATAGGACATTAGTTGAACCATTGAGCATATTTTGCTAATGCCATAAACAATCTCTAGACACGAGTTGATGTTGCTGCTGCTGTTGCTGCTGCTGCTGCTGCTGCTGCTGCTACTCCTGGCTCACACTATCACTTCATCAACGACGTGAATTTATGATGCACTTTGCTTAGTCGCCGACGCCGAGCATCGTTGGCCATAATTTGCCGACGTCTATTGGTGAGTGCACAAATTGCGTTGATATGCTGACAGGCGGCGCACAGCGGGTTCCTCCTCCTTTCCCCTCTCTCTCTCTCTCTCTCCCTCTCTCACTGTTTTCATTCTTTCCTCTTTTTTTTTTTTTTTTGCTTAGTTTATTTACTTCTACCCCTTAACGTAGCGTTTCTAATGCGCAGACTCATTTGCCTATCGCTTGCCACAGAGTGTTGCAAAGTGCATTTTGTTTAGCTTGCTCTTCTTTTCATTTTAAGCTTGTCTTCTTCTTTTTTTCTTCTTGCTTAATCTTTTTCATCTTGACGTTGTTGTTGTTGTTGCTGCTGCTCACTTACTTCTCTTAACTAAATTGAGGCACGCGCGCAGGCGTCGTTTTAAGCGGCACAAAAAATAAAGAATATATATATATGTATATATATATACACTTATATATATCAATTGAATTTAATTGAAGGCAGTCGGCCGTACTTGTACTGTAAGTGTGAGGAGAGAAGGAGTAAGTTGAAGAGCTTTTGACATTAACTAGCTGTCACATTTTTATGATGTACGTGAAAGAAACTCAATTTGTAAACAAGTGACAATCATCTGATATATACTTTAAAACCGAACACTAAATACCCTAAGATTGAATCAATTAAAAAATAAACATTATCTAAAGAATTTCAAGTATATAATAGTAAAATTAATTTATTTACTGATATAAAATAATGCATTGGTTCTCATTTGAATTTTTTTCATTTATTTGATAATTGAAAACATTTCTTAACTCTAAGAGAACCACAAATTTTAAATAGAATTTATCAATGATTTAATAATCTTTACAAAGTAATATTAAAACTAATTTGGAATTATGCATTTATTGATATCTTTTAAGGGTTTCTAAATTTTCTGTACTTGCTGTTCCCCATAGAAGCTTGAAAAGCGTGGATATCCATAAAGATAATTAAGGATAAAATTAAAATGGTAAAATATACCTTAAAAGGCTCAACGACTATGAGAATAACTTGCCCATAAATCTATTAGACAATAGCCAAATAATATGAAGGTTCAATAAATATCATCAGCTTTACATATCTTATAAAATCTAAAAAATTAATTAATTAAATTAATTTTTGTTAATTTTTTTTAATACTTAAGCGAGACTTGACAAAATTATATTAATACTTGTTGTAAATATATATTAAGATTTGTTCATTGTGTCAAAGGACAAATATTGCAAATGAATAAGAGAAAAAAATGAAAGGATCTTCAGAGTTTATCATTTAAATAAGTAATAAAAAATCATATTTTCATTAACATTGAAATATAAAATAAATATAACAAATTCTTATTTAAATTAGTTTCATGGGATTTCTTTTCTGATTTATTTTGTTAATTCTTTATAAATAGAAATCGATGTATTTGTTCACTTATATTTAATTCTCCGATTTCTAACCAATTTAAATGATTATTCAATTTTTGTAATCAGTAAAGGAAACATTAAACTTCATGGAAATATTTTTATTTTAATCTTTATGAAGTTGAGAACAATATGAATCCTAAATATTTTTGATAAAACCATCAAATAAATAAAAAACTTAGACTAAAATGAGAAAATTTTATATCAAACATTGTAAAAATTAAGTTTAGAGATTTTATTTTTTTAAATAATTTATATGAATATCTAAAACAAAGAATTGGCAATGTTTTCATAGGTAAAGCTCAAAAAGTTGATGAACAAATTGATACAATAATTTAAAATAAAATTGGATTAAAATTGAACTCACTTGAGAAATTATGTGAACTAACATCGCTTTTTTTTATAAGAAATTTCCATCGAAAATTCACCTGATAATATTTAGTCATTACTTACATATATCAATATCTCTCTTCATATTCTTCTATCTATCTTATATAAACAGATTTTAGGTTAAGCAGATAAGTGGTAGAATAAAGATGTGTCACATTTTTAGTCAAGACAATAAATATTCTTTAAAATTAACTAACCCGTTTTCCAAATAGTGTATAAATAACAAGCTCATCATACAAATTAACGCATTCCTTAGTCCAGTAGTTCTCCTCTACTTTACTGGGGTCTGTCTATTTGTGCTTCATATTTCATGACTGCTTATCAGATGCATCATCATCATCATCATCATCATTATGATCATCAACAACCATAATATAAAGGCAGAGGCAACCAGCAGTAATAATTTTATTTTCATTTATTTATTATTTTTTTTTTGTTATTTTTGTTTCTGCTCAAAAAGGTCGTGCCAATTTAATTAAGCGACATTTTATTTAATTATTTTATATATATATATGTATTGATTGCAAATGTGTAAAGCTTTTAATTGGAAAATGTGTCTCAGTTTTCTAGCCATACTCTCTGGTTGTGTGGTCCAGAGTCATCAATAATATAATTTCAATGCAGTCAAAAATATGTATATTTGCCCAGACCAAAAGAAAGAGAGAGAGAGAGAGAGAGAGAGAGAAAGAGAGAGAGAGATTTTCAAATCCTCAAACCAATAAAACTGACCTGACACATGCTGAGATGAGGAGTAGTAGTAAATGTGTCCAGGTTCAGGCATTTAATGTATTTATATTGTATTTCATTATGCTTATTTCATTTGTAATGATTGAATTGACGATGGCAAGCTGAATGTATTGGACAATTGGACAAATCAATGACGATTGAAGGAGTGAAATGTTGTCCCATTCGCTCTTGTTATCATAACTTAATGCATCAAATCGAATCCAATCGAATCGTATCGTATCGTATTGAAACGAATCGAATCGAATCGAATTGAATTGAATCAATTATGCGGCATATTTTTGCTGTTATAAATATTTACGTTGAAATTAATTATTTTATATTAAAATGACCGCAAAACATTTCATGCATGAAATGATGTCTAGGATATTGTGCAGGATGGAAATTGGAGTGGCAGACAGTTGGACAGATATATATATATATATGCATACATATATGTATGTATGTAGACAGTTGGACATACGGACTATCGTCCGTCCTGGCCAGATGCTGATGATGTTGATTTTTGTGGCTAGGTTGGGTTGTTTGGGTCGTTTGGGGGGGGCGATGCTTCTGTTGCTGTTGCCACTGTTGTGATTGACACGGTAAATGATATTCGCATTATGCACAGGATATGTCGCTATTGTGCATGTGTGTGTGTGTGTATGAGCAAACAGGAAACGGAAATGGCAAGCATTGTGTGTATGTGTGTGTGTGTGTGTGTGCAATCCTTGTTGAAAGTTTCATAGCCATGGGAGAGCCATATGCATATTGCATATTTGCTGTTTATTGTGCACTGAGATTTCACATAAATTTTACTGTTTGCAAAAGGCCTTTTAAAGTTTGACGAGGCGATTAATGTATTATATAAACGAATATACATACATACATACATACATATATACACACATACATACATATATAACAACATTGTTTTTAAAGCTTTAAGCAAAATGAAAATTAAATTATTATATATATATATATATATATATAGATAAAATTCGATTTAAGTTATTGCCATAACATTTGCAAAAGCATTTTCATTGATTTATGAATGTATAGTATATAGATATACATATATATACCATATCTTACATATATATGTATATATATGTTGTCGGTTAGTCTTTGCAACCACCTTTCTTATTCATACCAACATTTGCAACATTTGCTGTTTCAGCAGGCATAATTTTCTCGTCCTTATAGAGAATGAGAGAGAGAGGCCCATCCATCGTCATCGTCATCATTCTCGTCATCTTTATTCACCTCCTCGTCAGGACCATTCACAATGTAGCTACACTCTCAAGCCTCCTGCCCAACAACAACGGCAACAACAGCAAACTCGGCAAGCAGTGGCAGCCAGAAGAAATGCTCTTTAAGGATCCACTTGTGTGCTTGGGCTCTCAAGTGTCCTTTGCATGTTAGCGAAACCACTCGAAAATATGACGCGTTTGCTGAAGTATGCAAAAATTGCACATGGTAGAAACACACGGCAAACACAGAGATTGATATACATACATACATATATACACAGAGAGAGAGAGAGAGAGAGATCCCAAACCCATCACAAGAGAACAATACAAATTGAATGGTTTGTCGCTTAAAGTTGTAATATAACCACAGCGGGGCAGTTAAATTCACAAAAACCAAAAAAAAAGAAAAGAAAAAAAAAAGAAAAGAAAAAAAAAAGAAAAATAAAAAAGAAAAAAATTCAAGTTGGAAGGAACATCTCATACCGTATTCTAAATTGGTCGTAAATTGTTGTCGTCGGCCATATGAAATGATCGTTGAAGACGTTATGGGAGAAAAAAAAAAAAAGAAAAAGAAAAAGAAAAGAAATAAAACCGGTGGCACCTTTGAACCGCAACGTAATAGAACTTCTTTTTTCCTGTTTTTTGGTTTCTTTTTTTGTTTTTTTTTTTTGGATACAAGTAAAACAAGCAACTACGTGGCGGCACTTGGGGGCGCCCCACTGCACAATCAATCAATGCAGCAGAGGTAGCTATTGCTGTGGTTGAAGTTGGTGGCAATGGCAGTTGGCGGTTTCGGGCAAACGGGTAAACGGGACCATATCATCCATACAATAATAGTTGGCGGCGTTGGCGTTAGCGGCAAACATGAAATATCACACAGCCAAACCCTTTTTATGAGCATAAAGTTTTGTGCCTAACGATTTTGATTTCGATTTCCTGCCCAAACGTGAGCGTAACCAAATTTGCTCTAGGGCTTGGCCGGCAACTGAGCAATCGACCAACAACAACAACAACAACAGAAAGCAAATCAATTCAATTGCCAAATTATGCCAAAAAAAAAAAAAAAAAACAAAATAAGAAGAAAAAACAACAACGAAACGTAAAGAGAGAAAAAGAAAAAAAAAATTAGAAGCCGAAACCATGGCCAATATTTTCGCTGTCCCAATATTTGTGGCCGCAATTGTTTTGCATGACTCGACGCGAATCGGTTCAGGCTAAGGCTAAGGCTCTGTCTCAAGCTCAGACAGAGACTTTAACTGAAAAGTGAGGCTCAGGTTGAGAGTGTGAGACGGCTCAAAAGACCGACGACTTGCATTAGCTAATCGATCATCTGGCCATGTTTTTTTTTTCTCTTTTTGGCCGGTGGTAACTGCAGTTGTAGCAATGTTGGTCTGGGTTTTGTCATTTGGTTTTCGGTTCGTTTTCGTTTTGCCGTCATTTTTAACTGTCTATCTTTTGGTGTCTTTGGCTCCAAACAATAACAACAGCAACAACAACAGCAACAACAACAGTAACCTGGCCTGAAACTATTTTGTGCATTTTGGCGTAATTATGCCGAAAAAGTAACACGAGCAAATGGCAAACGCGACGCGGCATTTGATTAATTGTCGAATCGTGCACTCCACCGGGGCTATTTGTTATCTCAAGGCGTTGAAATTATAAATTGTTTCCAGAGTGCAACCAACAAACCAACTTAACTAAACAACCCCGCCAATCCAAAATGCGAAACTGTACCCATTCTAAAAGTGTGAAAGGGTTCATAAAGGGTTCACACGATTATGGCCCAAAAATATAGCAAAAAAAAAAAATTGGAAAGACAAAAATATAAAAAAAAAAAATTAAATACAAGCAATGATAAGATTTTAATATAAAACTAAAAAATAAAAAACCTGCATTGGCTTAATAAGTTGTTTTTTTTTTTTCTGCTTGTAGTTTTCTTTTTTTTCTGTTTGCAGTTTTCTTTTTTTTATTTTTTTTTTTTCTCTGTTATTTTTCTTCTTAAAGAGAGACCTGTCTGAATTTTAACAAGTTCTTTCGCTGTGAGCACTCAAGTGCATAAATGTTGAGTACACACACGCATGTGAAGTTTCACCAGATTCTCGCCCCCAAAAAAGTCGGCACGTGACATTGTGCGACATCATTCAGCTGGAAGATGCCAAAACTCCTGAAAATCTACCAAAACAAAGACAATGCACCATGGATTTTTCTCTAACACCATCTCACTGTCTCTTTTATTTCCATTTTGGTTTGCAGTTCCAACTTCAGCTTCAGGTTCCCCTTTTTTATTTTGCTCCTTGTGATTCTTCTTCTTCTTCTTGGGGTGTCAGCAGGTATGCCAAACACAAGTGCACACTTGAGACAAACCTCGCCAAAAAAAAAAAAAAATTTATAGGTATGCTGCTGAGTTTTGTTATAGAAGAGAGAGAGAGAGAGAGGGGGAGAGAGAGAGAGAGAGAGAGAGAGAGAGCGAGAGAGAGGTGAGGAGTCCTGAGAATTGCACGTTGGCACGTGAAGCATAGATCAACCTTATGGGAGAAACTTTAGGTGTGAGTTCTCGCTGAGCTGCAATCACGTTAATTAAAAAGGTGCAAATTGTAAAAGGCGAATGGCGAATGGCTTTTGGGAATGCCACCTAGCACCATTGCTGTACTCCAGCCAAAAGCCTGACACTGACAGCTGTTAATGAACGCGACCAAAAAGACTAAGGTGGAAAAGGAGTTCGAGTAGTATGGTAGAAAATGTTAAAAAAATGGGTGGTGGATGGTGCTGGTATAGGAGACGCCATCAGAGGCATCAGTAGGAATGCTGCAAGCCAGTCACGTGCTTGGCAATTAAACGTATCATAATTTCTTATGGCATACCTCATGTGAGAGCTGCAAGAGACCATTCCATATACTAAAAATGTAATACAACATTTAAAAGATACAAACATATATACATAGATATACAAAAACAAATATATGTATATATATACATATGTATATGTATTTTTTTGTATATGCAACTCCGACCACTTGGTACTTTTCTTTTATTTATTTTTTTTTTTTGCATTTTTACATGCATTTTGAATATTAACGCCCGGCCCAAATGAGAAGCGACGCGGCGCAGACAAAAAGGATTTTTCCGCACAACCAAAAAGGATGCGATTGCGACGACATTTGCTTTTGGCCATGGCCGTCTGTGGCAAATGCAAAAAAAAAAAAAAAAAAAAAATAAATAAAACCTACGACTGTCTGGGCCTCGGGAGTACATTAAATGAAGTCGCCTTGTCCCCACTACTCTTCTTCTCTTCTATATTCTTGTTCATTTCATCTCCAACTCCAATCTTTCTTTGCCACGTGGGGGTGTCATAGAAGAATACATTTTTTCCTTCTTGTTTTTTTTTTATGGTTTCTGTTTTTTTTTTTTTTTTTATTATTATTATTATAATTTTTTTTTTTTTTTTTTGGTGTGCAATAAGAAAATATGAAATTTCATTTTGCGAACGTTGCCGCCGCTGCATGCAACAATGGCGTCAAAGCAGCGACAAATATGCATGGACAACAACGACTTTAAGCAGAATGATGATAAGGGGGGAAAGAAAATGGGAGGAGGTTACGAATGTAAATGGTTTCGCCCATATGGGACAGCTGTTAGGCAGCAAGCAATAGACATTGCCCTAAGGAAGGGCCAAGGCTAGCTTTAATACCATTAAGCAATCCAATATGACGCTCTCTCTCTCTCTCTCTCTCTATCCGTCTCTCTCTATTTCAAATGCGTTTACAAAAATATCGTATACTTTATTATTCAACGATAGTTTCAGTCACTAAAGTATTTTCTATTCAAAGTTGTGCAAGCATTAGAAATAATTTAGGTCTATTAAATTTCATCAGCCGCCTTCTTTGTTTGTTATTCAATAAAAAACCGAAATAAAATGATAAACCAAAAAATTCTATGTATATAATAAAATGATTAAAGATATAATATCATCATGTATATATAATTCAATACAAGTCATTTAAAATGTATAAGTACTGGAAACGTCAACTTTATCTATGTTAGCATTTTTTTTCTCCGTTGATTTTTATATTGAATCTGTTAACAAAATCTGCTGATTTAAAATAAAGGACTCTGCTGATTTATAAGTAAATAAATAGCAAGAATATTTTTTTCACATGAATAGTAATATTTATATATTTATAATATATTTATATACATACATATATACGTATATATACTTATAGGTCTGAAAGATATCAATGTAAGACATCGAAAATATAATTTAATTTGTAAAAAACAAATTGTTAGACGAAATTTGTTCAAGATTTGTGAAAAAACAATATTTATGTGATTTTCTGAATATCAATTTTTTCTTTATTTTTAAACCAATATAAAAAAGCATTTAAATGTAGATATAGTATAATAAATTATTTTTATTTAATAATTATTAAAATATATTTATATACATACATACATCAAACAGAATTTAATTGCAATCTCCAACTATTTGGATTATTGTATGGATGAAATTGATTTTCCAGGAAATATTTACATAGTTGCCAGAATATCTAAGTCTTTATTTCCTTTATCATGTAACTAAAACCCAAGAAAATATTGGCAACAATTTAATGTATAATATTGATGATATATGTAGTATGTTTACACACATATACATATATAAAATATTATTAATTAAGTAGATTTTCAAGACAACTTCTGGCTATTTAAGTAAATATTAATAAGTTTTTTAGTTCTAAACCTATCCTTTTAATTTTCTTTACCCCAAACAAACAGACAATAAACACTTCTCAGATCAGTTACATAATTTATTTTTAAATCATTTTATAAATCGATTAAAAATGTTTTATATCAGCCATGCGCAGCTTTAAAATAGAATGTGATAATACCACTAAAAATAAAAATATTTTAAATGAAACCTGCTTATTAAAGGGTATACTAAATTCAGTATGAAAAAAAGTTAATTTGTTCGCTTTTTGGTTTTAGAGTGCATTTCGAATGCAAAGTGCATTAAAGACGGCTGGAAGCATTTATTGTTTGTTTTTTTTTTTTGTTTTGTTTGTTTGATATAATGATATTCATTTTCAAGTCATGTGTGCCTTATAAAATGAAAACCAGATGGCATTTCAAATGGAACAAATTGTATTAAATGCATTCATTTTTCTTCTTCTTTGTATTTGATAGGGAAATAAACGCCAGATCAATTATGACAAATTGCAGAAACTGCTTTGAATAACTTTAAGAATTTGCAGTAATTTTCCATTAGAAAACCAGTCTTTAATCTTTTTTTTTCTCTCTCTCTCTCTCTCTCTCTGATTTTTTTGCTTTTTCTGTTTTAATTTTTTTTTGCAAATAAAAAACCAATTCCCCCTGCTGTGATTAGTTTTGCTTGGATATCGAAAAACGGTTCAATTAGCTAACAATATTGATTTCGTTATAAACTTTCGGAAAAATCTTTGACAGCTTTCAAAGAGAAAAATAAAAAAAAAAAAAAATAAAATCTAGCCCGACTCGAATTACGATCTTGGAAAATCAAATAGTTGGCCGATTTGTAATTAACATTTCATAAATTTGCCAATCATGATAAGAACATTTTTTCCATTAAGAATCAATTAAAATGCAAAGAGGAAAACATTATACAACAAGATATTATATACAAGCAGAGCTGATCAATGCCAAATTCAAACTGAATTGGAACTGAAGTGAACTGAACTGAGTGTATGGCGCTGCTGCCTGAGATGAAGTTATCGCGATTGAACCACTTTTCACACAAGATATGAGATAAAGTCTTACTTATAAAGTGTGGCAATAAAAGAAAAATGCATTTTTATTGAAATAACATAATTTACATGAAAACGCCAATAAATTGTCAAGAGATTATATAGTATGGCCAATGTAGTTTTGCCTGCCTGCCGTTGCTCCATTAACCGCAAAAAAAGACAAAAAAAAAAAAAAAGAACAAAAAAAAGTGCAACCGTATTTTCAATTGTAACTCCGAATATTTGATACGCTGTACTAAATTGAGGGTATTAGACACGTTTTAATACGAGTTCTATACAACAGGAAAACTAAAGTGTTAAAAATAATTTTTCTTATATATTTCCTATACTTATTATACCAATAAATTGACATTACCTAGCGGAATCCTTCTCCCTTTGGTCCTTCGTCACTTAATACTTTAGAATTAGAATTTTTATTTTATTTCACAGAAATAAAAGCCATTTTATTTTATTTATTTCAAATGCATTCATTCAAAAACTATAAAAATATAACTTGGGAAGAACCCCTAAAGGTATCTTTCGATGATTTCAAAATTTATTCGAGGTCAAAGCTTATGACATATTCAAAGAGCTGCACAATTTTTGCAGAGATTTTAATGAATTTAATTATAACCTTTCAAACGATGAGACGAAGGTATGGAAAACAACAAAACTTACAATATTATAATACAGTAGAAGCACAAAAATTAGAATCATTTGTTTTATAAGCTTTAGTTTTAATTTCTAAAAGTTTTTACATTTAATAAAATATAAAGAAAAATTAAAGTAAAATTTATTTTTTATTCAACCTTAAGGGTTGATCTTTATATTGTTTATCCTTAATATTATAAATAATTTGTTTCAATATTTTACTTTAGATTGATAAAGAAATTGTAGTTGGTTAAATTTGATACCAAATTAAGTTTCTTCATTTTTGAAAGATTTTAATATCCGAGCTTGTACTGTACTATGGAATATAATATAAATATTATATGGAGAGCAATATAATCGCCTGCTGTGCTCTGTTAATGAATTGAATTGAATATTTTTCTTTTTTTCTTTGTGGCAGGCAAAGCAACCAGTTCCCGCAGTTCCAAGTGGTCAGTGGATAGTGTTGCTCTAATGGGGGAAGGGGCAACAGGGTAACTAGCACTTTGCTCTCTGTAGGCTTTGCGCTTTTTGATCTCCTCAAGATTGGCACTTTTGGCGTGGCGTAGCGCCAGAGATACGACCATATATACATATATATAAATAACTATATATAATAAACATGTGTGTGTGTGCAATGCAAAAACAGAATAATAATAAAAATTATGCACTTGCTGTTGCCGACAAAAAAAAAAATATATTTACATACATATATGTATACGAAAAGGAAAAAAAAAATTTGCATAGACGAACGACTTTATTTTTGCTTCGATGTGTGTTTGTAATTGTTTAATCGTCATCGTCATCTATGTGGGTTAGAGATATGCACCGAATGGAATTTGTAATTGAAAAATTTCAATTGAAAACTTTGTGGGGATGATTAAATGATGGCAATGGCGCCCTCTGGCGTTAATTGAGAGTAAACAACAACGGGAAGAGCTTTTAAAGGATATCTAATGCAATACGCTTTAAGGGTTGATGTCCTAAATACATGAAAAATGAAAAGCTTCTTAAAAGTTCAGGAATAGGAGGATGTCGAAAAATATATGTATTTTATTTAGATTGAAACTTTGAGATAAAGAAACACAACTTACTGATTAAAATCCAGACTACAATTTCCTATTCGTCTTGGTAAGTGGATAGACGAAAACGAATTCTGATCAGGTAAACCGGAAAAACCCGGAAACCCGTAAAAAATAATACTTAATAAAATAACAAAAGAGATAATTGTATAATACATAAATAATAAGTGACTCAACTTTTATGTACAATTTGTTATTTAAATATGAATATTTGTATAGTGAAAAGTCCTTGACTTAAATCTCCAATCGAATTAATATGAACTCAATATTTTTTGTTGGGTAAATGGAAGAGATTTAATTGATTTTATGATCAATTTATAGTCAAAGTAATTTTTAACAGGAATTAAAACTCACATGTTAATAAAATCTTAAACCCATTTTGACCAAACATTCTTTATTGAAAATATGTGTGAAAAAGTCAATTTTTAATCAACAATAAATAGGAATTAATAAAAGGACTAATTAACACTTCATTAATTGAATATTATATTTCAATTAGAATACGACAAGATCATATTTCTAACATTTTGTAACAACTAAAAAACATATAATAGACGTAAAAATTTTGAATAAATAATAATAAATAACTTTCCAAGTCTTAAATAAAAATTAATATAATTTCTTTATTTCATTTCTCACCGATTTTGATCACACTCAACTCTTGGCATGGTTATTTGTTAATAAAACACATCACTAAAAATAAAAAGAAAGAAAAAAAATAATTTTTGGAATGAGTTAAATAATTTGTTGGCCATTAAAACGGAAAATTTTAGATGGAATACTTTAAACAGGTGCTTATCAATTTAGTAGACATTTTACAAAGTCTCTGATGAATTTTAAATAAATTAAATGTGTGAGTTGGAATGTATTTTTTTTTTTTTTGTGTCTTGTGTTGTTTTGTATAGTTATTTATTTGTTATTTTTTTTGTGTGTGTATTAAGAAAATGAAATCTCTTTCATTGGCCTGGGAAAAATGCGCGGCATTTCACTTAAGTGAAAATTCCAACTGATTTATAAGCATTGAGGGGGCCTAAGACATCGAGAAAAAAGAAACAAAAAAAAAAAATAAAAATTTTAATGTAATATTTTGTTAAATACAAACTCTAATCCCTTGTCTTAGACATCATCAGCCACATGCTGGTCGATCTAATGCATTAGGAGAGAGAGCCCACTCACCAAAAGAAAGGAAAACAACAACAACAACGACAAGAAGAAGAAAACAAACATTCAAAAGAAACGCCCGCATTCCAATGAAAGCGCCGGCAGCTGCACGAAGAACAGCAACAACAGCAACAGCTACAACAGCAACAGCAACAACAGCAACAAGATGGGGCAAGAAGAGGCATACAGGCACACAAGTCAAAGAAATTTGCTGTTAATTCACGTATTAACCTTTTGACATTTGGCAGCATCGCCGACAACGATGACGACGACGACGACAAACATTCAAAATAAAAAAAAAAAAAAAAAAAAGCAAAAACAAAAACAAGTCGCCAGAATTCCAATATGGTGATAGAGATGCATAAGGGAAGAGGAAGGTGGCAGGCTGGCGGTAAGGCTGGGCACATCTGCCATAGAAAACTGTGTCAATGTGCCAACAAATGTTGCTTGGGCGTCGGTTCTTCATGTGTGCTGTGTACTGTGTGTGTGAAGATGTGGCATGTGGGCGGGCGCAAGCTGCGATCGTTGCTGCAGCCACGCCAAATGGAAAACCAAGAAAAGACGAAGACGATGACGATGACGATGGCAATGGTAAGGGTAATGGTGACGGTGACGGTGACGGTGATGCCGCCTCGTGTCTCTAAAGTACGTGCGCGGCTCAATGACTTTCAATTAAATCAATATTCATCGTTTTGGCTGCGACTGCCTCGAGGCTAAATGGCAATGGGGCGAGCAAGGCAACCATTTCGACGAGACTTTGACTCTAACTCCAACTCCGCTCCTTGATTAGACGCGACAACAGCAACAACAGCAACAGCAATAACAACAACTAAGCTAACAGCACAACGAGCAGAATAACAGCAGCATGGGAAAATGTGCAATTTTGGCCAAAAATAAATAAGCCAGGCTTTCGATGTCTGGGGTAGAGCGAGATGCCGCCGATGCCAAGACCAAGACCTGACCGAACCCGAGCTCACATTCATTGCGCAAATTTGTGTGGATTGCGGACGACTGCCTCTAACTCTCCATGTTCAGCCAGCCTGCCTGCAATCAAAGATACACCAAAAGCAAAAAATAAAAAAATAAAACCCACCAAAATAAACATTTGAACTACTAGCCCGTGCCTTTCACAAAAAGAAAAAAAAAATACATACATATATATATATATATAAAATACCTAAAAGGAGGCGGGCGAAAAACCGCGCGCAAATAATTAATGTTTGGCAATAATCGAAGACACCTTCAGAGGCAATCGTCGGTGGTTGGCTGTTTGCTAAGGTGGGTTGCTGCTGGTGTCCAAGTTGGCACGACAAGTGCACCCGATGGCCATGCAAATGAGACATTTGCGGGAGGCGTATATTTGCTATACAAAAAGTAAAAAAAAAAAAAAAAAAGAAATATAAAAAAATAAAACAAAAAACTCTACCACGCTCATTTCAACTACAGCGGGGAGTTTTTTTTTTTAACGATTATATCCAGATTCGACATATTTATGAGAGATTATTTTGAATCATTTCAAAGCTATGAAAACCAATTGAGAAACTTTTCAAAAATTGCAATTAAATTTATAATTATTCCATTTGAATTATTAAGACTTTACTATATCAAAAATGCAATCGAAATAACAATTATTAAAGCACTATTAGTAAAAAATTTTGACGAACTTCTTTGAAATTTATATCGAAACACAGAAGACCAAACCTAAATAAAAACATCGTATGGGAAAAAAAACACATACTTTTTGTTACGGTTTTTATTATTTTTACACATTTAACATATTACATTTTAAGAATTATTTTAAGAATAAAAAAAATTTGTGAGAGTTAAAGATTACGTTAAAATGTTTTTTTTTTGTAATATTAAAAAAAATAATTCTTATCTATTACAAGTACAATAACAAAATGTTTTAGAAATGCATGATTTTATTTTATATATTGTATAATAGATTTTGATTTATACTTTCTAGTTCAGGTTCAATAAAGCACATTAAGAATTTAGTTAAGTTTAAACAAGTTTTGTTAATTTCATTAACTTGTGAGATTCATATAAATTATTTGCTTCTTGCAATGTATTTATAATATTTAGAGTAATTAAATAAAAATAATAATAATAATTCCGCTTTGAAATTAAAATCTATGTATATATTTATAATATTAAGAATATAAGATAAAGTATTTAAGTAAGCATAGATTATTAATTTGGTTTATTAATTGAATGGTTTTTGATAAATGTTTTATTAAGTTTAGAACCAAACTAAAAATAGGTTAGCTTTTTAGTACTGCCAAAAGATGGAGCCATTAAAAAGGAAAAGTTCTATTTAATCAATAAATAATCTATGCAGGACTTTTCAAATATTACAACTATTTGATTTAGAAAGTATTTGCACTTTTAGAATCAGCTTTCATTATGCTCCCTTTGACCCATTGCACATTCGTAAATGAAGCAAATTATTGCTAATATTATGCCAGTTAGCCATATAGCACCGACCACATAATAATATTGTAAATCATTTGATTTCACTTTCATATATCTGGCACCATTAACAAAATGCAATTGTCCACTGTTAATGCCATGAGCAAAACTATCGGTTCTCATCTTTAACCAAATGCCACTCTCAAACATACGTCTCATATACCAATTGAATAGTTCCAAATAGCCAAGACCATAACGTATTGGTATCTGAAATGGTTGTTGATCGACAATTTTCCTTAATTTATGAAAGAGTTTAATCCGCAAAAATTTCTGTTGATATAAGGCAAAATCGATGCGATCCTCGTAACCAATATGGATATAACTAGTATTCAATTGTCTCCGATAATTATCAACCAATTGTTCTGGTGTTACAATTAAACGGGAAACTAAGAGAGGATTTGCATCTGGTAATTGATTTAAATGCTTTAATTCATTTTCCACAATTGGCAACTTAAGATCAGTTCCTGTTAAATCATCAAATGTATTAATTTGCTTCTCATAGAGACCAGAAGTCAAACTAGTTGCCAATTGGGCCAAATAGAGATTGGTTAGTATAAATCCGGCAATGGTTAGCATTATAAAAATTAGCAAGTGTCGTAATGAAAATGAAATATTTTGAGCTTGTCCCACTGGCAGAAATAGACATAGACAATAAATTTGTAGAAAAGATGAACTGAAATTTTGATAATGTTGCGTAATAAGAAATAAAGCTCCACTGCAATAGAATAACATTATTAGCCATAGTAACCAAGTGGTCCAAGTATAGGGTTTTATCAAATACATATATCTGGGCAAAAGGTTACCCGATGGAGCCATCACAAACAAATTCTCAAGCATTAAGACAACACTTCTAGTAAATTTTGATGTGGATAGCATAAGAAATGGTAAAAAATCAATTGTTCGATTGCCAAGTGAATCGACGGCCTCAATTAGGCTACTCACATGTCTGGCCCGTATAGTGCCATTATAATGTGTTATAAATGCCAATACCATATGTAGCATATAACCAGCATAGATATCATTATTCTTCTCATGATCCTTATAGATAAATGCACGCGGTGCTCCATTTAATATAACACCACAATTTATTGTATATCCTTTAAAGTTATTAAGTAGTGCAAAAGTCCTTTGATAATATTGGTATATATTTTGTATGGTTAGCAAACTTATTTCCGGATATGGCATATAGCTATAGAGTTGTTCCAATTCTGGTATTAGAACAAGTATATGTACCATACCCTGTTGCCAGCAATATGCAAATAATTCTTGCAATTGTAATAATGCTGCATTTGGATAAATGATGAGGACATGCAAATGTTGTCGTTGCCAAAGCAAAATTTTTACATAATTTAAAGTTTTATCCCATTGCCTGTTATCCAGATTGATAATGGTAAGTGAACGATCCGTAAAATTGCCTTTGAGTATATAATATTGTGAATCTTGTCTTAGATATAATTTTGGCATACCAAAAACATTTCTATTGACCAGTTGAAAACGCTCTGAGTTGTTATTTAAGCCAAAGTCTATGAAAATGTTGAGCTCCATGCCATATAAACTATTTAGTTGTTGAATACATTCCGTTAGATAATCAACATTATGGCCTAAAAGCGTTAGATTGTGCACAACACTGAGATATAACATTTCCATTTAAGTTTTGACAACAATTTGTGCTTTTATTTATACCCAAAATGATGGAAAATTACTCAATCAGCAATTATCCTCTTACATTTACTTTTTATATATGATTAAGTCATCAAATGTGGGGCAAAAAAAAAAATATATATATATATGTATATACATATATGTACTTATGTGAATAAAAGTGCAAGTCATTATTTGGAGAAGGCTCAAGAAAATGTCATCGTTTTCCATCCCTTCCCTATCCAAAAAAAAAAAGGTATAAATAATTATGTTTATTACAATTTAAATGAATGCCTTGCATTTACAAATGGTTCCAAACAAAAGACCAAAGTGGAAATTAATAATCCCATGGCCCATAAGGCAAATGCATAAAAATGAAATGATAAATCATAGGGTCTAGAGAATTTCTCCTCACTACGCATTAGGGTATACAATTTAGCCTCAATTAATTGTCGCCAGCTATCGTTTTTCATTTTCTCCAATATTCCATATTCAAATAGGCGTCTTAGAAAAAAATTTAATAAATCCAAATATGGTAATGAATCGGCAATAAGCCATGTTAATAAAGCACTTTCAATACTCGTTCGAATCACTTTAAATTTGGGTATAGTTAGCATATGTTGTTGATATAGAATGCCTTCTAAACGATCTTCAAAACTTGTATACATATAGGATGTATTTAGTTTATTTCGTTCATCTCTCACATTACTAAATGACAATGTGACAATATTTTCTCTTACCAATTTTGGTAATTTAGTATATCTTTTGGCTATCTCCATATATAAATCATCTTGTACCATCGGAAATGGAGCATCGACCAATTCATCCAAAGTATTATATTGCCGCTCAAAGACTCCAGATGTTAACATACTTGAAAGTTGAGCCAAATAAATATTTGTTAACACGAATCCACCAATAGTTAATATCGTATGAATGAGAAGATTTTGCCATTTGGTGATCCGAGCCAAAAATATTGAAATATATAGAAAATGGCATAAACTGTGTAAAAATGCTATACCAATGCCATAATCAGTGCTTATATATAGCATAAATGTACCATATCCAATAGCAATAATTAAAGCTAACCAAAGTGTCCATGAGAAGGGTTGACTAAAGTATAAATAATTTGCAATTGGACGAGCATGTGGCACATATACATACATTTGAAGTATTTGTAATGTTAATGTATTTGCTGTTTTCCATTGAGATTCACTTGGATAGCAAATGAAATCAATTTGTTTATTTATCAATAAATTATATAAAACCCAATATATTTCATAACTATTCGTTTCTGGGTATGGTACATTAATAATTGTCGCATTATATCTTTTAGTAAATTCATGAATAGCATGATACATATATCCACCTTTAGTGAGTTCACCTTTACGATTTATATATTCAAAAAATCGTGGTTCCATATTTTCATTTATCGTACGTAGGCTATAACCGTGAAAATTTCTTAATATTAATTCTCTGGACAGATAATCACTAATTCCTTTTAGTTTAATCACTTTAAGCGTCGAATATGGTAAATAGCTATAGTATGATGATTTTCCATTTAAAAGTAGCACATTAATGAAACCCTGCTTAAAGCAATAGGTATAAATTTTATATTGTATATCCATAGATATTTTTTCTTTTGTTATAAATACAATATGCAATTGATGTAGTTTCTTAAGTAAATTCTGTAGAAATTTACGTGTATTTGAATCAATTCCCATTTCATTTAAATATATTATAATTAAGGTTTTCTCCGTGAATTGACCAATAAGTTGAAAATATTCAGTTTGATTATCATAAACTGCTAATTGCATTTGTGGTGTATTCAAAATTGTCATAGTATTATATGAATCCTTTTCAAAATTAATAAATACATTTAATTGTATATCAAGAGATAAATTTAAATCAGAAATCTCTTCAATATATTCCGTATTAAGTTTGTTGAAAAAACTAATTAATTCCAATAGAAGAAATACCAACTTTAACGACTGCATTTTGATAACTGATTTTATTGTATGACAGTTAAGAAGTATATATACTCAAAAGGATAACGAAAAAAAAAATGGAAATGGAAAAGGAAACACGACATAAACTATAATTTAACCCTTTGGGTAATTACCAAGTGGTCGACATTCTATTATAAAAACAATGACACTGATTAACCAACCAAATAATAATACAAAATAAGCAAAACAATAGAATTCCATATCAAAGACACGTAATTCAAAGCCAGTTGAAATTCGAAATTGAATTTCCCCACTCAGTATACCCTGAACATAGGAATCAGATTTTAGTTTCTCCATTATTCCAGATTCGTAAATGCGACGCAAATAATTATTAATTAGCTCCACATAAGGTAATCCATGTCTTATTATAATATAAAATGGTAATTGATAAAATACTTCATCAATTATTTTAATTAATGGTACTCGTAAAAATATCTGTTGATATAATTCAAAATCAATTCGATCCTTGAGAGCACAGTGTGCCACACTGGTATTTAGATTCTTTCGTTGAGTAATTACTTCATCTAAAGGTCTTGTTTCTACGATATCAATAATTTGTGGTTTTACAGCCTCGATACGCATTAGATTCCTTAATACCTGCGTATCGAATATGTCCTGAAGAAGTCTCAAATTGGCATTTGCCAAATCATCCAAACTGTTTATTTGATTTTCATATAAACCTGCCGTTAGCATACTCGATAATTGAGCTTGATACATATTGGTTAGCATAAATCCAGCACAGCATAGTAGAAGAAAGGTTAAAATAAGTCGCCAACCATGTCGCCAATGGTTAATATAAATTGGTGGTAGATACAGAAAAAATTGTAATATTTCTAAAAATTGTTCTGCCATATTATAGACATTTCCTCTACCAGTACGCAGCCAGCGAAGAAGAATTGTATTATATATCAGCAAAGCGATAAGTAATCCCCAGACTTCTGTATTAAAGGGTCGCAGAAAGTACAAAGTTTTTGCCAATGGTCGTGCAAATGGTACCAAAATATGAACATTTAAATTGTAGAGTATATCACTGCGATAAAAATAAATCCAATTTAATGGTATCAAAGTTCTTGTCATTAGATCAATGCGTTCCTCCTGAAAGGCTTTTATCCCCTTATCAAGTGGTATTATATCAATATCTGAAAATATTTTTACTTCCGTTCCATTATAGTATTGAATAAACTGATGTATTAGTTCATATAAATAACCAGCATAGACCAATTTACCCTGTCGATTTATATAATTAAAACAACGTGGTGATATTGACTCTACAGTGATATGTACATCATGTCCTTGAAGATTGCTGAAACGTGTGAGTCTGTGATAGTCATTCAAGTTATCCAACTGATATATATCTATTTTTGGATATGGTTTATATGTAAATAGTTTGCCAAATTGTAAGTCCAATACCAATACATGTAGATATCCATTAATCAAAGATTTCTCAAAAATATATTTCATTATCCTGACCGATGGTAAAATATATAAAATTGGCAATTGTTGAAGATTCCAAAGCAAATTCTTTTGCCAAATAAGCGTTTCATTGATTGAAGTTTCTTCTATACAAACAATGGTTAAAGTTCGATCCGTAAAATTGCCCAAAAGTTTCAATTTATTTGATTTTTTACCCAGTAACATATATGGCATATTATTTAATGAATTCAGTGATAAATCATTCAATTCGCAATCCAAATAAATATTTAATTTTAAATTTAAATCATGATTCAATTGATTTATAATATCAGTGGCTAACCAAGAAGCAGCAACACAAACAGTTAACAAAAGCGTACTAAACACTAAATGGAAAATCATTCCAATTTCAAATCCTTTCAAAGGGACACTGTTGCGTTCATGTATACACTGACCCGGTTATATAGTTAAAGTTTCGTGAGATCTTTATCACGTCATAACCTAACAATTACAGTTGGCCGCATAATCAGTTGAAGTTTAATTTAAGTTAAAGTCCAAGACCAAATCGTGCGCGGGTGACTGTAAGTTACCGTCGCCATTGCCGTTGCCGTTACCGTTGCCGCCTCCTCTTATCGCCCATCTACCAAATTGCCCCTTGACCACGACCGCGTAATTGTTTATGGCTTGAGTTAATCTAACGTGACCGAACTATTGCTAAATGTCATAGATATTGTTAATAAAATTACATGCTTAAATGGCAAATACATTGTTGAATGTGAATAAACGTGTTGGTTAGGGTGATGGAATGGGGGTGGCATGTATCAAAGTGGCAGGTGGACTGTATGCCAAACTGGGCGGTGATGTAAGAAAATTATGTCAGCTTTATTGGTATGTGAGTGATTGAAAGCCATAGATAAAATAGCATTTAAAAAAAAATATATATGTACATATATATTTTCACTATTCATGGTAATCATGTACTTTATGTGACAAAATAATTAATTAAATGGTTGAATCGTTGAAATAGCTTTTGTTTTCATAAGTCCTCCCCAACCCCCTTTTTTCAATACTGTCAACGATAAAATATTGTTTTCATATGTTACAGCTCAGTTGCTTTTGCCTTTTCTTTTTTATTTGTTGCCTTTTTCGGTATATTTTCTTTTTTATAATTTTAATTAACTTTTAATATAAATATTACTAAAATTTCATTTGGTCTATATTTAAACAGTTTGCTTTCGAGAAAGTCATTTAATTTGTTTGATTTTTTTTATTTAATTATAGTTATTATTTATTTATTTAGATAAATCATTTTCTTGCTAATACACTGCCAATCAATTAGACTTTTCAGAAAATAAATTAAATTTTTCGATTAAAAAAAGCTAACAAAATTAGCATAAAATATTTTTTGTTTCTTTTTAAATGTTTATTTATAAATTTAAAAAAGAAAACACGAATATTTAAACAAATTACTTATTTTATTGTAATACAGCTTTAAATGATTTTAAGATATTTGGCTTCTTTATCTATAGTGTGACTGGAAAATTCTAGTGATTAAATATAAACTGTATAAATTAAAAACTGATAGATAAATATTTAAAAAATACACAAATATTTATTTATCAGAAAATTTACACTTTTCTTAAAAAATCTAAAACGAAATACAAAAAATAAAATACATTAACATAATCATTTGCTGCTACTTTTATTCCTTTCAAAAAGCAATATACGAAAAAATATGAACGAGAAAATTTCATAAAAAAATATTGTAAGAATAATTTAACAAACACAATAAGATTCAATCCTTTTTGAATGGTTTTAATCTATTTAGACCTTCTTTTCAACTTTAAATCGATACATGTAAAAAACAATCGATAGTTATCAATTATTATTCTATCTATGAGCCAAGTTTTCTTGTTGCAATTTTAAAGTATGTATTTATATTTATATGTGCTGAGAGGAGTTGAGGGCATGCAAATTTATAACTTTGATTTTGCCGTTTTGTACAAACTCGTTTGCCCACATGCAAGCAGAAAAAGCTAAATTGCCAAAGACATTGAAATTGAAATCGCTCATAAATTCTATGTCTAATTGTAAAGAATGGCTGCAGACCTTGGTTAGCTCAAATCAAAAATGAGAGAAAAAAAAAAAAAAAGAAAGAAATAAACAAATGTTCCATGTGTCCACTGTAGTACTGTGCGAATGTTTGTTGCTGCTGATGTTGGGTTGGTTGCTTTGGCTACTGCTGAAAATTTGCAGAAAATGTCTAACAAAATTATGAAGCTACACAAATCTAACAAAACGACCCACTGCAACAGCAATAGCAATAGCAACAACTGGAATAGCAAAAATAAATAAATATAAATTGCAAACGCAAACATAAAGAGCTATTGACTGTTGACTTTTATGAACAATTAGGCGGCAGCCACTTAAAATGGCGAATATATTGAGAGATGGAGGTATGACGAGGGAGAGCGAAACAATATCTATATATGTATGTACATATATACATACCTATATACAGATGTGAACATATAAGTATATATATATATATGATACAATAGATTGGAATTGGTTAATCGTAATGGCTTCTCTATGGGCCTGGCCCAATAATAATTTACAATTGATTAGATCGACAGCACGCAATGGCAACAGCAACAGCAGCAGCAGCACTAGCAATAGGGAGGTGGTTGAGTGGGCGTGTCCGTCCCATACCATAAAGGCAAAGGGGGCAGGGCATTTGGAACTTGCAAAAGCCATTTGGACTTTAATTAATGCATTGAAAGCATTTATGTAAATGGCGGGAAATAATTTATCACCCATTCAAGACAAAACACAAACTGCAGCAGCAACAGCAGCAATCAAGTGTTTCATCCAAGCATTGCAATACAGTAAACATTAGATATAATGATGCCACATTTTAACTATATACATCAAAATAGGACTATATAGTCCTAATTTCATTCTAGCATTAAATCTAACATCAATTACTAAACTATTGATTTAATTGACTTTAATCCAGCATTAAATCTAATATCAATCACTAAATTATACAATTGGTTCATCTCTCAAACATTTCTAATCGATTAAGGGAAAAAATTAGCAGAGTCTTCAGTAAAGTTAGTTACAGTTAAATAAAGTAAAAGAATCTGAAATTAAAGCCACTTATTTTAGCCAAAAAATCGTATAACAAACCGCTAGACAAAAATTTTATAAGTTTTTTTTTTTTTCTTTATTTCTCTAAAGCAAAAATCTTTAATTTTTCTTCATGCTGAAAAGTTATTTAGTTGCCAATGTCTACTGTATGAAAAACTAAAATGTTGTATTTGATTTTGCTCTGCCTTCTCTCGCGCTGTTCATTAGCGTTACGCCCACGCATTGGGCATTAGTAGTGGGCGTGGTCATTCTAAACATTTTTCTCAATACTTTTTTTTTTGTTTTATTTTTCTGTTGCTATATCAGTTTTTTTTTTTCTAGCGGCATCGTTTGATTTTCCAAGCTTTTGTTGTTGAATTTTATATAATTAGTACTTAATTTATAATTTTTGTGGCGCACAAAAATTGCAATGAAATTGCTTAGCAATTTTTTGTTTTTTTGTTTATTTGTTTGGTATTGTTGTTGCTGTTGTTGTTACTAATGCTAAATCGGCGCAAGGTCAGCGATTTGAGATTTGAGAAAAGGCGTTTGTGGTGGGTTGGCCAAAGGCGTTTTGCCGTGTGGGTGGCAGGCAGCCTGGCAGACTGGCATCTGGCATTTGCCAGATAAGTTTAAATTTAACTGACTGCATTTAATGGGAGGGAATTTTCATGACAATCTGTTGTTGATTGATTGAGAATACAACAAATCATTGCATTAAATTTATACACTTGAAGAAAGAAAAAAAAAACAATATATATATAAACAAGAAGAACAAATATAGACATGGTTTAAGAAAGATTAAATCAAATTTTTACTGATATTTTAACAATAAAAATAATTATGTAGATTTATACCATTAGAAATTAACATATCAAAAACTGACATGATAGTAAAAAATACTAAAAACAGTAAAAATATTAAACAAAAAATTTAAATAAAAAAATTATAGTTTTAACAATCTTGTTCACCTTTTATTTTGCATTTTTTCCCCTCAACTTTGATTTTAAAAAGTTCAAAAAAATATATACATAAGCATAAATAGCATAATAAAAAAAATGTTTCAAATAGAAAAACTTTAAAAATCTTATTAAACTTTCAATTTTGTGTTTGTTATACATTGAATAAAAACATTTCATAAAGACTTTATGGAAAACTATAAATTTAGCTATATAAAAAAAAAAAATAAACATTTGCTATAAAAATTCTTTGTTAAATTTGATCTTGTCTTTTCACTCAGTCAGTTTTTGATCAACGCCGACTTGAACACATTTAACCGAAAATTAATAATAGAGTCATAAAATAATGCTTAAATATAACAAATCGTTCAGTAATTGAGTTTGCTTTAAGCATTTTTTTTATTTTCTTTAATAGAAATGCTATAAGAATTGTAAAATAGAGTTCAATTTAATCACCAGGATTTGAATAATTCATAAATAGTTAGCAAAGATTTGGTTTATTGACTTTAACATTTGAAATAGATCTATTTATTGATCTTGCGCTTGTTGTCAATGTTTTTAGTCTATAATTTAAGGCTCTTAGATTGTATATTTATACATACATTTATACATATATATGTATGTATATACATATATACCAATTTGAAAGTATTCTTTAAGATCAACGTGTACAGATTTTGATTTCTAGTTGAAATTTTTCTACACCTGAGAATGAAATGGTTGTGTGTTTGTGTATGTATGTATATATATGTATATATGTATTATGAATTCTTGTGAAAATGTTTTAAACTTGGCCATCATCTGCCACTTTCCTAACAATTTCCGCAAATTAAACAACAATTTATATCTTCCTCAATATCAGAAGATGCGCTTAACTCACGTTGACTGCCTTCTTGGTCATTAAATACTGCAATTATGCCCAAGGATACTCTGGATGAGGCAATGATCGCGTCTTCTGGCTACTGGCTGCTCAATGGATTGGATCTTTGTCTAGAAATTCCGTTCAAACGTTTATGGTTACCAGAAAGAGACAACAATACAATTAAATAACAGTCAAGAGTTAATGCGACTAACTAGAAATAAATAAACAAGGCGCCCAATAAAAAAAAAAATGCATCCCCATCTCTAAAAAAAAAAAAAAAAAAAAAAACATAGCTCCATCTGATTCTGATTCTTATTCTTATTCTCATTCTCATTGTGGTCGTCAATCAAGTCAAGCAACGACTACTGTGCGTATGATGAGAGGGAGAGGGAGGATTTTGGTGACGGGTACTACTTGGGTATGTAGCAATATAATGATAGGCCAGACTAACGCCATCCAGTGTTGTGCGCTTACTCAATTACCTTTGACTAAATTATGGCCAATTGTTGCATTGAACATGTGTTGCATAATTACGGGCTGTGGCAGCCACGTACGGTTGATAGTTGGTAGCTGGAAGCTGAAATTTGATTACTGCTTATAGATTAGCTTGGATGATGGAGTTGGAGTTGGAATTGGAGTTTGCTACCAAAGAGCTATACTAACTAAAACATGGTACTATAGTTATGCCTTAAGGCCTATTGCTAAATGTGTGGCAAACTTGGCCACGTTGACAGGTTAATGTGTAAGAAAGAGGAAGATTTGCTACTAAAAATTACTGTTTGCTAGTATAAGATTTGGTAAGTATGAGAGGGGCACTGTGGGATTGGTAAGAAGATGGTAAATTTGAACTGGAATGCTTGCGGTTAAGGGCGTTAACGCTTCACTAGCCAAATCAATTTTGGTCGGAATAAGCCAGCGAATAGACGCTGCCCACACGTGTTAGCAACATTGTTGTTGTTACGATTCCTGGTTGTTTGCTAATAGTGCTATTGATGTTATTGTTGTTGCTGTTGTTTGTATTGTTGTTGCTGGCAATTAGCGTCGCAACATTTACGAGTGCCAGACAAATTACCGGGCAACATGTTGCAATTAAAATAACGGCACGCCAACTTTCGCCGCAAATCGTTCGCAGCGGCAAAAATGTTTCGCGCGTGCGCTAAGCAACACAAACAACACAACAAAATTGTTGTTGTAGTTGTTTTTGTTGTTGTTGTTGTTGCTGTTGTGGTTACAGTTGTTGTTGTTGCTGGTGTTGTTGTTGCTTTTGTGAGTTTATGGCGCAAAACACTTAGCCAAAGCCAAACCTTTCGCACACGCACACAAAATTCAATTTGTTTGCATTTTAATTGTCGTTTGTCGCCAAAGAGCGAAAAAGAAAAATTGCCAACAACTCGTTGCCAGTTGTCGCAGCAAATGCAGCAATAATAGCAACAACAACAACAGCAGCAACATAAAGCATAGGCAGCAAGAAGAACAACAGCAACACAAATTTTATGGCCGTTTTCCTACGCATTTTCAATGCTGTTAACAGCTTTGTCCGAGGGTGTGTTAAATATTTTTTATAGCTTACTTTAGCGCCCAACAATCGTTTCTGTTGTTGATGATGTTGTTGCTGTTTTCCAGCATTTTTTTTTTTTTTTCTTTTTACCTTTTTGGCTTTAAGCCTGCATTGACTATTTTTATGGTTATTAACAACGTCACATGACGATTTTTATTTTCATTTTTTACTTATGTGCTGTGTGTCGTTGTTACTTTTTTTTTCGTTGTTGTTGTTGTTTTTTTTTTTCTTTAACCCATGTTTGCTGTTGCTGTGGGTATCTTTCAACATGCATTGGCCATAATGACGTGCTAAAAGTCAAGACATTTTTAAAGCGCTTGTAAATAAAACGAAACGAAATGGAAGCTAAATTAAAAATGAAATCAAATTGTTTATGAAATTTGATTAACAATTCTCACCTTAAGCATAAGCACCAAACAACGACACATCAAAATCACTAATAATATTTTTTATCACTCTAAGAAAAAGAACAAAATATTAAAGTAATCAGATTTAGATCTATTAAGAATTAGATAACTATATAAAGTACATATATCTTTAAATTCTAGACGAATGCCTTAAAACATTTTGCATATTTTTTGTAACTTTAATCAATTTAATTCATTTAGATCGTTGATTAAGAATTCTATCAATATATATATAACGAAAATGGTTTATAATATTTATATATTTTAAAGTTAACTTTTATTCTATATTCTCGTTCAACTTAGGACCTTTTTTGCCTTCAGTTTGAGGACAGCTTGTGACATTTAAAGCTGTATTCTTAAATGCATTAGAAACTTTCTTTGATATGTTTCAAAATTAAATATTTTACTATTTTTAGATATTGCTTTTAATAATATTTACATAGTTTAACCACATTTAATTTTAATAAATTGTATTGTGTGATAAAAAATAATAATTAAAATGGGAAAAATAAAAAATAATGAGAAGTGGGAAAGTTAAAGTAAAAATAAAAAAGCTTCATAAATTCCAAATGACTGTTAAAAAATATGTTTTAGCATAAAGAATTGTCGTTTGCCAATAAGGAAATTCATAAATTCATCAATTGAGAACTTTTATAGAATTTTTAAAATTAGTTTTTTTTACAACTTTGCTGCCATTTGGTAAGATGATGCATTTAAAGGTTAAAATTAGTTAAAAGTCAAGTTCTAAGTTGAAATTGTTTATTTATTAATGTTCATTAATTAATATTTATTTATTAATACTTATTAATGATTGTCCATATCCCTAGGGATCATCAGTAAGCATTAATCAAGAGCCTGTCTCTACCTTTTCTTCGCTTTCTTGTTAAAAAAGTCTTTAATATCTTTTAAATAATATTAATATATGTAGAATTGATTAATTGCTATACGTATAAAAAATTTAACATTAATAACTTATGAGTTCAGATAATATAAAAATAATATTATTTTGCAGCATTACTTTATATTTTCTTTCGGTGTAAAAAATTTTAATTAGAAGACCAGATTAACTTCAATTGTGCAGAAATTTGTATACCCTTCAAATTTGCAAGCAATTTTATAACAGTTTTGCCTAATAATTAAAAGGTATATCTCAATTTAAATATGATTTATAACACAGTAAATGTCTAATCTTTCTGTCTGCATTAAAAAAATTGACTGAAAAGTAATAATATCACAGATTTTCTCTATAATAGCATCTTGGTGAATTTGCGTGATCAAAAAGTTGAGTCACTATATATGATTTAGCGAACCGATTTTGATGTAGCAAAAATGCTACAAAAAATATATAGCTAAGTGCTAAAAGTTTTTCATATCAAAAGTAGATATAGAAAAATATATAGTCAACCGATACTTATCAAACTTGGTAGTCATGTCATTAAGACATACTTAATTGGTAATTAATTTAATAAATTTCATAACAATGTTTTGAAAAATCTATTCTGAACCGTTCGTTTCTATAGGAGCTATATGATAAAGTTTTTTATTAAAATAAAATTTTATTACTAAAGCTTGAAAACTGAGGAACATTTTTGCGTTGATCCAGACAGATGGGCATAGCTATATACCGATCAAGAATATATATTTATTTTCTATAGTTTGAGATGCTTTCTTTTAGGCGTTGCAAACTTCTAACCGAAATTAATGAACTTATTTTGGAAGTGTATAAAAATGGAAATAAAATCAATAAGCTGGTAATACTTGCATCAAAAACAGCCAACACAAAGCAGTCACACGCTACACACACACACACACACACACACACACACACACACACACACACACACACACACACACACATACTGAGAGCTGTCAAAGTCTGCCAATTGTCGACAATCAATCAACTATTGTTGTTAAGTGCCTGGTTATATGGTTTGATTTTTATTGCAAACGCATTCACTACTTTTTAACCTCCCCCCCCTTTACCGCCCCTCTCTTATGTATGTATGTATGTATGTTCCATGTCTTTATTGGCAAAGGTGGAGAGGGGCAAGATGAATATTGTTAAGAGTAGAAAGAACCCTTTTAGACCATTATTGCAGGTGCAATGCAACAAGATTCAAGGCGACGGTCAGTAACATTTGTATGTTGCCGCTGTATGTGGCAAGCGACATTTGCATTATGTGGTTATGTTGTTATCGCCATCCCCTCTGCCTCTCCCCTGTCTATCGTTATTGACGATGGAGGCAATAACAAGTGCAATCAGTTGATGTACCTGCATTTGATTTGCCATCTTGTTTAGTTGCTGTTGTTGGTTGTTGGTTGTTGTTGTCGCTGTTGCTGCTGCTGCTGTTACTATTGCTGATGTCTAGTTATGCAAACAGGCTAAAATGTCAGGCACTTTGGCAACATATTGGATTGTTAGAGACTGTTGCAAATGCCAACATTTGACAGTAAACAACAGCAAGTTGCCTGTTGCACTTGCTGTTCGCTGGCAACATGTTGCTGCCTTGCTGGCTGATTGGCCTGGCAAGCGACAAATTAGGCTCACAATCGTTTGACTTTTACCCATGTTTATGGGCCATTAACTCTTTTGGCTGCCACATAAGTTCATTTTGGCCAGTCAATTCGGCCAACGCCTATGCCTACTCACTGATTAAGCAATTCGTTTATATTTTCTTCATTTTTATTTTTTTGCTTTTTTTTTAATTTTTTCTTTTTCATTCAGTTGCAATTTTATAGTTTTTGGTTAACTTTTATGATAGCCAATTAAGTTGAATGCATGCGTTGGCATCTCTTGTTGGCCAGATATGGTCAGACTTGGCTTAAAGGTCAACAATTTTTGATTAACCCTGCTCACGCTAATAATCTTTGCCCATGGGCGGCTGATGAAACCATTATCAACTGACCACCACTTGGTCTACTGCAATAATAGACCTACCTGTATATATACATATATATGTATATACAGTACATATATGTATATACATATATTCAAACCGAATTTGCCATACTCTAAAAACATTTAAATAAGCTTTCTAATTTATAACATTGCTATTATATCGGTCAGTGTATTAGCCAACTTACTTTGCCATAATATCAATATGAATATTTCTTCTTGCCGTTTTTTAAACAATTTGTCTAATATCTGACATTAGTTGAAAGTGCCTGATGCGAAAATTACAGTACTCCTATTCTATCAATCCAACTTCTCTGATTCCCGCTCTCTCTCTCTCTCTCTCTCTCTCTCTCTCTCGCTTTCTCTGTCTGTCTTTGTGTCTGGTGAATTATCATATTTGGCACTCTTTTCTTTTTGAGCATTATAATTTATGATTGCCCCGAAAAGTCAATTGATATGACCAAGGCGATAACAAAAAAATTTAAGTGTTTTTCTATGCCCAACATTTTCCTGTTGTTCGCTTTAAGATTTTAAGGTTTTTTTTTGTTTTTTAGAGCTTTTCTTTGGTTTTTGTCTGTTTTGGCTGCCAGCTATGATATGCAGTCAGTTAGATTGATGCATTGAGATGGAGTTGTCGAATAGCTTGGCATTTTGCCTTGATGCGGGTTCAAATGGCCAAGAGATCAAGTTGGCTGACGCGCCTCCTTTTTTTCCATATATATATCTAACTCACTCGTTCAACTACTTCCTCCCCATCTTGCTATCTCTATCTCTTTTTTCTATGATAAAGTTGTAGACGTTTTAGCAAATTGATTTAACGGATCTTTTTTTTTTTTAGTTTTGTTGTTGTGTTTTTTTTTTTTCAGTCTCTTACTTTGACTGAGAAGGAAATAACTCAAGTGTCGCCATGGGGCATACTTAGACTTTAAACAGATCGTTGGTTTCAGATTGCCCAGAGAACGACACAGAGAGGTGTAGCAGAAGGAGATGGAGGAGGCGTATCCATACCAAACGGTTGGCTCAGTTAGGGATGGTCCGGTATGGTGTGAGGCTGGGAGGGGGCTATTTTTTTTTTTTTTTTTTTTTTGATGGGGCGATAAGTAAGTGGTAGATGATTATTATTTTAATGTTATGTTCATGTTTTAAAAGTCAATGCCTATAAATGCATGTAAAACATTGAGTGACGAATTGTGTGGGCGTTGGTAACGGATTGACAAGATATTCAGTTACCAATTTGATCGGTTTCATTTATAACCATAAACCAAAACAAATTGATTTAATTCAATCTGAAATCCTTATATCGAAATCTGAGTGAAAAGTCATGAAAAGTTGTAGATATATATAAATATTTATATAATAAACGACGCAATCCACAGATTGAAATATTTTTTATGACAACAATAAAACAAAGCAACTTTCGCTTCGCTCTTTCTTTAATAAGCCAAGAATTATGTTGATCTCTGTCAAATTATCAAGTCACAATATAAATATATAATAGAATATTATTAAAATTATTATTATAAATACTGTGGGCTTAGATTAATCTAGAGACAGCCATAGCTATTAGGGCTTTCAGTCAGTTCATCGTATAATTACTTAAATAATTCTTAATTTTTATTATATTATTTATTATAGAATATAGATGCAAGTATATAAGGATTTATAAAGACCCGTTGTTTATTAAAAATTTGTTATATTATTTTATATTATATAATTTCAAGCAAAACACAAAAACATTCAAATAATTTCTCATTCTACCTGCTGGAAAATTAATACCAAAAAAAAAATTGTTAAAATCGAACTTTGTTAAATGAAATGGCAATGTAGTCGTATATCCTTATTATGTCATTTCAATACTTTGGCAGCCGCACAGAAAAAATATAATAATAATAATAATAATAATAACAACAACAATAAGAAAACAACAAAGAGCTGGCAGCAATTTTGAACAAAAGGCAGCAATCGAAAATCTTTGGCCATATTTGTTGCAACTTCACTTCATTTGTGCCACATTATACACCTACAAATGTCACTCAAACTTGGATAAAAAACATGTTAATTTAATGTACAAAACGAAACTCTTTAAGTAATCCCCTTCCCATACCACCACTTCTTCACCTCCATCAGAGAAAAACAACAAACAGCAGCAATAACAGCCAACAATGGCAACCAAAAAAGGCTTAAATTCGACCAAAATAAAAGAAAAAAAAAAAATAAAGGAGAAAAAAATCAAACGGAGATCACAAGTCACGATAATGATAAATCGCAGCTAAAACATTTAGCCAAGTTACCAGTTAAAGCTACTGCCACAAAAGGTCGAGGGTGGGTACAGTACCAGCAACAACAACAACAACAACTACAACAACAACTACAACAACAACTACAACAACATTAACAACATCAAGTAGTGCAGTAGCAGTGAATTTATTTACTCATTGTACAATAAAGAAATAAAAAAAAAAAAAATAACAACCAACAACAAAAAAAAATTTAAAACAAAAAAAAAAAAAAGAAGTAAACATCAAACAAACAAAAAGAGAATAAAAAAAGCCAAACCAAAACCAAACGAAAACAGAAACAAACAAAAAAAAAAAAAGGCAACGTGTCACAGTTCGTGAAATAACAATAGTTCACAATCGGCCCCGGCGGCTGGAAGATCAGAGTCATAGCCAAGTCAAAGCCAATCCAAAGCCAAGTCGAAAAAAAGTATCCAAAACTTCCAGCTAGAGTGAGATCAATATCTCAATGAGTTGACGATTGAGTCGAGGCTGCCGAAAAAAAAAGAAATATATATAAAAAAAAAACAAAAACCAAAAAAGTGCCAATACAAAAATGTTGCATGTAATAAGTACTTAATTATGGACTTGCAGATACTGTATATATTAAAAAAAAAAAAAGGAAAATTAAAATGAAATATTGAAGGATAATTATAAACGTCAACTCTACTCTACTTCTCTCCTTTTCTCTCTTGTGATATTTCAGTAAACTTGGCCTAAAATTGCATCAATTGGAATTTTTTTTCTTTTTTTTAAAGCGCCATCTAGCGTTCAGAAACTATTTAGACTTTCTACATGAAACTCTAATAGTTTAATACAAATTCAATAAAAATTTAATAAAAAAAAAAAATGTGGAATATGATATTGGAATATAAAAGGAATAATGTGCATAAAAAAGGAATTTAATTTTATTTATAAAATTTTTTATTTTTATTATCAAATTTTAATGAAAGTTTTTTATTATAATTTATTATTGTATTATTATTATATGTATATTTCATTTTGCTTTTATAATTTTATTTAAATTTTCTTTTGAAACAAATGAAATTCTTTTAATTAATTATTGTGTTTTATTATTATTATTTTATTGTATTATTATTTATTTTAAAATATTTAATATTTAAAATTTTCTTAAAATTTTATTTAAATATTTAACAAATAAAGATCCATAGAGTCGTTAACATCTTCATTAAAGAATTCCTTTAAATTTAAATAATAAAATTGTTCATATACATATATAAAAATTTAATTTCTTAAAAATTTACAACTACAAAAGTTGAACTATTTTAATATACCCAAATTGTATTAAAGTGTATATTAAAAACATAGACTGATACTTTTTAAGTCTTGGGGGCCGGCTTGTCATTCGATTGGCTTCTGTGTATGGGGTTGTGAATCGGGGGAGGCAAGAAGTGGAAAATGTAGTTTATTTTCATTGCTTATGACAACAGCAGCAACAGTTGCAGTTGCAGTTGCAGTTACTGTTGCAGTTGCTGTTGCTGTTACTGTTGCCGTTGCATTTACTATTAGCTGGTAGCGTTTTTTTTTCGCAGCTCTGTCTGATTTTTATTATATAAAAATATTTGTTTTCTATGTTTATGCATAAATTATGGAATATTTATTTCAATGCATTTGGCTGCAAAAGGTCACAAGCATTTTGAATTTGATTTTAGTTTTAGTTTTTTTCATTTCCATTTAGCTTAAATTTGGAGCGATGTTGTTGCTGCTGTTGTTGCTGTGCTTGTCACGAAGTCAGACGACGACCCAAATTGAAATTGAAATTGTTGCTTAGTTATGGTAAATGTTGATGTTCGTTATGGGCATAAGCAGAGATTGATGAAGATCTTTTGATGTTGCTGCTGTTGCTGTTGCTGTTGCTAATGCTGCTGCTTAAGTTTGACATTTTTATAACGACTTAAATTTTCAATTGAGTTGATAGTCATGAAGTGTCAATTTATGCAATAAACGATAATTGGAAAGGCAACTTTGAATTGGATCAGTGTTATAAAGTAATTTCAAATTTTTTTTTTTTTTTCCAGAATTTAACTATTTTAATAATTCTATTATTCATTGTCAGTGGTAATGTGTCCCTCAACTTATTTAGATGTCCTTTATAATTTTATATATACATACATATATATGTATATATAATTGCCGATAATCTGATAGTTTAATGCTTTGTAATAAACGCTTTTGTCGTTGTTGTCGTCGTCATCATAGTTGTTGCTGTTGCCGTTGTTGCTGTTGTTGGCATAAATAAACTCGTCTTCGTAGTCGCAGTTAAATGAATGATGTTTATCTGCAACAGCAACAACTCAGCAGAAAAATCTTCTATAGAGGTTCTTGCTTCTCTTTTTCTTATTTTTTTTTCCTTCTTTTCTTTTTGTTAAAGTTTTGCTTCTTTTTTTTCTTTTTTTTTTTTTTGCTTATATTGCCGCTCGGCCAATAAACTTTAACTACGACAAAAGACGCATTTTGCTGCTACTTAAGGCCAATAAATCTAAGCAGCTGCTGCACTTTTCAACTCATCGGCGGGCAGCAAAAACGACTTAAACCAAAAACCAAGTCTGAGTCTGAGTCCGAGTCTCAGTCTTAGTCTCAGACTGGCACTGAGAATCACATACTAGCAACAGCCGCAGCCGCAGTCTCATGTCCATGTCCATGTCTATGCGATTGTCATCAGCAACGGCTTTATCATTGTTGTTGTTGTTGTTGTTGTTGTTGCTGCTGCTGCTGCTGTTGTTGTTGGTGGTGGTGGTGGCTTGACTTGGCTTGGCATGTAATAAGTTTCAAGATGATGCTGCAATTACCACAAACAGCAACAACACTTTGATAAAATAGCCTTGAGTGTTGCAGTTGTTGTTATTGTTGCTGCTGTTGATGTTGTTACTGTTGCTGCTGCTGCTGCTGCTGCTGGAGATCGTTGGATGACTGCGTGTGGGGCAACTCATTAGTGGCATTTGACCTGCCTTGCACTCTTACTCTTGCCTGATTGAATTTGCAATAACAAACAACAACAACAACAACCGCAACTGTGCCAAACAACAATTTCCGCTTGTCAAAAAACTTTTTCAACACTTAAAGTTGAAAAAGCAACGGCGACATGTTGCCAGCAGGCATGCAACATATACACACTCGCACACACACACACCTTGTGTATGTGTGTGTGTGTGTGTGCGTGTGTGTGTGATAGAAAAAGCTGCCGACGATGAGGTGGTGAACAGGCACAAAGATTGGCATTTTGTAATCAACGACTATGCAAATGCCGCAGCATAAATTAACCATCAAAATGTTGCCGATGTTTATGTTGCCATTGCATTAAGACAGAAGAAGAAGGAAAAAATAAAACCAAAAAAAAAAGTAAAACAACAACAACAACATAACAACATATTGACAACGATCGCCACTTGTGTCGATTTGACACCATCTCGATCAGCAATTGCCCCAGCATTCATCCAAGTCAAACGTGTGAATTTGTTTAATCTGTTTTCATTTTACCTCCCCCCCCCCCCCCCCCTCACCACACTAACCTTTTTTTTTTTTTTCTTTTAGTGCGTTTATCTGTCGCATTTTATCGCCGGTAAAATTCGTTCGTTTCACACCACATTCTCATGATTAGCGTTAACAGATTTTTCCTGCCAAATGTTTGTCGCCCGTCCAAAAATGCCAAATTCAAGCATTTGCTGTATTTTGTTTCGGTTTTTATTTTTTTTTTTTTTTTCTTTAATGCTGTCGTTGATAAATTGTGGCGATAAATGTTGCAAGTAGACGAATGATTGAATAAAAATTTGTTGACCATGTGAATTGTAAATAGTCAATGATATGCCCAAGGGAATAATAAGTTCTGTTAAATTGTATAAGAAAAAAGAGGTCAAAACTAACAAAAAATTCATAGATGGCAAACAGCTAACAAATGTGAAACTAAATAAGATTTAAGATAATAAACTTTGTTGTAAAAATAACCAATAAGCTAAACATAAGGGAATTATATGACTGCAGGCATTTGTTGCTCTGGCTTCATTTTTTAAATTGTTTCTCCTTAAATTATTTCTGTTTTTACTATTTTGTAAATTAAAAATAAAAATATTAATAAATAAAATGAAAGAAGTGTCTCATTACAGTCAAGTAATAAAATACGAAAAACTACATAGATTTTCGAGATAAACTTTAGACGAACTGATCATATAAATGCCATGGGCAATTATATCAAAAAAATTTTTTTTTACCAAACAACTTTTCGTAAAATTTTATTTAAAAAAAGAGAGAAAAAGCGAAATTTAACTTAACTTGCATATACAAATATTGTTGGAATTTTTCAAAAATTTTGTTTAGAGGGCTGAAAGCTATTCAATTCTCTAGAAAATTCTTTTAATTCAAAGCTGATATATTTAAGTGTCTAAGAATTTTAAACTTTGTCAGTTCACAAGCCATTTAATAGGATATTTATATAATCTGTATATATAGATTTTATACACATGATTTTGATTAATTTTAAATTATTAAACGATAGGATATACTGAATATTTGTATATTTTAATGGTTCTAATAAGTTTTCATATATTATTTGAAATTAAAAAAAAAAACAAATTGAATTCCATAAATAAAGCAGCGTCTTTAACGTTGTCATTAAAAATTAATATTGTCTTACAATTAAATAAATAAAATATTATTTAATCTTTATTCTTTTTATTTCTTATCATTTATAAATAATAAAAAAAAGAATAAGAGGCAAAACTAGATATCCTACCTCATTCATTTGAATATTGTACAATATCACATAAATTCTATAGAATTAATTGGTTTCATTAAGTAATTAGCTCAGATTCTAGCTAATAAAAATGATTTAGATTAGATTAAACTAAACTAAAATTAATCTGATTGCTGGTTTAAACATTTCGATTAAAATTGTTAATTTTTCATTCAACTTTCATAAAATTCTCAACTGGTTTTAGATTCTCTGATTGATAGCTCTTTCCATTCAACATTTCTTTTTCTCTTTCGCTGACATTAAATAATTGAAACATTCCATTGGCATTCCGGTACAAGTAAACTTCAATAAACACTACAAAATGTAACCTTAGTGAACTCTTTTCCATAGAAAATCGCATGCATGTTATGGTTGCTTCTTCACGCCACCAGCAACAAAACAAACTGACTCTTTGACTGTGTGTGTGTGTGTGTGTATATGTATGATACATGTAACATTCCGCAACTGAAAAACAATTTTCATCTGCACAGCCATAACTTAGCTCATAGTGTGGGACGACCCACTCACTGAACTCTGGGACAACAAGAGCCACTTGGTGGTGGCTGGTAAAGGCGTCGTCAGGGTCAGGCTTTAAGCATTTGTAAGGGTCAAGCGGCTGCTGTGGCAATTTGTCAATTTCATAATTTAAGCAGCATGCGAGAAAAATCAGTACCTCTCTTCGGTTATGCCCCAAAAGGTGGTCGCGGGCCCCACACGTGAATGAACATTAAAATAGACAAAAAACGATAAAAAAAAAAAAAGAAAAAAAAAAATAGATAAAAACGAAAAAATGTGCAAGCAAAAAAAAAAGTAGCCAAAGCCACTGGGTAACTGTGTAGAAAGTTAACCGGATTCTCTCTCTCTATCTCTCTCTCATTCACTCACTTGTGGTTCGTTTTGGTTATAATGTTGCATCTCCTGTTGGAGGCTTACAGTTTTATTACTACAGTTAGCAACATGTTGAGTCGTCGCCACGTTGCATTAGAATAGGGCAACAAATCATCTCCATTAACCGAAAGCAAAACTGCGCACACAATCGGTGAACGTGGATCTGCAGCACGCCCGCTGTTGCAAAAGGAGAAGGAGACGATATTCAAGCTACAGCTTTAACTTTTTAACTTCAACTCCAAACAGTTAACTGCAACTCCAACTCCAACTCTGGCCCTGATGGTGGTCCGCAACAACACATAAAACACATAGCAAAAGGTGGTAAAATTGGTGTCACTTGTCACGTAGAACGTTAATTGTGAAACGGAAATGCTGGCTACGTGTTTGTTGTAGCTGTTGTTGTTGTTGTTGTTGTTGCTGGCGCGCCTGTTGTCAACATGTTGCTGTTGTTGCTCTTGTTGTATAATTTGCCTCTTCTCAGCTTTAACAACTAGCTGCTGCTGCTGCCGCTGCTGCTGTTGTTGTTGCTGCTCCTCCTCCATCTTGTTGCGAAAATTGAAAAATGAAATCAAGATACACGGAATATATGTCACGAATGTAATTCTCAACTCCCATTTTCCGTTTTCCTTTCAATTTGTGTAAAATGAAAAAGAAAATTCCATCAAGCCACCATTTGCCATTTGCATTTTTAGATAATTGAATTGTTGTGGCCAAGTTAAAGTAACATTTATGTGGCACCCCTCCCCCCCCCCACCAAAAGTAAAATGACAATTCAACCATAAAAAAAGCGTAATAAAAATGCAAGTGTCTCCTTGCCTGATGGGCAGCAACTTTAATGGCAACTGCAACAGTGGAATTCGGGACACATACACACACACACACACACACACACAAAATGTTATCCAACATGCAATAAGAAAAGAAAAAAAAAAAAAATTAAAGAAAAACCTGGAGACATTCATATGAGGGCGCCTTAAGACCGTACACCAAAAAAAAATTGGTTAGCCATTTCATAAGCTGATCGACCAAGACATTACCAGTTAATATATATAAAAAAAATATATATTATTTATTTTAAAAAGTGTAACTAGTTGTGAAATCAAGAAAACTGTTAAAAAAAAAAAACAGTTAAAACTGATAAATTAGCTAATTGGTTTTTAATATTTTGCCAATTTTAAATATTTTTGCTTTACCACTAACACATAGATAGTAAAGTAACTGTTAAAATATTATCAGACATTTAAATGCAATAGCAAGCCCAATTTTTGTTAATTTGTAAAAGTCTTTAAATATTTTTATATTTACAATATAAAAAAAAGTTGTTGATTGCAAGCATCTTTAAATATTTTAATTAATATTATGAAGTAAATATTTAAATGTTTCTTTAATAGTTTACAATAAAAAACTTAACTTGTCTCGTTAAAAAAAAAAATATATATATATATATTTTATATAAAAAGAAAATTGACAAATAATTGTCTAAAAAAAATTGTTTTAGTCGCCTGTAAATAATACAATAAATAATACATTTTTTTTTTTTTTTGCCTCAAGAAAGTATGCAACAAATTGTTGCACGCAGTGGAAGAAGAAGCAGAAGCATTAATTCTTATGACCCGTTACATATTTAGGCATAAACCTAGTATATCTTTGACAATATACGCTACAATAAGTAACATGTACAATATAAAAACCAATCAGAAAGCCAACAATAACAACAACAAATACAACAGCAACAACAACAACGACAAAAAAAAGAAAAATCTGCAAGAAACGTAACTGCAGTTGGCGTTGCACAGTTGCGCGATTATTTAGTCGCGTGGGCGCAGGCGCAACATGACGGCTAACAGAGACAGATGCATATGCAGATGCAGATGCTGGCAGAGACAGAGAGACCAAAATGGACAGATCGACAGACAGACAGACAGACAGAACGACTGTCGGACAGATCTCGATCTCCCCAACCCCCAGTGTTTAAACGTTGGCCGTCCTACGGTTGGCTTCCAACTTGGATACGTGCGGGCTTTGTGATTGGATTTATGTTAATTTCTGACGAGATTTGTGCAATGCTTCAGCTGCTGCTGCTGTTGTTGTTATTGTTACTTTTGTTGTTGTTGTTGTTGTTGCTGCTGCTGTCAGTTGACTTGGCTATAAGTTTTGCAAGTTGCCTTAAACTGTTTTGTGTGCGTAATTAAATAGTGACATTTTTTGATTGTAAAGTGCTTTTTTTTTTCTCTTTCATTTTCAATGTAGAGGAAGCTGAAGCCGTGAAAATATAGGAAATTATATAAGTTCGATTAAGTTAAGATTTTAATTTAAAATGGAAATTCTTCTATAATCGTTGCTATTTCGTTTAACATTTTCGTTTATATTTAAATGAAAAATTGTTTTAAAATTGGAATTTCTTTATCTAATCTCATTAATTGCTCTAATTGGCAATATTCTTAAATTTTAGCTTTAATATGAAGTATGTCATTGTATTAAGGTATCAATTTAAATTCTTAAATATTTAGATAACTAAAAAATTTAATGATTATTGCAAATAAAAGAAAAATAAAGCGGGAACCTTTATATAAATAGAAAAGAAGGATAATCAAATAAGTTCCAAAGGACAATCTCTTTCTGCCATAAAAAAAAACAACATTCGTTTGCATTTTGAATCATTTTTAAAGCTATGGGAATGCAAAATAAAAATTATCCTAAAAACATAGATAAGGTAAAAAAAACAATATATTTTAATTGAATACATATAAGTTCTAGAATCAGAAACAGATTTATAGATGTTGTGAAATTTCTCTGTTCTAAAGATTTCAAAGTGTTACTTTGAGAAATAGCAAACAACTGATATAATAATCTTATTTAATACAAGTAAAATTTAACTAATTTTTTTTGACAAAGTCAATAAATATAATCGATATGACATTCGATAAACATAACGCAAATATTTTTAGCCTGTTTGGCATTCCTTTAAAATGTTGGCGTTGGCATAAATCACCAAACTGAAATCAAAAAAAAAAAAAAAAAAATTTATAAACCAATTGCCTCAATCTATATTATTACCCACATGTCGCACACACACACACATACACACAGCCCACCATCTATCTATCCCACTTCTCTTGCTTCCTACCTAAATAAATCTGACTCTCTCCTCTCTTTCTGTTAGTCTATCTATCTATTTGTACCTCCTCTTGCTGATCTCCCCCTCATTCTATATATTTATATTTATAAAAATAGCCTCCAAGCTGACAACGGCAATTAACAAGCCTGAGAATTTGGTACGGCATTGGCATTTGGTTGGGTCCCCAGTGGGCTGGTTGTCAGCTGCTCAGCTGCCTCAACTCTATGAAATGGAACTGCTGCCTGCTGTTGCTCCAATTTGCCAAAATCTCAGAAATTCCTTACGGCCAGTGCAACATAATTGAACCGGATTTCTTAAAGTATATATGCATTTGACTGTGTGTGTGTGTGTGTGTGTGTGTGTGTGTGTGTCCATTGTCGCTATATGGACCGAATTAATTATCGTCTCAGCTGCGATTTAAGTGGCTGCCGAAAACCGAAACAAAACAACCAAGAAAAATGAAGAAAAAGTCAAAGTCTCAAAGTTTTTAGAGTTTATTTTTTTTCCTCTTGGTTTTTTTTTTTTGGAGTTGTCTTGCACCTGGCGACGGTCGCGACAGGTCAGCAGCCAAAACGAAACGAAAACCCAGAAAATCTATGCGGCATATTGCACAAAAATTTTGCAGTCACTTGTGAAAAATTAACTACAAGTGCTCTTTGTTGTTGTTGTTGTTGTTGTTGTTGTTGTTGTTGCAACAGCTGCAAGTGTTTGGCAGTCACAGCAGCCTCTGTGGCACTTGCATTAACTTGCTGCAGTTGTTTCAGTTAGTTTTTCCCTCCAAACAAACAAGACTTGAAAATTATATGAAAATTTATGATACATTTGCCTGCACTTGATTGTCAACTTGGCGTTCATTGGGATTCGAGATTGCTCTTAAAACCTCCTCCTATCCCCTACCTTCGCTCTCCTCTGGAAACAATGGGTATTCGTTTGTTAAATGAAGTTTTAAAGGGGTTACTGACTAGGACTAGCCTAATGATCAATATGCTCTGCGACTGGCTGACTTAGTTTCTCTTTTTCTTTATTTTTTTTTTCTTCCATCTTGTTTCATTCCTTTTTTTTTTGTGTTTTTGGTTTTTGCAAGTTAATTGGCTTTTGACCCAGTTGGGCTACAAAGCAAAAGATGTGGCAAATTTTAAGTTAAACAAAAGGCAGCTCTATGCATAGTCATGAAGTTTTTTTTGTGTTAATAAGAATTAAAATATTTCTAATATTTATCAATTTTTATCGGAAAGGCACTAGCAGAAAATGATTGTAAATCATCGACAAAAGTTTTGAAGATGCGAAGGAGGAAAAGGTTTTATAGTTTTTCTTTTTTAAAGTAAAATATCATTTTATTTAACAGCTTAACTATTTTTAAAGAATATTAAAAATATATAAATACATATGTATCTATTGTATATATCTCAATGTATATATTATAAAGAAAGTTCTTTTTTTTTTTATCAAAAATCAGTTAAATAATATAAAAAGCACTTAAAGAGAAAGGAAAAGCCTTCATTAATTAATTACATAAAATTAAAAATATAAAAAGTCCTCAAAAGAGAAAGGAAAAGTCTAAATTTGTAAATTCCTTCCACTGTTCTGTATTTAATTTTTATTTTGGGATTAAATTGAATCAGTTTTTTTTTAAGGTTGCTTTTTTTAAGAAAATTTTCTACTTGACATTTCACTTGAAAAGTTACCAAAAAATCAGCAAAAAAAATATACTTATGTATATTAAACCAAGCAACAAAATGAATAATATGTATGTAGTAACTCACTAAATTATTTAATTAAAAATAAATAAGTAATCGTTATTTTTAGGATAAATTTGAAGCATTAATCAACTTGTAATGATTTTAATTTAAGTTTTTTGTGACTGTAATGGCAATTGATTTACCTTATAGCTTTATTAACAACATTGTGTAATCTTAAGTACTTAATTCTCATTCATTTCTATTGGTGCCCCTTCTATCACCATTATTTAACACATTTTGACCCCAATCACCTACGATTCATGCGTAGTCCGCTTTGCCCTCCTCCTCCTACTCCTAATCCTCATTCTCCATCTCCTTCCACCTTAATAGACTAAAAATATATGACTTGCCTGTATGTATGTATATATATATGGCCAATTCACACCAAAAGCTAATAAACCACAAACAAAGACAACAAGAAACAAACAAAACAGCTGCCAAGCCTCACCTCACCTCGCCCACATTCGTCACCTGGCACCATACACTCCCTTCGATCCCTCCACTTATATCTGCTAACCCGCTAACCGCCATCCGTTTGCCACTTTGCATAACAAACGACTTTATTAATTTTCAAATTACCGAAAGTCAAGAGGCCGGCTGAACATTTTGGTTGCATTTTGTGGCCTTTATGTAGCACTTGGAAATGAATTTGAGGCATGGATTGGATTTTTTTCCCTCACAGTTTTTTTTTTTTTATATTTCAGTTTTGTTCAGTTTTTTTTTTTTTAGTAGGGTGGGCGTTGTGAGAAAATCCGTTTTTTCCCCCAATTTTTTTTTCTTTTTTTCTTTTTTTGGCCAAATGCCAAGCGTTGGTTTGGCCACGTCTGTGGCAGAGTGTGGGCAGCAGCTGCAACAGCCGCAGGGCATAGACATGGAAGAGACACCAGCAACACAAAAAAAGAAGAAATATCATAAAAATCTCTTATGCTAATATTTGTTAAAAGCAAAATGTCGCTTCGTGCCAACTTGACCAATAAATCAACAAATTATAAAATGCCGAAAGATTGATGAGCATTAAACAGCTTTAGCTTATTAGAAACTTGGCTTGACATGCTACAAGTGACGCAAAATGGATAGAAAAAGAGTATAGATAGTGGGGAGGGGTAATGAAGGGGATACAGAGAGCAAGATAGATAGAATGTAAGTGAATAAAATGTTAATTTCTCAATTAACATTAACATAAGCAATCGTTTTGTGCAATGCCATAAATCATACAATTAAAAACTAATCAAGCAATGACACAAGGCATCAAATTGCAATTGCAGCAACTGCAACAACAATTGGCACGTTGCAACAGCAACAACATTTGACCAAGTTTTTCCTGTTGACGTCGTCGTCGTTATTGTTGTCGTTGTCGGGCCCACTTCAAAGACAAATTTATGTATTGTCAGACCAACAAAAAAAAAATGAAAAATAAAAAATAAAAAAAAATTGAAGGGAACAAAAACTGAAAAAAAAATAAAAAAAATGCCATACAACTGCATAATTCAAAAATTATGAGACCCATTAGAGAGAACAACCAAAGAACCAAGCCTCAGGCATTTCCCTTTTGGCCAAGGGTGAGGCAGGCATACAAGCAGGTGGTGGCAAGATGGTGGTGGTAGTGGCGGTGGCGGTATGGCTGCTTCAGCAACAAAAAGCCACACGCCGCAGCCGTAAAAACTTCAACTTCCAACACACACTCAAACACATACATACACACAAACAAATGGCTAGAAAATTATTTTAAGTTATTTGTTGATTGTTTTCAAAATTGTTGCCATGTAATGCGATGCCTAAAGTCTGCCTCTGACTCTTCCCCTACTTTTCATTCGCCTTCAATGCCCTCTGCCTTATTCTCTTTTGCCTCTGCTTCCACCTCTAGAGTCTTTGTGTGTGTGTGTGTGTGTGTGTGCCGGGCGAGACAGTTTGGCTTTGAGTTTTCTCTCTGTCTTATTGTCATGTCTGTCTGTCTTTTTGTCGGTATGTCTATCTGTGTGTGTGTGTGTGGCATTTTGCAGAGGCCGCCATCCAGTTGTTGTTGTTAGTGGTACACAGGTGTCGACTATCTGCCTCTACCTTTTTATAGTGTGTGTTTGTGCGTCTCTGTGTGGGTTGTTGCTGGATAGGATTAAGACAGCTCGAGCTCTTGGCTTTAATGCCCTAAATATGTCTTGAATTATGTGAGATTTTTTATGTCATTCTGCTTATCAAAATAAAGTTGAAATTTTGTTTTTATTTTTTTCTTACCTAACAAAGCCCACATATGGTAATGATGGTCAAGGGGGTAGGGGAACACACATATAGAAGAGGAATGCTGATAGAGAAAATAGTTAACATTTAACGATAATTTGAAGTTGAAAAGAGCAGCAAAAATCAAGTTTAACTATTAAATACATTAAATTATAGTCAAAAAATTGCCTCAAGCATCTTATAAACTTTACAAAGGTTATATATTCTTGATCAGCTCACGAAATAATTTACTTACTAACGAAACTAGTTGAAGAATTTATTTAAACATTTAACAAAAGCAGAGAGCAACGATATAAATAATAGCAATTATTTTTTACTTTTCAATATTTAACTTAAATTATTTGCAATAATTAATATTTAATAAGTAAACAATATTTTTTAAAAATTGAAATGAAAACTTTTAAATAAACACCTAAATTTATCACATTCCCAAAGACAACGAAGCGGTAAGAAAATGTTATTAAAGCTAACAATCAATTTATTTAAAACTTTTCTTACAGACACTTAGACAAAATCTTTCGACCAAAATTCCAAGAATAGATAACATATATAAATATATGTATATATTATTGTATATCTTAAAAGTTATTTAATTTTTTCTTTTGCCCTAACACTTTTTCTTAATTTGAGTAAGTAATTGAAATTACCTTTCCATTCATCCTTTCAAAAACATAGAAAATTTTCATTTTATCATTTTATTTTTCTTCGTCATTTGTCTGTGGTTTATAGAAACAAAACTTGTAATTTAAGATAAAGCACTTTAAAAAGGACGATGATCAAACAAGTTAAATGAAATATACTTCCGGCTTTAAACATAAAGATAAAGCGAGATAGAGACAGAGAGAGTGATACGAGGAATTATTCAAGAAAAAGATGGCTAAATTTCATATAACATTTGAACTTCTTATAACAGTTTCATTTGCATTTTTTTTATCTAATTCCATTTGAACTTGTCATCCAATTGAGTTTACTAAAAATATATCTAACACTTACATATTTGTTTATTAAAATTTATAATTGATTTTGTTTTTTTTTTTTTAAATATTTAACTTGTATCTTTAACGTATTTTCTATTAAACGCATTTAAATGCTATTTCAATCTAGGTATTAATGGGATTTTTGTTTTTAGTGTGAGTTTGGATAGATATTATTAGTATAATTCACTAATTTACTTGCTTTGAAATATTGTATTGTGTATTAGCATAGAAATTATTTGATGATATCAAATTATTTGTTTTAACATATTGCTAGATATTATTATAGTGAAATATACACATATGTATGTATATATTCCATAGATATACAAATTAGATTCAATTTTGCTGTTTTGCATTTTTGCATAATTTTCGTATCGTGCCAATCAATTCTCAAATTGCACTTATTCACTTTACATTTACATTTCTCATGTCGAATTGATCTTTTGGCGTGTTATTTGTTTTTTTTTTTTTGCTTTTGTTTTGGCATATTGCGCTAAGGCCGCCACCTTTACCCCGCGTCTCTGCATCACCCTACACGGAATTGAGTTTTGTCTGTCGGTTTTTTGTCCGACTGTGTCGATCTGTGGGTGGCAACTGGGGAAAAATTAAAAGCCGCCAGCTGAAAATTGCTGGCTAATTAATGCCAAATGGCCGATGGCAATAGCAATGGCAATAGTAAACAAAATGTGGGCGCAACTACAATTTCTATATGTATTATTATTATTAACTCTTATTATTATTATTATAATGTATTATTATTGTAGCTGTTGTTGTTGTTGTTATTGTTAGTGTTGTTACCGCAGCAGTCGGTGATATTTGCATGTGACATAAAAGTGATTGGAGTAATTGATAATTGTGCAGAAACACGAAACGGTCGGTCAGACCAATTACAGACATTGCCTGGCTCCTTTTCCACAACTACATCCACATTCACATTCACATCTATATCTACATTGTAAATTGCATATTGGTGTGAACCAAAACAGAGGGCGACAACAACAAGTTCGTTGCCTAAGTCTTTTGTTTTTCTCCAACCAAAAAAAAAAAAAAATATTAAAAAAAGAAACAAAAATTGAAAGAAAAAGCTAAAAATCAAACAAAAAAAAAAAAGTTTCAATTACAAATGCAAATTGAATTAGGCTTCGAGTATGAAATAAATCATCAACATTTTTCATCAATATTAATAGACAAGAATATATACATACATACATATATATATATATATATATATATATATATATCTATGTGTGTGTATGTGTGTGTGCAACTGAAGAAAATATATATCCAAATGCATTTGAAAAATGTTTGTACAATTGCAAATCCAAAGTTGTTGCTGTGGCCAATCTCTTGCCATAAATCAAGCCATAGAAAATGACCGCAGGCGCCTTGTAAGCGAGTTCCCAGTCACCGGACTGACTCTGTCTTCGTCTCCGTCTCCGTTTCTGTCTCTGTCTTCGATTCTGTCTCTGTCTCTCTATCACTGACTTGGCACAGTCCACTGACTGTGACTGACTGACAGGCGTTGTATGAACCAAGATCTTGACCAACAAACAGAGACAGACCCACGCCAATTTTTTTTTTTTTTGTTTCTTTTTTACCCAAAACGAAAAAACAAAAATAAAGAACCGACAAAAAACGGCAAAAAAAAAAAAAAAAAATCAAACTCAAATTCAAATCTAGCTAATTTCAAAGCCGAAACTCATTTAAATGGAGCTTGTGGACTTCAAATAGAGCAACAAATCTAACCGCAAAGTTAATTTTATTTTCCACCTACTGGCAAAATCAATTTGCTTCGTGTGGCACGTGCGCCAAATAGAATGAAAATTAGTTGCGGACAGCAGGAAGGGGTTGCAAGGGGTTACCAAGGCAATTGTCCAAGCGGGCGTTAGTGGCGATGGTGGTGATGGTGGTTGTGGGGTCTCCACTAGTCATGCCGTGTGCGTCACTCCACTCAGAAGACAAGAGATCTCGAGCCAAAACGTCACTCATTGTGGCCACACGATTGGGCCATAACAGTAGCCAAGAGCCAAAAACAAAAAAAAAAAACTAAAACAAAAAAAAAATAATAGACAAGAAAAAAAACACTACAACTAAGTATTGAGCCTTTTAAAAATACATTTTGCAATTACAACAACAAGAAAACAACAGCAGCAACAATTACAATTACAATTACGAATTTTCGTTACAAATTGCCTAGAGGGTTTTTTTTGTTCCGCTTTTTATATATGTATATATATATATTTTTTCTTCGACCAAAGTGGCCAATGTGGGGTTGGGGGTGGTAGTTGGTTAAAGAGTTGGAGTAGGAGAAATTCTTCCAATTGAATAATGGACAAAACTACGCCTGCACTCCAAAAAAAAAAAAAAACCAAAAAGAAAACAAAAAAAAATAAGCAACAACATCGAGTTCCATTCCAACTTGCGACATATAACAAATGCGTATTTAATGTGTCGAGAGACGGGCGAGTAAACGAACATAAGGAAAGAAGGGTAGATGGGCGGGGGAGTCATCAAATGAAAATCTAAAGGAAGCGGTTGAAGGCGGCAATGGTGGAGGTGAATGGAGGTGGCTTACTTTGCCAGTTGCTTGGCATTCACTCGATTTCCATTTAACGCCTCAAGTATTTCGCTTAGTTTATGGGTGGTCAGCGTTGAGGTTGAAAGCCCTCGGGGGGTATCTTGCATTTTAATTTGTTTTTAATAAACGGCAGCCAACACATACAGATAGTTAGTTAGATAGATAGAGTGAAAGAGATAGACCATGATGCAGAGACACAAACGTTTTGATATATGCAACTAGATTATAGAGCTCGAGCTTAAGCAAAAACTCTCTCTCTCTCTCTCTCACTCTCTCTGTGTGTGTCACTCTCCTCTAACTTGGTAGTAAATAAATAAGTAAGACCAAGACTTAGTATCGCGGCGTCAGCTCGACGGTTTTGCTCATGTAATTTGGAATTCAACACCCCGAAAGAGCTTGGTGATTAAATATGGACTGTGGCTAACTGAAAATGGTGGGTTGTCAATTGTACTTTATAGATGCCATAGATGGGCAAAATGCCACCAACAACAACATTTAAATAGAAACAAGAAAAATGGAAAAAATTAAATGGAATGGAAACAAATTTAAAAGCATTTTCCCCTCTTTCCCTGTGTAACCGAAATGAATAACTAAACGATCGAACTGAACTGAAAGCAAAGTTAGTAAAACGATACTAATTTAAATTTGTCATATTTTAATTTGATATTATTTCCATTATTATTATTAACCCCAAATATATAAATACATTTGTTCTATAACTTTGATATCCTTTAATTCTTTAATCGTTCAGGACAAAGACCGATTTTAAATAAGTCATTTGAAGATTAAGTAAAAATTAAATTTTTTTTAAAGGTTGTATTAATTTTCTACCAAAATAAAAATATAAATCAATTGTTTCATTATTAATACTAAAACTTTAGTTTTTTTAATTGAAATAAAATCGACATATATATCGACAATATACAAAAATACATATAAAATCAGTAAAAGGAGCACAATATATAACGAATCATGAAATGTTAACAGATATATTCTATTCAGAGAGAGAAATTACCAAAAATTTCCGCTTTAAATTGAAAGAGAGAAAATGATTAACTCTGAAACAGTGTGTCAGGGTTAATAATATTTGTTCCTTATTCATTCACTCATTTGATTACTTTTTCGGAAAAATTGTTTAGTCATTAAAAGCTTAACCAAAGTCACCTAAAAATTTAGCCAAGTTAGCTAACCAAATATATGTAAGTACCCTAACTAAGTGGCGATCGCGTAAACAAGGCTAACTAACTAAATCCCAAATGAAGTTACATAGTAGATATATCACGGAAAAAGTCACCGATTAACTATCATTTTAGTAAATTTTTAAATAATCGACAATTAGTTTGAAAGAAACTAAATTTATTCACTAATTAAAAGAAAATTAAAAGAACAATTTAAATCAACTTTACTCTGTAATGTGTAAATTAATTATTAGAAAAGTAATCAAAAGTAATTGAAAAGTAATATCTACATATGTAGTAGATCTACTACATAGATATTACTTATTGTAAATTAATTATTAGAAAAGTAATCAAAAGTAATTGAAAAGTAAGATCTATGTAGTAGATAATATTTATTGTTGAAGACGTAACATAAACACCAAATGTACAAATTCTTAGAGTTTAATTCTAACATCTAAATACATATATAATTCTATATATATGAAGAAACTTATCTGACTTATAAGTCTGACTATATCCCACAGATCTTATGCTAATAATCAGACCGAAATATAATTTTTTACTTATTTACTTTCAAATGTTTTTAGCCCATTCGAACGAAATCGGTTGACTATAATAATAATTATATAATCGAGAACTGGTTGATTACTTAAGTCATTTAGGGGTTTCCTTTTAATTTTTTTTCTTTTTTTTGGTTTTTTAAACCGTATATTATTATTACATATTATTTTTAATTTCGACAATTGTTAACTTTCAAAATGTATGTGAACAAAAGCTAAATTTAATGAGAAAAAATTATCATTATTCAATAAGCAGGGCCAAAAAAATAAAAAAAGAAACTGGCAAAATGAATTTGTATGTAATTGTTGTTGGTTTTGTTGTTGTTTTTATTGGAATTTAATGTACATTTTCACGAAAACCTATGCCAATTATATAATTTAAGCTGTGAATTAGCAACGGCAACAGCAACAACAACAACAACAATAAGAGGTAGTAAAGTAAAGCAACAGTTAACAACGTAAGACAACGCGAGTTTTGGATTGAGAAAACATGTTAAGTGCAGTCGCATTATGTTGCAAAATGTCACTTTTAATTGGGCAACCTTGAAACATCAATGCGAAAAACGAGCGAAAGACTAGAAAACGGCAATGGCAAACGGCAACAACATGGCAACATGTTGCTGAAGGCCAAACACTATGCCAGCAACAACAGCAGCAGCAGCACCAGCAACAATGACAAACGCTTAACGAGAGTTGTGGAGCGGCATCAAAAGGCCAGGCTAGGGTATGAATAGAGGAAAGGGAAAGATAGACTGACTGACTGACCGGCTGACTGACTAACTGCCCCGTTATATGTTACAATTAGCAAAAATTGCACATTTATGCTCACATGCGAACCGCCCCGCTTTGCCACGACTCCCTCATTTACCGTCTCGATAACTCTCCTTTGCCGCCAAATGGAATAAACTGACAATATAAATCAATCATAGGCATTACCCATGTCTAACCATGTGTGTGTATCAATATATATGTATATATGAGTATATATGAGTGTGTGTCTGTGTGTATATATGTTCGAGTTCTTATTGGAAAGTCAATACCTATGTGTTGTGTTCTGTTGTGTTGCCTGTAACCTTGAAAGTTTGAACTTTTTGATTGGCAAAAAGCTGCAACTTTTACGATTTATCGATGGAAAAATGAGGAGAATTGTTGCACAAATTGCACAACTCAATAAACATAAAATATGGCACATCATTTATAATATCCGCTGCACTTGCATAATTTCAATTAATGTTCATTTCCCGTTCAAATCAACAACAACAGCAGCAACAGCAACAGCAGCAACAGCAGCATTAACAACGGCAACAGGAAATCTCCTACAAAAGCAAAACTTCAATTGCAAACTTTTCGATGCGCTTGTGGGTCTATAAAATCGAATAAGTTTTTATTTATTTTTTCTCTCCTCCAAGTGTTGCACACTACATACATACATATATGAATAATACAAATGTGTGTCCGGTTGACCATTTGATTATGCCATCCTCTAGTGGATTCACAGATATCCATTTACCCAGCACTCTTAACCGATTTATTTAAATTTTAAACTCAGCATACAAATTTGTTGATTTTTATACGATTATACTATAAATTCTTTAACTCAGTTTTGAATAATAGTTTCTTATTAAAAACCTTCTTTACCTTACTTTATTTCATTTCGTTTTTTTCGTTATAAACATTTTTATAAAAATAAAAAAGAAAAAAAAATTTGCAAGAGTATACGATTAACAGTATATTTTTAAAGTTAATTTCCGCCAATTTTATTTTGGAATATAATTTTATGCTTCGCTCTGTTGATGTTACAATTTTTCCAAACTTTACAAATAATTTCTTTAATTATGCACACCCAAAAAATTCATGCAATGGCTATATATATATATATATATATATATATGTACATATATATACAAAGACTCATGAAAAATTCATTTGAGTAGGAAATATATATATATACATAAATATATGGGAAAATCATAGTTTAAAAACGCACACAATGAATGATATTTTCTGGCCGTCTTTAACGATTACTTTCAAGCAACATTCACCGCTAAAAAAAAAATGCCACAAGCATCAACAGCAAAAACTATTTAGTGTGATTTTCGATATGTATTTTAATTATGGCAACAACAGCAGCTGTCCTCCAGTTAAGTCCAGGTTTCTTACCAACAGGCAACTTTGTTTCGGTCTGTGGAGGTTATTTAGTTGGAGTTTCTCTTGTCATAAAAATGCGCAAAATGCAACAATTTCAAAATGCTAAATATGCGCGTATGCTTGGAATGATTGGAGCGGTAAGTTGGTTGGAGAGAAGGACCACATGGTGATTGAAAGAAGAGAAGAGATCAAGAGACTCGAGGAGAAAGACTCGAGAACTTTGCCGACAGAGATTACTTACACAAAAAAAAAAACAAAAAAAAAAAAAGAAAAAAAATACGCCGCTTGGTAACACGTTTAAGGCGGCGGTAGGTTTGGCCAGGCTATTACCTGCCGCCTCTCAGCCTGCCCATTGCAACATGTTGTCATTGTTGTATCTGCTATTACTGTTGCTGCGGTGACTGTTGTTGCTATTGCTGTTGTTGGCGTTGCGTAAGATGTTGGAAAATTGCATTAGAAAAATCACTTGGCTGAAAACAGCAAAAGCAACAGCAACAGCCGCTGCGGCAACAATTAAAGCCATTCGCATGTTTCACTCTAAGTCGCCTGGGAACCACAAAAGCGCACTTTGCCGCTTTAAAGTCAGTCCAAACGACGACAACAGCGGCATCGCCTCCATTCGTTGTTGTTGTTGTCAATGGTTTTGGTTTTGCTTTTGCTTTTTAGGCTTTTGACGTTCTAAAAGTTACGCGGCTCGCAGCTTTTGAATTGCATACAAACATATGAGAGGTAACCCAGAGGAGGAGACACTGAAAGAAGTGGGAATTTAATATATATGTACATATATGTATTTCATATATATACATATATATATATATGAGTCAAATACAGTGACTCAACATTTTGATTACGCAACTTGACAAAAATTCTATTATAGGAAAAATCTTTAGTATTATAGCTTTTCCCATAATTTTTTTTGATTTTATATAGAAATTAATTATATATTTAAGACTTTTTTTTAATTGCTCACATATCTTAAGTCTGCAGCCATATAAAAAGTAGTTTTATTAGGCAACTTTTTCTTAATATAATATACAAAGTGGTGGACTAGCGGGATAAGTTCGGATATTATATTTTGCAATAAAAAAAATTAACCAAATGATAGCTAAATATATCTAATCTTTGTTTTTATTTGTAAATAAGAAAATACTAAAAAAAAAAATGATAAAAAATAATACAAAACAATAAAAAAAATATATATGTATGAACTTTAGATTTTATTTGAACTAGCTTTTTAATACGACAAGAGTTTTAATAGAGAAGAGTCACACATATACATATATAAAGAGGGATTTTTTACAAAACATTTTCAATACCAAATGCATTAAAATCAGTTCACGTAATTTTTTGAAGTGCAACATTCCATATATTATTATAATTTTTTAAGATGATAAAAGGACGAACAGAAAAATGAAAAACAATTCAATACAAAAAATTTATTTATTCTTGAAAAAAAAAATAATAATAAAATTGTATTAATCTACTCAAATTAAAGAATATCCCAAGAAAAACTTATGTTATTCAGAACATATTCCCATACATCAAAATGGACAATAAGAAACAGTTTTTGAATTATTTAACAAAATTCATTTTCAAGGCTCAGTAACACGATATTTATGATATATTTAGAGATAATTAGCCAGATCTGTTGTAGTTATTTAACAACAAATATTTTATTAATATTTTTTCTGCACTTTCCCAACAGTTCACACAAAAATTTTTCCGGTTTAACTCGGTCGTACATACATATGTATATATCGTATAAATATGATAAACATTTCCTACAACTTTTATTTCATTTCTAGAGATAAATATTATTTTTAAGTATGAAAGTATTAAAAAAATGTCAGCAATTAAATACTTTGTGTGGAATAAAACAATGTTTGTATAATCTAAAAAATTCAAAGACTTTTTCTCTTGGTAAATAAGATTATATATAATTAATAAAATGAAATTAGAGAGTTTGATTTATAATTTCAATAATTTTACTTATTTAAGTAGAAGTTGAAATAAAAATATTTTTAATACACGTAATTTGTCTCAGTGCATCATAGAGAAAAGAAGAGTACAAAAAAAAAGTAACTACGCATGCGATCCAAGTTACTGTCGCAGACCTTTTGACCATACCCCTGACCCTCCCCCTCTTAGCAGCGGTGTGCTAGCTATAGAGAGTATCTTTTGCTCCCCATAATGTGTACAATTTATTAGCATTACAAATCTTTGGAGCGTAGTTAGTCGTATGGAAAAGTGCAATAAAAGACGCTAGTTTAAACTCGACATGGTATAAAGGTAGGCTACTGCTAACAAATCCAACAAACCCTTTGGCCCACACCGACAACACACACACACACACAGACACAGAAAGAGAGTGAGAGAGCGTTGAAAATTGTTGCTATTTTTCACCAATTAAAAACAGATTCTTTGCCCATTTTGCATGCCGCAATGATCATAATCATGAACACTCCCCAAGCTAAAAATGAAATGTAATTTGACTTTTTGCACTTGTCGCATTGCTTAGATCTTCATCTTTGTAAATTTTTATTATTTCCTTTTAGTTTATTTTTTTTTCTCTTTCGTTTAGCAGTTGGCCCAAAAAGTGTGCGTGTGTCTGTGTGTGTTTATTTATCATATTTAAAATGCAATAAAATGCGTTTCATGTCGCCAAGAGGACAGACCGAGAAGCAATGGCATAAATTATGTTTATGCATTTTGCAAAGCATTCAGCAAAACCCTAAAAGCTAAGGTGTCAAAATAATTCATTATAATTGCCCACAGATCATTTTTGTCAACGACTTTTTTTTTTTGTTGTTTGTTTGTTTGTAGGTATTTTTTATTTTTTTTTGCCGGTTCGTTGTCGTTTGCCGTCGCGTGCGATTTCCTAGCGTTTGACTTGTTTTATTTATTTTTTTTTTTTTTTTTTATTATTATTTTTCATTTTCTTTATTTATTTACTTTTTTTTTTGTTGGTATTCACGTTCGCCGAGTGAATAATTGCAGGCATGCCATGTTGTTTATACTAAATTTAATTAATGATGACTTTTATTTATGAATGCGTGGCATTTTGGTCACATAAATATGGCACTGGGCTGGGCTGGGCTGGGCCCCAACAACAACGGCAAAAAAAAAAAAAAAAAACTCCTACAAGACGGCAATGGAGATGAGTTGTGAGATACCAAAAAAAATATAAAAAAAATAAACATATAGTACATACAAGCAAGGGCTAGATCTACTACAATTTATGATAATATTATAAAACTTGAATAATTAATGAGTTGAAGAACCAAAAAAAAAACTAAAAATGGAATGGGTAAAGGAAACTGTATCAAATTAATTGATATTTGCTTTTGAAAAAAAATTTTTTTTTTTTTTTTAATTAAACCAAAAATTTACATAATCTTGAATTGAGTTATCTCATATGGAAAGTAATTCTATTTCAATTAATCTACTATAATTTATAATATCGAATAAGGATCATTAATTGTGAAGATCACATTTATTCAGTTCCTTAATGATTACACTGGACTACAAAATTGCAAAAGTTGTCTGATGAAATACTTTTGTTTCGTAATGTAAACTTACCAAAGGTTTTTGCTGACTTTGAAAATAAACTTTGTTTTATAATACATATAATACATAATACTATTTATAAATTTCACTAAAAATTTACTTAGTGATGAAAAAAATTTCGGAATTTTTAGATTTGTTTTTCAAAAATATGAATAACCATTTATAAAATATCTTTTTTTATAGGTGTATACAAACAAATGCAAATTTTTTTATTATAGTAATTAATAAAAAATATTCTGATTAATCTTATTAAGGCATAAAAGCCATAAAAAATGATGTAAAATATTATAAAGAATTTATTGTTTTAATTCAAAATATATTTATATAAATATGAACAATTCTTTATAATAAAGCAGGTAAAGTGTAAGCGAATGGCTTAAAAAAAGTATTAATTTTTCTTTATTTATAAAGAAGTAAAATTAAAAGAAGATTTTCCATAACTTGAGAAATAAATAAAATAAGATTATGTTTCTTTAATATCTTTATACCTTATAAATGATATACAAAAAAAAAAGTCATTATCAAAATCATCGTTAAAATTAGACAAATATTATAAAATATAACTCAATCATAAGGCAGTTTGTTCTATCAACGATAACTAAATAAATATGGCAACCAATCCGCTCAATTCTTAAAAATAAAATAATAACTAACGAATGAAATAAATGAATATCTATGCTTTTTCTATCTAAACCATTAATTTACTACAGTTAAGACCTAAAATTCCCATGGTTTTTTTTTCCCAAATAATAAAAAAAAGAAATTAAATTGACTTGCCTTTTATTACTTCAGATAAATAACATATCATTGACACCACAAAAAAAAAAAATAATAGTAAGTATTAAATATATATATTTTTCCCACAAAAAAAAAAAAAAAAAAATTAAAATTAAAATGAACATTTAACCCACCTTATTTTTATTATTTATGAAATTTTTCGTTGGTTAGCTATTTAGTCATAATTGTTTATGACTTTCAGCAATTTTAATTAGTTTTGTGCGTTGGTTTTGGTTCGTTTTAGTCCCTGGCCCCTGGCCCCACAGGAGTGTTGTTATTGTTGTTGCTGTTGCCATTGCTGTTTGTCGACCGACTTCCATTTTACACAGCGGCAAATCGCTTTGCCCCAATATGGCAATGGAAGCTACAAGTAAAGTTAACCGCAAAAATATTATTGCGCTTAACAAATTTTTAGTTTATTTTGTTGTAGGCCATAAAAATGTTAACATCATTATAAAAGTTAACACCTGCAGTCGTACAACAGCAACAGCAACAGCAACAGCAACAACAACAACAACAACTGCATCAACAGCAACAACATTTTTCGCATCTCGCATTTATCGCTAATCGAATTGAGCTTGGCCAGCCACAACTATAGTCGCAGTCATAGTTATAGTCATAGTAATAGTAATAGTCATAGTGATAGTCATAGGCATGGGGCAACACAAAACTAGCATCTATAAAATTTTGTCGTCGTCGTCGTCGTTGTTGTTGTTGTTGTTGTTGGCGTTGCTGCTGCTGCTTATGCTGCCTGTTGCCGCTTCCAAAACTCAAGCTTACTTTGCATTCAGGCGGCAGTTTCTCACGCTCCTTATTGGATTTGGAACGCAAGTGCACGCGAGCAGCGGGAGCCCCTTCCGCAAGCCCACCCACCCCACCTCCCCAATTCAACTGTCCCCTTTCCACCCAATTGACATCGATGTGGATGTCGTTTTGCGTGCGCAACCGCAGGGCGAATGTTTTGACTTTGCCACCGACGCCGACGCCGATGCTGTTGCCATTGCCGTTGCTGCTGCCGTTGCTGCTGCCGTTGCTGCTGCAGTTGCTGTTGCTGTTGCTGTTGCTGTTGCCGTTGCCTATGCCAATGCCGCCCGTCCACTCCAAGCAATTCAAAGTGAGCGGCGGCCACAAAAATGTTGTTGCAACAATATTGCCACAGCTGCCCCTTCTTCAATTTGATTTATGTTCTTCAATTCGACTGGCGCCGCATCTTTATGCAATTTCTTTCAATTCTTTTTTTTTGTTTTTTTTTTTACTACTTTTTCATAAAATTATCAAATAGCTTTCTCATCTGTTAGATAAATTAATGACTGATCCAAAAAAAAAACGGAACAGAGAAGGCAACATTGTTGCAAATTACCAATAAATAAAAAAAAAGAAACATGAACTAACTAAAGGGCGTTTAACAGAATTAAATTATTATTTATTTGATGTGATCAATTAATAAAAAATCAATTAAACCTTTATTATATAATTTATAATTTCATTAAACTCAAATCCCACAAAATTTCCATCAATTTAAAATAAAATTCGAAAAAGCTATGGCTAAGACATTATCCTATTCGATTGTCTATAGGAGAGAAAACCAATTTTGAAGGTTTTTCCACGAACTGTTCAATGAAATAAGAAAAACATATAGCAAAAAAAAAGAGTTCAATGGGCAAATTTTAATAATTCAGATTTAAATTGATTTCACCAATTATCCAAACTTGTGCAATTAATATGTATTTCCAAACGCAAAAAAAAAGGGGAAAAAATATCACATAGTATGATAAAGTCATCGGTAAGTTTTCTGGATATTTCGTACTACAAATAGAGTATCGAAATGTGAACTATGTTGAAGAACAAATATAACTTTGTCCAAAAAGAAAAGTCTCTTTTCATTAAAAATTCCGGAACTATTCAAACCATGTTTTTATAAAAAATTCCTTAAATTAAAAAATCAATAATATTTGATCAACAAATATGTTTTAATTATACTATTTATAGTATTCATTTTACCTTATAATTCTAGCAAATTTGTGTAAATTGTAGCAACTAATTTCCTTCTTTATTTAAGCTTTTACATTCGACTTTAAAATAATTCCAGATAACATTTTATTTGTACGATTTTAAAAAGTATAGTTAAAAATATCACTAAAGATATTCAGTTAACCCGCAGCTGATTAATTTATTATACATAAAATATTAATTACTGAATTTAGATCAAAGTACAAGATAAACAAGCATTTTGATGGATATTCCTGAATGCATTCATAAAATACCTATACAATTTTATATTTATTACTGATCAATAATAATCCCTGCAGAAAAGTATTGATAGTGTAGTAGTATTGGTTATTGAAATTCCTATAAACCAGGGCTACCAAATGTAGAGTTCACTGATTTTGCTATATATATTTTCTTTACTTATTATTTCTTTTTCATTTATATGAAATAAACAGAGATCATTTTCACTTTCTAATCGAAACTCTTAAATTAATTATAAAATTTTATAATATGAAAATAATTGGTAAACATATTTGATTGAAAATATTCTCTATATAATATATATTTAACATTTATACCCTTTCAGACGTTTATAGAGCATATAAATATACCTTGCCGACGCCCATAAACAATATATATTCTTGATCAGCTTGTTCTCTTGTTAGTCTGTCCCTCTGTCTGTTTCCTAGCACTTTTTACACCTTTAATTATAAGGTATGTGGTCAAAACTTGATAGATAAGCATTTTAGATGTGTACATTTGCCAAGTTTAAAAATTCTACTATAAAATATAATCACCATCGGAATAATCGGTGTTTAACAAAATATTTTCTTTCTTCCTTTGACGTATGTATAAGTGCTATTTGTACATACATCAAATTAGATTGCATATTTAATCATAACGGATAGAAATCAATAAAAGAAATCTTTAATAAAATCAATTTACTTCAGTCAAGATACTATAAGTGTGAATGAGACACACTCACACTGTACAGTGAAATGAAATTTGAAAGAAAGAGATGCCCTCTGCTTGCTATCTTTGCCGAAATAAAGAATCCGTGACATTTTTGGCTTGCTCCCACCCGAATTTTAATTTTTAGATAGTCTAGAACTGCAAGGGTATACAAAATTCGGCAAGACCGAAGATATCTTCTTTGATATATATATTATTTGTTTTTATTTGTTTAACAAAAGTGCAATTCATTTTGCAAATTATTGTTTTTAGCATTCACATTTCGATTTCAATTCCATAAATATATATTTTCTTTTTTGTATCAAATAAGTAACTTGTGTTATATAGATTAATTAATTTAAATATAATAGTTATATAATATTAAAAAAAAAACAACTAGATTTCTGTTTGTTTGTATGTGTATGTATGTAGGTAAGTATATAGCTAATACAGCCTTTTGGAATATTTCCCTTAATTTATAAAATAGAACATTAGAATAATGCCTGAGTAATAATGATTGATAATTTATTTTCTGAGTCCGAAAGACTAGTTACAAAAAATCTTTTCAATTTTCTTAAAAATCAGGATGGGCCAATGCCATATAACTGTTTACATAGGAGGCAATAAATTGATATTGCATATTAAATATATGCTGCCATTGGCTTTGAGACTCAGTAATTGCATTATCTGCATTCCCAAATGGTTGATCATCGGCAACATCCTCAATATCATTGTCATCCTTATCGTCCTCATCATCATCATCATCATAATAGTTATTATCATCACTGTTGGCGGTATAAGATTCCTCACTGCTCATACTGGCTAGACTTCGATTGGTTAGTTCTTGGGCATAGTAATCTTGATCATATAGATCTTCATCATCATCATAATCTTCATCTTCCTCCTCTTCATAGCTAAACTCATCGTCATCATCAACAAATTGATAATGATCTGTAGAATCTGTATCATATTTAGAAGTATCTATACCCGATGAGGCGCTCTCATTTCTCTCATCGAATCCACTCGATGAATTTGGTTCAATACTTTCATCACCATCATCACTGGATTCAATCCCATGTAAATGTCCATTTTGTTCATCAAATGATGAGTTGGATTCTGATCGATTATCATCAATTGCTACTGCATTTGGTTCGACTGGTGCCAAACTATTAGAGGGTATATTCAATTGATGGGCAATATTTACACTCAGTTTACTCAGCGGCGGTTTTAATTCATTCATCTCATTTCTATTATCCAGATCTTGCTTATTCTTAATTAACATATCCATTACTGTATCCAATAAGATATGTTTAGGTTCAGGATTCGGTTCAGATTTCATTGGCTTCAATATGTGCATATAGTATAATTGATGCACTACATCATTTAATTGATTTAACCATATCCATGATTTTTCAAAGCTCCAATTTCGCCTTTTTATATAGATATTTAAAGAGTGTTGAATATTTTGCCAGTTTTTAAATTTTTTTAACAAATCCATCTGAGATCGATCGGTGAGCAAAGGGCGATTATTGATATCATAACGAAAATTCTGTCTCAAATAATAATAATATTATTCATGTCATAACAAAAAAAAACAACTGATCAAAACTTACATTTCCTTTCATTTTTACTGGGTAGAAATCCATAAATTGTGAATCAAGTTCATTATCATTGCCATAATCAAGATAATAGTTTGCTGGAATCTTTTTCTTACTCAATTTTCTAATATAATGCCGTTTATATCGAATATTTCGCTTTTTGGCACTCAATTTATGACGTTTCATTAGCTTCTGCTGCACCTTGAAATGCGTCCAGATTAAACGTACATCTTTGGAATCGTAATAACTTATATATGAGGAATCACTGGAATAGCCACATTCCATGCTATCTGAAATAATGCTACTAGCATCATCCACAGTATTCGATACACCGCCCAGTGGCTGTAATGTGGTCGAGCTTGGCTCGGTTGGGACAACCAGGCAATAGGTTTTTGTATTTATGGAATTTGGTGCCGCCGGTGGCAAATCAATTGATGATGACTCTAAATGCATTGGTGACAATGTTTCAGATTTCAATATAGTTTCTTTTTGATTTTGCTTATAATCTGTATATATAGCTTCGGATGGCGATAGAGTTTCAATATCATGTTCAATTTTTGGTGATCTATCATTGGAATCGGGTAAAGAAAATCCAGGACTTAATTCCTCTTTGTTTTGTCCCTTAGAATCGGGCGTTTGCAAAACTATATTAATTGCATTTTTAGTATTATCAGGATTTGATGCATTTTTGGTTTCATTTTCATTATTAGTACTTTTGTCCAAGTCCGAATCTTTGATGTGTTGCTTCATATCTTGCAGTTTATCAGTTGATGGATTGTTTTGTGGATTATTATCCTGAGATAAAGATTTTGGTCCACCAATATAATATGGTAATTTATAGTCATCAAAATTCCAAATATTAAAATCTTCAATCTGATCTTGGGGAAATTTTAGTACAGACATTCCAGTACCAATTTTGCTTAGCATTTCTTTAAATTTTATACTATCGGCCGAGGATAGAAGGGTAATGGCTATACCTTTCGATCCAAAACGTCCGGCTCGTCCAATTCGATGCAAATAGTTGACATGATCCCTGGGTATATCCAAATTGATAACCAAATTTGCATGGGAAGAGTCAACGCCACGTGCCATTAGATCTGTGGATACCATTGTGCGTATTGTAAATTGTCGATAACCCTCGAAAGCCTCAAGTCGTTTACTTTGACTAAGTGCTCCGGAGATAAGATCACATTTAATGCCACTGGCGTTTATATAGTTATTAAATGAATCCGCTCGCAGCAGCGAATTGGTAAACAAAATGGCCTGCTCATAGGGCATTAGGCTAAATATTATTTGCAAAGCCTTCACCTTAAGTCGCATATCCTCTATGCCATTAATCTGATCGGGTAGCTCGTATACAAATTGACGTATACCCAGAAGGACAGTTGCCCTTTCAGTATTGGATATTAATATTGGTTTGAGCATTAGTTTAGCCAAATGATCATCAAGATTATTCTCATAGGTGGCACTACAGGTAATAATTTGCCGCGGTTTTGGTAAGTAATCAATTAGTTGATCCACTGTCTTTTTAGAGGTATTTGTCATATAGAGTTGATCGGCCTCATCCAGTATTAACATTTTAATTTCAGACATATTAAACTTTTTACTATCACACAAATGAAGCAGACGTCCCAGTGTACCGATTACAATACGACTTTGAAGCATACGTTGACGATCCATGGTCACATCGGTGCCACCAATATAGGAATATGCAATTGTCGGTTCACCGATTTTCTCGGTCATGCAATGGAATATACTCTCCACTTGGATGGCCAACTCTCGAGTTGGCACTATAATCAAAACCTGCGGTTGCTTTATAGACTTGTTCAACATCTGCATGGCGGCCACCACATAGATGAGCGTCTTACCTGTTCCACTTTTGGATTGAATTAACAAATCTGCATATATTGAAAATATGATTAGTATTAAACATTACTTGTTAATTTTACAATTTTTACCCATTCCGGTTAGGGCCATGGGAATGGCAGCAGCTTGAATTCCAGTTGGCGTCACAAAATTGTTTTTCTGCAATCCGTTTAGCACATTGCGTTTCAATTGATGAATATCGCAAAAGGATTTAACTTTACCGGCAGCAACATCGCTTGTACGAAACTCGCCATTCTCCAAATTGTGCGCAATTGCGCCTTCCATTTTCACTACCAATTATTATTTATTTCAACAATGACAACAAGCGTTTATTTCATATAAAACCCGGAAGAATACAAAATACGAATAGTAAGACCAATTGCCAATTAATGCAAAAAGCGGGAAACGTGAGAGTAACAGTGATGAGCAAATTTTTGCGACTGGGGATAACTGCAATCTGCAATCGAGAAGTAGTGAGAAAAAATTAAGGTAATTATTTACTTGTACTCCTCGCGCTCAATATAGCCTTAAGGGTAATGAATGTGGTACCAAACGAAAGGGAAAAAATCACAGAGCAACACCTCGGGTGCGCCTTGACGATTTATTGCTTAGGTTTTGCACAATTAAGAAAATAAAGATGACTTTTTAGTCGAAAAAATATCGATTTAAATCAGCTGTCAATATGATATGTTATCTGGCAACACGATATTTTCAAGTCTCTCAGCACACTCATTTTCTTGTAACGGCAAACGGCCAGATTTAGCTTTTTATTGATATTTTTCGACTTAACCGTCATTATTTTGTTTTGTTTTTTGTGCAAAACTAAACAATAAATCATTCAGAAGCACCCTAGGTGTTGCTCTATGAATGTTTTTCTTTCATTTGATACTACTTTCATTAATCTTGAGGGTACATTGTGTGTAATATCCAAGTGTACTTTTAGCCAAACCTAGAAAAGGTTCCCAAGACAGTGTTGTAAAGTTTAATTATTGGAAATACACTAAATATGAACTGAAATCAGTTGGTTTGTGTTTTTGTTGGTTCAATCGGTACGTTACGTCTGCGGCCATCGCAACAAGGTTGAAAGAAAGTCGGAAATTTAAATAAGGAAAAATGGAACGAAAACTACACAGTGGCATACACCATCCAACGCTGCGATTGCTGCAAGAATCCGGTTGTGAAATTTTACCCCACAACCTAATGTATCCGGTGTTCATTGTCAGTCATGATGACGATGTACAGCCAATTGCCAGCATGCCAGGCATTTCCCGATACGGTGTTAACAAATTACGTGAACATCTGGAGCCACTTGTTACGAAGGGATTAACATCTGTGTTGCTATTTGGTGTGGTAGAAGGTGGCCTTAAAGACGAAGTGGCAACTCATGCCGATTCGGAAGATAATCCAGTGGTGCGAGCTATACCCAAATTACGTGAATGGTTCCCCAATCTCTTGATAGCCTGTGATGTCTGCATTTGCCCATATGCCTCCCATGGCCATTGTGGGCTGATAGGTGAAACGGGTCTAGAGAATGGACCAAGTATAAAACGTATAGCTGATATTGCTGTGGCGTATGGTAAGGCTGGAGCTCATATTGTTGCCCCATCGGATATGATGGACAATCGTATAAAGGCCATTAAACAGGCATTAATTGATGCCAACCTAAACAATGTCTCCCTATTGGCCTATTCGGCTAAATTTGCTTCCAATTTTTATGGCCCATTCCGTGAGGCAGCTCAAAGTGCACCCAAATTTGGTGATCGTCGATGCTATCAATTACCCAGTGGTTCACGTAATCTAGCTATGCGTGCCGTTCAAAGAGATGTTAGCGAAGGTGCTGATATGCTAATGGTTAAGCCGGGCATGCCCTATTTGGATATATTGCGTCAAACGAAGGATACCTATCCATATCATACACTCTACGTATATCAGGTATCGGGAGAATATGCCATGTTATATCATGCTGCAAAGGCTGGATCCTTTAATTTACGTGAAGCTGTTTTAGAATCAATGAAGGGTTTCCGTCGTGCCGGTGCCGATTGCATTATAACCTATTATACACCATATCTGTTGGATATTATTGATCGAAAATCTACATGAGAACGATGCTCTCTATATCATCTCTCTTCCTCAATTTCTATATATAGAAAATTAAGTGTACTTAAGCATGCCTTTTCAAGTAACTATCACCTCCATTCATGCAATAGTTTTAATAGTTCTAGTGTTTTCCATAGCTTGTTGTCAATTTTTGTCGTATCATTGTTATAGCATATAATATTCTTATCGCCCCAAACAATAACAAAATCAATTTAAAAGTCTAATTGTAACCTACCTCCCCCCCACCCAAAAGTGGACTCTTTATTTTCCATATTGATTGCGTCAAACTAAATGGTTTTAAATGCCAGAAAATGTATAAAATTTCGTTATTTATTCGCACAAAAGCATGATGCAATCCCTCCTGGTTATTTGGGGACCAAAAGTGTTGCTACAAAAATGAATTTAAAAAAATTGTGCGAATTGTATGGAACCGGTTAGAAAACTGGGACACATCACCGTAGATTATAACAATTAACACAATCATTGAGATTTTAATTTATTTTATTTCTCTTTTATTTTCTTTTTTGCTTTCATTTTAATGTTTGCTTCATGTACAAATTGTTTACTCTTTCTTTTTTTTATAATTTTTTTTTGATTTTTGGTTTGGGTTTTTTGCAATACTACTTGGGTGATAATGAAATCTGGCTATATATGTATTGTATTTAGGGATATATATATATATATATATATATATATATATATATATATATATATATATATATATATATATATATTTATATAGTAGTTAACTTAATTGGCTAATCTTAGTCGCTTGTTAAGTGGTACAATTTGCTTAAGTCTTACAAAATGATATATATTTATATATATGTTATATATAGAGAAATGTAAAAGTCAATCACAAAATAAAACAAAATGCATTTAAGTACAATAAGAATGTTAAATTGATATATATAAGCGATATCGATATGGAATTTAAAATCATATCTATTATAACTTGAACTGGGAGCGTTTGGGAAAGAAAATAAAAATTTTAAAGCTCTGAAGAAATGCAGTTAAAATCAAAATTGTAAAATCTTTATACTTGAACTAATCTCGAATAGAGAGATCAGTTAGGGATCTGACAATAATATAATTATAATGCTTACAACAAAATAAAATGTTACGTCTCTCAAGATATATTCAGATTTATTCTATTATAAATATTCGTAGACCCTTTTAGCAAAATCAATTTATAAGTCTTAGAAAGAATATATCCGTATACATTGAAAATTGATACTAAATATATGTAAGATCGGTTCAATGTGATTGCAATGGAATAGGAACTGTATCATATCTCTTTAAATTTGTCAAATATGATGAAATTAATTTCAATATTGAAAATAAACGAAAAGAGGTTAAAAAGTTGATAAATTTTTAAATATGTATATAAAATGTACAAGTTTTATCTATATATTTTATATATGTAGGATATACCTATCGTATATATAATATTTATATATATCCAATATATTGGATTAGTGAAATGATTCAAAAATTACTTAACAATTTGATTTTCAGCTGCATTTTCTTCAAAGAAATGCAAATAATTTGATATATATAATTTCTATATAGAAAAAAAATACTGTGTGTGTGTGTGTGTATGTTTTGGTGTGTTTGTGTTTTTTTGGGGTGTATTCAATTCAGTTGCTTTCGCTACTATGAATCTGACTGTGCTCCAATATATCTGTATTCTGCATCGGTTCCAAATCCGTTTCAGATATAATCTCAGCTAACCATTGTTCAATTTGTACTGGATGAAAGGAATCCTCATCGCCACTATTTGCCTCCAGTATGATCTTAAGATTCTCAAAATTCTTTAGGATCAAACGTTTGCCCGGCTGCAAATGGGATGCAGATGATGATGAGCCCACATCACTGGTGCCATCCTCTTTAGTTGTGCTCCTGGGCGGTGGTGGTGGCTGTGGTGGATTGGTGGGAATAGAATTGGAATTTATGGTGTTACCATCGCATGTAGAATCGGGATTAGCCGTTGTGTATATACGTCGTGGCTTTTCCTTCATGCTCTTTTTGATTTCATCCAGCAGACGATTATAGAAATCACAGGTAACATCATGCGTATCCTGCTCGACAACTACTTCATCATATTGATATGAATTGGAATTCAATGATGAGTTGGCTTCATCCTCTTGATTTGGTTTACCTGTCACCTGTGTTGATTTTTTGCTGTTGCTCTTCTGTTTTTTTGACTGGGAACGAGAACTGGCGTTACTCGAATAGCTTGAACTGGAAGCTGTGGAAACGGATTGATCGGTGGAGGTGCTACTGGAATCGGCAGATATCGTTTGCGGTTGACTGGGCTGTTTGGCAACCGGAATTTTGGCACTAACCGCCTCCTCTTGGGCACAATTAATGGTTAGACTGGCTATATTGCGAAGATTTATGGTACCATTGCAATTGTTGATTGTAATCTTTGGTTTAAAACGTGGTTTGCGCTGTTTAGTGGTTTTACCCTGCTCCAGCAGTGTACTCTTTGATCTTGATGAGCTGCCATCACGTCCCAAACTGGACACTGCTTCGGCTATAGATGATTCCAGCTCATCATCTAGTTCTTCTAAATTAAGTGGCGGCACTACCACAACCGAATCTCGTTTTATTTTCGCCTTACGTACCAATTCTTTGGCTTCCTGCAATGTTATATTAATTATCGATCTTTTAGCATTCGTATTCTCTTCGATTAGAGTTTTATTTTTGAGACGCGGTGAAAAATCGACAACAATGGCCTCAGCGGGTGCCTCATCTACATCCAAATCATAATCATAGGCAATATTACGATCCTGTAAACATTTGTACATGGTTTCATGATCATCTACCGGCTCTATATAATCCTCATTACGTAGTCCCGTGTTACGATAATCCTGCAATGCAAATTGCATATTATTGTTATCCAACTGAAAGTGTCCAAAGCCGCGTATAGCTGCCAGCAGCTTCTCCTCCTCATTGCCATCCTCTGTTATAAAATGGATATCCCCATCCTCATTCCCATCGCCAGAGCCATTCTCATTGATTCCATCGCCTTCTCGTTCAGGCTTTAGCATTTGCTGTTGCTTCTGGGTATTGGCAATGACCTCCAGTTGCCGGAGCAGCAATTTTTCACGCATATGCAAAGCTGCACGTATTTCATTAAATTTCTTTTGCACATTCCCTTTGACCTGAAGTAATAAAAAAATATTAAATATATAAATATGCATTGACTTATTATGAAATTTTATTTGGATTACCTCATTTAAAATATGTTCCATTCTGGTCAACAACTTGTCTAACAAATACGTCCAGATCCAATTTGTGGTTATTTTTTTTTTTTTCTTAAATGTTTTTCTTTCTTTCTTTGTGTGGAAAATAAAAATATATGTATATTTATTTCTTAAGTTGTCTTGGTAACAGGAAATAATAATGACTTGGTACCCTTAGGTACCGAGAGATTATTTTATCGCCCCCGCCTTTTAATTGGCCCAATGAAAATATGGGAGTTAATTTTAGTTTATATTTGGTATTTACCTGTAACCGAATGTTTCAGTTCAGGTCAGCTGCAAGGTCACAACAAGATATTGTGGAATCCAACTGCCGATCATAGTGATCGGTAGATATTTTGTCTTTGTCTTTTGTTATCTCTGAGGATTTGTTGCCTAGTATGAGTTGTTATTATTTGTGACTGTGAACTGTTTTTCTTATTTTTTACGAGTGCCCGCTATAGAGGATTATCCTCCTGAATCAATGAGGTGTAAAAATTGCTTTTAATAATTTTACACTAGTTTCCGTTAACTCGAGAACATAAACAAAACAAAACTGGCGACAAATTTCACCGCACAGAATAAATATTCCCCATACTGAAGAAAATCTGCCCACACATTGCACCGCATGTAGTGATGCCAGAATATTTATATTTTCCTATTTCACCTTATGTGGCACTAATGGTTTTCAAAACAATGCCGCCAAAAACACTAACCTTTAATTTTCAAAATCCATTGAAATAACTTACCTTGGTCAATTTGAAAGCTATTTGATTTTTTTATATAATAACGAATTTGCCATAGAAGTAAAAATTGTATATTCTCAAGAAGAAAACCATAAAAATGCTTCTCAGATTTCTTATAAGAAATTATGGCACCAAATTTCTAGTTGGCTGTCTATTCTGTATTTAGCAGACTCAGATTTATGTTTTCTGTTAATTCAAAATGTTAATTACCTGACTCGTGGTGAGCTAACATGCTTTTTGTAACTGATGCTGCTAATTAACAGACTCGCCATGAGAGACTCTGGTAATTAACAGGCACGTGGTGGATTAACAGACTCAGTGTGAGTGATTCTGTTTAACAGTGACTCATCGTGAGTCTTTTAGTTAAACAGAGGCTCAACAAGTGGCTGTATTTACAGAATTCTTGTAATAATACCCTTACTCAGAAAGAATATAGTGAATCTCGTCAAATTATAAGTTAACAAATTGTAATAGGGGATCGCGATAATCTGTCATTTATAACCTTTGCAGTGAAATAAATCTTTGTTGAAATGTTTTTGAAAAAAGTTATAGTATGAAATACGGTCAAGTACATGTAAAAATAAAGAAAATTTATATTGCAAATAAATTAATACAGAATTACCAAATGTCCAATTATTAGTTTATAATTATTAAATAAACCTACATGACATCAATAAGAGGCTGAAAAGTTTTTGAAAAAAGTTATAGTATCAAATTCGGTAAAGTACATGTAAAAATAAAGAAAATAAATATTGTAAATTAATTAATATAGAATTAACAGAATGTCCAATTATTAATTTCTAATTATTAAATAAACCTACATGACATCAATAAAAGGTACACCGCCTCCAACCATACTTCTAAATATCTAGCTTTTTGTCTATGTAAGCAATAGTTTAATTTTCAATGTGCAATAGATAATGCGCAAATAATCAGAAAGTTAGAGTATGCAATTTCAACGAACTAATTTTGTACTGTGTTTTGTTATGTTAAATTTAACATGATCAGTTTTATTAACATCCCAGTTAACATGATCATTTTAGTTAACAGAACCCTTAACATCATAATTTGTCATAACATTCTCAGAGAGTACCACTGCTAAACTTAACATAAGCATTTCAGTAACATTTGAGAGACTGCTAGAGTCAACTTTGGATTTAACATGGTTGACAACTGTTAATTTGTTTCTGTTTTCAAAGTGAGCGGTTGTGCGGTCGCTTGTTTTCAGTTTTTCAAAAGTAAAATTTTTGAACAATATTTGATAATATTCCCATTTTTTTTGTTCAGTGTTATTTTTGTTTTCAAGTGAAGAGGTTGTGTGTCCGACTCTCTTCTCGCATCGACGAGCAGCTTCTCAACGGTTGACGTATCTTGAATTCTACAAGTGTATCGGACGTGTTTCAATAGTAATTGCAATAAAGGCAACGGCGGCGGGAACTCTAACTCGTTCAGTTTGATTATTGTTTTGTTGTGTTTTATTCTAAAACGTAATGTCTGAATGATCTAAGAACAATTGTTTATAATATGAGCAATATGCAAGGAGAATGAACAAAAGTATGCCACGAATTACTTAGCAGAGAGCCAAACAAAAACACACAAAAACACAAAAAAAAAATCGAAATCTAAGGCAAACGTACAAATTGCCGACGACGCCGACTGTGTCTCTCTATCTTTGTGTGTTGTTGCTCAGCTGCCGCTGCCACCGTCGCCGCCGCGTCAAGTGTTTGATTTTGTAATATGCTTCTTTTTTTTTTTTTTTGCTGTTTTTGCTCATTATGCATATGGTTTTTTTTTTGTTGTTGCTATTTTATTGTTGCATTTTTTGTGGATTGCTGATAAAACAAGAAATAAATGTTTAAAGCTAAGATAACTGTTATTATTGTCGTTGTTGCACATAGCCTGACTAATTTACGAAAAGAGAAATATAAAAGAAATAAAAACTGCCGACGTGTGTGTGTGACTGTATGCGAGTGACTTGTGATTGTGTTTATGTCTGTGTGCGTTTGTTTTGTTAGTTGTATTTGTGTTTGCATTTGCCTTTGCCAACGTGTTTTGCTGCTGTTGTTGTTATTGTTGTCACTATTAATGCTGCTGCTGTTGTTGTTATTAATATTATTTAAACAAAAACTATGCATAGAAATAGTTTTAATAAAAAAAAAGATACAGTAAGAACAACAACAACATTGCACAATGAACAAATAGAAAAAAAAAACCTCAACAACACAAAAAGTAAAGGCGAAAAAAAGAAAGAAAGACGAAAAGAAGGCAGGAAGAGAGCCAGAGCGAGAGAGAACTGTGTCAATGCGGCAGCGGCAGCGCTAGTGCCAGAGCCAGTGATGACGCCAAGATTTTAAAAATATCTTTTACAAATGGTCAATAATAGTTAGTTTACCCCACCCTTATTCCCTCCGTTAACATTAACAATTGTTAACTGTTGTCCGCTTGGCGGGGGCGGGGATTTTAAAAATTATTTTCTTTAACTATTTTTTAATTGGATTGTCAACCACAAACCACGTTTGACATTTTTTGTTGTCATATTTTTTTATTTTTATTTTTGGTGCCCTTCCATGTGCCTTTGCCTCTATATTTTTTTGTTTTTTGTTTTGTTGCTTCTTATGATTCTTGACTCTCTCTCGCGCTCAGTTTGTGTCTCTGTATGAGAGCCTTTTTGCTTTTTAATTGTGTTTGGCTTTGGTTTGTTTTTTATTTTTATTTTATTTTTTGTGTTTGCAACGGCAGAATGATACAGAGACGGGTGTCGGTGGCGGCGACAGCGGCGCCGTGTCATTGCACGCAAAGCGTCGTGACTGGATGCCAATGAACATTCTTACATTAATTCATATAGTATACAAACAAATACAAACACAACACACAAACTCTCAGCCACATGTGATAGATGCATTTTGTATCTCACCCTTTCCCCCCCCCTGAATGGCTCTTTAAATTCCTGAAATCAACTTACAACATTAATATAATATTATAAAAACAAACTATAACAATTTGCATAAAAAATTTTTTTAATATAAAATTGGTTTATCAACTTTGAATGGTTAAAGAAACAACAAGACATACAATGAAACTGTAATAGAGAATCTATGTATATACTACATATGTATGTACATATACATATATTTTTATGTAAAATTCGGGTCCAAGATAATCTCAATTTTTTGTCAGTAATTATTTCCAAGTAGACCTGAGCTATAGCTTTATATCTTAATGCTATAAAGTTTGCTATAATATATTCAATATAAATATTTTTTTTGTTCATAAAGTCGAGGTATGGATTTGAAATAGACATGTATCGAATACATGTATCGATAGGCTGACCTTTTTAGCTCTTTAATTGAGGTAGTAATTTCAGTTTAAACAGATAGACCGACATACATATATTGCCAAAACATCGTCATCTTTTAGAGCATATATAAATATACATAGACAGATTAGTCTTTCTTTTTAAATATCTACTTATCACATTCACATTTGCCTAAAACAAATGATTAAATAATTAACGTGTTTTCAGTAGACTGAAATCTTAATTATGTGGCAAGAGAGCAACTGATGAAAAAAAAAAATTTCTCAAAAATATTTATAATTTTGACAAGATTTTCTAACAATAATTTTGCAAAAACTTAAATATGAAACTATTTTTTTCTTTTGGTGTTTTTAACTAAATAAATAAATATATTTAAATATCTAATAATTAATTGTATATAAAACATACATATATAAATATTTATCAAGTTAAAGACCAGAATCGGAAGCATTATATTTTTAACCAATAAATTGAAATTAAATTTTTAAGTTGTTAAAATGTTAAGAAATAGATATGCGATTTAATTTTTTTGATTTCTGTATACCTCATGTATTTTTTTCCCCAAATTTATAAAGTTTGATTATATGTGAATTTGTTGGCCGAAAAATGGCGACCTTTAAAACCTATGTGTTACGCCAAATCAACTACAGTTAGTTAATGCTTTTCGCTTTCTTGACTCAGATTTTATGTGAATTTTTGTTGTTATTTTCCGGTTATTTTTTTTGTTATATTTTGTCCCTCTCCCTCAATCTTTATCTCTATCTCTCTTGTGTTTTTTTTTTCTTCTACTCACTCTTACTGCCTCTTTTTGTTGTTGTTGTTTTGTTCTTATCAAAGCCAAAAACCAGTTTGCCTTAACTAAATTGTTTTTGCCTTACTAGTCACTGACTGGATTATGAAAAAAAATGAAAAAAGAAATATTAAGACACAGAAGAAGGAAAGAAGAAAAATTACCTCATTTTACACCTTAAACTTGAGCATATATTTATTTTTTTAAAGCCTATTTAATGTGATTACTTAATTTGAAGTTACTTTAAAACGAACAAACATTTTTCTTTCCCCTCACCAGCTAGATGAATTGAAACTATAAATAAAACAATAAGCATATATAAAGTGCAACTTTGAAAAAAACACTTTTTAATTATTTATAGAAATAAAAGGAACAAAATAAAAACTTGAACAAAATTTGTAAAAAAAAAAACAAACAAATTCCATCAAACGCGCGCGCGTAATGAAATTGTCGAGATGATCGGAAAGTGTTTTGAGGTCAATGTTGCTGCTTCTGTTGTTTAACTGTTTCTTGATTGCGGTAAGTGATCGAATTTTATATACATACATACATAAATACATACAATATACATACATATACTCTTCTTCTGAGGCATCTTAATCATAATAATGGTAATTCATTGTCTTTTACACACACACATAATCACAAATATGTGTGTTTGTGTGTGCAGACCTTCCCGCAGCGAGGTCTGTTTTGTTGTCTTTCGTAATACAGTCTGCGGCCTCCCTCCCACAGCTTCCATTTGAGTTAATGTGTATTTCTCTCTCTCTATATCTTTGATATGCCCTACTTTGATCGGTATCGGCATAAGTGTGTTAATTCATTTACTCTTTATAAATGCTTATGCTAATTGCTGATGTCAATAGGTAAATTATATAAAAGGCAAATTCTAAAAGACTTAAAAGTCAAAAATATAAGTAAAAAAAATGTACATTAAAGATAAAGAGAGGTAAAAATGAAAGTTTATCAAACAATGACTCAATGACAAATTTAATTCTATCCGTCCACTTTTAAATTCCCTCTACCAAGTAGATAAATTACTAAAATTGCTAAAAAAATTTGAGTTCCTTTCTCTACTTAGAGATTCTTCATCTGATAAAGATAACCATTTTAATGCATGCTTTGATGTCAATAAATAATTTCACTTAATCAATTGTTTTTCGAGAAAAGTTATTTTCCAAAATGAATACTGAAAATTTGTACGAGAGAGTGTACAATTTGAAGATCTAAAGTATATACAACATATATACATATGTATGTATATATATACTAAAATTGATTAATAATTTGATTGCTTTCTATCATTGTTTTATATTTGTGTTTCCATTTTGATGGAATTCCGCAGTATATTTAAGCATTATTTGGCACTGAAAATCAGTAAAAAAAAATTAAATTGACTCTTAAAATAATTGATAGTCTTAATCTATAACTTGTGTTCAATTCTATAAGAATTGGATATAGATATTATATTATATATATGTACATACATATATATTATATATATATGATATTAATATTACTCCGCTTTACCAAAGTAGTAGGCAATTGAAAGATCTATATATACATATACATATGTACATGTTTTAACAATTTGTTTATCTATGTACACTTAATAAAAAATGTTATAGATAGATACTTTATCAATTGTTTACTTCGCTTTGTATCTTTATTAACATTCAACATTTACTGATATCAAACTATATAACTCTCTTGTGAAAGTCGAAAGCAAATTTAAATTTTATACAGCAAAAAAGGAAAAAAATTATGGGTTATTCCAATCGTTTGATACCCTAAAATGTTTCCCAACATCAAATATAATTGCTCAAATAGAATAATTATTATTGAATCAGTTTGTAAAGCAATAGAAAAACTTAATTTAATAATATATTTTATATGTAGATTAACTCAGCTCTGAAAGTGGAAATATTTAATCAGGAAAATATTGTTTATGAATTGATTTAAATGAAAATGAAATCAACTATTTTTGAATTTCACTATTCATACATATAATTAATTAAATAAGAGTCACTTTGACTAGCAATTTAAAATGTAATAATTCTCGGACTTTTTCCTTTTCTGAATCTATTGACTACAGCATTTAATTTTTGTTTTGGAACCTTAATCAGTAATTGAATAAAATGGAAATTCGAAATCAAAGTCATAAATATGCTGATAATTGAGAAATGAGAATCGGAAATCATTGTTCAATTGGGCATTATAGAGTGTTCTCTCAAGTTCGCAGGGCATTGAATCGAATTGAAATAATCATCAATAAATCATTCAACCCGTAATAAAGTTCCCAATAGCAATATAAGTTGATACATTGATATACATATCTATGTACATACATACATATGTATATATAATTTTATTAATATTGTGTTTTGCTATTTAAAATTGCAATGAATTTTTTTTTATTAAATTTACTTTAATTGCAATGCAATTAATCAAAACCGCTTAAAGAACTCGGTAAATTTGATTGTGAAAAAGACATGGAGAGTGTGGCTAACCAATCAGAGATATATATATCTATATACATACATACATACATACATATATCCGTTACTCGACTTTAATTAGTTTCAATTTCCAAGCGCAAACACACTCACACACATACACAGAAGCATTCGAGGCTATTGAGTGTTGAGTGCAGGTCAGAGGTAATTTTCCCCCCTCTTCTTTGTCCCCATTCGTATATATGTATGTATGTATAAATGTATATATGTATTGCAGTTTTGTGCAATCAAATAAAATAAAATTGATTGCACGAATTTAGCAAAAATTTCTTTGCCCAAAAATAAATTAGAAATATGCATCAACTGTAAATAAAAATAGAAATATATATGTATATAAATACATATATGTATGTATATATATATAAATACATATATGTATGTATATATATATTTAAACCAGAAACAAGGAATGTTCTTTATTCCCATTTGAGTTTATTGTATAAATATTTTTCCCATAAACTTCTCTTCTTTCCTTTCCATAATACATACATTCCACTTTATCGTTCTCTCTCCTCTCTCTCGCTCATATTGTCCAATATTTAATCTAGAAAAGTGCAAAATGGCTTTCAAGTTTGTGTTTATATATTTGACTTGTGAATTTTTCAACTTGACCTGTGACCCGCCATAAAATTTGCATGACAAAAGCAGTTTAGAACGTTTGCTAGTTTCTTTCAATTATATTTCTGTGTTTTTTTTTTAAGATAGTTAGTATTCATGATGTGTCAACCCACCATAGTCAAACTAACTCCTCCCCTCTTCTCTCTTATCCCTTTAAGTGTTTTTATCTACTGCAATTAAAGTTAATCACATGTTCCAATTAGCATTGCAACTGCGAGATAATTTCATGTACGTGCGTTTAACGCCATTAGCCGGACATCAAAATCCAGTTAAATCTTTTACCAACCCTCGACCCTCTCTCCCTAATTCCCTTAAACTCGCTTACTCATACATATGGGCCACAGAGGAGGCGACGGCAGCGGCGGCATAAAAATCAAATCAAATTACATTACTAATACGCCGCGTTGGTGTGGTTGTCCACAACTAGGCCACACACGATCTGTTCTCGCATTGCATTTATTTTGCAATTTATTTACATTTATTTACCAACTTTATTGCAGAGCTCTTGGTCATAAAAAAAAAACATAAGCCTAATTCCAAGGGTTGGCCTAAGCAGCTGACCTGACCTTTACTTACCTACCTTTTTGCCCCTTTTTTGTTTTTGTTTTTCCTTTCGTTTCTCATACCCTAATCAGAATTATGTACCATCCCGACAAAAAAGAAGGTATATACAATTTCTAAAGAAACGAGAGAATTAAGAGAATTAGTATAAAGTATATAGTTAATTATTTACTACACTAGAAAATGTTTTGTCGTGCTTGTCGTCTATAAAGTTGGAAACAAATCTGATGGAACAGTACTAGTAGAATAATGATTTTAGAATTTTTTAAATTTAAGAATTTTAGAATTTTCTTAGAACAAGATTTTAATAATTAGTAATCACACTTTGCGTCAAAGTGTTCAATTTTGTAAAAAGATAAATAGAAGAAGTTTAATTTTGTAATTTGATAAAGTGTATTCCAAGTAAAAAATCTGCTGAAATGAGTTTAAAAATATTTAAACATTTCAATAAGCCTAAAATCTAGATATATCAGACATAGAGATCAAAATCTAGATAAAATTAGAGGCTCAGAGATAGCTGAGCTAATATTTTCAACATAAAGAAACAAAACAATTTTAATTAGAGAAGGTTCCAACTATCTGGAAAAACATTAAATTGGTAAAATTTTTAAACATTCTCACAAATAGGTAATTCGATTTACAAAAGTTTTCGGTTTTAGTAGACAAAAATTATTTTTGCAGGTCATAGAATCACTTGTAAGGGTATTAAAATTTCGTTGAAATGGATTACAATTGAGTGGGCCCTTTTTCGGGTTTTTCTTTTCTTTGGTACGCAATGAGTCATGGGGTAAATCCCTGTCCTCCCGTGTCATGACGTGACTTGACTGCCTTTCGCTACTGCTCCTCTTTCTTTTTGCGTATGTTAAGCTTTGTTTTTAGGGCTTGAATTATGCATTTTTTTTTGGCTTTTTTTTGTTTTTTTTTTTTTTTACAATTTCTGCTCTGTTTTTTTTATTGGTCGTTTGGCGGGTCGACTGATGTGGTGGCTCTTTGTACGCCTCTTCGTCCGTCTATATATTGCTTTAGCCGTGGGGCATCTGTTTTTATTAGCCGTCACTCAGTCCCGGGCGTGCGCTTGTAAACAGTTTTAGCGCATATCATTTTCCAAATGCTTTTTTATAGCCACATTGGGAATTCGGTTGTTGCTGTTGTTGTTATTTTCGTTTTCGTTATATGTCCTGTTCGCTGCCACAACGCCAGGTGGCAAGGACAATTCCTGAAGTCAGAGAACAAAAAGTGGCACGATTGGTTGCCCGCCATAAAACAATAATGGCATTGATTTAATCATTTCAAATGAGGCAAAAACTTGTCAATATTAAAAACATCTCTTTGACTTTTCCCCTTTTCCCTCTTTCTTTTGAACGGTTTTTTTCCCCTGCTTTGCTTAACTTTCAGAGTTATCTATAAATAAAATTGTAGAGTCGTCAAGGTTCAGTAAATTCAATAAATTTTTATCATCAAAAGAAAGTTTTTCAATGCGTTAAAGAAATATTTCTATATATAAATGAAAAAGTTTGTTTAAATGAATTTATTTATTTCTTTCAAAACTAATCTTTTACCTTTAGTTTGGCTTTATTTAATGGCTATTTTGTTTACTAATTGTGAGGAAAATGTGCTTTAAATTAAATAAGGAAAAGTGTACACCAAAAGATTTTAAAAACTTTCATATTACTTTTTAAATTATGCAAAGTGAATTCATTTTGTTCACCTAAAAATTCTATTAAAATGTTATCTGTTTATCGGAGGATAAGGAGTTGTGGCCAATTTTGAAAGGCACAAAGTGTTAGCGTTTCTGTTTAAAAAATTTAATATATTATAAATTATAAAAATGAGAGATTCTACAAAATTTGTATAATTTATTTACTAGTTTTTTAAATTATAATTACTATAATTAATTATAAAAATCAAGTGAATTGTAAAAGCCAAGGCACATACAAGTAAAGTAAATTGTATTCCAAGTTGAATTCAAACACTGATTGATTTTCTAGATTATATCAAGTAGGACTTCATTTAAGTGAAAAAAACTTCAAGCAGATTGATTGAATAATATTCTTGATACTATCACTAAATAGAACAATTAGTGAGTTTTGCTCATATATTGTTTGTTGTTGCTTTTTATTTTTCTCTTGTTTTTGCACCACTCAATTTTCTGATGGCCACATATTTGTTAAGGGATTGATGATTGCCAATTTTTCTCGAAAATAAAAACGAAATCCCGCTTGGAAAAAAAGTATGCAATGCTTTTTTTTTTACTTTTTTTTGTCGAGCGACCAATACTAATACGCCATGATTTATTAAAAACTCACCCACACACACACACACACACAGATACATATAGAAACAACTCTCAGGTGCTCTCAATGGGAAGAGATGAAGAAGCAGAGCGGTGCAGAGCAGAGCAGTGCAGGGGTCGAACCGACTATTCATTCTAGGAGCAAGCAGACGGTTACTGGTACAGTAATCTCCTTAAAATGCAATTTGTTTTGTTGCAATCAACGATTTTTGATGATGACGACTGAGCCACGAGACGATGACCATGATGTAGATGATGATGATGATGATTATATAGTGGATGATGATCGAATGCGAACTGAGTAACAATTTGCAGCGTAGCCAAATAAATTGGTTGTTATTTTACCCTCTCGACTCTCCCTTCCGTCTTCTCGTTTTGTGTGAGGAGGGGAAACTGGAATAAAATGAAGATGAAAACAAAATTTGTAGTGTGCTTCTGGGCGATTTTTTTTTTTTTTACGTGCGCACCACTTGGCTCAAATTGGTTGGTTCGTTGGTTGCCATCGTGATGCATGGCCATGGCAATGCGGTTCGAACAATGCGACAGAACCCAAAAACTGGCCAACTGACGATGGACGAACTACCTGACTGAATAACGGAATGACGGACGTATGAAAGGACTGACAGACTGACTTCCTAAGTGACCAGCCGAGTAACGGCTACCAAAATGAATGAATCACTAGCCATGGACTATTCAGAGGTCGATCAGAATGAATGGGTTGGGTCTTCAACCATCAACCTTCCACTACTAACCCTCTTACCCAATAGCCTCTTCACTCAATTGGTGTTCTACCACATGCTGCTGCTGCTGCCATTGCTGCATCATGGCTCACAAAAGCTCAGACCTGGCAATTGTTCTTCTCTTATCGCATTCCAAATGCACACTGGGCATTATAATTCAGTTGGACAAACTAAATTGCCAAGGCTTTTCCTTCCCAATGATAAAAGCTTAAGGATTTGCGCAAGCAAAAGAAAAAGTTTTGCTCTCTAAATCTTTTAAAATTGACATGACTTGTCAATGCCAATGGAATGAAAGTGAATCACTTATAGAATATTGATTCCTTTGTAGTATTTAATTTACAATGAATGAATGATCTTTGAAAAGAAAAGAATTCGTTGGATCCTTTCTAAATGGATCAAAAGCTTGTATTTTGTTAAAGGAACAATATAAAATATACATATATTATTGATCAGCACAATGAGGTGAATTGAATTGTGTATGTCCTTCTCCCGGATGACGGACTATTCGGATGACTATATTATATAGTTTTCCCCTGCCACTTAAAAGAGAAATTCAAGGAAGATGAACTTTATTTATTATTATAATTGTATTTAGTTTTGAATAATTAAAATTTGATGGTTTAAAAAAAAAAAAAGAATTGGATATCTACTGTAAATATATTTATAGGGGAAGGATTATCCACTCTGATCACTTTTAATTTGTTTTTTAGTTGCTGGGTTTTAAAAAAAAAAACAAAACTAACTAAGCTTAAATTTAAATCATTTCAAATAAATGGTTTGTCATGGCTAAACCAAATGTACATTAAATAAACAAATGCTGTATTCATTTGATGGTAGTTTAAAGTAAATGTAACAAAAAGAAAAACGGGTAATTTTTCAAATTGTGCTCGACCAGTGTGCAATGTGAGATAGTGAGAAGAAGGAATAGGAACAGGTCAGTTGGTCAGCAGAACAGAACGCTTGGCGGATTCATTTGAATTGATTTCGTACGATTTGGCTTACATTGGTTGGGTTTAGTTTGCTTTGCTTTGGTTTGGCTTGGGATTGGGATTGCGATTGGCTTGTATCTGCTCACTCTCAATACTATTGCATACTTTATGGCATACTGAGGGCATTGCGTGTTTCCCTCTAGCAGATTTGTTTGTTGGCTCCTCTTTTGTTTGTTTGTCTCTCACTCTCCATCTCTCTTTACACTTTTTCCTTCTTTTTTTTTTTTCCTTGTTTTCCTTTCACATATCAACTATTCCATGATCCCCCTACGCCCATTATGCCAAGCCCCTACTACCCCTTCATTGCTGTATCTGTATGTAGTTACATATTTTATTTGCCTGCACGTATCACAAGCGTGTTTCAATTTGCACAAAAATTCGCATGTCGATTGCTGGTGCTGCTCTCTCTCTCTCTCTCTCTCTCTCTCTATGTGCGATTGATTTCCAGCCAGAATAAATGTCCAACTGTCTGTCTAAATGTCTGTTTGTCAGTCAGTCAGTCAGTCAGTCAGTCTGTTTGTCTCTGTGCCTGGTTTGGTCTTGCTTTTGGTTTGGTTTAGTTTGGTTTTAGTTTAGATCGAGTGGAAAAAAGGTTTGCATATTTTTGCATACTAGCAGCATCTTGATGCTGCTCTTCTTCTTTCACTCCTTGTCATTGTTTGCATTTGTCGCATTCTTTTTTTTTTTTTGATGCATTTTAAAGCAAACATTTTACCAGTCAAATTGCCAATTGATTAACCTGTCTTTTATTTTTCGTTTTGTGTTATGCCGTCGGCAAAGTGTGAGTAAGTGATATCTTAATATTGCAACTGATAAACTGTTTATGATTCCGACAGCTATGTGCTTATCACCCCACACACCTCCTCCTTCCATACACACAAAAAAAAAATGAAAAGAAAAGAAAACATACAAGCACGCACATGCCTACGGCATGCTGTGCCTCTCTCTTTCTCGTTCTTTCTTTATTTCTATCTCTCTTTCTCGTTGCTGCCTCACTGTTATCATAAAAAATACATTGCATTGACCGCACTTCAGCTGCCGCCACATTGCCCACTTCATCCTCTTTCTCATCCATAATCGAGGTTCGTGTTTTGGTTGTTATTTAAACAATTTGCTGATTAGATTTTCATTTTCTTTCTCCTTTGCACGTTCTTCTTTCCGTCCCTCGCTCCCTGCAGCCTCTTTTCTGTCTTTTGCTTTTATTACAATATATGTACAATCGATAGCAAAAAGGAGAAAAAATATATATACATATAAATAAACACACACAGACACACCAAAAGTTGTTCATATATTTTCTGTTGCCCTTGCCTGTGTTGTTGATGTTGTTTTTTATATTATTATTTAATTGAAATACTTTTGCGCTTTTTCACTCACTTCCTGTCTCCCTGTCATTCCCTCACCCATTTTTAGTTCTTTGTTTCGCATTGTGTTTTATCATTTTGAGACGGGGTTTTTTTTTTTTTTAATTAAATGCATTTCTACTGTGGCTTTCACCATTCCCATTTGTTAGCAAGTAAAAGTATTTATATATATATACATATATGCATATCTAAACCGTATCTAGGCAACTGGAATAATATACATAATATGTAAATTTGTTCATTTCGTGTAATTGAGGTAGCAGAAAGAGTCACTTGTTACTCAAATGTGAAACTCTGCAAAATGTTTTCACTTGGAATTAAATGAGCTCAATAATTTTCTACGTGTGTGTGTAAACCTCTTTCATAGTATCAGTTAAGGAATTTTCCATTTTACAATGATATATTTGCAAATTTTATATGCAACATATTGCACCAGCACTCATGGTTACAACCTTAAACTTTATTTAATCATGGTTGTTGTTAGAAACATATTGCAACAGTTGGTACACGAATACCCTACATATATTATATGAATTCATTTGGAATCAAAAAAAGAAGTTACTTTAGTTTGTAGAGTTTTATGGGAATGATTTGTTTATTTCAATTATTTTTAGGAACATTTACTTTTTCACTGCTTCAACGCTATAACTAGTTGAGAATTACAAGTAAATGAAGCGAAAAAAGAAATAAAGCTTGCAATACCTTAAACTTTAAATGATTCATAGAAAAGAAATAGGAATAATAAAGTCAATATTGATATTCCTATTTCTGTTGTCCCACAACATTTCAATTCCCTTACATGCCAACATTATTTCGCCATTATTTTTAATATTCCACCGTGGTTTTTATTGACACTTTGAGAATAAATCTAGGGAATATTTGCAGTGGCATATTGTCGTAAACATATGGCAATTATATGTAGGTATGGTGATAAGTATGCATTGGTAAGGGTTTGGTTCTTCTTTTTTTTTTTTTTTGTAAAGGGGATAAGCCTCCCCTCTTGCAACGCCCATGGGCATTACCATCCTCCACACAGTGTTTACATATGCGATAAATCTAATCTAATCTCATACCAGGCACTTGACGCACAGCTTACACATAGCAGCAGCAGCAGCAGCAACATCAGTAGCAATATACGGGTAGGAAGGTATGTGTAGTAGTAGCAGCAGTTGCAATAATGTCGACGGCAATGGTAGCGTTAAAAGCGGTAGGTTAGGGGAAAAGATTCTACGATTAAATATCTATTAGCTGTCATAAATGGCTGCTTCTCATACATATTATACGAAATTATGCAGAAATGGCCCACACAAGTGATGTGAAATGGCAAACATTTAACGTTAACATTGCAGCGGAGCTTTACGTACTATCTAGCCAATCATTCATATACACGACATGAGTGATTATACAGACGGAATGAATGGAAAGGGATGGTAAGGAGGAGGCGGTCCATATATGTACATTCATACATATGTATGTATGTATGATAAGCAAGACAAATGTATGGCTGTGTGAAATCTATAAGGGTATATCATAAAACATATGCCAAAATGAGTGCAAAAAATACAAAAAAAAAAATAAGGGAGAAAAATGAATATAGTCAAGTCAGCTAGATTTAAAGAAGAAACAAACGCTGCGTATACGCAATATTTTTGCCAGTGGCTTAGTGGTAAATCCGGAGAAACGCTCAAAAAAGATTGGTTGCTGTTGCCGCTACTGTTGCTTCTAGTTGATGTTGATGTTGCTATTGCTATTGCTATTGCTATTGCTGTTGTTGTTGTTGCTGCTTTGGTTTATTAAATTTATGTTATGACATTTTCTAATGCATATTTCGTCGGCGTTGTGTGCGTGCCTGAAATATTTCTAGCCTTATTCCCAGTTCATGGCACTCTGTCTTCTGTTCTTTTCTTCATCCATATATATATATGTATTTATATATATAGCTCTCTCGTTCTCTGTCGCACGCACACATAGTTACCATCTAGTGGCACAATGTCGTGACATATTTCTGTCACATCACCTGAACTTTACCTCTCCTGATGTTACTTAAAAGTTTTGTCCAACTATTTTTCTAGTGTTGTGATTTCATTTTTTTTTTTTTCGTCTTTTTTTTTTCTTCTACCCTCTCTCATTCAGTGTCTCTCCGTCTCTTTCTCCCTTTTTTGTTGTCGTGTAACTTTTGCGCTATGCCAACCATTTTCGTCCTTTTTCTTTTTTTTTTCTGCCTCATTTTTCCAACAGTCTCAACTTTGGCCTGACAAACATTTTCATTCCGGAATGCTTACACTGGCATGCATTTGGCCTGCAGTTCTTCTTGCCTTCTGCGGCTGTTCCTGCTCCAGCTATAGCTATAGCTACAGCTCCAGCTCCAGCTGGTGATGATGATAGTTTCCTTTGGTCCATTTAGTTGCGCCCGAGGCACCTTTAACTTTCCCTTCAAGGCATTGGGTAAATATTTGCTACTTTCGATTGAGCCATCAAAGGTCAAACGTTTGCCTTTAGCTTCGGTCGGTTTGGTGCCTTTCTTTTCATATATATATTATTTTCCTTTTTTTTTTATTTTATTTTAATATTTATTTTCTTTCTTTTTGTTACTTTTCTTTTTAGTTTTGTTCAATTCGTTTCGCTTTCAATTTGTTATAGAACAAATTGCCCATGGCCAGTTTGACAGCTGGGCTGAAACGTCAATCACCGCAAAGTGTCTACTAAATACTAACATGCATCTTTCTCTTTTCCTCTCCCATTCTCTTGGTGTGTGTGTGTGTGGCGACTAACTGTGTGTGAGTCATTTGTGTAGCTGGATTTGTGCCTGGCTATTATGTTTGCATTTTGGCTAGGTCTCTTTTGTTTGCTCGGTAACGCTCTGTGTTGATTTTTTTTGTTTATTTTTTTTTTCTTGTTTTTATATATATTCGATACAGTTTTGCGGTATCAAGGGGATTATAAGACCTTTACTTTCTGTTGTTTGTGGTGTTTAAAAATAAAAATGAAACAAATGTGCGTAAACTACGCGGCTTTTTAAATAAATTATTGCAAATCGTAAATGGTTTTAATTTCCATGAGGTTAGACGAAGAGTTTATATGTTGTTCAATGAGCTAAGAAAATTTAGCATTATTTCAACTCTCTCATATCTCTTCAATCTCTTAAAGAGTTTTAAATCTTGATATGGGCTACTCAATATATAACTCTAAAATATTTTTTTTAAATTGCCTAAAATAAGTTTTAATCAAAGTAAACTATCGGAAACTATATAAATTCCAATGGGTATCCAATAGTCGTTTATATATATATCAATTTGATCAATTGAAATTGCTTTGGTTCGTTGTCGGCGTCAATCTCATCTTGTCGTCGTTTCATATTCTTTTGTTCATCAACGTTGACCACATTTAGTCGTTGTATATATCTGTGGCTGAGAATCACATCCTGCCGATGATATTGGTCGAGAGTTCATAAGGTTTTTTTTTTCTTTTTCTCCCCTCCATCACTGCCTCATCTCGTCCATTTTATGCTTGTCCACCTCATCCGCATTTTGCGGCCCATTGTTCACTAATTTTGTCACGTTTGCAGCTTTTGTTCAGCAGTTCCTTTTTGTCGTCACATCTTTCACCTCCCTGCATCTATAACTGTTTGTCAGCGTGTGTGTGTGTGCGTCTTTCTATGAACAAGAGAGGAGACTGTCCATCTTTCCCCACTGCTTTTCCCTCTTCTATCGTTCATTGAGTTTAACTTTGGCCTGCTTGTTTGTTTGATTAAATCTTTCTCGACGATTTGCTTTTGCTTTTGCAAATGCACTTGCTTCTATTTTTCTTTCTCTCTCTCTCTCTCCCTTTCTATCATGTCTGTCTCACTCACCCCACTTGACTGACAAATGCTTGTGCTTTCTCATTTGTTTGCTCAGCTCAGCTCTGGTTTTTGTATCTGTTGTCTATGTGTGTGTGTCTTATGGTTAGTTGTTTGAAAGCCCAAGTCAAATTCAAAGTACAATTTTTGAACTGATTTCTATTGTTTGATGACATGTGTTGCAAATAAACTTCAATTTGCTTTATTTAAACGTATCCTTTACAATATATGTATATGTATATATACATTTTTCAATGGTCGTTGCGGTCCGACCATTGGGAAAGTTGGCCACAAATGATATCCAAATATTCCGGGGAATATTTAATGCGCCACATGACGCCACCACACCACACTCGAAGCAAAAACAAAAGTTTTATACATACATATTTTTTTTTTGTTTTTTTTTTTAGCCATATGCATGGTGGTGTGGTCGGTGGTGACCGACCGACAGCACCGCTGTCAGGTGCTAGGTGCCATGTGCCAGGTGCCGTGGCACGTGACTTGCCAGCCCCTCTAAGTATGCTGCATATCATTTTTTTGTTGCTTGTCAGCATTTTCCTAGTGTCTCTTTTTTTCCAATCCCACTTTTTCTTTTTTTTTTTTTGCAAAAAATATTTAATTTTTTTTTTTTTGGTATTTTTCCGAGTTCATATTTTGAATATTCTTTGCGAATATTTCACCCACTTGCCGTGAGGTGAAAGCCGGAAGACAAGAGGTACGCTTGTGTATAGCTACTATGCTACAAGCCTCTGGGCAAGTTCATGCAGCAGCTTATCTACATGAGGAAAGGAAGCTTCCCCTCATTCTGCCAACGTCCCCTCCTCTTCCTATATATGATGGCAGGCAGCCGTTGTTATAAGTATTTTTGCACAATTTTTCGCCATTTTTTCGCCATTTTTTCGCGTATATTTTTTTTTTTACCCTATAGTCATAGATTAGACTGGCATATTGAACTGATATTAAACTATAGATATCAAGGCAAAAAAAGGCATCATTAGAAGTAGATCCTATGCTGAACTGTGCTAGTATACAAGATATTGATTTTGATTATGAAAAAGTATTAAATATTAAACATTTTTACAATTAAATTGTATGAAGAACATTTATAGGTAATGTTATCTATATATTTAGATAGTTGCCTATCTATATAAATTACTGGGTATATAGTATTCGAGATTCATTGATTAAATGTAACTACCAAAAAAATGTTCCATTTCTTTTTTTTTTTTTGTTGTTGTTGCTGTCGCTTCGCGGTGCTTTACATCTTTTTAATGTTGAAAAGCTTTACTTACTTCCGCTGGCAGCTGAAGTAGCAGCGGCGGTAGCAGCATCAGGAAACGGAAGTTTAACTTTTGTTCAAAATTTTAGTGATTCGTGAGCCGCAGACATTTTGTTAGGACTTTGCTCTGGGTTTTGGTTTTTAGAGACAGTAGGAAATGTAGTATATATGTATTATTTTAAATCGATTTGTTTTAAACATGATAATTTTATATGTGAATGTTACTCGCTCTCTCTCTCTCTCTCTCTCTCTGTGATTGTGTGTGTGTGTGGGGTGGGTTAAGTGTGTTCGTGTATGGATCAAAAATCATTTTACCTTTTGCCACTTAAGAAGTAGTTGTTAAGCCCGTGGACTTTAATAGTTTTCAGCACAACATTTCGTAATCTCCTTCACCTGCTGCATCTGCTGAGCTGCTTACAACTTTTCCCAGTCCTTTTTTCCTACATCCCTTACCTTTCTCTCTTTCTCTCTCTATCTCTTCTAGTGCTAGGGCTACACATAGTGCACTGCCACCTTCTCCGATTCCCTATAGAATTACCACACGGGCAAAGTTCACTCGCTTTGGCAAAAGTTAGCAAAAAGTCGACAAACAGGCAAACTACATGGCAAACAGGAGGCGGAGGCTAAAGCTCTAGCTCGTTATTATTATTATTATTATTATTTTTGGCTTATTCGATGCGTGTGCCGTTTCAAAATCCGTAGCAGGTTGCAACTTTTCAACTTTTAAATAAAAGTAGCTGTAGATTTGGCGTGAACTCCCTTCGCTTTGCCCTGACTCATGCTACTATTGATGGCGTGCGGCATGGATTTGGCTTTTAGCATTGCATGTTGTTGCAGCAGACACGCCTCCTACCAAATAAACGCTCGCTCTCACACACAGGCACCCACACTCACGCACACACACACACACAAACACACAATTGCACATGGATAACGGAAATGCATTTTCAGTGCGGCCGTCAAGCAAAGCAAGAGAAAGCCATTTCACTTTATTTTTACGAGCATTTATCGTACAGACATTTTTATTTCTGCTCGCCATTTCAATTTGCACAGTGTTAAATGGAATCACGATTTTAACCCCCAAAAAATTTTTGACCCTAGTGAGAGAAAGAAATCATTTGAACATGAAGATATAACATAAAACGAATGAAAAAGTTCAATTAACATTCTAGTTGCATACATTTTATAAATGCATTTGATCGATTTACGATTTCTCCATATTATTGTTTTCAGTATAAGCTATAAAAATTGATCATTCGAACTAAATTGGTTTCCCATTTGTTGGTTAAAGTTGTCTCTAAAAATTTGAAAAACTAATCCCTTAAAAATAATTGCAAGGTTTGCAAGTAAAGGTTTAGATATACATAGATAGATCCTAATATCTTACACATTGTACATATGAATTTAAATTTTATGAGATTGAAAATTATGATTATCTTTGGTTATTTTTAAAAGCTTTAAATTATAAATTTTAAGGGCCTTTGTATTATTTAAATCAGGTTTCGGTGTAAAAATCAATCAATATAAATACTATTTCATATAGTATTAATTATTATTATTAATTTAAATTGATCTTACAGAAATATTTTTAATTTACAAAATTTTAATACATTTCATTGCTTGACTTTTATCACTCTTCCAGTTAAATCTATAAGTAGACCAAAACGAAAACCAAAAACGAACGAACGAAAAGTTAACCAATTTGACTATACCATGACCAAGATGAAGTTTATCCATAGCCGTCACATTCATAGTAGGTGGCTCTTATAATTCTCTCCCCACCCCACCCCAGGCGGTAGAGGGTGACATCACGATGATGTCGCTTGGGTTACGCAGTAGTAAAAACATTATGGCAAATTGTTTTAAGCTGTGCGAAAATGCCATCAAAATCAGTTGACTATGCAAAGTAGCGCATTACTTGGAACAGGCACTGGCAGTGGCAATAGAACTGGAACTGTGGGGGACCGGAACCGTTCAAACTAGTAGGAAAGGGGACATTTGTTGCTGATGTTGGTTGGCCCAACCATTGCATTTAATGGCTTGTGCATGTCATAGCTATTGTTGTTGTGGTGGCCATTTTCAAAAGCATTTTCTTTCGTCCATTCCTTTAGCTTGAACTTTGCTGCTGACTCGAGTGTCTGTCCGGTGCTGAATGCTCCTCTCTCTTGTCCTTATGGCGATGGTCAGTAAGGGTTGCTTCCCCATAGTGTCTTTCAGCAATATGCTTACTGTTGCTTCTTGGTTGGACCCTGATTTTGTTTAGCATATGCCAGAGATACAATGTGAATAGCAAATTAATTGAATGAGATAAAATTGAAATCTTGTAAACAAACTAACTTCGCTTGCAGAATTGCACAAATGAAATGGGAATGTGGGAATTGGTAATAAGAATAAATCTCTTTTAATCTTCAACATTAGATAGTCCCGCAATTTTTAATGGCTCATACATTAAAAGATGCATACAATTTTTTACAACTACTATATATTTATTTTTTATATACTACACTTATCGTTATATCTGAAAGTAAGATTGCTTACTAAGATAAACTACTTTCAACAGACATAAAAATTTGCATGGTTTCTCTGTAAAATTGATTTGTATAAGGTTTATCTTCTTTGCCACTGTGCTTCAGTGTATTTCAATAGAAAGCAGTAACAAAAGATATATATATTCAACTGAGTTAGTTTAATGCCCATCATAATATTAAAGATTTAAACGCAAGAGTAACTAGTTCTTTATTAAAGTGTTTCAAAAAAAAATCAATTATTTACTATTTAGTTACCAGTCCGAGAGTGTTAATTGAAAGAAAAACTAGAAGGATGGGCTAACTTCGGCCGTGCCGAAGTTCGTATACCCTTGCAAACTGTCTTTTGATTTATATATAATTTGCCAGAATCATATGGAAGTATATAAAACCCATCAAATATAAATTTGATGTCCGTGGCATAAAAAAAAAATTAAAACAAATTTTTTTTCCCCGATTGTTCCTATGACAGCTATAGCATATAGTCGACCGATTCTGATAAAACTTAAAAGATATATTTCTTTTTATATAAAATTGTCAAATAACAAATTTCGTGACGATTGCTTCAAAAACACCTAAGTTATTGAACAAAAACTATATTTTTGGCTGATCGTTCCTATGGGAGCTATATGATATAGTCGACCGATTCTGATGAAACTTGGTATATGTCTTGGGAATTATATAAAACTCACAAACACTAAATTTAGTGACATTCGATTGAAAAACAACAGAGTTATTGATGTTAAACCTTATTCCTGACCGATCGTTCCTATGGGAGCTATATGATATAGTCAACCGATTCTAATGAAACTTGGTATATATGTTGGGAATTATATAAAACTCACAAACACCAAATTTAGTGACATTCGATTAAGAAACAACTGAGTTATTGATGTTAAACCTTATTCCTGACCGATCGTTCCTATGGGAGCTATATGATATAGTCATCCGATCGGGATGATTCCGAGATATACAATGCCTGCAGCAAAAAGAAGCCTAGGTGCAAAATTTCAGCTCTGTAGCTCCAAGGGTCTCGGAGGAGATTGCGTTGATCCAGACAGACGGACAGACGGACAGACGGACGGACGGACAGACGGACAGACGGACATGGCTATATCAACTCAGCTCATCATGCTGATCAAGAATATATATACTTTATATAGTCGGAGATGCTTCCTTCTATGCGTTGCAAACTTCTGACCAAAATTAATATACACTTTGCAAGTGTATAATAACCTTTAATAAAAGTTTCTTTTAATTGGTTTGAGTTGAAGTTAAATAAAAACTAGAAGGATGGGCTAACTTCGGCCGTGCCGAAGTTCGTATACCCTTGCAAACTGTCTTTTTGATTTATATATAATTTGCCAGAATCATAAGGAAGTATATAAAACCCATCAAATATAAATTTGATGTCCGTGGCATAAAAAAAAAATTAAAACAAATTTTTTTTCCCCGATTGTTCCTATGACAGCTATAGCATATAGTCGACCGATTCTGATAAAACTTAAAAGATATATTTCTTTTTATACAAAATTGTCAAATAACAAATTTCGTGACGATTGCTTCAAAAACACCGAAGTTATTGATCAAAAACTATATTTTTGACTGATCGTTCCTATGGGAGCTATATGATATAGTCGACCGATTCTGATAAAACTTGGTATATATGCTGAGGATTATATAAAACTCACAAACACCAAATTTAGTGACATTCCATTAAGAAACAACTGAGTTATTGATGTTAAACCTTATTCCTGACCGATCGTTCCTATGGGAGCTATATGATATAGTCGACCGATTCTAATGAAACTTGGTATATATGTTGGGGATTATATAAAACTCACAAACACCAAATTTAGTGACATTCGATTAAGAAACAACTGAGTTATTGATGTTAAACCTTATTCCTGACCGATCGTTCCTATGGGAGCTATATGATATAGTCATCCGATCGGGATGATTCCGAGATATACAATGCCTGCAGCAAAAAGAAGCCTAGGTGCAAAATTTCAGCTCTGTAGCTCCAAGGGTCTCGGAGGAGATTGCGTTGATCCAGACAGACGGACAGACGGACAGACGGACAGACGGACAGACGGTCAGACGGACAGACGGACAGACGGACAGACGGACAGACGGACATGGCTATATCAACTCAGCTCATCATGCTGATCAAGAATATATATACTTTATATAGTCGGAGATGCTTCCTTCTATGCGTTGCAAACTTCTGACCAAAATTAATATACACTTTTGCAAGTGTATAAAAAAATCAGATATATTTTAAATATATATAAAAGTGAAAATCTTGGTAAATAAATTACTAAATTGTGTCGAACTAAATCGGAAATTACATTAAAAATCCTATACAAATTTGTTTATCCTGAAAGCTGTGAAATCTTTTTGTTGGCCTATGTAAACGATAAATCTTTTGGGATTCGTTTCGTTTTTTTTTTCTTTCTCCTTTTTCTAATTTCCTGTAATTTCTTTTTTTAAATTTAGTGATTCATCTAAAAAGCAAAAAAACCAAATATGATTAAGTGGAAATGAGCAATTTGTTTATTATTTAAATATATCTTTATATATGTATAAACAGACCAATTTTTTTTTATCTGCCATATCTCTTTCATATCTGTTATCAGCGAACGAGAGGGAGAGAGATAGAGTCGCAGTAAATAATCTCCACCTTCAATTTGAATTGCACAAAAATTCTGCGCATCAACTTGAAAGTGTTTACTCACGTCACCGCCACCGCCGCCGCCAATGCCCTTAGGGTTAAGGGGGGAAACTTCACTGCTTCTTTCCATTTTTCCCTTGTGCTGCCACACTCCAAGCTGGGAGCTGTTCAGCACCTTTTCATGGGATCTGCGCTTTTTATTTGCGCGCATTGTTTGTGGCCACCTTATTTTTTTTCTTCTTCATTTTTTTTTTACACCCAGCAGAAGCGTGTGAATGTGCGCGCCAGCTGACACTTTTATATTACTTCGTCTCCTCCCTTTTTCGTCCCTCTTCATCTCTGCATCATCGCCACTCTGCAGAGCCCTTTGCAACCAACGTATGCATAATTTAATGCAAATAATGCACTTGTTTCGTTTCGTTTCATTTCATTTCACTTTGCATGTTGTTGCTTTAAATGCTCTTTTACTCTCTTTTTCTCTCAGCATAACCCACAAGTGGAAGAGAATCAATGATAGGGCAGGGGCACAAACCAGAGAGGTGGCCCAGTCACAACTTCATTTTGCATTAATGCAAACACTTTAACTGCAATTTCAGTTCCTGCCTGGCACAAAGGAATCGCTTGCAGTGTACCAGAAAAGGTATTATAACTTTATCTTAAGCTATAAAATAAAAGTTTTCATTTAATTTTTATTGATCTCTTTGGTTATCAAAATCAAAAAAATTTTCATTAATTTTTTTTTAATTGGTTTAATTATTGAGGAGCTGTGAGAGAGAGAGAGAGAGGGAGAGATGTAATTCCTCGTAATTAAACATATATAATTATTAAACCTCATATTTAAAATATATAACGGTTACAGTAACGGTTAATGCTTTCGCCATGAGCTATTAAATTTTTTTGTTCTGATTTGAATAAATTTTCTCATAAGCCAAAGTTAAATCTCTTATTAGTATTGCAACTCATTCGGATCAGTAATCGAACTATAGTAAAACACATTTAAAGATTAAAAGAATAAATTCACAAATCCGTAAAATTATTATAAATTAAATTTAAGATTAAATAGCCAATAAAGTTTAAAATTTTGGTTTAACCTAAATTATATTCTCTAGCCATTAATTGCACTATGTTTTATCTGATAAAGATTAAACATGGAAGGCTAAAAAACAGTAGTTCTGACATTGAGTTTACTTATAAAATAAAATAGGAATTTCTTTTTTTTTTTTGTAATCATTTAGGTCAAGGCACACCAGTCAGCCCATAGGCCTGTGGTTTTTTTTTTTTGTCATTTCTCTCTTTCTGATCACCTGAGACCTTTCTGGTTCTTAACGTCAAGGGTATTCAAATTTAGCTGCTGCGCTAAGGGGTTGCCATTTGGGTGTTGTTGGTGTTTATTTCTTCCATAAGTATTTTCGTATAATTTTTGCTTGCTTCTTGAGCATTTACTTAGCATATTTCTCGCGTTGGCATTGCATTTCCGCACGGAGAAGGCTATGGCGACGTCGTCGTAAACTTAATTTCCGTTTGCCGGGCTGCTGCTGTTGCTGTTGCTCTATTTTTAATTCCTTTCGCCTCTCCTCTGTTTTTTTTTTTTTCTCAACAACTTGTAGCTTGTTTTGTCTTCACTTTCTGCACGCGTTGCCTTCGCTGCTGCTGCTGTTGGTGTCGCTGTCGCTAACGCCGACGTCGTCGTCTCATTTCAATTTAATTTCCCTGCACACCCAAATGCGCTCACGTACAAGTTGGCGGTGTCCTGGCATTTGCCATTTGTGGTTACAGTTACAGTTACAATTTACACTTTACACCCAAACGCAGGGAATGACAGAGACCGACACAACCAGACAGAGGACAGATATTAAGAAAGAAAGAGAGGTTGACAGAGAGAGAGAGAGAGCTCATCATCATCATCATCGTGTGTTACTGTCGTTCTTTTCGCCTCCAATGTTGGTTGTTCATGTCTCTGTTGTGCATTTTTTTCGTTTTCGTTTTTATTTTTATTTTTTTTTTTTTTTGTGTCTTATTAAATGAGTAAAATTACTTTTACAAGAGCTCTTCGCTGTATTGTTGTTTTGGGGGTGGGTGAAATACACTTGAAGAAAATAATAATATAAAATGAAAAAGTTTTGGCCTATATCATTTTTAATTACATGTGGAAATTCACTCTGTTTATATTACTTAAACATTTTTTAATCTGTTGTTTTTTATGGCTCTTATTTGTTATTTATAATATATTTATTTAAACATTCTGTTTATGGGAAATGTAGTCTTTCTATGCTTTCATTATACACTTGCAAAAAGTGTATATTAAGCATCTCCGACTATATAAAGTATATATATTCTTGATCAGCATGATGAGCTGAGTTGATATAGCCATGTCCGTCTGTCTGGATCAACGCAATCTCCTCCGAGACCCTTGGAGCTACAGAAGTAAAATTTTGGCCTAGGCTTTTTTTTGCTGCAGGCATTGTATATCTCGGAATCATCACGATCCGATGACTATATCATATAGCTCCCATAGGAACGATCGGTCAGGAATAAGGTTTAACATCAAAAACTCTGTTGTTTTTCAATCGAATGTCACTAAATTTGGTGTTTATATAATCCTCAACACATCTGCCAAATTTTATTAGAATCGGTTGACTATATCATATAGCTCCCATAGGAACGATCAGTCAAAAATATAGTTTTTGTTTAATAACTTGGGTGTTTTTGAAGCAATTGTCACGAAATTTAATATTTGACAATTTGATATAAAAAGAAATATATCTTTTAAGTTTCATCAGAATCAGTCGACTATATGCTATAGCTGTCATAGGAACAATCGGGGAAAAAAAATTGGATTAAATTTTTTTTTTATGCCACGGACATCAAATTTATATTTGATGGGCTTTATATACTTCCTTATGATTCTGGCAAATTATATATAAATCAAAAAGACAGTTTGCAAGGGTATACGAACTTTGGCATGGCCGAAGTTAGCCAACCCTTCTAGTTTTTAACCATAATTTCACTAGAAATAGAAGAGAAGATCATTCCACATTTTCTTTTTTTTTAGAAGTCAATTTTTAATTTATTAGCGTAGGTTCCACATTTTCTATATTAATAAAAAGTTCCGGACAATCGGGAATATAAAATTATCGATCTTTGATTAAGGTCAATTAAATTTCATTAAATACTACTTAAATTATAAAGTTTAGTAAATATTTTCCAGTTTTATTATTTATATATCTGTTCCTTTCTCTTTTACCTGTTATGTTTAACTAAATACAAATCTCTGAAATTAAATATTATGAATTATATTTGATTTGATTAAATAGCTCTATTTAGTTTTTTTTTACATCAGCACAGATATTAAACTTAAAAAGGTCCGTCTAACAGTTCTCTGATATTTTCATGATTTTCATTTTGATTTTAAAAATTAATTGACATTTTTTTTGTCAAGTGTATGGATGGGAGTCATTGTCAGTTGTGCACACTTTAGGGCGCCGACACTTTCTTTAGTTTCGCTCATGGAAATTAGGTTGTAAATTTCCTAAAGTGGCATCATTCAGCGAACTGACGAGTGTCTTGTTGTTGTTTACTTGCAGAATGGCTTGTTAAGTATTTTGTTGTGCATAATTTATTGTCTGTTGTTTCGTTGCCCGTGGGCCATATTAACAGTTTATCAGAATAATATCAGCGGTAGCATCATCAGTCTGTATACTTATTAATTGACTTGGCATTCATGTGGATCATCATCATCAACACAGACATTGCTCATACGCCACCATATACCAGGTGGCCGGGCAATTAAAAGCAACTGATAGGAGAGCAAACGAGCAAAACAAAAGACGAAGAGTATGCGGTATCAAAATGGAAGCGAGGATAACGTTTACAGTAAAGTTAATTAAACCGCAATATTTGCATATTGCTCTCATTTCACTGGCAAAGGCTACGTAAAATGTTCTCTCTTACCCCTTAAAACCCCTCAGACCAAGCAAACAACAGCGTGGCAGGCAAGCAACTCTCTTGTATATGTGGTTATATATATATATATATATATATATGTGCGTGTGTGTGTGTGTGTGTGTTGGCAAAGTTTATTGCTCAATTTCCCGAAAAACTTTGCCAACCTGTGCCACTGCCACTGCCGCTGCCACAAAACCAACGCACATTGAGTTAACATGCAACTTTAAGATACTTTCGTAAAACTTGATTTGCCAGAGCCCGCGACGCCATAACCCACGAAAAATATACACACATACGCACACACTCACACACTCACACACACCACAGAAAGAGACAGCAAGAAAAAGAGCGAGAGAGAAGAGAATTACGCTCATCGCTGAAAATGTAGATAAGCTTAAGACAATGTTTGAACATTAACTAGGCCCAAAGACGATGGTTATGCGGGGGAATCAAGGGGAGCAGTGTGGTACTGCAATGAGTTTTACGTGTTTTGTGATTTTTATTAACGCAACTTTTGGTGGTTTGCTTAGATGACAAAAGGGGGAGGAGGGGATGTAACGGAGCAGCAACGTGTCTCTCAATAATAAAGTTATTTATTTCCTTGATGGTGGTTTAAGTCGACGGCTGAGTGGGTGGGGTGGGTTGGTTGGTTGGGCTGCTGTGTTTTGTTGTGTTTTGTGGATATTTTAGCCGCTTTCAGTGAGAATAAGAACAATAATTTATATAAATTTAACCTTGGCCAATTTGCTGGTCTAGATTTTGTTGTTGATGTTGTTGTTGTTATTATTGTTGATGTTGTTGTTTTTTACAGGGCAAGTCTTCGCCAATTTCTGCAGTGTCCACTGTGATTTACAGCCCAGCATTGCCTGCAATGACCTGGCGCAAAAACTTTCCGTTGCCATAGCCGTAGTTATAGCCGTTACCGCTGCCCACCACCAGAACCAGCAGTAAACCGCAGCAAGGACATTTTATGCTGTGCCACTGCAGGACAAAATGTTATCGTTGTTGTTGTTGTTGCTATTGCTATTGCTATTGCTGTTCTTGTCTTTGTTTGCACTTTGCAGCCCACAATTACACAAGAGCATATAATGCGACGACCGCTATGTTTTAAGAATTTTACTTGCCTTGCCTTGCTCTGCCCTGTCCTACCCTGCCCCGCCTCATACCGAACTGCCCTGCCTTAACTTGCCTTTTGCTTTGCCCGGTCTTCGGTCTTCAGTCTCTGGTCTTTGGGCCTGGCCATGGCCAAAGGTCTGTTTCCCTTTTGCTTGTTAACAACAAATATGTTGTTATTTATTTACGTTATGTGTAGAATCTAAAACCAACAACAACAACAACAGCAACAACAACAGTAAAACAACAATATGAACAACATCATCAACATCTTTGAAAACTTAAACTGCAAGTTAGGCACAAATCGAATCATAAATTTATGAAAAACAATCGACGACATTTCATATCTTAATAATAATCTATCTTGAAAACTAGTTGCTCTACCTTACTACGTAAACTATACATGTATATATGTACATACACACACATACATACATACATATAACAAAGACAAATATATTTGTTTTACACGTAAAAAGTTCAAAGAATTTATTTTTTTTTTAATTTCTTATTCATTTTCTTCATATTTCCATTTACAATTTTTGAATACATTTTTAAATATTAAAGATGGCTTTAATATTTTTACTAGATGCCAAATTTTGGCAAATGAAATTTTAATTTGAAAAATATAGAATAGATCTTTAATCTTTAATTGAAAATATTTAAAAAAAATCAAAAAATAGTATTTCTATATTCTGAAATAGATTTCTATATAAATAAATTGCGAATTATTTAACCCATTTGTCATTTTTTCTTGTTATAGCAAAATATTGATTTTGTGAACTTTGAGTGCAAACTTTATTAAAATCTGATAACTTTCATGAACTCTAAATAAAATAGGGAAAGAATCTGGCAATTTTTCTTACTTTATTATCTACATTATCCTTGTTCATATATATATATATATTTGTATAGGAAAGATTTTTGGGGTATTGTCAGGTAACAATTTTTAATTAAAAAGCCTTTTACCCGAAACGAATTTATTGCCCAATAGCGGCTAGTATCCTCTGCCTTATACTGGTTGACCAATTTTATTTATTGTCCTTTTATTTATGAGCCAAGATTTTGGGTTATAGGCCTACGGGCTTCTCAATGTGCCACTCTATATGTATGTCTGTATGGCCATTCATTTGTGCGTGCGTGCCAGAGCAACTAATGAGCAAATTATTAAGGCCCAACACTTATTCTCTATCCCTCTCTCTCTCTCTCTTTCTTTCTCTTTTTCTCTTTCTCCCTCTTGAAACATCAAATCAGTTAAGTTTGTAGCAGATTTCTACTGCTTAGCCAAACCATTTGATTAGCAATTGCCAAGCCAATTTCAATGGCCCAGAATCCTTGCAAACAACCTAAACCAATTTGCTCATACACACACACACACACACACACGTACACAGACACAAATATGGCCAGTGTCAAACCAAATCACCACGAATTTGACCACAAAATACTTGGCCAGTTGTTCATTTTGTGTGGAATGAACTAAAACTCCATGCTCCATTCTCGATTTTCTGTTCAACTTTATTTGTTTTTTACTGGCATTTTTTCTCTTTCTCCTTTTTTTTTTATTTATTATTTTTTTTTTTTGAACTGCACAAGAAATTTATAGCAGAAAATTAAATACCACACCATATGCTACAGTGTTGTGGTTCCTTATAAACGAATGAACTATGAACTAACAAAGATTATTCACTTCATATAACTACAAAAGAAACATTTTTTAATATACTTTATTTGTTCATCTTTTATAGAAATCTGTCTTATTTAAAGATATTTGAAATGTTATTTACTTGTGATTAGATTTACGTTGTAAAATGCGATCAAAGTTAAACGAACGAAATGAAAGTTATTCCTTGGAATGAACTAGATTTACTCAGCACTAATATATATTTCCCTTAACCACACACAAACACACACACACAGATACACACTCCTACTCCACCATCATTCTCTTCATGCTTTTCCTGTTTCTCCTACGTCCTCCTCTTCCTTCTTTTGATATAGTTTTATTTTAGTTATTTCTGTTGGCCTGCACTCAGCACTCGTCGTCCTTTTCAGCTTTTGGTTGGATGTTGGTTTGTTCTCTTTCATTCCGGCTGCAGTTTAATTTGTACATCGATATATTTTCTTAGTTGTCAGGACACGCAGAAACGACTGCACACAGTAATTTTGTAAATGTATGTGTGTGTGCATTTCTTTTTCTCTTTGTGTGTGTGTGTATGGCAAATAACAATAAATTTTCAGTTTGCCGTGCGATTGTCGCTTTGAAATATCGTTTAACTTGGACCTGGCCTGGCAAAGTCGGGTACTCATCCCATTCCATTAAAATTCAACAGCATTGTGGATTATTTTGTTTCACCAATGCCCCATTGGCATTGCCAGCTAAATGCGCAGACATTTTTGCTAATTAGCAAGCTATTTAAAAATCTGTAACAACAATTATAATGGCAACCAAGGCAACCCTCCCCCCCTTCACCTCTCTTTTGGTCTCTTGTGTTCCATTACTTTTTCTTGTGCATTTGTATTAGTCGCTGGCTCTCATTGCATTCATAAATCGCCCAGTGGCCTGGCATTAATCAAGTGGGGCAAGAAGTCTGTCAATAGCAGAGAGGACACTTAGAATTATATAGAACCCCCTCCCCCTCACCCAACCACTACCACACTCAATTGCAACAAACCAGTCGTCTATTTCTGCTTCATCTTCATTTTAGACTTTATCCTTGCCCCCATTATGCGCTAGGCGAACAAAGAAACTTTTGAATCAATTCAAGTTGTCCAAAGTTGAAATCCGCGCACTGCATCGCCAGCTTTGCACTCAATTAAGTGACTTGGCTGGCAGCAGGAATAGTAGCGGGAGTGGGAGTAAGAGGAGTAGGAGTAGGAGACTAGTATACAAGTGCGTGCAACAGCTAAGAAAAACAATTTTGTTGCAGCCAGCAGCAAAAGAATAAAGCAAGCAAATCTTCTTCAATAGTTCAACAACAACAACAACAATAATAGCAAATAAGAGCAACAACTACAACTACAACGATGGTAAGTTTAGTGCCAACAAAATTGCAGCAGCTGCCACATCAAAAGTTGCCTGCCACTTTCTTGGCAATGTCATCCGTTCCCATCAGGTTTTAACCCTCTAACGCTCTCTCTTTCTCTCTCAACTCTCTCTTTCCCTCTGAACTCATTCCTCAATCTTTCTCTTTTCTTTTCTCCTGCTGGCTTTCTTATTCCCGGCTCACGTGAGCTGGCAAAGTTTTAGTCACTTCCCGCTTCCGCCTGATTGACTTGCACTGAGTTGACTTAACACAGCTTCTTCTCTACTCCACATTTTCGTCTTCATCTTCATCTTTGGATTCTTCTCATTTTCCATCATCATTCCCCTTGGGACTCTTGGCAATGGTTGCGTAAACTAATTTTCCATGTCGTCACTCGATTGTTTTAAAAGCCAAAGTTGCTTTTATTGACACACACCCACATATATATATACACACACACACACACACATACATACACATATCAACAGAAGCAGAGTGTGTGTATGAGAAGTGGGGTTGAGGGGATGCCATGAAATATTCAAGTCTTTCAATTGGCTTCCAGTTGCACTTTGTCAATCCGCCAATGCTGCTTGTGGCCAATATATATTCGTTTACCACTCTTTGTCCTCCTGTCCGTTCATCTGTCTTTTCCTCTGTCAGTTAACGTTTAATGCAGTTTTTGTGTTACGGTCAAATTCCTGGATAACCCAACCACCCCAACACCCTCTCTCCCAAACACACCAGAAGGCTGCTATTCTGAACAACAGTAGACTGAAAAGTAGATTCAGTGTTAACTATAAAGTGAGTGAAATATTCATTTGACAATCAACATAATTGAAATTTGTCTATATTAATGAACGATTTTCCATAGCATACTTTTTAGATGATGGTTATGAAAAGATTTTTTTTTTTGTTTGTTAAAAACTTTTTTGAATCCTAGTAAATTAAAAATGTCAATTAATAAAAGTTAATTCTTAAGTTAATTGACACAAGTTTGTTGACTAATTGAATTTTCATTTTCACTATAAAATATTTCCAACAATTGTATTTCAGTTTCTATAAGTAGATTTCATTTTTCATAAAAAAAGTCTTCAATATTTTGAAATATTTGCTGAATCACAACCAATTGGTTTTTGATTTCTACCAATCCTTAGCTGCTATCAATCAAATTGTTATAATCAAATAATGTTTAATGATATAACGTGTTCATTTAATGTCGTCAAATTCAGATATTGCGTTCAATCTTTATTGTATTTAGCTTTTAAATTGATTTAACATATAGTTTTTGATTATAGATATTGACTTGTAGATTTATGATTATTTCTCATCATCAAACATGTGCAAAAGACTACAATGAATACTAATAAAAAAAAAAAAGGTTAGCATTGTTCTACATGATATAACAATCTATTGTAATTGATTGATCGATATTGGCATTGATACACAAATGAATATGAATAAATAATGACCAATTGATTGCCGAATCATTAAAAATTTCCATTGCCATATGAAATTTTCTTTTTTCCACTTTCCACAGAAGATAATTGACTTAGCCTTGACCCAAAGGTTCCGTTGAATTGAGTTAGAAATCAATTTAACGATTGCTTATTAGAAAACTTTTATTACTTTTATATGGGTGATTAAATGGATTTCTCGAATATGTAATTCAATTTACTTTTTCCTAATATCTAATTGTAAGCCCATTGTGCCTGTCTATAGATCTATATAAGTATGTATATAATATATATATACATATATATATTACATATAGACATTTCTATACATATTTGGTTCAATGCTCTCTAAGCACGCACAACCACAGAATTGTTGTTTAAGCTGCGTGTTTGTGTGTGTGTGAGGGTTTGAGTTAAGGGCAGATTGTGGATGTTTGTGGGTGTGTGTGTTTGTGTGTGCCACAGACATTTCCGCAATGTATTTTGACTTGAGGCTTTTACGAAATGATGGATAATGGCATTCAATTTGAGACGCTTAAACTCTCCAGTTGAATTGCCCTTACAATATCCACTTGGTGGTAGCCCTTTCACCCGCATCCACTCCTCTCTCTATCTCTCTCTCTCTCTCTCTCTCTCTCTTTCTCTATCCATTTCATTTCCTTTATTTTGGCTTTGCTTTGTCTACTCTTTGACTGCCACTGCCTTAAATAGTTACATCAATTAATTTACAAGTCATTGTCAGTTGTTGTCGTGTGCATTATAAATGATTTGTGTGCGTGTGTTCATTAGCTGTCATAATGGCCAGGAGGAGAAGACGTTTATGGGTCAACAACAATTGTGACCTCATTTTGTAAACTCCCCATTACGCCCCTTTATCCATCGCGCCTGCCATTTAATCTGTCTCACCCATATCTAATTTCAATTTCAAATCGAGTAGTTTTAGTAGTACTGACACTTCAGACTATTGCAATGCTTGGCTAATTTCATTGCCCTTAGTCACGCCCCCTCTCTAGAGAAACAGAGACAGAGAAAAAGAGAGAGAGAAAAAGAGAGAGAGAGAGAGAGCCAAGTGACTCAGTAGCAGCAGCAATTGTGGCAAAAATTTGAATATTCATGGGCAAAGTTAAAGTGCAAGGGGGCGTGGCGTATTTGTAGGCCTCTAACTAAGATGAAATATTCCGGCACTGAGAGGAAAGACACTCATATAGATGATACGTCGACAACGCTTTTATCAATTATCAATTAACCTAAATTTCACGGGCTCGGGCTGCGATTTTGGCAATGCCTGTGACAGGCACAGAGACAACATTACCGTGTGCCAGTTGAAGTAGAAATTACGGTAGAAAAAGAAGACAAAGTATTTTTCAAATGAAAGCTGACAGCTTCTCCTCCTCCTTCGATTACCATTAGGATTTTGAAATCAAATTCCTTCTCCTGCTCCAGCTGCTCCTCCTCCTTTGGAATTGGCATCGCAGATGTGTCGGTATCTGTATGTGTGTGTGTATGCTGCCATTAGTGTGAAAGCATTTTTAATTTTTAAACGTGGTTAGCAGCCAAAAAAAAAAAAAGAAGGTAATATCACATTTATTAAAGAGCATCGTCTCACTGATACTCTCTAAAAACAAAGATAGAACAAATTGGTTTAAATTTGTAGAAAAATATATTTATAATTATATTTTTAACCAATATATTGGAGAAATTGTTCAAAACAATTGATTAGAAATATGCCGAATTGTGTTCTACAAATTACAGGGTATAAAAATGTCAACCGATTGCCAATAGGTTATATATCCTACAGACTACTTATGTAAACGGCATAGAAAAAAAAAAGCTTGTTTGCTCTGACTCTGCACTGGGGACAAAAGTGAAGCGGACCCTTGACAGTAATCATTTTCATTACTGTAAAATGTCAACAGCAAGTTTTTCTCGTTCACAGCAAGTGTGACCCTTGCCGCTTCCGACGCAGGATATGTAGCTTGAAATTTGATGATGCAGCAGCAGCAGCGGCAAATTCAAACAGGAAAAAGAAACGCAGAAGAGGCAGCAGCTAGCATCAGTAGTAGCCAAATCTAAAACAAACAACACGAGCTGAGCTCAAGGCAAAACATTGACAACACATTGCTCCAACTCACCCACACACACACGTACACACATGAATGATGGGTGGTTGGGGGAGTTGGCGTTGGCGCCCTGGGGCTACATTTTGCAGCTACTCTTATGATGCACTCACTGCAGGGGTTTGAGAAGAAAAACTCTTCTTGTGCTCATCTTCCTACTCGTTGCCAAAAAAAAAAAAAAAAAAAAAACACAAAGAAAAAAAAACATACATAGATAGAAAAAAAAACACCGAAAGCGACGTCAAGAAGACGTGCATTTGCTCAAGTGGAAATGAATTGAACTCGGGCAATGGCAACGGCGGCAGAATGCAATCTCATTCTCTTGTCAACTTAACCTCGACTGTAACGAAGATGACGGAGACGACGACAACGGCAACGGTGGCGTTGGAATCGGTGAAGATGCTGTGCGCCAATTGTTGTACGGGTATTTGTGATTCCATTTGTTGCAGTTTCTCTGTGCCATTGTCATCAGCCAAGCAGTAGAGCATGAGAGTTGCCATTTTTGTGACATGGACCCCACAGAATCACAGTGGACAAATAGGATTAATCCACTATTATATCAATATGAAATAAAATTTTTTTTTTAAAAATTGCTTACTGATCTCTATCATTCAGGGTTTTCGAAATTAAAAATTAACAATAATAAGTAAGTTTTTTTTTTTATTTCAAACAAAAGTTTATTTTTATATTGATAACTTTTTTAAAGAAAGCTTTAAAAATAAAAATTATTTTCGGTCCCTGTTAACATTGAATTTATTCTCAATTAGATTCGATCATTTCATTCAATTTATAATGAAATCAAGAGAACTATGGCCAAAAAGATAGTACTTTATGCTTTGATTTTCCATTTATATGTCTTTGGGATCGAAATGCGACTCTATACTATATAAACGCAAAATATCAATTGAGTTAAATTGTGATTTAATTCTTAACTAATAAAAATAAATAATTTATTATTTTATTTGATTAAAATTCAATATACAATTATCAATAGTTGAATAGATATTTTTTTTAATTGCATCTATTAAATTTGATGCCCTATTTTAAGGCTTTAGAACCACGGTTTTTATATTATAGTTGTGGGCGTTGGTTGTTTGTACGTTCGTTCGTTCTGTCCGTTCAATGTCGTCAGTGGTGCTCGATTTTTATTTTAAACAATGGCTTGAGCATTTTTGATTGTCAAATGTTTGCAGAGATAACATTTACTATTGCAGCGGATTTGTAGCGAATGAAGCGTAGAGAGAGATGACGGCATTTTCTGGATGAGCATGAGGGCATGAGAATGGGTATGCGGATGAGGATACAGATGATGATGATGATGATGATGATGATGATAGTGGGCGGGAAAACAGCAAAAGGAGCAAGTGCCATAAGCGTTGCTAAGCTTCATAGCTCCTTCTACACTTTCTCCCCTCATGCCTTCTGTCAACTCTTACCTCCTTTTGGTAGTCTTTTGTCTGTTTCTTAACCTCCTCTTGTTCGTCTAACAGGAAGCATCAATTTGTAATGATCTTATAAGTGCTTGTTGTATGGTATTGTGCTTTTCTCTCTATGCTAGTCTTAGTGTATTACGTGTGAGTGTATGTAAGTGTGGGTGTGGCATTGTATGTGTCGTTATGTGTATGTGTGTGTGTGTGTGTGTGTGTGTGTGTGTACGGCTTATTAAGAAACTGTCTTAAAAGTTACAGTTGCAGTCAGTCAATTAAATGGCAATTAGGGGCATTATTATTGCATACTTTGAGGCGGGCATAATGAAGAATACTTAAACATGCAACGACTGACTGCCACTACCCACCCCATATACAACTAATACTCCTGCTACTAATACTACTTCTACTACTGCCATTGCTTTTGCTACCGCTTGCTGAAATTCACACTGCCTTTCCAATTAAAATGCAATTTGAGAAGGGAAATGTATTTATAAAGTTGCCAAGGTAAAATGTAGACAACCTGCTGCAGCTGCTGGCTCTTCATTTTAATCAGTTAGTACGTTAGATAATTTCCTGAAAAATTTAATTGGGTTTCTTTTTTCTACCCCCCTCCACAACGAAATGCAAAGAAAATGGCAAAATAAATCATTTTTAAATGTATCTAGTAAATTAAAAAAAAAAATGAAATTCATTTAGTTTAAAAAAAAAACTAAAATTCTAAATGTATATTTTATTATAAATGCAAATAAAAAAATTGAAATATATGTATATTAAATAATTACAAATAGTATAAGTACATATATGCATATATATTTTTAAAATCTTTTAGTAACATTCAGTCTGAAGAAAATTCAAAAATATTTAAATATTTTGAAATTTTTTAAAAATTAAACATTTTAATTTAAAGATGTGATGTAAAGTGTAGTTAGTAAACTTCACTACGAGGATTAATGTGTTTAATTGGTATTTTGAAGGATTCTAAATTTAAAGATACGATATAGAATATATGTAAAAGTTGTTTAAGTTGTTAAAGACTTTCGAGCCTTGTTTTTTCTTTGATATTTGTGTTTAAGTCATAATTTGATTAGTTTAATGGATTTTTTTTTCACCGTTTATATAATTCGAGTTGCAGCAGAACACAGAATATTGCCTACTTATGGGAGTTTCATTATGATAATAGTAGTTGTAGTCTTCCTACTTTTTATTTTTCTTTCCTGTTTTGTTCCCCCCCCAGTGAGTTTTTACGCTAATTGAAATTGCAATCGAATTACATGACTGACTGGCCTACGGCCGTCTGCTGTTGTTGTCCGGCCGTCATTCTGTATGATGATGAGTATGAAAAATAAAACTCAATGAAAATATAATCACATTTATGCAGTTTTTATGCCAGCAATGTAAATATTTTCGTTGTAAACATGCAACTCGGGGGCTTATGGCTCGTCAACAGCAACAACAGCCGTAGCAGCATTTTGCCTGTCTATAGCACAGGCTGCTGCTGTGGCCTGTTGTCCACTTTGTATGTGTCTGTGGATGTGTTTGTGTGTGTTGAAGCGAGTAGCTCGTCCTTTTTGCCTCCAATTTTGCAATTCCATTTCGAGTTCATTGAATTTGTGCGCTGATTTCTTCTCTTTGGCTGCTTTCATACATATGAAAATTGCATTAATAACAGCACTAACAAAAACAGCAGCAAACGACAAAAAAAGAAAAGTCACGAATGGAAAAAATGAAAATTTATGAAAGCCAAATTCATATTTACTCTAGCTACTCTCCTACTCTCCCTTTTTGTTATACCCTTTGGCCATAGTTCAGAGAGTCTAACAAGATGATCCAATTATATGTAACAGAAGATGGAAAGGAAAAGAAATCAAGAACCTTTGAAAAATTTATATATACAAGTGTTAAAGAATAATGTGAAACTTTTACAATTATAAGATAAAGTTGAAACTAATTTATATATCAATATATATATCTCTATCTTCTATATAGGGTGTACTGAAATCGTTACTGACACTAAAACGTGAAATATTTTTACTGTATAAATATAAACCAGTCTGCGCATAAATGTATTTTTGATTTAATAATTCCATATTTGTTTCCCCCCTTTCCATGTGTCCAACTGTCCATGTGTGTCCTGCTGGCAACCCCACTTGACTATATAATTTAATAGTTTTTCAATGAGGCAACATAATTGGTTTTAGTTAATATTGACACAGACTCCGGCTACGGTTGTGGCTCTCCAGCTGTTGCATTATTAATGACGATGATGATGGCCATGGAGAGCTCCGGTTTCCTGATTTCTTTTTTTTTTTTTTTTTTTTTGGTTTGGTCAGTGAATTAATAGCCAGCATTTTAACGGAAATGCGTTGAATTCGTTTGACAATTTTTCTATGATAAATGATGAGTGTTGTAAATGTGTGTGTATGGGTATGTGTGTGTATGGGTATGTGTGTGTGTGTGTGTATGGTTATGTGTGTGTGTGTGTGTATGTATGTGTGTAGCGTTTGCATTGATGTCACGTCCTGATCATTAATAATCTGATTTTTGCTTTCTTTCTTTTTCTTGTCTCTATTTGCAGTTCAACGAGCAAAAGGTAAATAGGCCTAACTAACATTTTTATGGCCCAAACGTGTCAAATTTGACAACCTTAACATATCAAAGGGATAAGTACATACATATCTAAATATATATATATATATATAAACTATACTACATGTAAGCATAATCGATCCCTTGGCAGAACGGGTGATTAGACCCGCTCGACTGAGCCAAGGACCGAATGAGAGCGAGCGAATCAGTAAGCCAGTGCCAAAGTGAATAACTTTTAACGAAAACTGACAACCGCAATGACCAAAGTGTCATAAATCCATAACCAAAAGCGTCAACAACATCAACAAACATTTTGTATGACCTATAACATGAACAGGGACGGATTTAACAGATTGGCAAAATAATATTTTTTCTTGCCATTTTGTCATCTTTACCCCACGAAATAAGTAGTCAGTTGATGGAACTAAATTCTATGATTAAACTTTGGTCAATAAATGAGGGGAAATTAGTGCATCAATAAGAAAGAATAAAATGGTATTTTAGAACTGCTTAAAGTGAATATTTTTGGTGTGATAGAATATTGATAATTAATTTTTTTAGTTTCCCTTATAAAGAAATGATTTGATTGACCTTTGAATATTTTATTTAAAGTTGTTTTTTCTTTTTTTTTGCAATTCATTTTATAATCCATCCCTGGACATGGTAGAAAAAATATGATATGGGTGAATGTGTATTGGAGATGCGGAGAACGGTAGCGGCAGAAAGAAAAGTTGGCGGGCAATGAACTAAATAACCCCCACCAATCGTTAGTGTGATGGCAGGAAAAGCAGGGAGTAAGGGGACTGGTCTGTTAAGTTGACATCTCTAGACAGGCTGGCCGAAAAGCACTCATGTCAACCACATATTCGGGAAATAGAGGGATGGGAGAAGTAGTGTCAGTCAGTCAGTCAGTCAGTTAGTTAGTGAGTCAGTTAGTCAGTCAGACGGATTGACGACAACGATAGGAGGTCGGTCGTGTGACTGCCACTCGAAGTTCGCTTCGTCTGCCAGATAAAATGAAGTATTTCGCGACATGCGGAAAAACAAAATGCTTTTCACATACAAACAACAACAACAACAATATTGTTTGTGTCTCTGTCGAAGTTTATCGATAAGTCCTTTTACTCGCCCGCATCCTGGTCCATGTCTTCGTCCTCTTCCTTGTTCTCGTCGTGAAACTCGCTTCACATCTTGGTCTCTGAAAAATCACAGCTGCCGCCTCAGTGGGAAAAACAATGGCGCATAAATTTCATGCCATCCGCCCCGTTGCCTTTTGCCACACATAAAAAATAATAAAAATATATTAAATTTATACATACATACTTACACATATATAAAAGATCGCTATGAATTCATAAATTGTCGCTGAACAGCCGCCGCCATTGCTGACACCGCGCACCACCGATGAATCCCGCCGCATCCGCAGCCTCCAACCACATACCACAGCATAACAACAACGGCATTGACAGTTAAATGAATGACTATGGTGGTATATATATATATCTATATATATACATATATATATATGTATATGGATAGGGGTATGTTATGGTATGGCTCTCCTCCTTGTTAACCCCTGCATCCCCTTCTTTGTCTGTGCACACTTCACCCTAGATTCTTTTCCTTATTCATCTCGTACTCCTCCTTGCCATGTTTTGTTTACTTGGTGGAAATTTATGCAAATCTGTTAAAGTTTTGCCGTCATCGGAAAAGTTGTTGCCACCGCTGCATAGTTTTATACTCCTCTCTCTCTAGTAAATATATATGTACATATGTATTTCTATCTATATTTATTGAGTTGAGTTCTAGGGTATATTCAATTTGTGCGGCATCAAATAAAAGTTGAAATGAATGTTGTCATGAAAACGATCAATCAAAAACAGATTCAAAGTATAGAAATTTATTCATTTTGTGTTAGCACAGATGCATTTTGCATTGGTTGGACATTGGTAAATTAATTTCAAATTAATTTAGTTCTTAAATTTATTTAATCTTTTATGTGAAATGAAAATTTACAACTAAAAATATACAAAAATAGATTGCCAAGAAAAAAATGCTAAACTCATGGTAAATAGTAATTAAAAATTACAATTATAATATAATTTTCACTAAAAATAGTGTATAGTTTTTAAAATATTTAACTTTTCTTGCTTAACAAATTTCAATAATTTACTAATCTTTTGTTAATTAAAAATCTTGAAATATTTCACATCAAAAGTGTTAACATAAATATTTAAATATTTTACTGAAAAACTATAAATTCAATGAAAGATTATCTATTATATCTTAAAACAAAGATAAAAGCTTAAATATTTTACTATATACTATCATTATCTCAATCTTTAATTGTTGAAAAAATTTACAATTTTTAAAAAATTATTTGTAATATTCTTTCCCTTAAATCTATAACTAAGGCTAACTCATTTATGTCAACATGATTTGAAGGGTATCAAATAGTTAGATATAATCCAAGTCCATTAATCTTGTTGTTTTTGTTGTCTGTCTTTAATATAATAAATATAATAAGATTCAGGGCTTTTGCCTACAAGCAAACAAATACAAATATATATCTACATATACACATTCATATATATATATATATATACATATATATAAAAGTGCGTACAATAGTTTTACCGTTTTGTATGTGGTTGCTGCTACTGATGCTGCTGTTGTTATTATTGTTGTTGTTGTTCTTTAAGGCTCTTGCCATAGTCTAAGGGCAGTTTTTGTAATGTTTTTATGCTGCTACAGCTACTGCTGCTGGCATTTGTTTGAGCTTTGTCGTAGTTTTGTTGAATAGCTTCATATTTATGCAAAGTTATGCGGTTTAACAGATAACAACAGAAGTTTTTCTATCTCTCTGACGACGGTAAGACAGCAGCAAGAAACAAGAATAAAGATAGGGAATGAGACTGAGAATGGTTAGGAAAAGGGATAACAAGAAGGATAAATCGAAGCGTAGTCCAAAGTGAAGTGGTGAAAGAAGTGAAGTTCATTTGCATGCCCCAAACCCGATGGATTGAGCACAGATTGTGGTAAGGTCCAGCAGATAAAAACCAAAACTTTATTTAAAGAAAGAAAAAGTAATGAATAGCATATTTATGATCAGGTTACTGCTGTCACTTTAAATTTCACTTGACTAACTGTCTTCACTCTTTATGCATATACATACGTAAAATGAAAAGGAGAAAAAAAAACAAGGAATAAGGAAAATGTGGGCCAAAGTTTTCCCTTGCTTTTCTTCCATTTTGCATTCTTCTTTGAGGGTTTTTTTTTTTTTTTTTTTTTTTTTGGTGCGCAATACACTGCGTATACGCAACAAAAGGAAGAGCCACCCTCACCAAAATGCAGTAACTAAGTACATAGACCATCTGCACCACTTTAGTTAATACGAAATTATATTAAAAACTTTGTGGCTATGTTGCTTTAGCTGGCTTTTTTCATTATCTCACGGCCACCAGAAAGGAAAAACTAAAAAAAATTGTAATAGGAGGAAAAACAGAAAGAGAGAGAGAGAAAGAGTGTGAGGGTTAAGGGTTGTGTTTGGCAAAAGGGGAAACAACGAAAAAAAAAAATACTAAAAATAGCTTGGCCAAAGGCAACACAGCAAGCAAGCAGCATCTAACGGTATTTGCATTGTGCTCCTGCTTGTTGCTCCTAGTTTCAAATTACACTTATACATGCCACTCCTACTCATTCCTCCCCCATTATGAAACCAAGAAAAAAAAAAAAATATCAAAAAAAAAAAGAAGAGGAGGCGTGACCCATGCCCGGCTTTGTTAGATGGCGTTAGTGCTCTCCTCTTGGTAATCTTTGGCATTAAATGCAGTGGAGTTCATTTATTCACTTTGCTTGACTGCCCTTGCCATCCTATCCTGTCGAAGTATACTCATATAAAAAAAAGAAAAAGAAACCTCGTTCCCCCCTACCCCATCCAACAACTTGCAACGTGACACTTGGGTGCTCATTTAATTTGGTCACCAGCCGCCGCAACGTTGTATCTCTATATATCCCTCTCCCTCTCTCTCTCTCTATCTCTGTCTCTCTTAACTTTCGCTGGGCTGGGCGCAAACAAAGCCAAAGAATGGCAAAGTAAACTAAACAACAGCAACACGGAACACAAGCAGGAACCGGAGCCAGGACTTGGTACGTGCCCTACAGTTTTAATACCCATTAACCAATATAAGGTAAAAGGGTATATATATGTACATATATATAAGAGATATCTACAAATCTAACTGACATCGAACTAATTCTTTAAATAATAAAACATTAATAAAAATAGTAATTGAGATCAATTATGAACTAACTAATGGAGCATTAATTCTATTATATTGAAAAAGATACATATATAGCAAAGGAATATACATATATTTATATATATGTATATATAAGTAGAGATATAGCTTGAAAGATTCTTATCTGTTTTGGGTTAAGCACTCAAATTTTATTCCCTTACCTAAAGGGTATATGAAATTAGATCAAGGCTTCAATTACTTCAAGCTGAGTGTACAAATTGGTCTATCAGCTTAAAGGCTTAAAATTACAGGCAAACCAACTGATTGACGAACACTTTAAAAAGTTTTTACAAAATATAAATGTTTCTTCAATTATTTTTAAACGAAACTATTCAATGCTTGACTTTAATTATAAATATCAATGATATTGAAAGACTATATAGTCTATAGCTACCTAAAAGCTAGTCGGTCGGAACAATAAAATATTTAATTTCTTTTTTTTTCTTTTTGAAGTAACTTTCGATTATGTTTTTTTTTATTTAAGCTTACATTTTTTTTTGTCTGAATAAGACACGTTGCCTCAGTTCAGTTCAGAATTCTCTTTTGTTATAAAGGGTATTTAAAATTCGAATGGTTTGTGTTTTTTCTTTTGTTTTTTTTTCTTTGGTTTTTTTTTTCTTTTTTAGAGGTAACTGTGAACGGCTGCAGGAGCTTTTGGGGTTAAATGATTTGCCCATATTTGGGGTCGTTTTCTCTCTTGCCTGGCACTTGACTGACCTCTTAAATTCGTTTAATGTTTAGTTAGGTCGGGGTTTAGTAAACCCCCCTCCATTCACCTTCTGCTCCTACTTCTCTAACATCACCCATCCGTTGCCAACTCTCACGATGACGACAAGAACGTCGACGACGACGACGACGACAACGACCCGTGTCTGACAGATCCGCCAGGTGATGGTCGGTCGCCAGCTCGTTCGTTCTGTCCGTCGTTTCGAGTTGAAATTAATGGCCAGGCTGAAGTGCTCTAAATTTTAATTTTCTGTGAGGTGGTGTTCGTTTTTTTTTTTTTAATGAGTTTTCGTCCTGCAATTTTTTATTTTCTTTCTTCATTTTTGTTTTTGCCTTTAAAGTGTTCTCGAAATGTAATTATGCGACGGTCTGGCTTTAAATAATCTTTCTTCGTTGAAATTTTATTTTATTTAATAAACTCATACAATTAAATACTTTTGGGGCTATTAAAAATGAAAGCTCGGAAAATATTTAAAAGGTTTTGCGCCCAGGCAAAAGAGAAGGAAAAAGAGAAAGTGCAGCAGCAGCTTATATATATATATATATATATATATATATATATATATATGTGTGTGTGTGTGTGTGTGTGTGTTGGTGCATTGGCCAGCCGCCCTGCTGTGACCTAATAAAAAATTATTTCGCCAAAAACGAAAGCAAAAATGGTAGGGGAAAAGGACAAGAATGGCAGCATAAAAGGCCTTCAACATGAGTGAAGGGAAAATTTTTGCATAGGGCGGAAATGAGCCTGCGAGCAAGATAAATGCTGGTCGATATGCACATTCAGCACTTATGAGATATTAAGTTGAAAACTTTACCCCAAACCCACAGTTCGAACATCACACCACCGATACCACCAAACCATTAAACACCCCTACGTTAAATTGAGCAAAATAATGCGGTCAATTTATAACGACTATCCACCTCTATGCGAGAAAGTAAAAGCAATAGTTGGGCCGTCGTTCTCCTCTTCCTCCTTCTCCCACAATACTGCTCTGCTTGCATATCATGGTTTATATAGATATACAGATATATATATATATATAGTTGTGGAAGGATGTGCATGCACTCATTATTCCACCACTTTGCCATACCAAGGGCCAGTGTCAGCTTTTCGAAGCTTAAACAAAAGGAAGTGCTCTGGCTGCTACTTTGTCAGTTTAACTTGTTGGTCGATGGTCCAAGCTTACAGAGAGAAGTAGGGGGCAATGCTGAAGATGGTGTAAAAGAAGGTGGTCGATGTGGAGAGGGGGGGCGGAGGAAAAAAAGAAGGAGTAGATAGGAGGAGGAGGAGAAGCTGTTCCGGCTGCTGCATCCTTCTCCATTTCCCAACTAGTGTCATTTGGCTGTCTCTTTGGTTGTGGTGGCACACAAGTTTGCAAAATTATGGCCATTCAATTTATAAGGTTAAAATTATTATATCTACCAACCCCCCCACACACTTCTCTATGCATCCTTTCTCTTATTCTCTATCCCTTTCTCTCTAGCACGAATTCAGAGTGGGCTGGTTACTTGCTTGGTACGTGACCTGCTATTGAAAGTGCAAGTGACTTACTTGCTATTGGCAAATGACCCAATTTATGAACCGCATTCCGGTCAACGGCTGCGGCAAACGAGCATTCGAATGGGCAGTACTAAAAAGGATAAGGGTGACATTGGCCTAAGGGGGAGTAGGGGGGGAATCATACATAACCACACACACATACACACACGATATGGACATGGCTTCATTTCGCTACCATGACATTCTGTTTTCACTTTTTAATGAGCCAAACGACGCTGGCGAAAGTAGTCAAGTGCATTTGAAAATTGGTTAAGTGAAATTTATGGCAAATTTCGCTGCAAATTCGATTTGCAATTAGAATTTGAAGGGTGAATAGAAAAAAAAAAAAAGGAGAACTAGGTCAGAGTGCACGTGAGATGACGATGGCGACTAAATTGGACTACAAATTGATTGATACCCTAAACGATTGATTACTTTGTGAATTGCTGTTGTTTAATAATCGTTTTTACACAATTTCCAATCATAAATCATTAAAATCATACAAATTGATTGCCAAAACGATTGATTACTTTGTGAATTGTTGTATTAATAAACGTTTGCAGAATTGCTAACACGAAATAAATTGAAATTGCATAATGTTTTCTTTGATTCAGATTTATAAAGTGGTAGAAACGGCTTACTATTGAAACTTATCCGTATGATTCTCCAATAGTAAAGAGTCTTACCTCCAAATGTCTTTAAGCCATGTCTTTAATTCCCTATATCATATAGATTGAGACTGCATTATAAATCAAATTTTCTGACTGAAATCCACTAATTGTAATTAAACCTATTTAAAGTATTTGAATACTAGATGGTGTTCAAATCAGATTCATTAACTTAATACTCTAGGAGTTCTAACTAGTATCCTAGTATAATTATAGTTTAAACAAACAAATAAATATATAAATCAGAATTATTTTGACAAATTTTGTTCACAAATTTTTATTTTGTTGGAACTATGACATTTTATATTATAATTTTAAAATTATGATAATTCTCATTTATAGTTATTATAATTCTTAATTATTATAATTTATAGTCCTAGAAAAAAATAAAAATATTACTTTTTATTTTATTTTTAATGATTTAAATGTGAGTTTTTAAATAAAAAAATGTTCGTTTCCATTCACAATTTGAGTAATTACGATGATTTAAATAATCAATCAAGAACAACAACTTTCTTTCACCTAAATTGGATTATTTTAGTACCAGCCTTTTGATCCTCGGTTAGTAAAAAAGGAATAAGAAAAATGAAAATCTGTTAGGTCAGTTCTCAGGTATAAATTGTCCACAATTTGAATGCTTCATGTTTTTTGTGAATCTCTTAAGAAGCTAAACTTTTCAACACGTTATGCAGCTTAAATTAATTACGCATGAAATTACAATTAATTGGTTTAAGAAGTTGCCCAAGTTTATTTTAAAGTTTTCCTTTTTTTCTCTCTCTCTTCGTCCGCTTCCCGCCGTTCGTCTTGTTAAATTATTTTTGCTTGCAAAGAGTTTAAGAACTCGGATAAACAAACCAAAAAAAAAAAGAAAAAAAGCATGAAAGTTGGATCCTACTCTGTGTACGTTGAAGGTGTGTGTGTGTGTGTGTGCGTGTCTCTCTGTCTGTGTGTGTGTTTGTCTATGGAAGAGACGACGACGGCAAGTAAACAGATAAACATAGGAAACTGGAATTGCTGTACGCCAAGCCAAAGAATCTTTGCGAAAGTAAAAACATCAACAAAAACGAAAGCAAAAAGCAAGCGAAAGGGCTTTATGGATAGGGTGAAGATAAGAGGAGGCGAAATATGTGCAGTAGGAGTGAAATGAAAGGAAGATACATGGTTGGACAAAACAATGGTTTACAGGCAGCCAGGCAGGCAACGCGGCAATAAAAATGGCGCACAAGTTCAGTTCAGTTCAGTTCAGTTTGGTTCTGTTTGGTTCTCTCTCGAAACACGTGAGTCCAAAATGGAGAGCCTGAAATGTTTATTTGGGTCTGCCGTATGGAAACTGTCAGTGTAAATGTATTGGTGTGTGTGTGTGTGTGTGTGTGTGTGTTGGTTGTAGGCCATAATGCTGCACCAGCCGAAACAACAACAATAATAAAAAAAAAAAAATACCAACACTAACAACAATAACAACGACGATGACTCTGTCACAGTAACCTAGATATCTCACAAATTTTCAACCCAAAATGTGCCACTTTCGCTTTGACCCAGAGCCATGGCAACGAAGGGCGGTCGACCAGCTGCTGTTGGTAGTGTTGTTACTGCTGCAGCAATAGCTGCTACTGCATTTGAGGGTCAATGTGGAGGTGGAAAAAGAGGTAGAGATGTGAGATGGGCGAGGGCATGGGTAAACTGTATAAGAAATCATGCTTGAAATATTATACTCGTATGTTGCGGTTAAAGTGCAGCCAGCCTAGCAGCAGTAGAAGCCATCCACCGTACAGGACAGCCAAATTGCAGTCATGCATCACACACATACACAGAAAGATAGAGAGTGAAAGAGAAGAAGAGTGAGAGAGAGAGAGAGAGAGAGAGACAAGTCACATTGTCCCTAGTGTAAATGTGCGTATGTGTTTGTGTTTCTATGTGTAAAACATGGAACGCTGTCTTGTCTATGCTACTACTGCCGCCTGTGCATGAGGCCTCATCCTTTGCTGTTGCCTCTGACAAATGGTTTGATTTTAAGCTTAAGTCAACACATGGACGAGCAACGTACCAACGAAGCAACCAACTAACCAAGAAAGCGACCAACTGAGCGACCGAGCGACCTTCCTGCCCTGCCACCTTGGGGAAATTTTTAAAATGACAGCAATTTATTTAGACGTTCACATTGAGGCCTGTCTGTGTGTGTGTGTGTGTGTGTGTGTGTGTGTGTGTGCGGTCAAAAAGGCTTGCCTGCACCCTAAGGTAGGTCACTGCCTCGCCCCTCAACCTGCCCCCATCGGCTCCAATGCCAAATATTTAGCTTTGGCCGCATTCTCGCATTGTTGACATTTAGCCGCTAACAAATTTCTATGTCAAAGGACTCGTGTTTACGCATAAATAACTTCTCCTTTGAACTCTGCTTCGCCATTTATTCTCCATTTTCACGTTTTCTCTTCAGTTCCTATCGTTTTCTCTCGCTCCTTTTTTTTTTTTTATTTTATTTTTTTTATTTTCTGGTATCCCCAAAAAGGATCCAAAATTAATTATGCAAAGTGTGGACCCAATACAAAAATTTTTGTCATATTCATGAGAGTTTAGCGCTGACTTAACCTTTTCTGATGGCCCTATAAACGTGCTAAAAATAAACAATTTACCACGGCCTGCCTTCTGCCGCCAGCCCCCGCTATCTTCTGGTGGCGAACCGACCTTAGACCTTCCAACTGCCCCTTGCCGACCTTCTCTACCCTCTACCCTACCATTATTATTATTTTTTGTTGTATATTTTGCGTGTATTTTGTATATGAAAAAGCCTCGTCGTGACACTTGATGTGTAAATATTTTATGTCATTTTTGGAGGCGGCAATCCCCCTATCCCCCTTTTCCCATAACAACAAAAGTCCCGCCAAAAAAGGGACTAACCTTTTGATTTGGGTTTTGCCAATTAGTAAAAGCCGCCTTAGACCTTTCTAAGCCAGACGGTTGTTGTTATTGTTGTCATTGTTGTTGTTATTATTATTACTGTTGCTGCTTGTGTTCGCTTTGACCCCAAACCATAAATGTTGTTGATTGGTAACAATGGTCCTTACGGAGAAGGTTTATTAATATGTATTAAATAATTATTTGATGACTTTTGCGACAAGCTTATAAAACCCTGCGGGTCACAATGCATAATAATATTGAGGTCTTTAAGCCATGTTAAATGTTGGGGCTTTGCTTTGTTATTTTGTGGCTATTTGGATGTCAATTGTTCTGGTTGGATTAGTGAAAACATTGGCCAAATGGCATGAAATACTTTTGATATATGTATGTATATACTAGTTGTAAAGTAGTTAAGTGGCCGAATCATATAAATTGAGTTTATCAATTATTTGACAACATATTTTAATCGGACCTAGTATGGAAACTAACTAATAGAAATAGAATTAAATTTCATATATGTATGTTGTTTTTTCTTTGTTTTGTTTAAAATAAAAGAAAATAAAGTTGTGTATTTTTTTCTGTATTTTCAACTAAAGTGATAAACTGAATCTATCTATTAACTTTTGCTCATATATATGTAAATGTTATATGATTTCAGTTCTATTTAATAAACTGTCAAATTCATTCTCTTTTGGTTTCTGTTGACCAAAATGTTCAAACCCTTCATTAATTAAATTGAACATATTCAAATTTTGCAATTAAACAACAGAAAAAATAAATGCTGAATCATTTTCGTGCATTTTAATTGACACATTGACCAACACTGGCAGCTAGTGTCAACCACAAATTGCATGTTGTTTACCATTTTCTATATTCTATTTCTAGGCGAATTTGTTTCATTTTCGTCAACTCATTTGAATTGTTAAATGTCACAAATTGTTGTTGCTGTGCGCATCTTTTTGTTAAAACATTTTGGCCTTCTTGCCCGGAAAATGCAATTTCAATTCAATTAGCTTGCCTTAATTATTCATTAAGGGCCAGAGTCAGAGCCATTGACTTTAATTTCCTGAACGAATTTTCAACTTAATTTACAAGTGTAATGCTTGCTCATCACCTTCACTCCAATCTGTTTGGGTCACTGTGTAATCCCTGGCAATGAATGGCTTAAGGTCAAACCCCAGCTAGTTTCACTCTTCAGTCGGCCGGTCGTTTCCCTGTTGCCTGCCTCCCATCTCCCTGCTGCCTTGCCTCAACAATCAAGAGCTCAGCTCAACAGCTGCTGGCTGCTGCCGGGCAATGAGAGCCAAAATGTCATGTGTAATACCGCAAAAGTGCCAACAGCCAACAGTGTTGTTGCTGTTGCTGTTCTTGTAGTAGTAGTAGTAGTAGCATATACATATACATATATACATATGTATATATGTACATACCTGACGCTGCTTCGTGGACTATTCTCGCTTGCACCAGTTTTTCCAGTGACGTGTTCTGCATACTAGAAATTCGTCTCCAATACCCCACAGCTTGCAGGTCTCTTTCTTTCTTTCATTTTTTTTATTTGGATGATGGCCGACATAAAAGCTTTCAGCCATTGCAACTCTTACCCATTTACCCTCATATCACTTTTGGATCCTTCACACACACATTCACACACATACAGATGAGTCAACAGCCTGTGGCCACCGACATTTGCCGGGGCTTATGGCGTGGGCCGTGTGAATTTTGTCAAACGTTTGGCTCTTGCATTCCTAATGGGCAGCAGCAGAAGCAGTAACTCGCTCCCTTTCACCTACTCTCTCTCTCTCTCTCTCTCTCTCTCTCTCTCTCTCTCTTTGACTCTCACAATCTCTGTGTCTCGTTTGTACTCTCAAATTGGCTAACGGCGGACTGAACCAGTCAAGACGACGCCATAAAGTAGGCAACCCGCTTGGCTTTCATCCAATATGCAGAGAAAACACCCAACATGCAGTCGACCAGAATTTATTATGTTTGTTGTGCGAAATTAAATAAAAATTGAATTATGTTTATATCCGCCAGTTGCTGCTATTATTGTTGGCTCTATAATAACGCGCTTTGTTCAATATATATATATATATATATATAGATATACATATACATGTATATATATATATATGTATATGTAATATTCCACTAGTACAAATATCATGATGTCTTTTCATGCTTTCTGTCGTCGCAGTTTCCTTTTCTTTTTCTGTCCGTCTCTCTGTCTGTTTTTCATTTCGCATAATAAATTGCATTTTCCATGCCACTGAGTTGTGCCACAGCAAAACTCCTCCGCTCCGTTCAGCGCTTTGTATATGTTTGTTTGTCTGAGTGTCACAGACAATTCCACCAGGCCACCTACCGTCTGTCTTTTCGTTTATCCTTAAGGACTGCAAGAAGCTAAAGTAGTTGCCGTATTTTTTGCCATGTGCTCTTTTATTTTTCCTTTCTTTCTATATTTTTCTTTTTTGTTTTTTTGCTCTCTTTTTTGTTTTTTTTTTGTTGTTTTGTGTTTGGTTTTGCATTAATCTGATTTCATTGCCCTAGCTCAAGTAAATCTTTGCATCTTCTTTACCTTGTTCCGCAGATGTTTCTGCTTGCACGCGCTAAATCAATTTGCCGTTTAAAATCCACCTGCGTTCGCTCATTTCGTTCACCTTTTTGGCTTTCAAATCAACGTCAGTCAAAGGGAAAATAGCTGCTAAGACTAAACCCCTTACCTCCTACTTCTCCCTTATCTTTACTTTCCTTGCCTCTCATCTCTTGCTCGTTTGCTTGCTGCCTTTTTTTTTTTTTTTTTTTTCTTCCTTCATGTTACGTGCATGCCGCCGTTAAGTGATTTTCATGAGTTTAACGAAGTGGTTACCACCCAGTTATCCTTTTTCCATGGCAATCGTCCACAACAACAAGGCGCTGCTTTCTTTCCTTTGCCTTTGACTCATCGTGTGCAGGTCGACAAAAAACAAAAAAAAAAAAGAAATAATAAGAAAAAGCACAAGATAGAAAAAAAGAAGCAAAAACCAGCATCATCATCATGTTGAAAAAGTTCTTTACTTTATCCTTTTGAAATACCCTTGCTGAGCAGTACACATTTATCCTTTAAATAAGGCTCGAAACACGTGGAACCTATTGAGTTTCAAAAGTATCTTTAATTTATTTTGATTTATTTGAAGACATTTTTTCTAATTAGAATTAAGTTTAATAAATTTCTTGTCACTGTTTTTGACATTCAGAATAATATTTTTAAATCACATACGATACATGATAAAAATAATAAACATTTTGATTTACCTAACAATTTTTGCAAATTTTTGTTCTGGAATTTTCAATAGATGAACACAATAATTAAATTAATTTAAATCAAATAGGTGAATTCATTTCATTTAAAATAAAAAATACTAACATTTAAAATTGAATAAAAGAATTTTAATATTCTATCAGAAAAAGGGGAGAAATATTTTACTTAATTTATAAAACACTTTGCGAAAAGTAAAAAACATTTATTTAATTAAAGCAAACATGGAAGAGCATATGAAATTCATCATGTGATAGCTGTTGTGACCTCTGTCTTTGGCTCCTTTAATAATTTCTTCTAGCCATGACTGAAACAATAGATTTTTGAGTGTTGCCACTTTGTTTTACAATTTTATTGCGCGAATTTCGAGCAACAAATGCTGCAAGCTAAGCAGCAACATCAACACCAACACCAAAGGCAGCCAATGCCAGCATAACAAATGGTGTTGGCCTCAAAGAGCTGTTTTTTGTTTCCTTTCCCTCGTTATTTATTTTTTTTCATTTTTTTTTTTTTTTTTTTTGGTTATCTTGGCCCGAGTTGGTAGCAACTCCGGGTGCTCCCCACATCATGCAACTCCTCCTCCATTACTTTTCGCTTGGCTTCGTTTGTTCTTCTTTTTTTTTCTATTTGCCAGCTTTTTTTTTCTATGTGTTGTTTGATGCGCACATTTGAGCAATTTCGCTATGTTGTGCCTCTCAGTGTGTTTGTTTTTATGGGTATGAATGTGTTTTTGTGTGTCCGTGTGCGGCGCGTGTCAAAATTGGTTAAACGTGAGTGGCTTTCTCTATGCCAAAAACCTGGGCCCAAATGCCACTCTAGATTGTAGCACTCATCTTGCCAGCCCGTTTAGGCAAATTAGCTACATTTGCCATTGCCATTGGCTGTTGCTGTGGCTTTGGCTTTGCCTTTGGGGTCAAACCATAAATCATGCGAACTCCTCACCAAAAAAAAAAAAAAAAACAGTGGGGAAAAAAAGGAAGAAAAAGCTACGGCGACGGCAATGTCGACCAACCTGACTCCGCTCTCGAGGCTTAATCAAGCAAATGGCCAAGCCGCAGCCAGCACAAATCGCGCTAGCTCGTTAATTTTAAGCTCCCCTCATAAGCAAGTCTAATTTTTGGCCATTCAAGTGAGTTATGTATTGTGGCTGTCCGTTACCAGGGCCACCATTAAATGATTAACTGTAGTTCAACTCAATTCGAATGCCAACGGGCAATTGAACCAAACAAAGTTGTAAAACTTATGCCAACCAAAATTGATAGCTGAATTCTATTAAAGCCGTTTCTGAAATATCTAAACAAAAAAAATTTACTGAAATAGTTCCTTTATTTAGTAAAGTATTATTTTTTTTTTTTTTCGATTTATGTCTATTATTATTAATTTGATCTATGTCATCGCTAGTTGCCGTAGTAAAAAACGACATTTAAACATTTATAAATTAAAAAGAAAATTACGAGATTAAAAAATTTCTATAACAATTAAAACAAACACTTCTTAGCGAATGAATTTAAGTAGTATTGAAAAAGATATATACAATTAATATAAACAGAGTTTAGCTGCTTTAGCTTGACACTAACAGAAGGGCTTAGCTATGCCTATCGTTTAATATATATACTTTAGATTAGTCAAAGATGCTTTCATTTATGTCTTTAATCATAATTCATAAATTCACTTTTCGAAGGGTCAAATAAACAACCGAAAAAATAAATAAGAAATACACTTATCTTTTTTTTTATGATATAATCAAAAGTGTAGTTTCGAATGGCTTATTTATTTTTTAATGATTTCCTAATGATTTCTATGATTTAAATTTCAACTTTAGTTGAATTCGTATCACTAATTGAGTTTTCAATAAAGCAAAACCTGTAATAGCAATTTTTATTATTCATTTTTTATTTCGTGTTTCTTTAAACCAAAAGCAGTGTAGTTGCTTTTTTTGCAATATGCTCTCCCAATTTGTTGACCATCATTATCCTTGGACATCTTTTTGAAAAGGTTCAAGGGTCTTGGCCCCAAACCAATTAGCGTATAAACTAGCTCTGCCTTACAGTTGAAATTTTAAAGCTTTACATTGCTAAGATTATAACTTATGAGAGAGGTTGTGTCTTGGGTCTGTCTATGCAGATGTGCCTGATGCTCTGGGAACAACAGGCAATAGCAGCAGTTATAGCAGAAGCAGCAACGTGAATACAAAAGCTGTCAACAACAAGTTGCTCAACAAAAGATTCGAGTGTCCAATGCACATGCTGCAAAAGAACAGTCCATTGTGTTGGGCATTGTGTAAAAGGAACCTTAGCCAGCCAAGTAAGCAGCCAGGCAGTCCAACCAACGGACAGATAGACGGACAGGCAGGCAGGCAGGCAGACTGACAAACAGACAGACACACAATCGTACATACATATATCATAGGGAGGGGCGGGGGTAAGAGAAACTAACAGTTGACAAATAGAGCCTGGTCACAGCTGGTGACGCAGTACCAACACATGTTCGTGTCAGGCCTGGCCCCACTGTGCTTTACTTCTGTCGTGTCGTGTGTGTGTGTGTTTGTGTGCATGTATTAGTGAGTGCATCAGCGACATGAACAGCAAAAACAAAATGGAAACTAAAACAAAAATTTCTAAACAATCTGCGTTTGGCAATCTTATGGCGCTGCCATCAACTTTATTGAAATGTTTGGCAGTTTTTTGTGTCGAGCTCAATTTGTGTCACACACACACACACACAAATATAGCTTGTGTTGCAATTTTGATTTTTGTCATAGCATACATTTTTGGGGCTTGCCTAACGACAATTTATGTAAAACAAAGCTTATTGATTATGATAGAAATTGTGCCAAAGCAAATAATGTTGAAAATGGCTACGGCCCATTATTATATTTCTATGTGTGTGTTTGTGTGTCCGACATTGACAATTTATTGATTTTTGATTGAAATTTAATTGAATAATAATTCAAATTCGCCACTATCAAAAAAAGTAGCCCAAAGTGGAATAATAGGGCTATTGCTCTAGGCCACTGAAGCATGAAAGGGTAGCAATGCCAATAACATAAAAAAAAAATATATATATATATATATAGAAACTTTTCACATCACAACGAATCGATGCGCAAATCGAAGATGAATAAAAGCACCGAATAAGCAATAATCCAATCTATCTATCTATACATATTTATTTGTATGTGTAAATATCCTTTATATATACACATTTATATAGAAAATATTATGAAATGACGCTGCGCAGCGCACGCACAGTTCAGACCAGTGCGTGCCAGAGATAGAAATAGAAATACCAATGGACGATGGCCCAAGATAAGGAAATGGCCAACTCTGAATAAACATTTGCACTTAATGGATATAGTGCTGGTCTCTGCTTTGGTGGTGCTAGGTTAGTTGTCTGCTTGTCTATTCAATGTTTTGTTTGGGGTTTAGGAAGTGTTATTCATTTATACATCATAAGCAATTTTGTTTACCCCAATATTTTCCTTTTCTTTATTTTTTTTTTTTTTGTGGGCGTTTTGTGGGCACAAACATAAACAATATGTAGGGAAAATATGTTACATGGCTCTGGGTCAGCAAAATGAGAAAAAAAAGTAAAGAAGATAGGCACAATAACTGATTAGCTATACAATACCTAAATGGTAGAATTTTGTATTAATTCATAGAAAGTATAAGGTAAATTAATCTAAACTATACATAGAGATTCAGGTTGTGATTTGAAAGATAAGATATAAATATATTTCCATGTTATTCTTATCATGTATTATTTGATGTACTGATTAAATAACTGATTAAATATCCATAATCCATATATAGTAACAGAAAAGTCTTTATATCTGACCCAAATTGAAATTATTACTATGCTAGAATTTAATCTATGTACTTTAGTTTTATAATTTACAAATGGAAACAAAATTAATTGCTTTAGCATTGTCATATAATGATAATGGAAAATCTAATCTAAATTAAACAAATTAATTGACCATTTTAATAGAACAAATTTGAAAGTCTATAACAATACAGAATTCACAACAAGCTTGTATCCAATTTGCTAACATTTTCCTCTCTATTAATAATCACAGTGATAAAATAGAACTGATACTTGTATATACATACATACTCATTTCTGTGTGTGTGTGTATGTGTGTGTGTGTATTTATTGGTATTTTCCAAGTGGAGCAAATTTGGGGAAATGGCAAAGCAAACGACAATTAATTAAATGCACCACAATGAGCACTAGGAGAAATCTCGGCTAAAATAAGAAAATCAAATAAACTATATAAACGAAATGAAACTAAATGCTGCTTAGCTAGTTCATCAGTACAAATAGTTGAATAGTTTCTATACAAATAGAAAACTCAAATGAAAGAAACAGAAAATAAACACACCAGACACACACACACACATACACACGCCCACCCATATATGTATATAGACAGATAGACAGACAAATGGATAGATTGGGCCAGACCGGCCAAGCACCATCAGCAGCATCAGCGGATGATGGCAAATAGACAAACAAAGTTGGCATCTGCCAAATGGACAGGAATTTAGAAATTAAACCAAAACAATGCGCAAAGATTAACAACAGATACCAGCACAGTAACACACACACACACACACATCCACCCATATATAGACAATCGACACAAACAACCAACATATAAAATTCGCAATTGTACGACAATGGCGCGACGTTAGTTTTGTTTGTCTGTCTGTCTGTCCATCCGTCCGTCGTCTGTCCATCCGTCCGTCGTCTGTCCATCCGTTCATCTGTGTGGCATAAATTGTATGAGAAGCGTGGAAAACGACAAATGCTGATGGCGACTTTGGCGTCGACTGTGACAATGATGGCTTCGGTGGCAGTGACGACGGTAACATAACAGCGCGGCGACCGACATCAGCGGCGTCGGCAACGATTGCTACAAAACAAACTTTCTACATACATGAAGAACACCAATAGCAACAGCAAGAGAACTATATATATAAATATGTACATATACATATATATATGTCAGTGTGTGTGTGTGTGTGTGTGTGTGTGTGTGTGTCTATGTGCGTATATCGTCTCGCTTTGTTGCCATAACGGAAATGGACGCCATGTCGGATGTTTGAGGAAATGTTCGTATAGCTGCTTTTGCTGTAAGCGGCAATGTTGCAAATATGCTTTTGCATTTCACTCTGATTTCTGGGTTCATTTCTATGACCTTAAAGCACAAAGTACATAAATATGATGGAAATGGCAAAAGAAAAATGTAAATTAGATTATTGACAAAAATAAATTTTATATATTTTTTGCCCCAACAAGTATGCTATAAAATTGTAAAAATCACTAAAAAAAAATTTTTTTTGTAAATTTAATTACACATTAAATATTTTAAATAATGAGCGGTATAAAAAATTATAAATATATATTATTAATTAGCAATTCATGCTCTTAATATAACATCAACTGAATAATATGAGAGTTTACTTTTATAAAATTTCACTAAAAACGAAACATTTTAAATATAAAAAAAATATAAACCGTTTAAAATTTCATTCTAAAGCAATTCGAAATTTATAACAAATCTGTGCGAGACATAAAAAACGTCGGTTTTTTATATAATTTATTACAGAAACAGTGTTTATTTTGCAATTACAACTGCTGTTTATTCAAATAGAACGTTTTTTCAAGTGTAAAATAGCACGTCGATCATGTACAAACATTAAATTGCAACTCTCCTGTAGATGATATCCCGAAGGACCTTAAAAAAATTCAATCCTCGGTGATCTCCATTTCATCTTGAATTTTGTTTCAGAAAATCAAAAAGTTTAAAAATTGTTCAAATTTTATTTTCTGATTCAATACCGAAGAAATACTTATATCTAAAAATATTGTCTAAAAATTCGAGACCAATCGGTTGAGGTATTTTATTAAAAAATTGTGTACCTTACACATGGTTAAATTCAGTAATATCTCCGAGAATATTTATCGGAAACTTTCAGAGAATATATATTATAATATATGTATGTACAGTCCAAAAAGACTATAGAAAAATATAATTCTTGGGAATATTCTATCTCCGCGTAACCTTCCAAAGTCAACCAGTCAACAATTGAAAATTGCTAACAATCAATTGGAAACTACTTTAGCTACAATTACTTGACATTTGCCAATCACTGAGTCCAAGTTAGGTTACAATTATGATCTCAGTATACAAATGGTTATCCTCTTTACCATTGTTATCTACCCTACAGTGCATACGCATGTCGCTTTGATTACAAAATCCTCAAAGAGCAACACTTACCATCGACAACAACTTGATGTGTGTGTGTGTGTGTGTGTGTGTGTACGTGGGTGTGTGCTCCATTCTTGCTTCACTCGTTCTACACTTGACTCACTACTCACTATTCATATGCAGGCCAGCATTCATATGTATATACATTGTTTGTTTGTTTGTTTGTTTGTTTGTTTGTTTGTTTGTTTGTTTGTCTGTTTGTCTGTTTGTTTGTATGTATGTATGTTTGTTTGTTGAATGAGTGGGCGTGGAATTGCGAATGGGGGGCGTGTTGCGTAAATGAATGGGACCATAGAGCCCAGACCCATGCCAGACTCTCGATTCGGCTCAAGCCTAGCCCATTGCCAAAGCTTTAGTCCATAGCCTCCGCTATGTACGCATGGTTGCGAGTGCACTTGCCATGTGCCGAGTGAGTGTTGTCGTCGTCGCCCCGACTGAATGTTAAGTGTACTCACTCGCCATGCATGCGTATGAGTAACGAGAGTGAGAGTGTATGAGTATATATGTGTATGTGTATGTATGTGTGTGTGTATGTATGTGTGTGTGTGGTTTAATGGGTGGAAAATGGGTATGAGGCAGTTATATGGAGTGAGAGGCCGCCATCAAGCACACTGGTGTTCAAGTGTTTGATGTATTACAAAATATACGCAACCACAGGCTGCAATTACAATGCCAAGTGCTGTTGCTGTTGTTGTTGTTGCTGTTGTTGTTGTTGCTGTTGTTGTTGTTGCTGTTGCTACTACTTTTACTCCTACAATGTGATAAATAGAAGTAGAAAGAGTGCAAGTAATGTCTTATGTCTTTTTATACATGTTGTATATGTGTGTCTGTGTTTCAGTGTAAATTAATAATGTTCAACCCACCAACTACCAGAAGTAGCAGCAGCAGCACCACCAGCAGCAGCATCAGCATGTGCACAAGACCGTGCCATCACTGTTGTCTTTTGTTTTTATTAATATAATAAACATTTAATTGGCATAATATTCTATGCTCAAGTTGGTCCATTGAAATTGAATTGCCATAAGTGGCCATTTATTTACATATTTGCATTTGAGTGGCTGAACACTTCAACCTTCAGCTTTTCTCTTATATGTTTATGTTTACGTTGTTGTTGTTATTGTTTTGGCTGACTGCTACTATTTGTCGCTATTTTATTGTTTCTCGACGCTTCTGTTCACTTGACATTTTTACGTCATTTGATGCAATTTATGTTTATGTGAATTGTATATTGAACACAATTTGGAGTGTATTTGTTGTGTGTGTGTGTGTGTGTATATATGTGTGTGCCTTTAATTGGCACTTCTTGACGCCTATTTACTGTGTTAATTATATGAAATTTCACAACAGTCATTGACAATTTGCATAAATATTGAGAAAAGCCCACAACCATTCCATGACTCTGACACCATCTGCAATGTTTCTAATGGGGGGGACGTGCGCCTAATTAACGCCAAATTGCCAATGCAAACGGCAATTTTCCTTACTCGACTTCTCTTTCGCTCTCTATCTCTCTCTCTCTATGCATCTGTCTCTGTCTTACTCATTTAGTGTGTTTGCTAGTTTACAGCGTCATCTGCTTGCTTAAGATAACAGTTAGGTTTTATGGCAATGTCGCTGCTGTTGCTGTTGCATTTGCAGGCAAATAGCAGGGCACACAGTGCGTATGGTTAACTTTATTAGCACAAATTAGCTGGCAGCCGGAAATGGAAAGCCACGAATTAGCGCATTATAGTCATGAATATGTATGTGTGTGTGTGTGTCTGATATAGGTGTTTGTCTCTCGCTCTCTCTCTCCCTCTGTGTGCGTTGTATAATAATTTAGTCGGTTTTCATCGTCAAGGCAGCATTAATTTATGGCCAGTTTAATGTATGTATGAAGCGGTTCGCATCCTAAAAGCACTCGAAAACATTTACAATTTCCATGTGGATAAATGTATTTTTTGGGTATTATAACTAATTGATGACACCTCTATATATACACATTTATATACATACATACATATGTATATATTAATTTGATTTGATAGTTAACTGAAATGTTGTATGTTAATGCAACATTTTTAAATTTATTACTAAATGAGCAAGCCACATTTTTACGGTGATTTTCAATTTGGCATATTTAATTTATTTGAAATAATCGTTTAAATGTGGCATAAACATTCCGTGGGAATGGCATTTTTTGTTTTTTAGATTTTAGCAAATATTTATCATATATAAATGCTTTTAATTAAACAAAATGTTTAGTTTTTGTATTATTATTAATAAACGAATGGGTTTATTTTAGGTCTACTAAATTTCGCTGTCATATTTCTAAAAGGATACAAGAAATGTTTTAATATTTAAACTATTAGAAATAAAACAAAGCTAACAAGATTTTGCATTTGAAAGAAACTATCCATAAACAATGTTTGTTTAAACGCCACACTTGTTTACCAACACTGTAAGCAGTGTTTAATTGTTCCATTTAACCATGGACTTAAAAATGTTTCAATACTCAAAAAAACCAATAAATACCATTTATATCCAAACTTCAAATAACTTAAAGAATGCGCCAAATTGTAAATAAATTCAAAGAAATTTCATAAACTCAATTATCAAAATTATTATATTTAAAAAATGATATTTAAGTAATTAAACACTTTCAACACTGAATAGCTGAATACTCATTTACATACATTTCTCATTCTGAGAAATGTCAAATTAGTTGGCCTACTTATTTACTACGAATGTTAAATAAGAAATAATGAATGAAATTTGCCGCCTTACAATAATTAACTGTTTGACAAGAAATGTCAGAGCGAAGATTAAATCGGTCAACATAATGAAAAGTATATTTTTAACTAAATCAACAAAAAAAAGGAACCGCAATATAATTGCTCTAATTGTAGGTAAACTTTAAAATCTGTAGTCTATCCTCGAGGCAAACTCCTCTTGGCCATTATTACAATTGAAAAGCCAACTTTGGCCAACTTTATTGACTTTGTTCAACTCCTTTTTCTTTTGGCTATAAAAGAAAAGAATAATCATTAGAAAAAAATGCGCGTTTGTTTTTTATTTTTTAGTTTTGTGAAAGGAGTTTCCTTTTCGTTTTTTTTTTTTTTATTCATTTTGTTATATCGTTGACAGTTTCCGTTGGCTGATGCTGCCTTTCATTCCTCTTTGTTTCCGTTCGCGTTCACTCCATCTAACAAATTCTTTTTGGCACTCTTACAAAACTTCTTAATCAAAATAACTTAATGATTATATGTAACTATTTGCCTTAATTTTCACTACATTCTCACTCTCTCTCTCTCTCTTTCTTCTTTTGTGATTGCAGGACGTTCCAATCTGGATTCTGCTGCCGCCGCTGACGCCAATTTTAACTACTCTTTGAGGCGCCACCACCAGCGCATAGTAGCAAGCGGATAATTGAATCATAAAGGACACACGGACACGGCCACGGATACGAATTTGCGAATTGAGTTGCGTCTCTCTCTCTCTCTCTCTCTCTGTTGCTGTCTCCGTCTTTCTCTTTCACTCAGTGTGCGTGCTGCCCCACAAAGTTCGGCAGCGGAAAATGCTAACAAAGCCGAGCAAATAATTGTTGTAGAGCGAGAGCATACAGAACACGATAGCCAAGAAGCAGAAGCAGAAGTTGGTGAAGAAGGCGAAACTATTACTGCCCCAAGGGGAGAGAGGAGAAGAAACAAAAAAAAAAGAAAGAGGGAAAAACGATAGACCATTGCTAAGGATACGGCTGCAGGAAAATGACAGCCATCCTGCTTTAATTAAACTTGCCATGCGGAGGATGAGGGTCCCGCGATTGCGATGTGGAGTTAGCTGCTGGCAGTCAAAAACCGATGAAAGGGGAGCAAATTGAAACGAAATGTCGCTGATGCCGTGGACCGTGGACAACACAACAAAGTGGACGAAATTGCTTTTGGAACAGCCAAAAGCGAGAGCAAAAACAGACATTAGTTTTGATTAAATTCACATTTTACACACGACAACTGAAACAACAACAAAAAATTAGCCAAAAAAAAAAAACAAAAAAAAAAGAAAATCAGAAAAAACAAAATAAAATAAACACAAACAAATGAAAACAAAAACCAAAACTAAAACAATAAAACAAATCTAAATCCAAGGAAAATACGTGGGCCAGATAAAGTTTTAAACAAGGAATTGAGGGCAGGTGAAAAGAGGAAAACGACAACGAACATAGTAATAGAAGGAGAAGGCGAAGTTAAGCATTTGCTGTTGTATTTTACGCTTGAAGTAACCGCAAACAAGGAAAGCCGCTGCTTCTTCTATAACTTCTCCATCAACAACCCATCCCCTACCCCTCAAAAAGTAGACCCAAACTCTATGTGAACTCGGAACAATTGGGTTTTGCATGCCGCAAGTAATAGAAGGAGATCACCCTATCCCCCGACATTAACAGCTACACATGAACACGCCGCAGTGATAGTGACAGGAGTGACAAGAGACATACCCAACAAACAAAATTTCGTCAACTGCAGCCAAGCGGTGTGTCATCATCAGGGAATCATCAACGCACCCACAAAATAACCAAATTGGCTGCCGTAAGGACTGTCTGCACCCACATTGGAAAACCAACAACAACAATAACAGAAACAAGAGTAACCTCAACTAAGTTAGCCCATATCATCGCCAGCAATAGCTATAACAGAAATTGAAGGGAACAGAAGGACTGAAAGGAATTTGTTATACCCGACATCATCTCTCCTTCATATCCATAGACCGAACCAAAATACGGGATACACCAAATAGGACGGCATAGGAGATGAATCTATTGTGCTGTTGTTGTTGCAGTAACATGGCACCAAACCAGCGCGTTACACGCAAATGGGAACTATTTGCCGGACGCAATAAATTCTACTGCGATGGATTGCTAATGTCCGCACCCCATACAGGCGTCTTTTACTTGACGTGCATCCTGATCACTGGCACCAGTGCTCTATTCTTTGCCTTCGAGTGAGTATTTCATCCGGCCATAGATGTGAAAATGAATGTAAAGTGTATGGGGAAAGTAGCGTTATATGTATGTAGATTTAGAGATGTGAATGTGAATGTGAATGGATGCCCCCTGCGGGTATATCCACACATACATATATACAACTTACAACCATATAGAGAGGGAGATAGAAATTGAGATAGAGAGAGGGAGAGGGAGAGAGAGAGAGAGAGAGAAATTTCATGCGCTTGTCAGTCCTGTCTGTCAGTGGTTTGGCTTGCATTGTTTGCAAAATGTATACGGTGCTAATTAAGCATTTCCGTTCGCAATGCCAAACCCTTTTTGCCACCAATGTCCAACCCCCAAATACCTACTCCACCTTTTCAACCAACCCTATTCTAGCCAACTTATCTCGGTTTCCAATTACGCCCACATTAATGTTCGTCTCTCTAGCTTTTGGACAAGATATATCTATGCTATGCTGACCCAAGCTCCCCTCCATCACTCCCCTCTATCCACAATACTTTTGGCTCATCCCGGCCCTGGCCCTGGCCATGGCTCTTCATGCTCTGGTCTCATATCCAATGGCATGTAATTATTACTGTGCAACGTGGCGTATGCGTTATGCTTGGCCTGGCAAAGGACGTTTACGATTTTCAAAAAACAAAAAACCAGAGAAAACCGAACCAAACCAGAACCAGAGCAAAAGTTTACTGGCCACTTTTTTGGCTTGAGGTTTTTGTGTGGCTCATCTGTCCGATTCATTTGAAGCGTCCTTAAAGCCAAAGGACATCTTCTGCAATGAGGCGTAAAAATAGTTTCAGCTTTTGATTTGTCAATTTGTCGCAATCAGGTTTTTGCGGTATTTGAATAAGGTTTCATATAAATTTCACAGACTTCTCAAAGTGAACAAAATATAAAATCAATATGAATTTAATATCAGACATTTAATGAAAGCTTCAAACTGCCATCAAATATTACAAAAATATTTCGTATATATTTGCGGCAAACTTGTTGTGAATAAAGCAAAACGAAAAGCAATAAAAGGCAATGTAAATCATTTCATTTTAATAGAGAAACAAATAAGGCAAAATATTGAACACTTTAAAACGACACTGAAATCTGTGTAGACTCTAGTTGAAAATTTATTTTATAATATTAATATTTTGAGTTATTTTAATCTATATAATTTGATAACTGACAATTATTGATCGAGCTATATATTAAGTAGATAGAAATGCATTTGTTAAAGGCATCAATTAAATGGTCAAATCTTTAGCTTAAACTTTGTTGGACATAATCATGAATTTTTTAAATATTATATTATAACATTCTATTCTATTAGTTTATCTTATATATGATGTAACATTTTTACAGAAAAATTTAGTAAAAGGCTTAATAGTATTTGGTACAAAATTAGCCAAAGAATTTATTTTTTGTTTTGAAACATTTAAGGCGAATGCTTTCTTTTTAACAAACAAATTTACGCATTTCGAATAATTTAAAAAAATAAGTTAGGGTAACTGCATTTTGATAAAAATTACTGTCTAGTTATTTCCCATATTCTCTTATTTTATTGCCACGCAATGGTCACGCTTCTCCTATAATAATAACAATAATAATAATGTTGCTGGAATCGCAATGTAAACAGAAATTTTGATACTAAATAAATATCTGGCAGTGACCGCATATATGTATGTACATACATACAATGCAATATGTTTGAAAATCTCCCCCATGAAAAAAAAAAAAAATCGTTTAACTCGATTCCATTTAGTTGCACATGGCGTATACGTAATCGGTACATTGCCGTGGCCTGGCCTAAACCTAACCTAGCAAATAGCGCGTACGTCACGTAGTTCAAATACAAATAAAACATACAAACACACATTTTCTCATCCTATATATGGATATATATGTATATGTTATTCCATTTGTATTTATGTGTGTGTGTGTGTGTGTGTTGGTGTGTGTGTGTGTGTGTGTGTGTGTGTTGGTGTGTGTGTTTGTGCTATTCTATTCAACACTGGCATTACGCTTAGACAAAATTATGCTCAACATTTTCTGCACGAAATCATTTCAGCACCAACCAACCAACACCAAACGGAATTGCTTGTAGGTAGTATTGGGTAAGGGTAGTTAGGTAGGTGCCGCCACCACCACCACCACCACTAGCACCCAATCTTACCACCTTCCTTCCCCTCGTCTCCTTGTCTAACTCTCTCTCTCTCGCTCTCTCTGTGTTTCTGTCTGCCTCTCTTTGCCGCTCTTATGGTCCATAAAGAAAAGAAATTGAAATTCCCGGCTCAGTCTCTTTGGCATCCCACCCCCCACCCCCCCAAACGCTTTCTCTTTCCCTTTTTTCTACTAACCTCCCCTCTGGCTCTCTTCTCAAAAGCTGCCTTACACTTGCAATCCAAATTTATGCGCTGCTGAAAAGCAAACGACGACAACAGAAGCATAGCGGCAAAGGGAAGGAGAGCGATGAGAGGAGAGATGAGGTGAGGAGAGGCAACTGCAAACTGCAACGGCAGCGGCACCATTTTGCCGGCGCCGCAGCGCGATTTTTATTTTCATTGCTTGCTTTATATTAGCGCACAGTCGAGTGGAAGAGGCAACCTATGGGGTATTACAATATATATCTATATATATATATATATATATATATATATATACATATATACATATTTATATATATATCTGCTATGCTTTTGAGTGCTCGCATAGTTATTCCAGCAGATATGTAGATATGCACACACACAGACACATATATAACCACATTCCCATCCACTGACTGTGGGCAAATCCAAATTGTGTTTTGCTCGCAATGCAAATCGCTAAAAGGTAGCACCACACACACACACATACACACAACACATTCGCACACACAATGCATACCGGGGCCCCTTTTTTATATGCCATTGTCAGCGATTTGCCAGCTGAATGCAAAAAAAAAAAAAACATTTTTTGAATGCATTTTGAAAGAAGAGAGGAGATCGGCGGGGTATAATACAGTAGAGATGGGGAAAGAGGATGACTAGGAGGGTGGGGAAAGGGACAGCACGTTGTCATGACAAATGTATTTAACTATTTTCGGTAAGTTTTGCTGTCGCTCTCTCCTACATCATAATAGTCTCACATTGACTGGCCCAAAAAGAGAGAAAAAAATAAAATAGAAAAAAGAAAAGAAAAATATAAAAAGAAATTGTGAAATGCTGCTGGGACTTGTTACACATAATTTTGTATTATGCTCAGGTCCTTTGTGAATTGAAAGCGAATGGAATGTGTGTGTCGTCGGTGTGTGGGTATGAGTGTGGAGGAAAGCCTCTTCTATTCACAAATCGTTGGCACGCATTGGGCATAAAGTAACAATACTCATGCTGGGCAGGAATCCTATTCTCATTGTCATTTCTTTCCGCTTGGGGGTTACACATCATCATGCTTCATGCCATAGTTTCCGTGCGGCACTCTCTTGTTACTTGTTATTTCTTCTATTTTCACTTTTTCATTTTGTTTTTTTTTTTTTTTTTTTTTTTTTTTGGCGCCTCAACGCAATTCCCTTATTGCATATTTAGTGAACGATCGCATAACGTTTGGGATAGGCCATTGCCACAAAAATGCTCTAGAGATGTATGATAGCACTTGCCATCATCATCATCACATCTCTCGTTGATGACCCAAAAAGCAAACAAAAATGAAAAAACAAAACAATCTATATTCTTTCACATTAATATTGTAAATGGTCTGAATACATTTGAATACAACAATTCAGTGTTTAACCCATTAACTTTAAGTGAAATTTGTATTTCCTTATTATAAATGTGATGAGATTTATCATTTGTATAAACCCATGATTGTCAAGGATTGGGCAGTTACTGTGCCAAATGCCATATAAATAATGGTCAAGGATTTTACTTTTATTCTATCTACAGAAGAGATATACCTAAGATTCACTCATGGAAGGTTTATGATTGCAATCTATATATTAGAGCTAAGCATTAGTTAAATTTTTCGAATATTATTTTAGTTTTTGATTCGGATACTTGAATGTATCAAAAAATATTCAAACATAGGAAAAAGAAAAAGACTTAAATTGTCTATATATATTTAATAGAAAATAGTTTTATCCCAGAGGATATTTCTATTTATGTATATATATATACATATATATATTTCTTTTTTTGTTTTAGTTTATTGATAACAGAGATGTTATTTACCTTTAATTAACTGTAAAAATTTTTTTATACTTTTTATTTATAATAATATTTTGTTTAATACGATTTGTTGGTTTTGTTTCATTTTGTCTGTTTTTCTTTTGCAGTTGCCCATTTTTAGCGACACGCATCAATCCAGTTATTCCTATTGTGGGAGCTGTACTCTATTTCTTTACAATGAGTTCCTTGCTGCGCACAACCTTCACAGATCCTGGCGTCATACCGCGTGCCTCCAATGATGAGGCTGCCTATATTGAAAAACAAATTGGTAAGTACATGGATACAACTCACTCCATTTCTCCATTCTCTCTCTCTCTCTCTCGAAAAAAAAAACCCATGTCAATTCCCGCGACCTCATCCTATTTAGTCCTTGCGTCCACTCAAAGTGAGTGTGGCCAAGGTCGTTTGCCTGTTGCCTAGTTGATGATGCCTACTGACTGACTTGCCAGCCAGCCAACCATTATCCCCCCCTCTTACCCCACAAAGACATACTCAAACACATACCAATACAGATACACTCAGTCACTCACACACACTCACAGAGAGAAACACATACAGCATTCATATTTGTTTTCACTTCATTAAGTTTTGTGTGTGATGGTGGGTGGGGGGATGGCTCTTCATAGGCGATGGCAAAAAGGAAGGCACATAAAAAGTAATGAGCGTGGCATGACACAGAATGAAAAACAAAAAAAAAAAAAAAAAAAAACAACAAAAAAACAGAAGAAAATATGTATAAAAACCATCAAAGCGAATACTGCGTTGCCTTTGCACTAATGAGTTGCTCTTGTTGTTTTTGTTATTGTTTTTCTTGTTGTTTTTATATATAAAATATTTAAAATGAGAAAACTTTTGCTCTTTGGCTTTACTCGCATGTCAACAACGTTCCTGTAACCCCCACACCAAAACCCAACACCCAACACCCAACACCCAAACCCCCAATCCTAACCATCATCCCTCTGTTAACGTAACCATTACCATGACCACCCACCCATCCACCTACATATGTTCCATGGCACACTCGATGATGATGATGATGTCGATGCTGTTGATGCTGCTGCATTTCCTTCTCTATATTGCTGATCCTAAAAATAATGCAGAGGTGCCAAACTCACTGAATAGTCCCACATATCGCCCACCGCCCCGCACCAAGGAGGTACTGGTCAAGGGTCAGACGGTCAAACTGAAATATTGCTTCACCTGTAAGATCTTTAGGCCGCCACGTGCCTCACATTGCAGTTTATGTGATAACTGTGTGGATCGTTTCGATCATCATTGTCCCTGGGTAAGTTGTATATATATATATACATACATATATATTTTTATTTGTATAATTTATTGCATGTAAATTCAAGCTCCCCCCTCCACTAGTGCCGCATACATTGACATTGATATAGAAAAAAAAAAATAATAAATAAAACCAAAATGATAGAATGCAAGTGAACATTCATATGCAACATTTGCCGAATGTATGCCACAACTGTCACTTTTTTCCCAACTCGACTCGACTCTGTTCTGTTCTGTTGGGCGCTGACTTTAACCCAATTTTTGAGCTCCGCCAACCGCTGAGGTTGCTAATTTTTTAGCAAAAATAATTTCAACACAGAGAGCGAGCGGGTGCACATCACAAGCTGTGTATGTGTATATGTGTGTCTGTGTGTGTGTGTGTGTGAAAGTCAACCAACTAACCAACCAACCCACCCAGCTTGATAGTTTTCTTCTCTGTTGTTTTTTTTTTTTTGTCACACAAAAAAAGCGTATTCCCCGCAAGCGCCCAAAAGATGCAACAAGATGTGGCAGGCCCGCGAACCAAGCAAACAAACCGCTTTACATATACATGCATACACAGACATACATACAGATAGACAGAGAGACATACAAAATAACCATCCACACTAACTAAAGTAGCCGCACTCGAGCACTCTGCAGACTAGACCACGAAAAACTAACAGCAACGCGAGTCTTTTTGTTGTTGCTGTTGTTGTTGTTATACAAAATTCTTCATAGTCGATTATAATGAATACCCTTATCTAAATCTGATACCATATCAATTTCATTTACAAAAACTGCACAGAAACTAGAAATATGAAACCGAAAGAAAAGAACTTTTTGAATTTGTTTTTTTTTTTTTTTTTTTTTTTATTCCTCGTTCATTAATATAAATTTGCATTAAGTTCGTTGCAGTTAGTAAAATGAAATTAAATGTTAAATAACTATATTTTTATGATTGTATTCATTTTTCCATACTTGCCAAAATTAAATTTAATTTTTAACTGAAAACTGATTTTTAAGTTTTATTTTTACACAATATTAGAAAAATAATTTGTTTGTTAGAGAAGGAAAGGGAAATTTTAATTTAAATGGCAATAAAATTTTCCTGTCAATAAAATACTTGTAACATATTTGAATTGAATAATTTTAGAGTAATTTTTCAGTTTCGATTTGTTTCTAGTTCATATAAACTAAAAGAGAAAACGTTAAATAAGAGGGAAAATAATGGACACTCTAAAAAGTTTTTGGAAATTAAATTTCTCAGCAGAGTTCGAATCATAAGCAAAACATTTGTTTATTAAATTCTATTCAAAAAAAACTGAGCAAACAAATATATGTTATTTTATAGATTCTAGATGGAAACTAGATAAAGTTCTAAAATTAATTAAATTTAATGGCAACACTTCGTATACGTAATAAAAAATTTTGAAACATTTTTATGTCTCTTGCATGGTCTATAATCGATCCTAATAATTTAGATTGAAATAAATTGAAATTAAATAGTTGGATTTTATCTTCTCTTTATTTTTATCAAACAAAGAGCATTCAAAAGTTGACTTAATTTGGTGTAGATGAAATCATCTTCCCACTAATGCTGTCCTGTCAGCCCAGCCAGCCCCTGATGAGTGAGTGGGCTTTGAATTTTTCATTTGCTGGCGCAAGCGTTTTGTAGCTGTAAGCCCCCCCCCCCCCACACTTTCCACCGTAGCGCTACCACCTCTATTCCTTCCACAAAAAAGAAAAAAAAAACCACGCAACGTTGCCGTGGATGTTGTGGGCCTTCATTATAAGGCGTTGCCTGTCGTCAGCCTGAAGGTCGCCTTTTGCCTGTTGGGTTTTAGCTTTTTGGCTTTAAGCTGCAACAGCAGGCGTTGGGCGATAGGGATTGAAATTGGGTGTATAAGTGTGTGAATGTGTGTGTATGTGTGTGTGTTATAAGGGCTGGCATAAATGAAGGTATTTTTCTCATGGCGCCATGGAGTGGAGGAGCATAATTTCATTTTTGGCACACATTCTGTGAAAATGCAATTAACCTTATTGTGTATGTTTCCTTTCTCCCCTTCTCAACTTTCACTTTCTCTCTCTCTCTCTCTCTATCTCTCTATTTCTTTTTGTCTCTTTTTCTCTTTTTAACTGTATCTTTTCAGGTGGGAAACTGCGTGGGCAAACGTAATTATCGGTTCTTTTATTTGTTTCTAGTCTCATTGGCATTTTTAGCTGTATTTATATTCTCATGCTCTGTGACGCATTTAGTTTTATGTAAGTATATCTTGATAAAATGGTTAAATAATATTTCTATATCAATAATTATATATGTATGTATGTGATCTAACTCTTGTTGCTGTTGTTTTAGTGATGAAAACCGAACAGGAGGTCTTCGAAGTAATAAAGAAGGCGCCATTCACTGTGATTGTTGTGTTCATTTGTTTCTTTTCAATTTGGTCTGTCATTGGCCTGGCTGGATTTCATACATATCTAACCACAAGCGACCAAACGACAAACGAGGATGTAAGTATTAACTATCCTGAAATGAATATATGTTACATATATGTATGTATATGTATATATTACTTTTCATTTGATTACAGCTCAAAGGCTCCTTCTCATCAAAGGGCGGTCCACGTACACAGAATCCTTATTCGCGTGGCAACATTTGCCTCAATTGCTGTCACATTTTATGCGGTCCTATGACACCTTCGCTGATTGACAGGTAAGTTGAATTACATTCACACACACACACACACACATGCCAAGAGACACTATCAGACACTCTCTTTCTATGTCTCGTATTCAATCCATTTAGACGCGGCATTGCCACCGATGAGTATATACAACAGATGCACCATCAATCCAGTCCAAGGCATGCACTTAGCGATGTGATGAGTGCCTCTCATTTGGTTACCACAGCACAACCAATGCTGGGTGTTGGTGGTATTGGTGGTGCCGGTGGTGGCGTTAGTATAGGCGGGGCAGAACTGAAACCCCGTTTCTATGATGAGGTAAGCGATTCAATAATTCTAAAACCATCAAGCACAAATTAAAAAAGATCAAGCAATTATATAAAAATATATATATTCATATATATATATATATATATATATATATATACATATATATATATATATATATATTCCTCACTATCATCCATCACCACCACCTAAAATCGATATATCTAAATGTCACGGCACTTCTATGCTTGTTTTCCTACAAAAAAAAAAACAAAAAAAAAAGTAAAACACAAAAAATTTCCGAAAAAAAAGAATTCAAAATTTCTATCGTACAATGAACTTTTCTGCACATCATTTTTCAAATTCTATATATTATACAATATAAATTATATATATTATATATACATACATATACATATATATATATATATATATATATATACAAATATATATATATATTTTTTTTTATCTTCTACTTCTTCTATTTTTGTGTTCCTTTTTGGGCAATGTTCTTTTTGGTAACTGCAAAACAAAACAACACCAATAACTACAACAACAACAACAACAATCAACAATCAACCACAAATCACAACACAACAACAACTCTAATAAAAAAAAAAAAAAAAAAAAAAACAAACCAAAAATCCAATACAAAACAAAAACACAGTCAAATCCCTCATCATCTACATTGGAGGGCAATGGAGCAGCTGCTGCCATCAATGGTCATGCCCATGGCAATGGAAACGGCTTTGAGCGACCGCCGCCCAGCTATGATTTAGTCCAAAACGGTAAGTCACGCAAGCAGCACCAAAAGTGCTCACTACAAACATTGCTGCCAGCCAGCGCTCAGCACCAGTTCAAAGCGAACAAACACAAGCAACTAAAGCAACATCAGCAACAACATCAGCAACAACAGCAACAACATCAGCAACAACAGCAACAACATCAGCAACAACAGCACCAACATCATCAACAACATCATCATCATAAGCAACAGCTAATGGCCGCCGAATTGCAAATGGCACAACAGGAGGCAGCCAGCGGTCATTCACCATCATTAATGCGTTCACCGGCAACATCGTCATATCGTTTAAATTTGAAACGTTCCCTGCACCTGCCGCTGACACCGTCATACGATGATGTGCGCAACTCACCGCTCCCACTGCTCCATCATCATGTTCATTCACAGCAAACAACAGCAATTGGTAGTGTGTCAGTGGCCACAGCAACGTCTGGAGGAGGCGGATGTAATGGTAGCGGTGGTGGTGGTGGTGGTGGTGGTGGTAGTGGTAGTGCAAATGGTAGTGTTGCTGCTGCTAGTGGAGTTGGTGGTGGCGGCGGCGGTTCATCATCATCAACTACAGCACCAACATCAGTTTCTGTATCAATGGCAACAGCAGCACCACAACCACCGCCACCGTTGGCACCGCGACGACCATCGACGCTTCAGCTGCAGGGCAGTGGAGCGATATCGGCCAGTAATACAACATTAACAACAATACATACATCGGCACCACAAGCGCCGGCGCCCAGCGACTTTAAATACTATTCCCCGCAACGTAGCACCGATTCAAATTTAATGAGAAACTATCCATTCCCGAAAGCGGCACGTGGAATGCGTCGTCAGTCAACACAATCTGTCGATTCACAAAAGGTTAATATTGCCGGTTATCAGCCATTGCCAATGCGGGCAAGATATAAGCATCAGGAGGTTATGTTTGAACTAAAATCACCGACCAATCGGCTAACAATTCGTGAATGCGATTTTGGTGGTGGCGGTGAACCATGCGACGATGATCAATCTATCAAGGATAGCCAGATCTTTCGTGTTAGTAAACGAAATCTTTATATGAATCACCGATCGCCATGGAAGGAGCGCGATCGTTATTCTAATTTATACGAATATTCGTTCAACATAGATCTTAACTCGATTATCGAGGATGCTGCGGGCAGTGACTCGTCATAGTACGCAGCTATCAGCTGCCAGCAATTAATAATAGCAATTACAACTACTATCACTGCCGCCAATCAAGGACTCTTCTATGGGTCCAACGATATGGCCATTGACTACATTTTTGATTGGTTGTTAAACGATGTAAATATATAGAGGGATGGGCCCCAACTTCTTCAATTTCCTAATAATCTTTGCAGGCTAAAGCCCTACAAAAAAAAAAAAAAAAAAAAAAAAGAATACTCTCTTAAATCGCCCCCACCCCGCCAGTCACTATCCACACGGCATATATATATACATATATATAGAATATAGCAATCGTAAACAGATTGTGATAGAATAGATAAAGTGGATAAAATCAGTATTCTTTTACTTCAGTTGAGTGTATATTAAAGGATATTAATTCGAGCTATATTTATTTAAATAAAAATTGAAAATTATTAATTAATATTATTAAATGGAATATAAAGACTTGATCCCTAAAGTATCATACATTGCCATCAATAAAGTTCCATAAAATAAAGTTGTCCGATTTTAAAAACAATATACACAAACTAGATTAAAAATTATACCCTGAAAAAGAGATATATCTACTGATAATTTTTATTTATTAATTTATTAATTAAAAGCAAAATCTATCACAATCTGAAAGCGTTGCATAATATTATAAATTTGGCTTCCATGACAAACGCTTAGATAAAATTGAAGAGAAATCAGTTGAATGGGAAAAGGGGATAAGGGAATATTAATTGGGGTTGTTAAAGGACCTATAAGGATTTATTATAATTCCTGCTTAGACTTAGAAATTCCATTTTTTTTTTTTATATATATATATGTATATTTTATTTTTCTTTTGGTTTTTTTTGTTTTTTGATTTCCGTTTGCACGCGCATTTTGAAAAGTAGGTTTTGTGGTACAACTTAACTATTGTTAGTAGGAGCAGAAGATAATTATAATTATTATTTTCAAAATTCCTTCAATTAAAGTTATTGTCCATTTTGTCCATCCTCTCCGTGGAATATATCCTAAGATAAAAACCGTAATCCAAAACTTAAAACTATAAGTTGGTTCATACAAACTTTTACGTTTATATTAGCACCTGTTTCCCAGGCTAGCCCACAATTTGGTGCCAATACACATTGAAGGAAAATATATAAAATAATATCAATAAATAATAGTTAACATAATGAGAAGCATTCATGTGTATACGCACCATGGGTCTACGTCAAAAAACCACCTCCGCCGCCACCTCCAAATACCAGAAAGTATCTAAGCCTAGAACCAATCAACCAACCAACCAACTAACTAACTAACCAACCAACTAACCAGCCCTTTTGCATGTGTAAACTACTGTATGTATGTATGTCCTAGTAGTTAGTATTAAATTTATTAACAATATTTTATGTATATATTATTTAATTTATAATTTGTTTTTTATTATTTTGGCTTCTCCTTTTTTTTATATAAATATATATATATTTCTCTTTGCGCGCAGTCACTTGGTCAATTTTAAATTTCAAAATTTCATTTGTAAGGTTTCAATTGAGAGCGATAAGTAAATGAAAATTAAAAAGAGAAAACAAAAAAAAAAAGAAAACATTGTATTTATATGTATGCGAAATTTAGAAAACATAGCCAAAAAAACTGCCATTTATTGTGAAAAAAAGAAGAAGAGAAAAAACAAACGAACAATTAACAACAACAAAATAAAATGAATAAAATTTTGTTAGAACTTTTTATTTCATTTTTTACAATGAAAAATAAATAAATGTAAGCATATTGAATTCCCTAAGATTTCAATATAATTTTAAGAAACGAAACATTTTAAACTGCAAAACAACAAAGAAAAAGAAAAGAAGACAAGCAAAATGAAATGAAACGATAATAAAAACAAATAACTAAAAAACAAAAGCAAAACTAATCGCCAAATTGAATTGAAAATTTTGCAAATTGCCAGGTGACTGCTTATAAAAAAAAAAAAACAGCAACAGCAAATGAATTAAATAATATATATGTATATATATATATATATATATATATTAATTAGTATATATTTATAAGCCATAAGTTGTTAACTTTAAGTTTAATGTGTAGAATGTAAATGAATTGTTGGGCCTAATAAGTCGAAATGGCTAATATGACACTACATTATTTATGAGCATTGTCTAAGACATAAGTAATATCACAATTATATGGGTGAAAAAGTAAAAACGTATTAAGTAATACTTTAACACATTTTAAACTATTATTTTATTAGTATATGATTAAAAGTGTTTTGCTTATTGACTTAATGAACAACTGTTAATTGTTTGTAAAAGACATTATTCTCCTAATTCGAAAAGCAGAACAACTTTTGTAGATTTAATCTAATTAACAATTTCTTACTGGATATTAATTAATTAATTTATTAATTAATTTCTTCTATTTTAATTTTAAAATGCATCAAACAATGCATCAATTAATGTGTAGTGTCATATGGCAGTAAATAGTTCCGCTTAGGCCCAAAAAAGAATGATAATGATAATGACGATGATGTTAATGATGTTAAATGGATGCATAATTGGGTATAATGTTGATGTATTTTTAAAATGAAATTGAAATTAGAACAATAAGCCAGCTTACAGTAAAACGAAATGAAGAAAAACTAAAAAAAAAAGTAAAAAAAAAAAAGATATAAAACGCATTCGGCAAATGCATTTTGCGGCACGCGCTCAGTCTCCAAGGCTTTAAATGTTGCGCATTAACAATATTATGAGTTCCTTTTATAAGTAATATATTACAGATATATATATATACACATATATATGTATATGTAATAATAATTATATATTAATATATAATAGCTAAATGGCAAGGCAATTAAATGGTTACAAATAGTTATATATACAAGCAAAACCAATATACATACATAAACATGCATATATATGTATATGTATATGTATATATAGATGGAAGAGTATGAAATTGAGTGTTAAAACAAAAAAAAAACATAAAGAAAATTTAAGATTTATATACACACACACACACAGACAAATGTTGAACAAAAGAATATGAAATGTTAATGGAAAGACAAACAGACATACACAGAGACAGACGGATACCTAAACACATATACAAACATAAAATAATTAGAGAATATACAGTTGAAATTTATACAATTCGTATTAATCCATGAACAATTTTAAGTATAATTGTAAACCAGCAATTAATGGCTAAAACTTATCAAAAAAGAAAAGAAAACAAAAGAAAAGAAAAACGAAACCACAAAACAAACCAAAACAAACCGAAACAAACATACACCAAGATAGAACGTTCCCAAGGATTGGGCAATATATTAATATACATATATATATATATATATACATATATATATACATACATAAAGCATACATTGATAATTATGATGAGTGTGGGCCGAGTTCTGCTCTCCATCATTGAATGATTGAATGAAAAAAAAAGCTTGTGCGCTTCTTCGCTGTCGCTGTCGCCGCTGCCATAAACATAAATATATATAGACATATATATTTAAAACCTATCAGTTGAAATCCACAACAGCACCCACAAAATGCCCCCAACAAAAAAACAAAATACCAATAACCATTCAAATCCGATTTTCTATTTTACTATATACTATATCGCGAACCCCAATTTCTATGAAAAAAAAAAATATCTCTCTCTCTCTCTTATCTCTTAACAACTCTGTTTTCCCCAAATTTTACCCCTCTATATAATATATATTTATATATGATTTAAAAGACAGAAGCACCCTCCTACGCCCCACCATAGACCATCGGTAAACCTGCCACCTCTTTACCATTCCCCCCCCCCCCTCAATAATCCTCCCACATTATCTCGTATCTCGTAAATGCATATATAAGAAGAAAACAAACAAAGAAACAAAAAATAAAATGAAAACTTGAAAATAATTTCTCCTTGATTTGAATGCACACACTAATGTCACCTTAACTCTTTCTATTATCTTTCAATATATACAACTTGACTATATGGAAAATACTCTCGCACTCTGAATACATTTAAACATAAACAAATTTGAAAAAAAAAAAAAACAAAAAAAATAAATACGAAAATTGTTGCAAGGGCCGCGCTTAAAACTAGAGTAAAAATATCCATTTTAAGCCTCAATTGGGTGAGTTTCTTCCAAAAAAAAAAAAAAAAAAAATAAATATAAAAAAAAAAGAAAAAAAAAAAAAGATACCAAAACAACATTAAATGTTTTGTTCATGTATGTACAAAAGTATATAACTAATTCAAATTGAGTATAATTACAATGCTTATACGTTTATTTAACAATTCAAAAACATTTAAGCACAATATATCATCACCACCCTCCCCCTTTCTATCCAGCAGTTGAATCCTTCATCGCCAACCCACCCATTCAATCCCAAAATCAACCAAATAATAATTTTTGTGTTGAATTTTGTTTTTTTTTTTTTAATTAGCCCCACAATCTATAAGCTACAAGATCTAGGATAAACTATATATAGAAATCATTGCCAAACATTACATTAAACATCGCCAGTTATATTGTCATTTAATTTAGCTTTTTTTCCGCCCCCCCCCTCCCCCAAACCCCTTTCTCGCTCAATCATCAATCTCATTATCTCAAAAGACACTCTAAAGATACTTTCTCAAGTATCTTTTTGCAAAGAGAAGAGAAATTACATAAAAATACTTGTGAAACATATTTAAAATAAAATTTATACACACATATTTATTTTTTTTTTTTTATAAATTTCTTGTGGCATGCTTAAAAATTTGTTATAAATTGGCACCGTAATACATCATAAATGATTATTATATTTAATGAACTCTAATTATGAATAATTAGTTTATATAGAATTGTTTATTATTTATTGTAAACAAACAAAAAAAAAAAAAAATACCAAGAGTTAAATAACAACAATAACAACTAAAACAATAATAATAACACAATAATACTTGTATACATCAATTTTTACATTATTTGAAATTATGTTTTTATTGATTTAAGTGCTTATCAATTTATGCATTTTCAATTATGTTAATATCAAACGTGCCGCCGCCGCCGACCTCTCCCCGTCCAAAAGTACTAACCCTGTAAATACACTACCTGAAAAGTAATACCAAAATCTGTTTATATACCCTTGCAGTAAAAAATGTTAAAAAATGTATAAATTAGTTATATCAAGACATTACAATAATTTCCATTGGCTCTCTTAAAAAAAATAATTGGTTCCTTTTTTGGAATTATTATTATTACGGAAAATGTTAGAATTTATTATTGAAAATTCAAATAGATAAAAAATTATCTGAAGGTGATCAAATTTTCCTTTTTATAAAATTTCTACTATAAAGTTTTCTTTCTACAATCTTTATTTAATTTAAACAAGAAATATGCAAGGTTTTAGGAAATTTCAAAAATTCAATATCTGGACTCTAAATATGGTCTAATATTTTCTATATAATAATGTTTAATATAAATTTTAACGATTCTCAAATTGATTTAAATATTCTTAATTTGAACATTAAAATTCTAAAATATAGGAGAAAAGGAGAAAAAAAAATAATTAAGAGACCATAGACAGAGAGAAAAAAAGATACAGACTCAATATCTTTGTTATAGAGATTGAATCGATTTACAAGATAGAAATTATATATATTTATACCATAAGATTTCCCCTATCTGCAAGGGTATTAAGCTGATGGCTAAGTTTTGGTATCCAAAGCAAAATCCCACATCATATACCATTATGCCACCACAATAATCATTTTAGACCCTTCTCCTACTCCTCCCATTGGATTACTCCGCCACTCAATGGAATGAATTGGAATCGCATTAAATGGAGCATGGAGACTAAAGGAGATGATGATGATGATAATGTGATCCCAATTTACCTAGGCGTAGTCGTATTTGTGTTTTGGCAGCCATTTACATTACATGTATCGACATGTTAATTTTGTGCAGCGAAATCATTTTAATTAAATTACAATTTTTAATTTGCTGCCTTTATTATAATCATTTGCATTTGCATTTGCAATTTCAATTACATTTTTTCTTCTTTAATTTTTTAAACCATTTAGGCAAAAAAAAAAACACACACACACACACATCAATACTTTAGATAAAACAAAAGAAAATAAAACAAAAAAGAAAACCGAAACATACTCAAAATTTGAAATTTGTTGACAAATTTGTTGTAATGAGAATTTTTCTAAAGAACTTTTTTTTTTAAATGTTTCCCATTAAATTAATACATATGAAATTATTTTTGATTTGTATACCAAAACCAAATTAATCGAATTTTTCTTTCACAACAATTTCGTTCGCAGGTAATTCCAATAGTTTAGCCCAATTGGTGGATAATGAGATACCGCTGGCCCAAATGGATATGCCAATGTATAGCCAACAGACGGCCACTCAGGCCCGCCAATATCGGAGTCATCGCCATCATAAACAGAGGCAACACTCATCATCAAATGTTGGCGATGGCACACAAACGGTCAGCTATGAGAATCAATTGGCCACTGCCAGCAGTGAGGATGAACTGGATCATGTTGTTGTCGGCAGTACAGAGGTTGTAGCTGCTGTTGCAGCCATTGCCACCAATAAGGCAAGAGATATGCGTAATCGTAGCGGAAGTTATAGCAATCTCTTTGATGCTGATTTTGAGGCGGCTTTAGCCAATGGTGGTCAATCATCGGCGGGAGTAATTGTTAATGGTGCAGCGGCAGCTGCTGTTGCCGTTGCGGCTGTAAATGGGAAACCAACAACAGCAGGAGCTGCTCTATTGGCAGCAGCCATTAGTGGTGATCATACATTGGCCAAATCTGTCTCTCAGACTGAAAATATGTATAGTAATGTACCGCATAATGGCACTGGGAGTGATACATCTGCCCTGCATGTATACTCAAATATTATTGATGAACGCCAGCAGCAGCAACAGCAACAGCAGCAACACCAACACCAACAGCAACAGCAGCAGCAGCAACATCTGCAACAACAGCAGCAGCATCAACAGGATACTGTACTATCATCCACATTGCTAAGCGATGATCTCGATCTTGATGATCCAGTTGCCTCATTTGTGGCCACACATTCGCAACGAAAATCGGCTGGCGATGGAGCCGAACAGGTTAAATCGGCGGATCGTTTACGTATATTGCATGATACAACAATGATTGATACGGCACTCGATCTGGATAGTCTGGATGGGTCTAGTATGGGTAACAGCTCACAATCGTGCCTGGTAAAAACTGGCAAGGGAACAGTTGGTGCTGTCGCATCAGTAAATCTAAATGGCTCAAGTGCGGCAATTGTATGATGATTCTCACTGATCCCCCGCGTACTTTGTACATATACATACATATCTGTAGATACTGTAGGGCTACAGCGAGTCTATATACACATAAATGCATAAATACATACATACATACATACATACATACATATACATATAGGTGGGAGTAACTATATAATGTTAATTTCTATAAAAATTTTCCCCCTTTTTGCTGGCTCATTTTATTTAAATTTCTTCCTTACACTTTTATGTTGGCTTAACGGGGGCGACACTGGGAAAAAACCTATCAAGCAAGCAACTAAAAAAAAAACAAAAAGAAAGAAAATGAAGAAAAAAAATACCTTAAGGCGTTACGCATTCAAAAAAGAGATAAAGAATTATAATATGTATATGTATATACATATACATATATATATATACAAACAATATATACATACATACAAAATGTGGTGAACAATGTTAACAATTCAATGGCATTAAATAGGACAAAATAAACCAATACTATAGCTATAATGTATACCTATATATAATATATATATATATATATAAATGTACGAGAAGAAAACTGTTTATATACGCGCATAAAGCAAATATAAGTACATAATTACAATACACATACACAGACACACACGCACACACGTGCTGTATGTACATATATGTATGTACAATGTATATGATTAGTTATAGAGTATAACTTTGTTTTTTTTTTTTTGCATATTTTAAGATTTTACAACGACAAATGGCGAACAGGATGCGATTCAGTTCGTTTCGTTTCGATGTTCGCTGTTAAGAGTTAATTATAACAAATGATAGAACAGAGCAGAAATGTGTTTGGTACTAATTGTAAGACAAGCCAGTAGCCTGCAATATAAATCAAGTTGATTATATACATACATACATACATATACATATATATATATGTGAAAGAAAGTAACAAAAAAAATATATAGTAGCAAAAGAGATCGAATTCATGTAAGAGAACGAATAAATGTTAACAAGATAATGATGAAAGTTATAAAACAACTACAACTATATATGTAAACATCAAATGGCGGTGTGTATTAAATGTTCATAAATTTACATTTTAAGTGTGTATTTGCATGATGTCTAAAAAACAAACAAAAAAAATTACAAAAAAAAAATCTGTTATGTGACAAGGATTTAAAAATCTTTTTTGAAAAATTCGACAGCTCTATTGCATGAAAGAGCAGACAAAATAACAACAACAACAAAACGAAGATAAATGATAAATGAAAGTGTTAAGCGTATGTTATGCAAAACTAACAAATTACAATTATACAAAGAATAAAATTTATAAATAGTGAAACATGATTGAAATGAAATGATTGCATTCATTTAAATAACAAAAGATTGTCAAAATACCGATTGGTTATTTGTATTTAATTACAATATCGAAATAATTGACTTTGTAATTAATGAGCTAGCGATTTGTCAATGTTATACATATATTTTTAGACAGATGAAATCAGTCAATTGTTAAGCCTATTATGTAGTTATACATAGATGATGTCTGTTCTCCTTTATTGCTATCTTCTCTTTCTTCACCCCCAGTAAGTAATGAAAAAGAAAGAGAGAACAAATATTTCTTAGCGATCTATGAGTAAGATAGAGAGAGGAAGAGTCGGAATATTTCTAGTCATTCAAGACCTGGTTATTGTAAATATTCATGAAATGGTCTAGTTTCGTGAACACTTGCCCATTTTTTTTCCAGAATTCCCTTCAGAAGTTGCATTACAAAAATTGCACAACAGCTTCTCGCATTAAACATTTGTAGATTTTCAGTTTATAAGATTTGAAAAATAAAATTTAATTTGCAAATTTACTTCAAAATTCATCAACGAAACATTTTTGTTTGATTGGTATTTCAGTAAATTTGCAATGCTGAATTTTCATTTTACAGGAACCAAAAAAAAAAAATTTTTACAAATTTTTTTAGAAATTTACCTTCTGCCCATTTCTGTTCGCCTGGTGTTTAACTTGGTTTTACCTACTGAATTTTTGTAGCTAATCAGCAAAAGTTGCCTGCCCACTGAAGTATGCTTCGAAAAATGTCATTCCTGGAGAGCTCTGAAAAATGGCCAAAAACACAAAATCCTTAATATCTCGGCTCTGGGAAGGACTAGAAGGATGTCCTTTTCACAGGACATAGTCCTTATTGATAAGATTTTTTTGACATCACTTTCGTCCTGATCCTTCCAAGGATTCGCGAGATATAAGCGATTTTCTCTGGGGACAAAATGTCCTTTTTCTCGGTTGTTTGAAGGACTTTCAAGGATCTGTTAATGCCAAAATACGCTAATCATTAAGGACTACAATCTGGCCAAAGGACATCCAAATCGTCCTTAAAATGGCCGAGTTACAAGGACTTTTCTGATTTTTTTGAAATTTTGACGACTAAACCCCTTACAAAATTTTGAGGAAATTTTTCTATGAAATCTCGAATACTCATAGATGCAGATCGATAGTTCGCCACATGGAGACTCAAAAAAAAAATGGCCTGCAGCTGCCGAGTTAAAACTTTGAAAAGTACTCCTTTCGAGGAGTAAAAATCGTAGTTTGCTAGGAGCCCTCAACAAAAACGTTTTCCATTAATCGAAGAGGAATGGGCCAAGAAAAAATTCCTTACAATTGGTTACTTTTTGGATTTTTATTTCGATATTAGAAGACAAATTACATCGAGTTGGCTGGATATTTGATACACAAAAAAGCCTTTTTAGCAGTGGCAAACACCATGCAGTGACTCTGCAGGTACACAGAGGTTTTTAGAAAAATAAAATATTTGATTTATTTTAATTCCATATTTGCGTCTCTTGTTGTCTTAATGTAAAGGTCTGTATGTGCATTATGTATTCCAAGAATACAAATATAATTGATTGGTATTTGTAAATATCTTTTATCGGCCGTTATAAAGATATTGGCCAAGTTAGCATACAATCGAATAGTATAATAATATGTATGCAGATTCATTATTTGCTTCGAATTATGATACGTTGAAAAATTACATAACTATTAAAATATTAGCTGCTCATCGAAATCAAATGAAACATTTACAAACTTATAATACATATTAGACGAATTCAATGCCAAACTAAAAATATTTGCCCCTGTCCAATGCTTGAGCAATTTAGCAAGTGGTATTAGCGTATGATTAGAATGAAACGATATTACTACATTTAAATAAACAAAGGCAATTCAATTGCTTAAAGATAACACAGTAAGCCGCTGGCGTACTCTGCGTATAAGTGTGTGCGTGTGTATCCGTGTGGCGCCTCATGTGTCCATCGCGGTGATTTATCGACGAAAACGGCCCAAATACGCTCTGCAATTGGGGCATGTATGATGAACATCCATGCAATCATCAATGCAACAAGGAATCAGACAGCATCCCAACCAGCAACTGCAATTAAAAACGAATTTCAGGTCAAGCCGAGCCGATGGCAAAAGATTTTGATTGACACACAGACACAGCGTCATGGTTTTAAAGGGGTATTAGGGAACAAAGGGAGGTACTTACCCTAGCAACGCAATAACAAATCCGGATAGGTAGGCAATCATGCCCGGCTCAGTGCGTGTGGTCGTCTCAATCTCTGCATGACATGATGGGCATATCATGTGCGTGGAAGTGCGGCTGATGGGCACCACTGTGGTAACAATCGTTGCATTCGTTGTGGTTGCAGGCGCCACAACTGGTGTATAGGGTCCCACTGGCTTGACACCTCCCACTGCTTCTTGATACGAGGGTGGCGCCGATGGCGGTGGAACGTAGGTAAATTGCGGTGGTGCATTGCCTGTGGACTTGCTCATTCTATTAGTAGGCTAGTAAATGCACGTGGCAGGGTAGAACAAATTGCAGGAGCTGCAAATAGAGATCCAAAATAAATATAAGAGCAATTCAAATGTTGGCCAAGCGAAATGTAGATATAAATAGTATCGCACACACACAGACACACACACACACACATAGCCCAATCGCTCGATCATTATAGCGAGCAAGTGACTCATCTCAAACATTTTGGCACGCAAAAACAAAAACCAATAAAAATGAAAAATAGAAAACCTGAAAAACCTATGGTCATCAAAATCGGAAAAGGAGGGCAATGGCTTACCATATATACATACATACATACATATGTATGTATGTACACATTTATATACATATATGTACATACATATGTACTTTACCACCCTTAAACAGTGACGGATACAAAAAATGTGCAATTAATAAAACATTTTCATCATTCTATACAATCAGATACATAAATATATCAACACACACATTAAAACGTTGAATATATTGTTTTATATTCACATCTTTATGTTAACAAAAAAAAAAAGCAACTCGAGTGATTATTTTTAAACATATGTATTTATACCGATCAATCTGTAATGAAACTCTCCACTAGCCACTAGAAATTTGTTATACCTATTTTTTTTAATTCAAAAGAAAAGTTTGATTTGAAACTTATAAGCGTAACTTATAATTGTTTATAAAATGGAATTTTATTGAATTAGATCTGGCAGCTGGCTCAAACGCTTTTAAATGTTATTTAAAAGATTTAATATTAAAAAAAAGAATACTAAGTAAACAAGTTTTGTAATTTAATATGTCCGAGAGACATTATGAAGAAAAGGTTTTTTTTTTTGTTTAATAGTCAGAGACGGGAAATTTTAGAAATAATTTTAATAATAGTTTTAATAGCTAATTTGTATACATATGTACATACATATGTATATATTATATAGTGTACTAGCATTTAGTTAGATAGATAATCTTTTGAAATTTCAGTCATTAAAATAATTATTTACTTTTGAAAAAACAATTTTACGCTGTTTTCCTTTTATATTATCATAAAATGAAACAAAAATTATTACTAGTCAGATTTAATAACTTTGCCAGAGTTGGGTGAAAAGATTATTATTTAGAGAATAATATATTAAAATTAAGACAACTTTACTAATATGTATATATGTATATGTGAATTATGAACTGCGCCATTGAGCTGGGACAAGTGGAGAACAAGTGCAACAAGTGAGCAATTGTAATCATCTAAAAAGCGGTCACATGTCAATTTCAATTGGAATTTTTCAAATAAAGTCAACATGGAAATGGACACGGTGAAATGAGCCGCTTTGCAGCAATTACAATTGCAATTAGCTGTCATCGTCAGTGGCCCAGGCCCATTCATTGACTGACTGACGAACTGATAAGATATGGCCCCTAATGAGCTTGTTGTTCATGTCACAGCAAATGGCATATACTTGTAACAGTTGGCCAATGGGGCGATCTTGTACAACAACTTTCGCTACAACTGAAACGGAAGTGTAACTAAACCACATAGAAATCTGGCCAAGAACGCGTCAACAACTTATAGAAGGCATACGAGCATTAGAACCGGCAACGTTTGGCTCAATGCAATGCAGCGGAAATAGGCAAAGTTTTGTTTTCTTTGTGGGCGTAATAAACCCACATTATAGGAGACCTTAAGTTTGACTTTGATACGATACGTTGATATATATATGTACATACATACATATGTACATACATATGTGTATGTATATATGTAGCTACAATGAGTAAGTAATTCGTGTGAGAGATGTGTTAATGTAATTAACAATGGAATGGCAAATTACGCTTGATTTCTTAATTAATTTCAGCCATTTGAGACCATTGTGTGTGTGTGTGTGTGTTGTCGCCAGACATTATTGTTGTGGCAACTGAATTGAACCAAACAAAAGCCACCAAAATGATTGAGTTACACTACACACACACACACAGACACACACAGACACACACACAGACACACACACAGACACACAAAACATAGGGTGAATGCGTAGCAACGCCTCTCCAATATGTTCCCGTTTCATTTCAGTGACGTCATTGATGGGAATCACATGCTCATATATGTACATACATACATACATACATTTATATGTATTCATTCAACTACAGGATTAATAAGTGACTACTGTAATTTGCGTTGATTTCCATTCAACAATGCACAGTGGGCTAAAAACAATTTAAATAAACCTACAACAATTATTATATACATACGTATGTATGTATGTATATATATTTTTTCTATAATAAATTTGTCTAAAAAATCTATATACTTTAATGGAATAATATTTATCCTAAAATATAAATTCCATATTAGATAAATGTGAATGGAAGTTCTCAATGATATTTTTTTCCATATGTGGGTATATCAACATACATACATACATACATATGTACAAAAATATACACATATGTTGTGCATACATACATACATAGACATAAAGTTGTTCTTTAGAATAAATGGATTTAAGTTAATTTTTAGTTTAGTTTAAGTCTTATTTATGCCCACTGTGCATTGCAAATTATTATAGACCTTACTTGATTTGTAACCTCAGATGTTAGATGGGCATGATGAAATAATTATTATTTTCAGACAATTGCCCGGAGATAACCTCGCTTTGACATGGTAAATGTTTCCACATACATACATATGTACATATGTGTGTATGTATGTATGTATATAAAAATATATTCATAGATAGTAATGGAGTACATACATACATACATACATATGTACAAATGGACAATTCAAAATTGAAATTAGAGACAATTTGAAATTCTAGGAAAATTATCAAACTAACATTAAGCGAGAAATAGTTTCTTGCGTGTGTATATACAGTGAAACCTCTCTACAACGACCTTTAATTACAAAAGATTTTACACCAAACACTCTCCACGTTAACCGATAATCACAGTAATATTAGCACATTATCAATTATTTTATACTTTAAAGATTAATCTATGTACATATTTTCGCTCTATAATTCTTACATAATTATACCCTATACCTTTAGGGTAAAAAGGTATATTAAAGTACCTAAACTGGTAGAAGGAAATTTTTCCAACCCCATAAAGTATTTATGTATACATATAAATTCTTGATCAGTATCAATAGTCGAGTCGATTAAGACATGTCCGTCTGTACGTTTTAAGTTCATTTAAATTTGATTTAGCCGAAAATTTAAAATAAATGAATAAAGTTGTTATTCTCATTTTTTAAGTATTTAATAAAAATTACAAAAGTTTTCTATTCATTCAAATTTTCGACTATCCGAGGTACCCTTTTTTTTGTAGACGAGGTTCTACTGTACTACAATAAATACAAGATATGTGTGTTTTGTTTTTGTTATTTTTCTTTTTTTCTGTGTCGCGTCTTTGAAGTGAAATAAATTTAAATTCAGATATGTGTACAAGGTCTTTTACTTGTCTCTCTTCTCGTCAATGGCTTGATATTCCAGGGGCGGTATTTGCAGTACAATCTAAGGGTAGGAAGCCATTTAATTGTTACGTAACGGTATATACCGCAACAAATAGAGTATTTGAGAAATAGAGAATAAAAAATAAATTGCACTTCGCTACGGATTTCCTACACAACTCTGGAAACATTATCTTTCCCTTTATTGGATTTATTCCAAGAAGAAAAACTCTAGAGAAAATAAGAAAATGTTTCCTAAAAAAAGGTAAAAATTTACAATTCAATACTCTTCATCGGATAATCTATAGGTTCACGATGATTGAGAATTAATGGAAATAAAACCGCGGTTTTTAGTTAATCAGTTTGGATTCTCTGGTCTGTCTAGCACGGTTGTGAGAAATTAAACTAAGGCTATGTATAACTAATTCACGTTGATCTAGATGGACAGATAGAAAAACATATATGTAAGTACATATGTATATATGTATGTACATATATTAAAAGCCGTCAGTCAGTCAAGAGAAGAATTAAGATATATTTACAATATGCTGTGTATAAAATTAAAATTTTTCGGAACGTTACCGCCCCTGGCGATGGTGATGATAATAATAATAATACCTGCTGCCTGCTTCTGAATATTGTTGTTTAACGTTAAAACAAGTAAAGTTAATTAGAGATATTGAGAAGTAAGATAATGAAATGAAATCAATAATTAACTTCTTTAATTAGACATGTAATACAAAGGGGATGGGAAAAGGGTTGGAGAGAATTTGCCGCAATCATAAAACAATGTGACCTTGTAATTGTTCTTACTCCTCCTTCATCAATTCATTGACTCTTTAGCCGCCTCTGTGGCAAGAGCAGCAACAGCAACAGTTGTGAAAACAATAACAAGAACAATAACTTGGGTTAAATTATAGACAAACTTGCTGCTGCAGGCGAGAAAGAGAGCAGAGCAGAGATACGCTTTTTAAAACAGATGTTGATGTTGATGCTGAGGATGACGTCGTCGCGCCAAAATTAGACAAGAGCGGGGGAGGGCAGGGTATTATCGTCACACAAGGTGTCAGAGAAGGGCGTATGTAGAATTGAATTCAGTGCTCATCTCTCATCCTCTTTAGTAGCTTTTAGTTTTTTGTTTCGTTTTTGACTTAACGCACATATTTTTAGCAATATACGGGAGACCGCAGGTGTGGTGTGTAGCACGGAGATAAAATATGGCCAGGTAAAAGGAAAATGCAAAGTAAACTCGAAATGAACTCGCGTGCCACTGCAAAAAAAAAACGCTTTTATGCAGATGTATGTGTAAAATGGCTATGTATGTAGGTATTTGTATCTACATACATATGTACAAATTCACTTTAGTGCACTTTAGAGCCCTCGCTGGCCTATTTTTTGTAACTCTTGCGTGTTAATTCACTTGAGTGGTATTAATATTAGTTAATACACTATATACTAAACAAGTTTGCACATTTGTATGTATAAATTTATAAATTTATATATATATATATATATATATATATGATGAATTAATTGTCTACAACTTTTTACCTCGAAATTATTAGCGAAACGAGACGTACGTGTTTACGCGTTCACTTAGTTTTCACCAGTGCTGCCAGAAGGTGAATTATTATTTTTCGCTGATTCTGGCAACACGAAAATAACACCAGTGTTTGCAAAAGTCGAAACTAAACTCACCAGTGTTTAGTGTTGACAAATCCATCTGGTTTTATTTGATTACTTAAATTCAACTATTTTACGGCATAAAAAATTCCCAGAATGCCATTGATTAAAAAATACACACCAAATATATCTGAGCTGCTGCCGGAGCGAGAATATCGCTGTGAACTATGCGGAAACCAGGTGTTCCACAATTTAAGTCACTACCAGCTACATTTGCGGCGTCGTCACAAAGTTGATAGCATAGCCACAGCCTATTATAGACCTTCCTCTGCTGATCCCACCACATTCCATTGTCCTGTGGAAGCATGCCTATATCATTCAGAGAATGTGGGTGGACGCAGTTTCACGAGCCTGCGGTTACTGCGCCAACACTACCAAAAGTGTCATCTAGATAAAAAGTTTATCTGTGAGAACTGTGGCGAGCTCTTTCTACTTCAGCGACATTTAGATAGGCATCAATGCTTGGAGCACAAATGTCCGATATGTGAACTAACATACAATAGCAAAGCGGGTCTAAGAACTCATATGCGACGCAAGAATCACCTACTGGAGGAGGAAGCGCCACAAACTGAAAAGGTCCCCATACCCACGCTCAAAGCTTGGAGAAAATCAAATCAATCTTTAAAGATCTCCCATTCTCCACCAATTGCTACTACCCAGACAGTTTCAATGTATTGCTACATCCCCACCATTGAACCCATTCAAGTAACACAGCCTCAATTGGAAAAGTTAGATATGGAGACACAAACAGATAATGTGCAGCTCTTTGGTATGGACATGAAGAATGAAGTACTCACGCCGCTGTTACGGAATATCCAAACCCAAACCGCCGAGACCAGAGGGCATCAAGCTACAATGACGGAAACAGGGACAGCAACTCAGTCTACTAGCACCTACCCGGCCTATGAACCTCCAGTTCAAACTGGAGAAGAGCTCTTTGGTTTACAGACATCGGCTTTTACTCAAACATGTGACGAATTGCTCGAAGAGTTGTGCCTCTCCAATATACAAACTCAAACCCATTGGTCGGATGCAAGTGACGGACTCTACAACACGCAGTATACACAGACATGTAACGAGATATTGGACGTACTGTTAGAGAGCTTTCAATCATCTGCTTACACACAGACCAAATGGCTAGATTGGCAGGAGACCGAGGAGAGCAACAGCAACATTAAACTGAATGGAGAATAAAAATAATTGTTGTTTAACCCGAATAGTTTAACTTTACTCCATTGTAAAATTAATTATTAACTCGTTTAAGTCTTAATCTTGGTTCTAGTAATTAATAGAAGCTCAGAGCATTGAAAGAAGCAGTAACTGCAGAAGCACAGAGCCAAATAGTTTCCGAAACCACTAAGATAGGCGCCTCGCATCAGAAAATCACCAATTTCCTGCCCACCAATAAAGTAGACATTGGAGAAGGCTGCGGGAATGAAGAGCTGTGTAGCCAGAATAGCATGCAGTCGCTGAGAGCCAACATGGCCCAAGTGTTTTAGGGTCCATTGGCGGTATCGCGGCATTGATATTAATGCCCGATAGATTTTCTCTGCTGCCAGGCAGAAAAAGTTTAGAATACTCCAAATGAGAACATATGTGTAACAGCCATGCCAGACGAATACAAAGGCAAAAGTCATGGCTGTGGCACAAATCTTTGCCGCTGGAGAAGATTGCTTTCCGCAGAGTTCGCAGTAAATATGCTTGAAGAGGAACTCATAAAGTCCCTCATCGAAATATTTCCACATATCAGAATAAAAGTGAATGCGTCCTATGCATCGTGGACGTGATGGTGCTGGTATCCCATCGTGTACAGCAAATGCTATTCCCAGTCCATAGGTGACAACATAGTAAAGGAAGAAGAACTGTCCCATAAAATAGCCGGCAGAGTGCTGCCAAAAAACCGAGTCCATCATTGCCACCATTTTCGCATCTCTGGCCATGTAGTAAATGTAAAAGTAATGGAGGGCACAATGCATCAATAGCCACCAAAAAGCACTGCGTAGAACAGCAACTCCAAGTCTCGGCCAATTTACCGGGTCTGTCTGTTGTCTTGCCGTGAACCGTTGATAACTGATAATGGGTCCATAAGCAAGGCACGGAAAATACATGGCATAGCCCAGATACTGCATAAGCTCATAACTGGACTGACACGATTTAGTATCCTTGGCAGCAACTTGCTCCAATGCATAGCTGCAGCCGCGTAACAAACTCCAGGAGAGAGTCACTATCACCAGTACATATTCAGCATAGCCAACGTTCTCATACCACCATTGGCTGTTCTTCATAACATTGATCCACATTATCCAGGCGACTGACAACAGCCACACATCGCGTTTGCAGGCTCCTAACCGTCGTCCAACCGCATAATAGCTAGCCACAAGCACCGCAAATACAGCTAGAGAAGTCCAGTGCAATTGCAATCCTAGCGCTAAGGCACACACACCGGCATATCCATGACATAGGAACTTTGACCATCTTCCACGGATTATTCCACTTACAATGACGTGAAGAACATAGTAACACCAAAATTTGGCAATAAAATCGCCAAAATTTTCCAGTTCATCGTTGCTATCATCGCGCTGACGCTGGGCAAATGGGAATAGACTCCATCCTTCAGAGAACTGAAACTCAGCTTCATCCAAGATGCGATCACGTAGCTCATAGATCTTATAAAGACCAATCACAATGTAAACAATATAAACGCCAAAATATATGAATATTTCGCATTTACTTAAAAAACCCGCAGCCGGCATTTCGCCGCTGTTATCGAGAACACAAACAAAACACTGTCCATGGGCGTAGCAACGAAACTACTTTAAAGGGGTTATCTTAAAATCCAAGTAAAAGATAAAGTTTATCAAAGATTGTACTCACCACCTCATTTAAACATATCAAATAAGTGCACAATTTTAAATTTCGATTAAAAATCGAAAATCAAACTGTCCGTCAAAAAACGTTGTCACTCAAAAATCGATTGTGATCACTTCATTGATTAGGAATATGGAGAGTGATGAAGTATCGTATATATCTATGGAATAAAAATGATATATATATATATAAGACCTATTTTTTTTTTGGTACAGAAAACCGGAACCCGATTTCACTTAGAGAACTGTTCATTTCTATTTTCACACTCGAAAGCCTTGGAGGAAATAATCTTCTGCGACAGTTCTTTAATCCATAGACTTTCAATGCTGAGTTATAGCATAGATCATAGTATGAAATTTTAAGACTTAGAATTAAAATGTGTTAACTTAGGATTACTACTAAATCTAGTTAACAGTAATGGATAATCTAATTTGGGGCAAAGGGGGGGATGATGCTATTTTAGGTGAGAAGATCGTCATCATCTTCATCCTGTTGCTCCAGTTTTACTTTACGCTCCTTTTCGGCTGTGTGGCGTTGCAGGTGCCGCCATAGCGTACTCTTGGGTATCTCGAAAAGATTCGCCGCATGATTCTGAGACATACCTTCGTGGGTGCAAGCGTGCAGGGCCTTCGCAAGCTTGTCGCGTAGCTCGTCTTTGGGTGTGGTATCACGACGACGGCAGGCAACAAAGTCAGGCAAACGCCCCTGGGCCGCCAGTCTTACCTTGTGACGGTGGAGGGTTGACATAGGTATATTTAAATCATGGCTTATACTCTTTAGCGAATCACCGTTTTTAAGGCGTTCGTAGGCCTCTGATAATGAGGGCTTCTCACGATTGCTGCGCATGTATTCGGGACTATGTCGCACGCGACGCCATAAAACTGTTTTTGATATGTCAAAACGATCAGCTGCCTTCTGTAGGCTCAGGCGGAGACGAAGTACTGCATCAGCGGCCAATTCTAGAGCGTCGGTTATACCATCTTTAGTATCGTTCTTCAGGGCACTGTATTTCTGTTGCTGCTTGGCGCCCGGTCGTTTTACTTTTTGAGTACCAACGCGACGGCTTTTTGATTTGGTGGGATTCGATTTTACTTGCATTTCCAATACATCATCCACATCACCATCTTCTTCGTCGCCTTCACCATCATCTTCGGCATCAGCTACACCCATTTCCGCCGCTGTGCCAATGGTTAAACCAATTAAGGGATCCGCTGCCACATATTCCTCTTCAATCATGTGTGATTCCTGTTCCTCGACTTCGTCTTTGCAATCTGCTTCCACATCATCATCGGCTATTTCTACATTGGATGCATTTAATTTAGAAATAGATGTAGCTGATTGAGAAATTGTGAAAGTGCCCGTGTTCTCTGTTAGAATATACTGATTCCCGCTGGATGTGCCGCTCATATGTTCAATTGAATAGGTAATCTTCGGCTGATCACTATAAACATCGAGGTACTCTAGGGAACGACCAGTCTGAGCAGGTTGTTGCTGTTCTTGCGGATCCCCTAAGAGTGGGTTTCCCCCAGCATCGCCAGAACCATGTCCTTGTGATCCACCGTCATCATCTTCATCTAACAATTCCGCGTGTTCTATTTGCAGGTCGCCGATTGATTTGGCTGCCTCAACAGCCAAAGTGCCTTCGGCAACAGTGTCCACATTTGAACTGCTAAGAGAAGTAGGATTGCACTCAAAACTTATAGCCGACTTGATGCCCAGTAGATTTATTGCCTCTACAAATTCAGTCAGCGAGGCCGAGGGCAGACTTGTCTCACCCACATAGATAAATGAGAGCATACTCTCTAAAAGATCGCCACGAATATCGGGTAGAATAATGGTTGCCTCTTGACCTGGTGGTAAATCCACCAAAAGATTTCTCATCAGATCGCTGCATGTGCTGAGAACGAAGAGATGTGCGCGCACACTCGCCCCATCTTTGGCTGCCAGGATAACTTCACACGATTCGTCGTCGTTTTGTAGCGAGCGCTGAATGTCCATTATTGTGGCCGAATGCCCCATCCATTTTAGATTGTTCTACAACCGGAATCAAAGGGCAGGTTAGGCGTGGAATAAACATTGATTGTTCCAATTACCATTTTATTTTTGTTTTGTTTTGTTTTAATTCCAGCTTGTTCTTACTATGAGCAAAATTTTTCAGAAAACAGAACGCTTTGGCGTTCCCTGGTGCCAAAAAAAATCTGTGCCTCTGAACTGGTTCCAAACTAGTAAATTAACATATACGGAACTAACCTTGCAATTGTATTGGTTCACTTATGTATCGAATTATAAATAAAAATTAAACTCACCCATCATGGCAAAAATTTACGAATCCAATATTTTTGTGGGGTTCTTGGTGAATTTCATTTGCTGTTTTAAATAACAGATGTGTACACATATGGAAATCCTAATAGCATAAGTGTAGAATCAAAAAATGATTTCGCAATATGCCAATAAACTTCAATTCGGTTTTATGATGCTTTCATATACATATAATATCCATTAAGTAGCATTCTAGTATTCCATTTGAAAATGGGTTAATGTAAACTAGTTTTGCATGTTTCCATTGGATAAAACTCATTACATGGAAATGAACACCTTCGAACTAGAAATTATTCAATCGGAACACATCAGTCGAACATTGACCAACACTGAAAGTACAAAAACATTTGACGTTTTGTTATTACATAAAGTGTCAGAAAACTAGTAAGAATTGTTAATTAAATTGAGCGGATGGCAGCTTTAATAAGGAATCTTGGCGCTAGAGCTGCTGCCATTGCTCTAACAACTAAACATGGTAAGCAGCAATACTCAATTGTAGTCCTGATAATCCTATTATGATGGTCAATATTTCTTCATTCAGTGATACCCGCAGGGAGCACAGCTGTCCTGCGTATGGCCAGTACAGCGCCCGTGGATGCCAAGAAGCCTGACCAGCGTAAGTACAATTCGCCAGGATATATTTATAAGTGTTAACTAAATCGCCTCACTTTTGCAGCTACTGTGCGTAAACCGGACGCTGCTGCTCGTACCAGTCTGTCCGATTTCGGACGATATGTGGCCGAATGCCTGCCAAAATATGTGCAGAAAGTGCAGCTGACTGCTGGCGATGAATTGGAAGTGCTTATTGCACCTGAGGGCGTTGTACCAGTACTGCAATTCTTAAAGGATCACCACCAGGCTCAGTTCACCAATTTGATAGATATTGCTGGATTAGATGTACCTTGCCGCAAGCATCGTTTTGAGGTGGTTTACAATTTGCTTTCATTGCGCTTCAATGCTCGCATTCGTGTCAAGACCTACACTGATGAACTAACACCCCTCGACTCGGCCTGTGAAGTCCACAAGGCGGCCAATTGGTATGAACGCGAAATCTGGGACATGTACGGTGTATTCTTCGCCAATCACCCAGATTTGCGTCGTATACTCACCGACTACGGCTTCGAAGGACATCCACAGCGTCGTGACTTCCCTCTCTCTGGTTATGTGGAGCTGCGTTACGATGATGAGAAAAAGCGTGTTGTTTGCGAACCTCTGGAATTGGCTCAAGAGTTTAGGAAGTTTGATTTATCGGCACCATGGGAGCAGTTTCCCAATTTCCGCAACGCGAATCCACCCGCCGAAGTGGTTCCACCACAGCCGGCACAAGCCAAGAAGTGAGATGACATTAAGTTACAGTTTGTTGAATGCTAATTAGAAAGAAGATCAATAAAACGCTATTATCTATGTAGGTAATGTGAAAAAGAAACATTTATTGTTAATAAGCTCGATTTTCAAAGAATATATAAACCTAAAATGGTCGATTCCCTTCCACTGATCGATCCAACAAACTTTTTCAACAAAACGGACAATCCAAAAATTCGTAACTCTGTTCGCATACCTTCACCGATGAAATATTTAGTGGTAAAACGAAATACCATTTTAAAAATGTAGCGAATCGTTTGGATTAGATAAGTACGTTTCTGCCGTTACGTTATTACCGATGAACCCTAGAACCGATTTACTTCAAGTCTATTTTAATTGACATTGTGATTTAAGTTCATAGAAAAATCTTGATTTGAATATTTTTTTAGATATTGACAATTTTAATTCAAAAAGACTCTGAATCTTAACTGGACCAATAAACTACATATATATCTTCCACAATACTGATTGCTAATGTACATATCTGTTCAATGGTCTCAGAAAAAATGTATTTATTTGTTTCTCGAGTTTGGTTTTTGTTTTACATAGTACTTAACATTCAGAATTAAACATTGTGTGCACATTTAGAAATCGATGCGGGTTTCCTTATGACACGTATAAAACATTAATTACAACAATTGTAAGGTCTGCGCCTGCGCAGCGGTGCCCGGTGCCCGACGGGACGTTATGCATGTACTTAAGTATATATATAAGATCCTATATGTGTAGACTGTGGTAGGGAAAATTGTACTTGTTGAAAACCTAATTGTTAATTCGAGCTTTAGAAGTTGGTACACACCGCTAGCGCCGCTTCGCTGACATCGTTTCGATTCTTGTTAATATATATAAGTATATACATATATATATATATATATATATGTATATATATATATATATAATTTTAGTTCCTTTTTTCTCTTTGCATTAATTGTTTTTTTTTTTTTTAGTTTTCTTTTTTTTTTTTGTACAAGAACAAACACATACATACATAGGTACATACAATACATAAATAAAATTTTACATTTAGTTTAGGGATTTTAAAAAAAATATTAGCGCGAACGCTGCAAAAGGTATCGTTACTTTACAATACTGTGCCCGATTCGCACAGTTCCAAAAAACAGTTTTATATATATGTATATATTTTTTTTGTGGCGCCTTTATCGCCCCTCGAGCAGTCCTTGTACACCTTTTACAGGATTTACTGTACAGTGGGACTGCAACAAATGAAAAATTTTCGATGCAGCATGCCAAATACAAATATTGCATGCTGCGTACAAAACAACAAATTCGACAGGACGGCTCCATGAATTGGCTTTATCCAATTTGGAAGGGCGTCTGTGTCACAAATACAAATATGCCGGCCAAAACAAAATGGGGAAACATGATTGTTGTTTCCCCACCCCCTGTGGCAGTTTATATTGATTCCGTTTTGGTGTAGTGACGACTTGCGCCGCCACTGCTGCTGCTGACATAGGGTGAACCTTTACTGGTGCTACCAGCGCCACTGCTGCTGCTGCTGCTGTTCACTTGATTCTCGCTGCTGCCGGCAGCTGCCTCGTTATTGAGCCGTTCGTGATACTCCTGGAAGCAGGGCACAATGCACAAATTCGTTTGACACTCGGGACAATGGTATTTCGTTTTGCGTCGCAAAATTCGGCCATGTCCATCAATCGTGTTCCAACAAAAATTACAACCCAATGCTGGGCCCGGACGTATAACCGGGCAGTGACTAGAACGTGGATTCTCCAAGGTAATGATTTCCCGTTGGGTCTACCAAATGGATTGAAAATTATTTGAATCATTAGTTATCAAACCAGGGAGAAGATGACCAAGACATGAAAGCTAATAAAAAATCAGAAAATCTAATTTGATGGATTTACTATAAATAGTAAAAAACTCCCAAAATATCGAAACCAATTAAACAGAATGCAATCAATTTGTAGAAATGAAATGAAAATGAGTCATTTGTAGTTTTTGTTTAAATCTTACCTGTGGAGAGGACACCGATCGCTGCAGTTCCTCGTTCTTGACACGCAGCGTGGGCAAATGCTCAAACGAACTACTTGTTGTCGCCTGGCCGGGATGTAAATGATGATGTGTGTTACTCGCTCCAGATGCCGATTTGGAGCTCCGCAGCTTATTACCGCCTCCGTTTGCTGCATCGCTAGACTTGATACGCATCTGATGCTGATCAATGAGGTGTGAGTGCGGCGAGCGTCGCTCCGGAGCCGGCTCCGAGCTGCCCGCATAAGTGGGTGAGAATGATGGCTGGCGACTGACACTGCCACTGCTGCTGCTGTTATTGTTGGGGCCAGGCGTTGGAGATGTTACCACAGAAACGGCAGCCACTGCGGACGATGACAATGAGGCATTGGGGCTGGCATTTGTTGGCGTCACAGCTGTCTCGCTGGAAACGGGACCAGCAACCACACGTGTGGGAACCAGGTACTGCGAAGAGCCCGCCGGCGGAGGTGAACCTGATGCATAAATTGACTCGGGCAGCGAGATATGGTGCGAATGATGCAACGGTGTCGGTGGCACATAGGCGGCATTGCTGCCACACAGCGGATGCGAGTATTGTCGATGCAACGGGGCAAAGGGATTGGTGCCTGTGATGCTGGATGCAGAACTAGAACCAGGAGCTCCATGCAAAGAGTGCTGGCGCGGCAGCAACGGATCCGAATGCTGCTTGATGAGAAAGGGTGTACTGGTAGGCACGCTTAACAGATGCGGCGTAGAAGATACCAAACTAGGAGCCGGTTCTGAAGCATGACGCTCAATACGCGGCGGCACAGTCAGCAAATGATGATGATGCTGCTGATGTGCCGGCGTAACCTGATGGTGTTGATGCTGATGCAGATGATGTGACGATCCAGTTGTTGAATAATCCCGAGCTGTTGCCGTTGTTGTCCCAGCCGCATTAAATGGATCATAATCGAGTGTTGTGGCACCCGTATCCGGTGAAATTTGCTGTGTCGAGGATAGGCTATCGCTGTCACGTTTAACACGCGGCTGACGAGTGAGCACACGATTCCGTTTAGTGCCCATCACACTCGACGATGGCGACGGTTGGGCACCCTCGACTGCATCAACTTCAGCAATGCTTATAGAACGATCAAAGCTGCCACCGCTACCCAAACTACTGCTACTAGTGGCCGCCAATGAGGGATGCGGATGTGCTGCATGTGCTGGACTTGGCTCTGTAAATAAGGCAAAAAGAAAGCATTTTAGTTATACAATATCAAATGTATAAATATATAAATCATTTAATCGTTGCATTGAATTGATTTGAAGTAGGATTGAGTCTATGGAGTGAAGTCATCGTTGGTTGGTTACATTGTAGTTTTGAAAGTTTTATTCGTTTCTTGCACATCGACTACAGTCTAGAATGTTTGTTTTCACTTCGTTCTCGCCTCAAATTACATGATATCTCGCATCTCATCTCATTTCATCATCATCATCCATCATCGTACATGCAACTTATAATACAATCGTTTCATTTATGCTCTTGCGTTATTTTTAATTAATTATATATATATTTAACACACATAACTACCATAGTCATAGTTATTGGTACTTTTTGCAATTGTAGGAAACAGAGTTAGTTATACTTGCTTATTGTTTCTGCTATTTACTTTACGTTGTTTGTTTTTTTATTTTGTTTTTGTTTCGTTTCATTTCGTTTTGTATTTTTGTTTTTGTGTTTTCGTTTTTATTCATTACGTTTATCCGGTTTTTGTTTTTCTTTTCTTATCGTCTTCTTCTGTGGTATCTGATCTGTGATTTTTCATCATAATTGGGGAAAATTCTGTTCTTGTGGGGGATCTCTGGTGTAGTACGTTGTAATAAAAAGTCCATTATTAAAGTTTATGTTTTACTTCTATGACTTCTAACAAATCACGCTTAGTTTTTAGTATGCCTTGACACAATATATAAAAAGTTTTCTCTATTAGTTACAATATGTATATGAATTAAAAAAAACCACACTATTCGTTTATCGTATTTCGTTCTCATCATTTCTTTTCTCTCTCAACTCTTGTATTTTGTTCTTTTAATTTCTTTACTTTACTTTTCCTTTTTTTTTTCGTGTGTTTTTGGTTTTTTTTTTTTTGTATTTTTTGTTTTACTATTTTCTCATTTTGTTTTTGCCTTTAGCTGCAGTCTCCATTTAGGATTTTTGGGTGGTTACGAGTTAATTAGGTTTTGTATATTGCATAATATATGGCCTCCTGCTGTCCACGCGTCCCTCCACTTAACTTTCCGTACCGTATTTATATCGTGTCTGTTATATATGTACATATATTGGGGTATACTTGAATTATATACAAAGAAATATTTCTATATATATTCTATTCGTTTTCTTTTTTAACAAAAATCCAAAAATCCGAAACTCTTTCAAGATATGTGTGTGTGTGGCTATATGATGTAAGGATAATGGTGTGTTATGTTTGTGTATGTATCTTTGTTTGTGAATGGTGATTTCACTTCAATTGATAAAAGTTAACTACTTAGTTTGTAGTCCACCATAAATCAACCATAAGCAATGCCCCTTACAACAGAGGCTTTTACTTATTTTCTGCATCATTGAAAGTAATCTTTGTCGTTGGATGTGTACGAGGATGTTTGTAAAAAGTTAAAAAAAAAAAAAAACAAAACAATACAGATGTTTAGGCTAAATGCGGCTAGGCCGTACTTTCAATACAATTGCAGAATTTAAATTTCGAATAGTACTTTATATTATTTAGCCGAAGACGAATTTTAAGATATGTATGATCTTAAACTGAATAGAACTTAACTATTTCTTTCTATTATAAATTGTTATTTTTAAACTAATTTTTTTCAAATTTATTTGTAAATAAGATAATTGGTGGCAAAAACAACTTGAATGTTGTACTATTACATAAATATAGATATAGTAATCGGATAAGCTAAATTACTATACAAAACAACAATACAAGCTCTTTTGCTGACTCCAGACTGACATATGGACTTTGTATACATATCGGATATCCCTCTTTGCGTGGCAAACTTTAAAGAAACTTTAAATTGTTGCAAAGGTATTAAAAAAAAATAAGAATGTATACATTTACAAATATATATACACATATATATTGGTTCGTACATACATAGATATCATACAATTCTTCAGTTTTTGCTTAAATATACTCTTCAGTTATATAATGCCTATTAATCCACAACTAAAACTGTTTGATTTTCCAGCTATACACAAATTATAATTGGGTATTATCAATTGATTGAATAAATGAGTGTGTTTGGCTATTTTTGTAACAGAATTGATAGAAACTGGAATTGATTAGGAGAGAAGAAGTAATACGTCTTCGAATAACCGAAGTAATCGAATGCCATTGCATATGTTAAATTTGGATTTTAGCTAAATGGATATGAATATTTTATGAACAATGGAAAATCGTTGGTTGAATTGATTGATAGTTTTGGCTTTTTAGCTTTAAAGCAGACAGACTAAATATGAATGAAATATGGGAAAAAAAGCTTTATCATTACGAAATGCATTGGCATATCACGATTTTGGTTGGTGTTGGTATATCTAAATCATTTCCGCCGCTCGATATTAACACTAATAAAATTGTTTATAATTTATGTACAATTATAATATGATTCTCATATATATATGTTATTATATATATATATATGTTATTATATATATATATATTTATATAAATTTATATCTGTACTACCGATCTCTTAGTTAACAAATCGTAAAAATGTATGGGGTTCAAAACTTTAAGCTTAAGGAATTAAGTTCTATGCGTTATTACAAGTGTGGCCGGCTCTTCCTGCTCTGTTCTGCTCTGCTCAGCTCAGCTTAGCTTCAGCTTCAGCTTAATTTTTTTTTTTTTTAGGGATGGAGGGGGCGAGTAGGAGGAGTCATCCCAGTACTTTGTGGATGTGCTGCTGCTGTTGGTGGTTGTGGTGATCGTGATGATACTCCTCTCTCCCTCTGGTATGTACACTAGTTGCTGCCGTTGCTCTAATACCTGTATCGAGTTTATTATTATTGGATTTTTACACATTTTTCTCTATGTGTGTTGGGAAGGGGGGCGGAGGGTGAGGGCGGCGGGTGTTCGGTCTCGTCTGATCTGGTCGTGGTCGCTTTATGATTTTTCCAAATATTGCAGGCCAGTGTTGACCAACGGCGGCAGCGTGCTATTCACCATTTGGGCCACCGGCGGTGCCGTTACCGTAACAAAATTATTGATAAGAAAGCTATGCGCCGCCATACCCATGGCGGAAACCGAAACAGGAACCGGCACCGGGCACATGGGCATGGGTACGGATATGGGCACGGCTGATATGCTCATTGTTTCCGGCTCATGACTGCTTGCCATGACAGCAGCTGCCTGCAGCAGAGTGGCCGGTCCTGCTGTTGAGGCAGCTACTGTTGTTGCCGCCGCCGCCTGCATCTGACTCGAAATCGTATTCTATATCGAGTTAAAGTTAATACTCTGTAGATTCATTGCAGTGGCCGGATTCACATTAATGGTGCCTGCACCCGTGCCACCGGCCCCGGCTCCACCTCCGCTCGCATCGATATACCGATGCCGCGTCATTGTATGCACACTGCCCGGAGAGTCCATATATCGGGCATCGAAGAGGCTCATCACACCAATGGCCGGATGGGTATTGCCGCCGCCAGCGCTACCAGGTAAAGAGCCCCCACTACTGGCCAAACTGGCATGATGCGGCGTACACATAAGCGAGGGCGTCGGCGTTTCTGCCTGAGGCGGCATTTGCATATTGAGTGTCTCGTTGGTATTGTCATCGCCGGGATTCGTTGAAGGTGTGGGTGAGGGCGATAAATTTGGCTCTTGTTTAACGACACGGGCTTTAATGCTGGGCCTGGACACCGGATAGCCACGTTTCTTGTATTCCAACCAAAGTGTACGATTATTCACACCATAAAGACGCGCCGCTTTACAGAAACCAATACCACCAGTGCGCACCGCCTCCAAGGCTCGTATAAAATTCTCATCGCCTTGGGGATTTACTGAACGCTTACGCTTAACCACTTGACCAGCAGCACCTCCGCTTCCGCCGCCGCCACTGGCAGCCCCATTATTGCCTGCAGCATTTGCTCCCCCAACGCCAGAATGAACTGGTGACTGGGTGGGCGTGGGACCTTGACTGTAAACCGATTGCACCATATTGGATTCGTTGGGCGATGTTGGGGATAGATTTTGGGCGGCTGTCGCATAACCGCTGACTAGATTATTAACGGTTATTATCTGCGACGAGTATGTCTGACCAGTGGCCCCCTGCTGATCCGCCTGTTGCTGTTGCTGCTGCTGTTGCTGGTAGTGTAGTTGCTGTAGATGTTGTTGTTGGCCGGCCTGTTGCTGGGCATCGTGTTGCTGTTGCTGCTGTTGTTGTTGCCGCTGGTCACTGGTGCCGCTGGCACCGCCGCCGCCTACGCCACCGCTACTATTCGCGCCGCTGCTCTGATTTCCGCCACCACCACCACCGCCGCCGCCATTGCCAATCAAGTTGGACTGACAGGCGGGCAGGGAAAAGCGCGGATAGTTTGAGTCGACAACTGTCCATTGCAGACCTGGGAAGGGGAGAGAGAGACAGCTTATGAAAGAATTGTTTTTTCGATCGAAATTGAGTTTACTTTTCTAGCTCTGAGTTCGGTTTGAGTTTGAATTGAGATGGGTCTGGGTATTGGGACTGAGACTGGGACATTTGGGTAGTTGGAACAGCTGGCACTCTGGAATTGGGACTGGGTTTGAATTAGGGTATAAAAGTTCCGGTTGTAGATTCATCAAGGAGTATAGAAGTAGGTAGTAAAAAAAGTAGTTGTATTAGAAAGATTGCTAATGCTAAATCATTATCATCAAAGGAAACCGCTTTTACTCGTTATTCTCTCATCTATCTTTCTCTCAAAAATGTTTGAATTACCCCTCGAAAATATAAGAACGAAAACTTTGGAAATTCCAAATTTTAAAATTAAATCGAGAAAGAACAAAAAGAATTAAGGAAATATCAATCTGTGGTCGGTTTTGCTTGTGTTTGCTTTGAACTCGCTTTCAAACGACGAGGATATATATGTGTATATATATCTGAATATATTTTATTTGATTCTGAATATCTGTATTGTACTAGCTCTCTCCCATTCCCAAGATCAGGCAGGATTTGTTCGTATAAAATGCACAATGTGGTAAGTAAATCATAGAAAATTTCGGTAATTTGGGCAGTAGATTTTTTTTACAAGTAAAATTGGATTTATATTGCTTAATTGTTTAATAATTCGCTTATTCTTTTTTTTTTTTTATTTCGCTTTGTTTTGTGGCACTTAGTCGGTAATAATCGGTTATCATTTCGCTTTATCTTTTATTTAATGCTTTTATTTTTAAGTATTTTTTTTTGCTTGTTTAATTTTGATTTTGCTTTAATCTTTGTTTTTTTTTTGTTTTTTTTTGTTTGTATATTTAGCTTTAGCATTCATTTCTCCAAGCGATCTGCGTACTGAAATTTTTGTTTGATGGTGAAATGGAAGTGAAATGATTGATCGATGATGAGATGCATCGTAATGGATGGGCGGGCGAAAGCTAATGCCTAAAGATCTGATAACATTTTCCAATGCAAAGAAAAGTAACTGCCACATACATATATTGGTATATATACACGTTAGATACATAAACATAAATAACAAATTCTCAAATAGGAAGTTGACTTTCCTAAATTTGCATAATGCAGTGAAATCTGTAGAGGATTATTCCGTTAGGTTCGCAATTGTTATATACATTTACCGATCCTCACAATAAAATTTATTTATTAAATATATTAAGTTTTTGTTGGTCTAGAAATACTTAAGGAATAAATCAGCCACTAGGATATATATTTTTTTGACCAATTTCAATAGATTATTATCATATACATTGGAGGAGAGATTTTGATTTCGGAATCAAAATTGAAAACAACTATTTAATTTTGATACCAAGATTGGTATTAATATTTACAAGTATATAATATATTTATCTTGCTCAGTCGTAAAGAGTTTCTCTGATCGGACAACATTTCAGTTTGGGGATTATCCGTTATATATAGTGAAAGAGAAAGTTTTACTTCTGTGAATTCCTGAATATAGCAGGTCAATCTTTTTGTAGCAAATTTGAAATAATTAAAATTTTATTTAAATATCGGTGCGTAGCTACTAAACTCAAATCTAGCAAAATATTAAATTTTTACCAAATTAGACTTTGGATTTCGTTGTTATGATTGAGAAACTGCATAATCTAAGTTTTAGTGTTCCTAGGGATTCAAAATGAAACGATTGATTGATATTTACCCATTGTAGTGCACAAACGAAATGATATCCAACAGAAAACAATTAAGAAAGTAAAGAATAATCAGGCAAAACCTCAAGACACGTTGGATTTTGTGGAGGCGATATTTCTATATAATACATAGATCCCTAGCCAGATGACATTCGATTTGTATGACTTGAATTTTGATGAATGGAGGAGTAGTAGTGTGAGTGTGGGTACTCAATTTGAAGCTTACCAGAATGCGATGATTGCGAATTGGGTGCATCGTGCTCTGATGGTGTGGTGGCTCCAGAAATATCCAAGGGCATTGATTGATTGACTCCGCCGATATCGACTTCAGGCTTCTGTAATGCAAATTGGCATAAAGCAATGAGAAATTTAGTATTATTATGATCAAATTAGAAGGAATAAGAAAGGAGAACGGGATTAACTTGACCAATTTCATTACAATTTGCATATGTATATGTCCATGGCCATCATCTAGATCCGAATCCTGAGGCTGGGGTTCTAGTTCACTGCTGGTCGACTCCTTGAGCAGCTTTGCCGCATGAAGGGAGTGGCCAGTCAGGCTGCCGATGGTTGCTGCAGTATTGCCACCCGCACCAAATGACATTTGGCTCATCTGGGCCAAACTAAGACCAGCTGCACCAGCAGCGGCACTCGCCGCGGTGGCATCCAGAGAGCTGTTATGTTGCTGCTGTTGTTGTTGATGCTGTTGCTCATCGGAGTTCGTACGCTCGCCAGAGCCTGTGAAAGAAAGCGGTAAATTTAGTATTGGTTCTAGAATGGGTTATACTTAACTATGCTTAGCTAACTGCGACGATGCTTTACCCAAATCACACTCACCGTTATTCGAGGATTTGCGCAATCTTTTGCGCCGCGTAGCTGGCGAAGTCCCCGCACTGAGTGGCGATGGAGTGCGTCGCATTTGATGGTGATGCGTTTGCGGAGCTTGTTGTTGCTGCTGCGAGTGCTGATGATGCTGGTGGTGATGGTGTTGAGCCTGTTGCTGTTGTTGCTGCTGCTGTTGTTGCTGTTGTTGTTGCTGCTGCTGCTGTTGTTGTTGCTGCTGCTGTTGTTGAAGCTGTTGTTGGTGATGCTGGTGATGATGTTGTGCCGCCTGCTGTTGCTGTTGGGCCTGTTGCTGCTGCTGTTGTTGTTGTTGTTGTTGCTGCTGCTGTTGTTGTTGCTGCTGAAACTGTTGCGCCTCAGTGCTACTCCAAAGAGAATCACCGACACTGCTACCACTACCGGCACCCAAGCTACCGCCAGCAGCACCTGCTCCAGATCCAGCCACATTGGGTCCAACAAGTTCAGTGCCATCGCTAGACGACTTACTGTCCGATTTGGTGAGATTTGCCGGATCAGTGGGCATCTCGGCAAGTCCCTTAATCTTTAGCATTTCGGCCGTTTTCAGAATGTGGGGCAGCTGCTCCTGGGATACATTCACTTCACCATAGTACATGAAATCAACCATTGTCTTGAGATCATCGTACTGTACATCCTTTAGTATAACAATGGGATGCTGGCAAGGATTTGCGGTAAACAAAGCCTAGATAATCGATAACAACGAACGAGATATGATTATATTGAAAGGAATACCAAATTCATTATTTTCATTTCCACACTCACCTGAAAGTATGAACTGCAGGCAGAGAGCACAATTTTATGGGCTTGCAATTGTCGACCCTCAGCAGCCAGGGTCACATCCACCAATGTGCCATTGTGAAGCAACGATGAGCAGACCGATATAAAGTTCGGCTGGTGATTGTTCCAGCGTAGGCAGAACTGCTGGACAGACATGATGTGGCTGGCGAGCGGGAGCGGTAGCTATTAGCCAGCGGCCACCGCCGCTCTGTATATAACTCTCACACTCCCCTTCTCTCTCTCACACTTTCTCTCTCTGTCTTTCTCTGTCAATTTCACGAGGTCTCTTGTCTATCTGGCGGTGCTCAGACCAACAAACAACACATACCAGTGCAACAATAACAAAGTTTAATTTCAACTCGAAATGACGAAAACACAACTGATAACACTTCTTTTTTTTTTGTTTTATCGCCGTTGGCTGCCGCTCTTATTGATTTTTATGTTGTTTCTCACTTTTTCACGTTTTTTTTTCTTCTTTTTGTTGTTGCTGCTTTTCTTGTTGTTATTATTATTATTGTTGTTGTCTTCTTCCTCCTCCGTTCCACTGTTGCAATTGTATGCTTCTTCTTATACTTTTCTTTAATTAAAATTTATGTACAATATTCTTTTTCGGGGGCGCCTTCAAGTATCAATGTATTGGTGTCTGTGTGCTTGTATTTATGTGTGTGAGTGTTTTGCTGGTGGCGCTCAGTTTTTGGACTCCTGGGGGGGTGGGCAGGGGGTTTATTTTTTAGTGAAGAATTCTATGCCGCACGCAGCGTATGCATATTGCTGGAAAAGAAAGAAACAACATAAAATTAATCATTCATATTTGATCCATTACATTACTACTTTTCGTTGTCTTCAACTTTAAAATCTTTTTGTATGTTTTTTAAAATTTTGTGTTGGGCCTATGCGCGCGCTCTCTCCTTCTCTCATTGTGTCCCCTTTTCTCTTGTTGACGCTCTTTTTCTTACGGTTTCTATGTATCTCACAGCTGCTGCTTGCTCTCTCGCTTCTGGTGCTGCTTACAAAAAACAGCAGCAACAACAACAACATTGAGACGTGTGTATGTAATTACACAGTCGCGAAAAATTTACACTCACACATACGCAGTTGCGTATGTTTGCATGTGTGCTTTGTACTTGTTTCCCTTTGGCTAAAGTTTTATTTTTGATAAAAACGTAACGAAATCTAATAGCTTTATGTCTGACTAGCTAGCAAAGACCTTGAATTTTCTTTGATTCTTATGACGTAATTAGCGCGTCCGCTCTTCCTCCTCAACCGCCGCTACTGCCGCGTCCGCCTGCCTTCACCACCAACGACCCTACTTCCCTCCCACTCACACGACCGCAACCGACGTACTAATCTAGCTGCCTCTCTGCTTCTTCGTTCGCTTTTAATCATCGTATCGATATTTTCAGTGGCATTTTTATTTATGTGACGATGTCGGGCGTTAATTTCCACAGCGGGGGTAGACAAGAAAGAGCGGATTGAGAATTTAGTTTCAGTTGCCTAGGGCACATGGTTTTCCGTTTTGCAAATTGCATTGCAACTTCATCTCGATGTATCATCATCGTTATTTGGCAACAATTCAACACACACAGAATTTACAGCGAGACAGAGACGAGAAAATCCTCTTCGACAAAAAAAAGTCCAAAAACAAAATGGCGCGCGCTTCTACGAAAATTGTGCGTTCGCATTTGCAAAACAAAAGTTTGCGAAATTATTAAAAGCACTTGTAAATCCATATAATCCGTATATTTTATCCATTTCCGAAACGGCTGTTGCAATTTTTGCACATTTTTTCCTTAGTTTTGTTTACGAAAAATTAATTTGAAAATTCTTACGTTTTTCTTCACTTCTTTATCTTTGCTTCAGCGAGGGCTGCAAAAAATTATCGATATGTAAAACATTGATGTTTCAACCGATATCTTAGGGATGGCACGATAATTTGGATTTATTTGCAAATAGTTTTTTTCAAATGTAGAAAAAATATATTTTTGTAGACTAGTATTTACATTGGCATAGTAAATTAAATTTTGTGCTCGTTCATCTTTCTATTCATCATTTTGCGATCAAAATACGTTGCAGCAAAAATGTAATGTCATATGTTTGTATTATACATGTGTATATAAAATTGAGTATTAGTTAAAAACTACGTATGGGCACACTGCTTTCCTTTTGACAGAGAAGTGTTTTTTTTTTAAAAAGAAAAAGAGAAAAAAAAACGAAATAAATTTTTATAGACTTGTCATCATTATTCATATAAAATCGAGTCAAATCATTTAAAATAATGGAAGAACTACGCAAGCATTTATCCAAGGTGAATGTTCCCTGTGGCTCGGGCACCGGCACCGGCAGTGCGCCCATATACAAAGACGAATGCGTCTATTCATATGATAATCCTGAGACACCGACTGGTCTGTATGTGTGCTTGAACAGTTTTCTTGGCTTTGGAGAGGCATATGTTAAGGAATATGCTACCAAAACGGGAAATTGTGTGTTTCTACACATTAAACGAGAGAAGACACTGAAGGAGAGAGAGGCCCAGGATCAAGAGACTGATACGGAGGCCGCTGGCCCAGAGCGTAAAATAACACGTTTGGCCATAGGTGTAGAGGGTGGCTACAATGAGACTGATATGGCCAAAAAATATGAGATCAAGGACACTTATAGCATTGTAGTGTCTCCCCAATTAGATATGAAGCTTCCCTATCCGGATCCGGAACTGCCCATGCGTGTTACTCAGGCAGTCGAGGCAATTTTGGCATCAGATTCGGCCATTGCTAAACTGGAAAAGGCCACTTTAACTGGTAAGTACAATATTCTAATAGTTGATCTCAAAAATTTACATTAATTTCGTTCAGGTACATGGGATGGTGAAGTGCGTCAGACTTCGAAATATGCCGAGAATCTGCAGCAGTTGGAAAATGGCAAGAAAATTCCACCATCCGGTTGGCAGTGTGAGAAATGCAACTTAACCAATAATCTTTGGTTGAATCTTACGGATGGTTCCATTCTTTGCGGACGCAAGTTCTTTGATGGCAGCGGTGGCAATGATCATGCCGTAGAGCACTACAAGAATACCAATTATCCTTTGGCAGTTAAACTGGGCACCATTACCGCAGACGGCAAATCGGATGTGTTTTCCTATCCAGAGGATGATATGGTCGTTGATCCATACCTAGAGAAGCATCTCTCCCACTTTGGTATTAACATGGCTGCAATGAAGAAGAGCGAGAAATCCATGGTTGAATTGGAGATTGAGATTAATCAGCGTATTGGCGAATGGTCCGCTCTAACAGAGAGCGAAAGCGAACTGACACCCCTGGCCGGGCCTGGCTATACCGGAATGCGCAATTTGGGTAACTCCTGTTACATCAATAGCGTGATGCAGGTGCTTTTCGTCATTCCTGATTTCCAGCAGCGTTTTGTGGGCAACGGTGCTGAGCGTTATTTTAAAGAGTTTCCCAGTGATCCGGCTAATGATTTTAATATCCAAATGGCCAAGTTGGGCAATGGATTACAATCGGGCAAGTACAGCAGTATTGTGGAGAATACATTGGACACGGAGCATGCCACCGGCATTTCGCCAGCAATGTTTAAAAATATTGTTGGCAAGAATCATCCAGATTTTAGTACCAAACAGCAACAGGATGCTAATGATTTCTATTTGCATTTGCTTACCCTATTGGATCGTAATTCTCGCAATCAGTCGAATCCGGCCGATGCTTTGAAGTTCCTACTAGAGGATCGCGTCGAGTGTCTGGCCAGCCGTAAGGTTAAGTATAAGACACGGGAGGAATATAGCTTCCGGTTGCCCATTCCCTTGGAGAAGGCCACCAATTTGGATGAGGTGCGCGTGTACCAGGAGAGAGAGCAGGCGGCTCGTGAAAGTGGTCAACGTCCAAATGGAGACATCGTCCGGCATAAGGTACCGTTGCAGGCTTGCCTAGAACGCTTCTTTAGCTCTGAATTGATCGAGCAATTCTATTCGACGGCCATTAATGGCAAAACAAATGCCAAAAAGTCAACCCGATTGGCCACTATGCCCGATTTTCTCATGATCCATTTGAGCAAGTTCACCTTGGGTGACGATTGGGTACCCAAGAAGCTAGATGTTTCGGTAGATATGCCAGATGAACTTGATTTGGGTTCGTGGCGCTCTTTGGGTGGTTTGCAGAGTGGGGAGGAGCCGCTGCCAGAGCCGCCGGCCGAACAGCCCAAGTTTACCTTTGACGAGGCTGTCATGTCGGAGTTGGTCAACATGGGTTTCCCACAGGAGGCCTGCAAGCGAGCCTGCTTCCATACCAAAAATAGCGGCTTGGAAGCCGCTTCAAACTGGCTAATGGAGCACATTGGCGATGAGGATATATCGGATCCATTTGTGGTACCCAATAATAGCATCGGCGATAGTGCTGCCAATCAGTTTGTGGCCAATCCCGAAAGTTTGGCCATGCTCATGAGCATGGGCTTTGATGAGCGTCAAGCTGTAGCTGCCCTAAAAGCCACCGATGGAAATGTGGAGCGGGCCACCGATTGGATTTTCTCTCATGCCGACAGCATTGATGAACCGTCACCCGCATCGGCTGCTGTCCAAGCCACAGATGCTGCATCCTCGGCTACCAACTATCGCGATGGCTCTGGCAAATATAAACTGGTGGCTTTCATTTCACACATGGGCACCTCAGCCCAGGTGGGTCACTATGTCTGTCACATACGCAAAGAGGGCGAATGGGTCATCTTCAATGACACCAAAGTGGCCAAGTCTCAAAATCCGCCAAAGGATTTGGGATATCTATATCTTTATATGCGTGGCGAGTAAGCAGTGGCCAGTCTGATCTCAGTCTGATTTCAATCGATAATTATATATATATATATACAATCTGTATGCATAAACTGAAGAATAAAATAAAACTTAAAATGAAAATTATCACCATTCCCAAGAATTTACATAGGTGAATATATATAGACATATATAGAAGGTATTTAAATTATTTCACGAGCCCCTTCAGTCAAAATTTAAATAATCAAATTTGGAGTTTTCTTAGTCCTTGTTCAATTTAAAAAAAAAAAAAACAAAGTTTTAGTAGATATTTAGTAATAATTTTCAAATTCAAAAGTTTGCAATAATACTGGAAAGATTTGTGACCCATATGGATAATATACCCAATCAAAATCGGTTTAGTTGTGACCAACTAGTATATGTAGTAAAATATTTCTGTAGCTCATTTCGTTTGTTTATTCAAGCTTTTTGTCGACCATTTTTTTGGTTTTTGGTTTCAGCTCCTGGACAATACCATTCAATCTGTCCGCAAAGGCATCAAAGGAGAATTTCTGCTGCACTCGCTTGTGTCCCTGATCGCCCATTTTAAGACGCAGCGCGTCATCACGGAATAGTTGGTACATGGCGCCGCCAAAACTTTTTGGCTCCTGCTCGCACAAGAAACCAGTGGAGTTGTGGACCACAGTCTCTGTGGGTCCGCCGCTATTCAATGCCACTACTGGCTTGGTAAAATACATGCCCTCCAGCGGAACAATGCCGAAATGTTCATTGTCGGGCGTGTAGAGCAGGCAGTGAGCCGAATAGAGTAGCCGGCACTTTTCCTCATCCGTTGGCGATCGCAGCAGCACAACATGCTCCTGCAGCTTCAACTCGGCCGTAAGCTGTTCCAACTCTGCATAATGTTCTACATTCTCTAGACAGCGAGTGTCATAACCTCCGGCTATGATCAGGCGACAGCGCTTAAAATCAAGAGCTGGCAGCATGTCTCCTAGCAGACGTAATGATCGCAGTGCTAATGCATGGTTCTTCTTACGCTCATAGCGATTGATATCCAAATAGATAAAAGCGTTGCGAGGCACTCGCGGATGCACAGTATCGTCCAGTACAGTGCAGCGCTGATCCAGCTTCTGCACCATCTGGTCGAAATACTGTGTATGAATTGAAGGATATAGAACATCTGGAGTTGTCCGTAGACGACGGAATGTATCCTGAAAGACGCGGAGTGTAAATTTCGAGTTCACCAGTACTTTGTCGGCCAGTCCAATAGTATGCTCCTCAAGACAGTTAATGGGCGCTCTATACAGACGTTTCAGCATTCCCTCCCTGGAACTGAGCAATTGGTCTGGAAAGTGACAGTAAAATAGGACACGTGGACGATGTCGAGCCAAACGCAATACGGGCACGCATACTGAAATCAAATCACAAAAGACCACATCGATCTGCTCCCGTTGTGGCATGAAGAAGCTGGCATAGAAAGCGGCGTACAACATGCGCATATAAGCGCAGAAGGCATAAAAGCGGCCAAAGAGCTTGCGTGGCAACCAGTCGCCCACAACCTGAACTGGAAAGCTCCCATCGGCGGTCTCCTTAAAGCAATGGGTGCTGTCATGGTGATTAGTCAGGAAGCTAACCTCGTGACCGCGCTCTTTCAGAGCCAGGGCGGCATCGACAACAAGGCGTTCGGCGCCGCCAATACCCAAATCAGGATGAAGAAACAAAACTCGAACCATTTTTAGATTTCAACATTTAAATTTTTCCTTTGATTTTCCTGCGAATAGTCTCTAAATAATGAACTAACTTGGCAACCCTAGAATAAGTATCGAGATGGCAGTGATACGTGATTGCGTACGTTGTGGTACATATATTCCTACATTAATATATCAATGGATATAATGAAAAAGTATTGCTCGCATATCAAATATGCCTTAAACTGAAAGACAAAAGATGTCTTGAACTGAGTTTCTTTGCTTTATATATGGATCAACCGAAACGTAAGCTTTCGTTAGTGATTCGTGACATTAATTGTCACTGGTCCATCTCTAACTAGAACTAGAACAGGAACACATGTTGACAGCGCCTGTTTTTGGCATTTTTTAGCACCAAATCGCGCACTCGCATTTCGGACCGTCTTTGCTACGAACGCAATAAATTGTCCGCAAAATTGAAGTACATATTAATAAGTAAAAGTATTGTAGGCCAGTAATGCAGTAATTGAAGTATTTGTCGGTCAGCATTAACAGCCACAGGCATGCAAACCAAGGCGGTCATCAGAAATTTCAACTCCGGCCAAGGCATTTGCGGGCGCGCTTCGCTGCTGCCAAATCTAAATAATACCAATAAATAGGAAATGTAAATAGAAGAGTGCAGAAATACATACATATATTAAAACCCAAAGAAAAAGAAAAGAAATTTTTTTTCCAACTAAATCGCTGTTGTGCCGCTGTATCCCAAACTAGTAAATAAGTATTATACAAACACAAGTGTAATGCATGTAAATTGCTTCGCCCTGAGCGCGACTGCAGCCTAATCAACTCATCGTGACGCTGCCGCTGCTCTTGTTCTTCTAACCGCCTTCCACCCCGCGAATTAAAAACGAAAAAAAAGTTTCAACAAACCACAAAACAAAAAAAAAAAAAAAAGAAATACAAAAACAAACATTAACCAAAGCCGAGGTGTATTTATTTTGTTTGTGTACATCGGATATTCCGCCACGTATACGGAAAACGTAAAGACAAGATGCCTAAAATCTACGTGAAGAAGCCTTTGGCGGGCTTGGTCATACGGAATCGTGCCCACAAGAAGAGCAGTATCTTTACGGTAAGTGTGGTGCCCCTAAAACCGTACCAGATAAGCTGATAACAGAATGGGGAGGGTGGAGAATGGGTTATGGGAATGGCAATGCTCCTTCAGTTCAATGATATGAATCACTGACTAGCAATTCTCATTCTATCGTTCATATATGTACATATGTGCATACGTATCTACATATGTGGAATATAAGTATGTATGTATGTACTGGTTATTCAAGTTAATCGTACAATTGTTCAAACATTTATATAGTCTATAATTTTAGTTCATTCCTGATGATGGGTTTTTTTTTGTGATTTAAAAAAACTTGGCAATGTTTGATTTGATTGATATCAGGCGATGTCGATTAATTGTGTGGCGCTGCTGCTTATCACCTATGTATTTCGATAATATCACAAGTTTTGGGTTTTCCGTAACATAAAAAAATTACTTGGACTTGTTAATATTTTGTTCTTTTTTTTTTGTTAAAGCAGTGCAAGATTGAAGTAAATTCATAAAACCCGTATTAATAAATTTACGGGTATGTACGTATAATAAAAAAAATATCATACAATTGATAAGCTTTTCACATCATGACTAACGGCTGGTTTGTCAGCGTCCCGCGCTACCCGGCGCTTCTCTTATATCAAGTGGCAACAATTGCGTGTTCTAAAGCCAGAGCCACAACGCGTTGCTTTAATTGTGCACTTTAACATTAGGGTGGAACTTGAATCTATTTAAAATAATAATCGGAATTAAACAACAACAAAAAAAGTATCTGTTTCGAGAAATAAATCAATCAAAAAGGATTTTTAAGAACACTATTCAGTTACTGGAAGTTCTCTTAGTAAGGATTCTCGATTTTTGGCAGAATGAACTCTCTTCCAAATATTTAAATAAAATCCAGATATTAGGACATAGAATTCTACAGTTTATCAAAAGCCATCAAGGTTTAACTTACTTCAGATAAAAAACATGTTCGATTAAAAGTAAGAATTTAATTAACATAACTAATTGAGAGTTTATTTATAAACAAGAGAAATAACTGCTTGTATAGTAAAAAAAACTTGATTGATAAACTAAAAATAGATATTTAGTTTATTCTTCATCACAATAATCCAAATTAACTTTAAACAATATTTACTTGAATGGAGGAAGAATTCAATTTTCATTATATGTACATATATATAATGCATTCTAAATGATTCTAACCATAATTATAATTATACTTAAGAAACTACACTCAAATACCCATATGTATCATCTATATACATATATGTATATACATATGTATATGTATATATTTCTATGTACTTACATATGTGTGACCGACGACCACTTTCAGCTCTTCAGAAGTGTGTCGAGTTTCATAATCAATTCAAACATCACGACGACGACCTCTACAAAGAAATAACCACTTGTGGTTGACTTTCGTTTTCATTTCGAAAAGCAGTTGGTTGGTGGGTCGGCGGTCTTGTCTATTGGCTATTGGTTCGTTTTGTTTTTATCTCTTATTCTTTTACATATCATTAAAGAAAAGTGAAGTTATTGAACTTTGGGCCGCTAATGATGAGACCACTGGAATTAGAATCAGTGTATTCTGTGTGTATTCAGTAGAATTTATTTTTTTGTTCAACGCCTTGTGCGTGTAAACAACAAATATTACACCATTTCCCATTTGCCGTGTAATTACAGACGCGAAATTTAGAGCAACACACTCACTTGGGACTGACGTGTAAACTTCCACCTAGTACGTTAGTCAGTTAGTAAGTCATTCAGTCAGTCAGTCAGGCCGTCATGCCGTCATGCATAATTAAAACTCGCGTCAACTGAGACTGAGATGGAGACTGAAACGGATAAAGGCGACGGTTACGCGTTTCATGGTATACCATAATATACATATACTATATACATACATATGTATATATGTACATATGTATATACAAATATATATATATACATATATACATGTTTCTGTGTGTATACATTGTGAGCCTACCCGACTAAATGATAATTAGCCACTGCTAGTTGGGCTAAAAAGAAGAACATTTAGCTGTCGCCACGGCAGCCAGCTTGTCGCCATGCCCATAACACTATGCAACAGATTTACAAACAAATCATATATACCTACTCTATGTACATTTTACATACATACATATGTATATACATATGTACATACATACGTAGGAGTATGTATTTATACAAGTTATATTGTTGTTTTTTTTTGCCGTAAACCCTTGGAGTTTTCCCTTAACTAAAATTGTACATTACTTTGTAGGTAGCGAGACAAATTGCTTTAACTGTACGATATGTATGAATTTTGTTGCTTATCATTTCGTTAAGAGTTAATATTAAACATAACCTCAAAGTCTTGTGGAACTAATGCTCCACAATAAAATAATAATTTATTTTATTGCAAAAGAATAAAATACTTTGTGATAGATAAATTTTTACTTATAATAACTATGAAATAGATACAAATCTAGAACGATATCTTAACCTAAATAATTATCTGATTATTGCGACATTTTTTTCCCCTACATACACACATATGTAGATATCTCTTTTTATTTACATACTGTTGTGACAGTATGTACAGATAATTCATCATACTCCCCTCCTTTGGTTATTTTGATATTATTGTAACAAAATGTATTTAAAAAATGAAAAAAAAGAGGGGGAAAAAGCTTTGGTGATATTCATGGCTTCTTCTTTATCTTTATTGCGAACCCCTAACGCATGCGTCTCTGTCGCTGGCTAAAGTTAATTTTTTTTGTTTTATTTCAATCTTTTAGCCTTGAACTTAATTATCGGTTTTGGCACTTGTTCTAATTCAGCAACGCCTTATGCATAGGCAGCAAAAAGGGGCCTGGGGGTAATCAACAGAATAGCCACATGCCATATGCAATTAAGGGTTAGTTGGAAAATTGGCGCCATGGCGACCTTGCATAAGTAGTTGTTAATTACTGCACAAAGGCATCGTTAGTTAAGTTACGAATGGCCATGTGTGTGTTTTGGTGTATTTACCCAGGAGATTCAATTACTATTATAAGTATTTTGTTAGAGTATTCAGTTTTCTTTGTAAACTATTATGCATATTTATTCCGTTCGTTAACTTGAAATACATTCTGCCATTCTTCGAAATACATTATTCATTCAGAGAAATCGAAAATGTCCCAAAAAATCGAAAGCTTTTTCGCTTTTCATTCATAAAATGATAAGTCAAAGCGCAGAAGCGCATAAATGCCAAAAGCAAAACAGAATAATCATCAAAAAAGAAACCAAGAATTCAACTAAAACAAGGGGGAAAAAAAATTAAAAATATTTGCTCGGTAAAAGCTTACTAAAACTAAGAGAAATAAACTGAGGAAGAATTAGGGCGAAAGAGAGAAAAAAAAGCTTATTAGCAAATCAACAATACAACAACAGCAAAAAGCGCCGGGTGCGCGTGCACAATAAACTTTGTTGTTCACATGCAACATGCAACAACGACAACAGCAACAACAACAACAAACAAACAACACTGCAAACGCTAAGAAAAAATAACAAAACATTTGCAATTGTTGTGGGAAATTTTAATGGAGGAGCCCAATACATGAAAGTGAAATTGTTAAGGGAAAGAGTGAATATAAAAGGGAAATTCCAATGGTTGGAGGACATGATTTTTTTAGAATTGAGATGCGCATGAAAGAAATATATGTGTGCACATATGTATGCATGTATGTATATAATCGACATGTACTCTTCATATGTATGTATGTACATACATACATACATATGTACATGTATCCAACGGTCATGCCCCAACTTAGAAGCTTTCTCATACTCAAATTGCCCCTAAAGTACATGGGTTCTTCATTACTTTACATAAAGAAATGCGTGTACCCCATAGGAAGCGAATCCTATAAAAAAAAGGAAAATTTTCATACATTTAAACAGAATGCCGTATACATACGTGATACCGTGTAGCAAGTAAATAATGCAATTTTAATTCAATTCTTGGAATATTCCTACAACAGTATTAAAATAAATGGCAACATATAAAAAAAATAATAATTTTCGTACTTTCAAAATTTTTAGAACGCATACTTAATGGACCAATTTAAATTAATGCTAGTAATAACATTTTTGAAATTGTATTTAATTTTTTGGTAGCTAAAATGTGGGAATACAAAAAATAAATTATCACATTACTGATTAGGGATAAAAAATGTTTTAATTTCAAATTAGCCTAAGGATTTTGTAAAATTAGAAAGAATATATATTATTATAAAGATTTGCTTTCTTTTTCACATATTTCATATTACTCTTACACATCTACAGGGTATAGGAAAGCTTTTGGCAATAGATTTTAGCTGCTGTTGTTGTTGTTGAAAGCTTGTCGCGTGTTTCGTTCGAAAAGGCAACAACAACAAAAAGAAAAAGGAGACAAAAAAATAAAAAAAAATTGCATACGGTTCGCAGACGCAAAAGAAAATGTTCATTTTGAGTTGCGAGTGAAAAACAGACGTTTTTCCAGCTGAGTACGGCGCAGCATGTGGAAAAGCGCACATCACGTTCGAAAACGTTGCGCATGTTTCAATCAAATTTCCCGTGTCGTCGCTGCTGACGCGTCCGAACAAAAATACATACAAAATTATATTTGAATTGTTTTCATTTACTTTAAACATATTCCTGTGATTTGTTGCGGTTTTTCTTATGGTTTTTAAATTTTTTTTTTTTTTGGTGAAAATGAAAATGATAATAACTGATTTTCGCTTAATTCTTGTGCATGTGTGTGTGTGTGCAATGTGTGTTTAATTAAATCAAAGGCCTTATAAACTAAAGTGAAAAGGCAAAGTTTTTTCATATATGCTGCCTGGTGAAAACCAAAAGTAAAATTATGTGAATATAATATACACTATCGTACACACACATATGTGTGTGTGTGTGTGTGTGTGTGTGTGAGTGAGTGGTGATGGTGGTGCCATTCAAATGTATTGAACTGAAACGTACCGTAACGAGCTGAACTGAACTGAACTTGAAATGCTTCTTATTATTTTGGGTTTCCCTTAAACCTAACCTACGATGCCACGCATCCGTCATTTAACGTATTTGCTTTCAGTTGTCTCCTTTGGCCCGCATTACGCAAAACAGTAACTGTAACTGTACTTAAGAGTGCCGCATACTTGTTGTCGCCCCAACAATAAAAAAAAAACGGAAAAGAACTTATAAAAAAAAAAAAAACCCATAGTCTGCTGAGTTTGCTTTAGTGCAAAAATTGTTTCTTATTTTTTTTTTTGTTTTCTGTTACTTGTCGCTTTTGTCGCCGTCACGACGCCTAATGGCCCTCATCCTGACGCACAGAGCGTCGAAGACGAAGGCAAAGCCAAAGCCAAAGCCTTCGTGTTGTTTTCCTTGAAAAAGGTCACTCCTCATAGGGCCCTTTTGGTGTCCCTGTGCGTTTGTCCTCTTCCTTATCTTTACCATTTTACTGGCACCCGCCTACATGTGTTTAATCGTCCTTTCTGGCTTAATGTTCTGATAATTTTGTATATATTTGTTTTTTTTTCTAACGTTAATAGTAAAATTGTGCTATAAGAGAATCCTTATAACTGCCGTTACTTTTACTTTTTTTCTCTGGTGTTCCTTCCGTTTCAATCGTAAAAAAATAGCCGCCATTGTTTCATTTTGGTTTTTATGGCAAATGGATTTCTGCTTAGGTTTCCCGTTTTCTTTTTTTATGGCCACATCAAAATGAGATGCCCTGCTGACCTCAATTGCAGTAGCACGTCTGCAATAGCAGAGTCATCAGAGACGAATCTCTTAGACTTCATTCAATTCAGTTTGAAACTGCATTGAATTTTGCATGCAACAGACAACAAAAACGAACGAACAATCATTGATAATAATGATAAATAACAATGTCTACACTTGGAATCGAATATGTGTACTATTAAGAATAATCAGCTTATTTTTTTTTTTTTTTGCCAGAACACTTCCATTTGAACTTAAAATATAATTCATAGAGAATTAAATTGTAAATTATATAACATATTCTTAATTTCAATCATACATATATCCAAAAGGTGTGTGTTTTTATTTTTGCATTAATTATCTACATTACGAATTACTGTAGAACCTTCAAAACTAATTTAAATTAATATTAAGTTTTTTATTTTGATTTCTGCCAAATGCAAAATAATCTTAGTTAAGTGAAATTTTCTGGTCTCAACTTGATTTTTCAATGAACATATAAAGGAAAGAAACAGAAGTTAGTTTTTCTTTTCTCAGTGTAATAATGTTAATTTATTTATTTAACTCAACAATGATCTGTTGTGTGAAAGAATCTCATTATAAGCCATTGCGCTCATTTAGATGAGCAACAACAAAAACAAATTTCTTTAAAAAAAAAAAAAGCAAAAGAAAAAAGTTTGACATTATTAGACACAATTTCTATGGATGAGAAGTTCAATAAACTTTTGCCTTAGTAGCAAAAGGAAACGAATTTGAATATATTTAGTATGTATGTATGTATATACATACATATGTATATATGTTTTTGCATGCGAGACACATTGTTGTGAGTGGAAAACTTTGCCTGCCACGCAAAAATTTTCCACACTCTTTGTTCTGCGAGAGAATCGCTCCACCTAAATAAATGTGGCTCATCTGTATGTTTATGGCAAGAGATTGAGCTGCCGACGCTAAAGTATATACACAGTATCTTCGGGATTGGGTCTTAAAGGAATCTAAAGCAAACATTTGCTCAGTCAACGGCATTAATGCCAATCAATTACGTGGCGCCTCCTCGGTGTGTGTGTGTGTGTGTGTGTGTGTGTGTGTGTGTGTGTGTGGAATAGGGTCGTAGTTGAAGCTTATGAAATGCCATCGTTAGATAAACCACTGACATCCATAAATTATGGCTCGTTCCTTGACTGCTTTGTTTGTCCAGTCGCTGAGACCGAGGAATATCCTTGTCAAGGAGTCTATTGTTTAATATTTTCAGTATACCGCAGCGATAATGTCAAATGCAGGCAAAATTATTACACACACAGAGAAATCTGTTCATATCAAAGGATGTCTCCTTTGTACACTTTGAAAAATGAAAATGGTACAATTTGAATGACAATTTTGAAAATAATCCGTAAATTGGTAATATATGACTTTAATTAGTCATAAGTAAACTGAATAAACCAATGAATGGCCTTAAAATAAAAAACAAATTACATCAACTATGTTGTAACAAATTATCAAATTTTTTAAAAAGATAAATTATCTATACTAAGAAATTTGAAATTCGAAAAAGAATTAACAACTTTGAAAATATTTCAAAGCTCACAAAAATATCTAATTAATAAAATTAATATACATATTATTTAGTCTATCAATATCTATATCAATTGTTGGACTATATCATGGATAATTTTTATAAAATCAAAGTTCAATTGTAAAAGTAAAATTTATATATGCAGTTAGATTTGGCCATTTCTTTACCAAGTATTTTTATTGAGCAATAGAAGCATTATGTTCTATAAATTCTTCAGTAAAATTTGGGTCAATACAGTTGAATGCTTAAGTAGTTCCGGATCTGTTACTTTCAAACCAAAAGGCCAAATAAATGTATGCAAATTAACTGTACTCCTACGGCAACGGCACTGCAATTGTAACTGCATTGGTATTTTCGTCACTTTTCATACCCTTCACTGAGAGTCGTTAGGATAATGAAAGCGCCTTATATAATATAAACTATACATAGCTGCTAACAAGTTAATCCCTTCTGATTTCTACATATATCTAAACCAATGAAATATCAAGAGAAACGCGTATTATCTTTATAATAATATAATTGTAAGATAAGAATAACCCAAAAATTATAGTTAAGCTAGGATAACGAAATCGTGGAAAGAAATGTTAGAGTTGTACTTTGCCCACTATATACATATTTATATATATGTATATATATATATTTATGTGTATATAGTCTGATATTAGATCAGTTTGTAATGTATAAAGAAAAACGGATAAAGAAAGGAAATTTTAAATTAGAATTTCTGGTAAATTGCATATTAATCTATGTTACTTCTATGACTTAGGGTAAGCGAAAGCCGATCACCTGACTTAAAACGAAACAATTTAGTATTACAGTGTTTTTTTTGATTTTTGGTTTTGGCAAAAGTTCAAGAAACATAAATTTATTAAAATTGCTTGTTTGTTTCACTATTTGTTTGTCAGACTGCCGTGTTGGCATGCAAGGTCAATTTTTTTTTGGTGTTTGGTGGTGTTTGGTTTCGGTTTAGCAGGTGCATCATCATGGCTAATCAATATGACGATGGGAGACGAAAAAAAAAAAAAAAAAAAAAGACTGACTAGCGCTACCTTGTACTTGGCCCCTAATTGATGTGTATATGTTGTAAGTCTATTGGTTCGTTTTCTTGGCTGATGAAATTCTGCTGCCTTTTCTATTACGATTGTCAATTTTAGTTTTTCCATTCCCTTATGGGGCATGATTTGATTTCAATTTGCTGAAAGGCGATGACAGACAGTGCATTTTTCATTATCTAACTGACTCAATGAAAATCAATAAAAATGCCCCTACAAAACAGAACACATACCATACATACAACAACATCTATCTATCTATATGTCAAGTGAATAGCCAAAGCCCTATACTACCTAACCCCCTCCTCATCATATATACAATATACATATATGTATATATATACATACATCCATCCATCTATCCATATGTGCATAGAAGTGATTTTTCTTTTATATTGTTTTTGTACGTTTTTTGGTTTTGTGTTTTTCTATTTTGTTATATATGTATATATTTTTTTTTCGCTTTGGCTCAAACCAATTTGGTTGGTAGTACCCTAGCCAGTTGACACTTTCCTAGCCACATGTTGTTGACAAACTATTTTTAATATTGAAAGGGAAGGGAAAGGGTACAAAGGCTGTAACGTTGACAGCATGTTGTGTTCGCTCATGTGAGTGAGCACATATTACGTATACGTACATAAATACATGCACAGGCATTTACAATTGAATTGCAGTAAAGGCAAAATGTCGCTTTAAATTATTGCAAAAAAAAAAGATTAATTTGTTGCAGATTTATGCTCTGCAATATTATGCAATCAATTCATAAATATAACAAATTTAATTCGTATTCAAAAATGTTGGAATTTGCAAAAAAAGAAAATTCTAAATTTATTTCTAGCTAAATCGTATTAATTTCAAATTTAGTATCGAAAGTTGCATTAATTTTTAGACAATTTTAATTTTTTTTTTATTTTTTGTGAAATATTATATGAATTAAAATATATTAAGAATATTACGATTTGCATCTCTAAAGGTCCTAACTATTATACAAAAGAGGGCTAAAATGTTTCTAGATTGTCTAAAAATCTTTTATAGAGAGCTTTTTGTAACTTTTCCAAGTCGATAAACTTGCGTTTCATGTTTAAATTTTCGCGTGTGGTTATGCATACAGCCCCAAGGCTATACGGTGGTACATTATGTGTTATGCGGTTTCTTGACAGAATATTTTATTCCTTATTCTATGTAGGTAGTTTGGTATGATTATGTAAGCCGCCTCTGCACATCTTGGCCATAATGTTGTTATATTAAAATAATGAAAGTGAAATATATTATTAAATCGGCGACACGTGTCAGGAATTGATTTTTCGTTTTGTCGTCAACTTGCCTATCACTTAAATTCCATACGCATTTTTAATCAAAAATGTGGTGTTATTACAGACAACCATCCACCCACACAGATACCAATCGATGGAGAAGGTGGGTACAAAGAGTAGCTAAGGAGCCATGCAACCTGCCGTTCACCTGCCACATACACACAATAAAGTTTGCGTGGGTTTTTTTTTTGTTTTTTCAGCTTCAGTTTATTGCAAGCTTTATCAGTATAAATGAATGTGTGTGTGTGTGTGTTTGTGTGTCTATATGTTAGTCTGAATTTGTCCTTGGCGTTGTTTGTATTTTGGCCTACTTTTCCAATATAACAGAACCATGAAAGAAGTTGGCCATTATTAAAGCTATAACGGTAATTTGCATTAAATGTATATAGTGCATACTTTTAGGGGCGCGGACTAATTTGAATTGAAAATTCTGAACACAAAAACAAGTGGAAAATTTAATTTGCATTTATAGTTAAATCTATATAAATAATTTAACAATCTGCCCACGAAAGGGCCAAGTGAAACTTGACCTTGTCATGCCAGTCCTTTGTTATTTGTATGTATTATAATATACACACATACACATTTACCCACACATATAAACATACATACACATGCGGGCAGAAGATTAATTAACATCAAATTTATGGTGGAAAAAAAGGGGTTTTTTGCCCCTTTGTTTTTTTGGGCTAGGTATAAGCCCTTTTAGCTATTAGCTCATTGTGAAAAAAAGATGGAATAGAAAAGAAGATACAGACAAATGAAAGAGAAACATGAAAATGTTTACTCAAACTGTCACTGTCGTCCCACCAACCATTACGCCATCATGTCCCTAAAAGGGATGATGATGACTGCTGTTGTTGTTGTAGTTGTTGTTGCTGTTACTTTTGCCACTGTTGGTCGTTCTCAAGGTCATTTCTAAAGCCTTTCGGATGATGGCGCATGCAGCCAAGTTTGTCGCTCAAAATGAATTTTTATTATATTTTTTGTTGTTTTTGTTTGTTATTTGATGGCTTTTCACTTGAGTTGCATGAAAAGTTATCCGGCTCATGAGTCAGTGTAACATATACACACAAACACACATGTACACATGAGTTGCGTTTCCTGCTTGCTTTGCTTTGATAGCGATCCACCCATAGGCATGTCACTCATTCGTTTATTTTCTCTTTCTACTTTCCCTCTTTCTAATACCCTCTTTCTCTCACCTCTCACTCCTCACCATAGATTGGATGCTGGGCAATTTCGTTTACGCTGTACATTTGACCTTCTTTTGTGTGTTTGCAGTTGTTTTCTGCACTTGACCCGAATGTACCAAACGGCTGACAAGTCTGAGGGGGTCGATCTAATGCCATAAATAAGTCGCAGCATGTTGTCGTCACCGTGGTTTATATCTAGTAATCCATTTTATATACTTTTCTCTCCAGCGAACATTCAATTTAAGATGAAATTTACATTTGCATACGCATTCATGATCAATCTAGTTCTGAGAAAAAGAAATTATCTCCCATAGATTCAATCAAATTTTCAATATATATATATATATATATATATATATATATATATAATTTAGTGTTTCAGTTATGTTTTCTATTGTTAGAAACAAATTAAATATAATACGTTTAATATTATTTTCCTCATCTCTATCAATGCCTTCTTTAATATTTTACTAAATTTCTTTATAACGATTTAAACATAGTTTTTCAGAGCAAATCTTAAATATTGCAAAATCTATTAATATAGTTTTAATGGTGTTTTGGTAAACAAATGGGGAAACATACGGAACATACCAAAATACGATAAAAAAAAAAGCAGAGATTGTGGGGCAAATTGAAACGACTGTTTATGGTGTTGAATCCATATGTTTTGATTTATAGGGTCGCAAATGGTTTCTCCTACTAGTTACCTAAATGTGCAACAAATATATTTCTTATACTTCCAGACAGAAATTTAAAGAGTAAAATTTCGTTTGACAAAAGTCGAGATTTATAATTTGTATACTTTATGCATAGAAAAAAATCTAAATTGTGTGCTAAGTGAACTAAAAATTAAGAAATACTAAATAATATATTACGAACAGATTTTTAAAAAAATTTTTTACAGTGTTTACTATCACTAAAAATTAGAAAACTGGATTATTAAATTTCCAGATTTTAAAGCCAATTAAAAGGATGCTATTTTTAAAAGTAAAAATAGAAATATTTCTTAAAAATCGTCCAAAAATTGACTAAAGAGTAATGAAGTTGATTTTAATTGAAATCATTTAGTTAGCAAGGGTATACAATATTAATTTGCTTTTTTTTCGCAAATTTTTATCAACTTTGATAATGATCAATTGTTAGTTTTTTCTTTTGTTTGCTTTAATAAAAAATCAATCTATTCCATTTTATGCACAGTATGAAATTGGCCCAGAATTTTTTTAAATATACATATATATATGTACATACATATATGTATTATGTATGTATGTATGTATGTACACAAAATCTAGAGCTGATAAGCTAGAATATGATTCTTTGGTGAAGATAAATATCTGTATGTTTATTTTCATTTCGTCATCTTTGTATATATAACTTAACTCATTTTGTATGCCATAAGCAGAACATTTGAGGCACACAGTTGGTTATTCATTTTTTATAGTTTCATTTTATGCTTTTTGTTTCTTTTTGTTTTGTTAATTTCACCTGCCACCATCGTCGTCTGTGTCTACATCTCCAGAGCAACAGGAGAGAAAAACCGAATGTAGTCACACATATGTATGTATGTACGTTTGTTTGTATCAAGATCGCTTCGCTCTCAGCGTTAGCTATAGTCATTGCTCGACTTTGTCGGGTTTATTGGCTCGTCAGTTAGTCAGTCAGTGCAGAACCATCAGACGACAACGTCAACGCCAACGGCCAACGTCGATTCCATCGTTAACTTACTCGGTCGGCAGACAGGGCGAATTTTCATACAAATGCAGAGGAATTGCTTTTAAAATCTTTTTACAAATATATATGTATATATATACATAAATATGTATAGATACATCTCATCAGAGCCTTCACACATGTTTGTCAAAATTTTAAACCAATTTGTGTTTGTTTGATGGTTTTTTTTCTTGCTTTTTGTTGTTGTTCTTGTTGTAATTAAATTTTCGTTATAGTTTTCATTACAATTGGGTTTTTTTTTTGTTTAAAACCCTTCCACACCGCCGGATTCACTGTGCGTACGTGCGTGCATTTAAATTGTTTATTTATTTATTTACTTGTTTTTTGTTGTTCTTTTTTTTTTTTATTATTATTTTGTTTGTTGGCAAAAAAAAAAAAGTGCAAAATTGTCGTGATTAGAGAACCACATATAAATTTTATTTCCCTTTCAAAACGTTTCTAATTTTTTTTTGTTTTTTTTTTGTTTTTATGGGAAAGTCAAAGCTCGCTTGGATGCTTGCTTGAATGATCAAAAAGAACAACAATACTATTCTCGATTTGAAACGTTTGCTTAGGCCTGCTGCTGCTTGTATTGTTCATTTGCAGTTGAGTGTGAAAAATTAAAGAGCATTTTGAACGAGGCCAGAATTGGCATTTAGCACGAGTTGCCACATACACCATATATATATATATATATAAATATATATTCTATTCCATATAGATAAGTATATATATTTATTGACCATCCAACGAGTTGATCAATTTATGATTGGAACAAATTTCTTGCCTACTTGCCGGCGCAAGTAATTACAATGTTTTTTTTTTTTTTCGTAATTCGAGATCAACTTAAGGATTAAACTGTAAAACAACTGAAAGCAAATCGCGTTAAGATAAAGAGAATCAAAATTAAAATAACAAATTTTACAACTAAAATTAGGAAAGTGCCTAAAAAAAAATGTAAACCCAATTCTCACGGCAACAGCAGCGGAAATAAACATTTTTTTCTTTGAATGATAAGATAAGCAGCCAAACAAAAAGACAAAAAGAGAGAGATCAACGACGGATATATCAGGAAATAGACTGATATATGAGTTAATGGTGCAATTGGATGCTATGTGGATGGTGGAAAACGTACGTAAATGTAAACGGTAGCTGTGATCCAATAAATCCAAATCCTAGCCAAATCTCATAGCCCATCGTATACATCTATATACACACACATATAATATATATATATATATATATGTATATATATATATAGGTACATATATGTGGATCCGTGGCAATGGAAATTAGTGTGATAGCAGAGCCAACAATACTGTGTGCAATTATACGAGCAAAGCTGCGTCCAACGTGCAACTAAGTTGCCCAAAAGAGACGCTTAAATATCCAAAGAAGAAACCTTAAGAAAGGGAGAGAGAGATAACGAGAAAAAGATAGAGATTAAAGAAGAAGAATATCTCTAGAGATCAACAATGCGCAGACGGCAACAAACTGACGAGGCAGACGATGCGGAGGATCGAAATAACAAGGATAGGGAGAATAGATTTCATTTGAACGTTGAGACAGATTTAAACGAATTGGAATCGGATGGGATCAGAAGTACGCATATCAAACCGGATGATCAGGATTCGGGCGATCAGACAGAAACCCAAAGCACTCACAGCAGCAGCTCAACACCAACAACAGCGGATGTGGCCGATGTGGAAACAATTAGCTCATTGGCCCTATCACCAGCAGCAACATCATTTGTTGTACGTCCTGGAAATTTATTGAAACGACATTCGCCATCTCTGAGGAATCAAGCAAATGCAACAAATGTAAATGCATCGGTTAATAGTAATAGCGATGAGGTAACCAATCTGGATGATGTACCCACGGTAAGCTGTCGTTCAGCTGTCAGGCAAAGTCATTCGAATGCCGCTAACGCTTCCCTGCTTCCTTCGATCCCGCAGTCATCATGCTATGCGGCAGCAGCGGCACATCCAAGTGCCGCTTTTGCCGAAACAACATTGGCCGCAACAAGTGCTGGTCCCAGACCCTGCGGTGGAACACTTGCCGCCACTAGTACACATCGGCGCACCCATTCGGCTGCATCCTATATATCCATGCGATCGCAAGGCGGTGTCTCTGAGACTCCTGTCGAGAGGCCGCAACGGAATCGATTCTTTGAATGGCTACGAGTGGCATGCAACATATGCTGTTGCAAGGTTTGTTCTAATTGTGATTTATATTTTTTATATCCCACCAAAACAAAACAAAAAACTATTTGTTAAACTGAAATCGGAAGTTCAACGTATAAAAAAAAAAGAAAAGAACATTTTTGTAACCAAAACTAGGTTCTAGTTCTTCCAGTTTTTTTTTTTTTTTTTTTACAATATATCGATATCCTGATAATATAAGGTTATCTTTTATAGATTTTGATAATTTTTATATTTTGTTTTATACATATATATTTTTATTTTGTGATCCGTTAAATAATATATGTATATGTATTTATTGTATTTAAAAGGAAAGGGTGTGGATAGATCGCTTCTAATTTTTATTTTTTGTTTTTGCAATTGCTTTGCAATTTGAAAAATTTTCCATGTGTTAAATTCGAGTTTTAGAATTTTATTTATTGATGCGCCACAAACAAATCAGTTAAAGGCCTGCCTCAGGATTACAGCCAAGCTTTCACCCCACGACCAACCCCCCTCTCTCACTCTCTCTTTCTATCCCTCTCTTGACTTTAACGAGCGCAACAATTTTGCATTTAGTAGAATTTATTTTTAGCTGTCTAAATGTTTATAAATAAAAGTCACCACAGGTCATCAATTGGCATTGTGTTTTGTGGTTTTTGCGTTTGATGTTAATAATGATGATGGTCAAATGGTAATGATGTTGGTAATGGTACTAGTTATGATACTTGATGGCGGTGTTCATGGTGATGACGCGTTTAGTTGGGTGCGTTTAGCCATATCCTGTAATTGTATAAACTAACTATTTAGCCAGTTAGCCAATTAACCAAACAGTCAAGTGAAAGTTATTTAGTTAGTCCTTGTAATGGTCAATTATTATACAATAATATGTATATTATTATATTTAATATTGTTATATTATATACTAATCATATCAAATTCTATTTTATTATTTACAGAGTTCTGGTATTGGAGAGCCAAGTGTTCATCATGCATTGGTTGTGATATTTCTAGAGTTCTTTGCTTGGGGTCTTTTAACAATGCCCATTATATCGGTAAGTTGCATAATGTATATATATACTTATATATATGTACATATATGTATATATATATATCAATTTGTATAATAATTTATTAATTTTTATTCTCTAGACACTGAACCAAACGTTCCCAGATCATACATTTCTGATGAATGGCTTGGTTATGGGCATTAAGGGCATTTTGTCATTCCTGTCAGCGCCATTAATTGGCGCCCTATCTGATATATGGGGTCGAAAGTTTTTCCTATTAGTCACAGTATTCTTTACCTGCCTACCCATACCGTTGATGTCCATCAATACTTGGTGGTTCTTTGCCATGATCTCAATAAGCGGCGCATTTGCCGTTACATTTTCTGTGGTCTTTGCATATGTTGCCGATGTTACCACACCGGAGGAGCGTTCAAAGGCATATGGCCTGGCATCGGCTACATTTGCTGCTAGTCTGGTAATCTCACCCGCTTTGGGTAATGCCCTAATGGATATGTATGGTGGTACACTTGTTGTGGCATTATCCACTGCCATTGCATTGCTGGATGTGTTCTTTATCCTTGTTGCAGTCCCAGAAAGTTTGTCAGAGAAAGTTCGTCCCGCTTCATGGGGTGCACCAATTAGCTGGGAGCAAGCAGATCCATTTATGGTAAGATCGATTTTAAACATATCTATCTATCTATGAAATATACATTTGAATTAATCTTTTGTAGGCCCTACGCAAGGTGGGCACAGACAAGACAGTCTTGATGTTGTGCCTCACTGTACTGCTATCCTATCTACCAGAAGCTGGAGAGTATTCCTGCATGTTTGTCTATTTGAAGCTTAAAATGGGATTTAACTATATGGAAGTATCGGTTTTCATAGCCATCGTTGGCATACTTAGCATTACGGTCCAAGTAACGCTAGGCTCCTTTATGCAGTAAGTTTTAGTCCTATCTCCTTGTAAACTAAACTGAAATCTGTGCTTCTTGCAGAGTACTTGGAGCCAAGCGTACCATTATATTGGGTCTAGTATTGGAAATCGTACAACTTTTGTGGTACGGATTTGGTAGTCAAAAATGGTAAGCGGAGAATTAACTATAATAAACCATTGAATACAAAATATAATAACATGTGTTCTTTCTATCACTCAGGATGATGTGGTCTGCTGGGGTAGTGGCTGCCTTAGGCTCTATTACCTATCCAGCTATCAGTGCTTTTGTATCCTTATACGCTGCTCCCGAAAGTCAAGGTAATGAAATTTTTTATTTTCAATAGTAAATGCATTAATAATAATTATTATTTATTTCTTCAGGTGCCGTACAAGGAATGATAACGGGCATGCGTGGCCTGTGCAATGGCCTTGGCCCGGCAGTATTTGGTGTTATCTTCTATCTATTCAATGTGGATCTAAATGATGATGCCTATGCAAAGAGTAGCGGCAATCGGGCAACAAATGTTGAGAAAATATCTCAACATGTCCCAGGACCGCCATTCGTTTTTGGAGCCTTGTGCGTGTTCTGTGCAATTATTGTCGCATTATTTATACCAGAGGGTCAACAATCGAATTTGGAGAAGAAAAGTAAGGAACCAGATGATTCAGATGCTGTTGGACAGCGTTGAATGCAGCCAGCAAGCTTGGGCAAATTAATTCATCTCCATTTTTGTTGTTTTTTTTTTTTTTTTGTTTTCTAATGCAAATTTTTTTTTTAAGTAATTCAAATTAAATGTAATAATGTAATACGAATTTTTGTTTTGCCAATCTATTTATAACGCAGGAGCCTCTCTTGATGTGCAGTATGAAATTGAAACTGGTCACAAGGCGCCGAGCTCGTTGGCACCACTGATACGATCCGATTCGCTGGCGCAACTGTAGTTGGGCCATATGGAAAACTAAGATCATTGTCGTCGCTCTATCCACACAGAACCACAAAACCACAACACAGCTAGTGTCTATATAATCTATTTCTAAGCGAAGTTTAGGAAGTAAACAAGTTTAGTAACTGTAATAAATATGCTGTAACTAGTTTGGCTTTAGTTCCGTACCCGTTGGCATGGATCATGCCAGGATAATGTTATATTTTTTAATTGTTTGCCTTGCCGCATGTATCTTTGCAATGTTGTAATAATTTTCATTTTCTTGTACTGTATTACAACTAAATTTAATTTGCCGTGTGCACTCGAGACCTCAGCCTAATTACATATATATCTATATATATACATATAGTACTATATTGTAATTAATTTATTATACATTTATTTATAACATAACAACACCAATCGAGCGCTAATGCTAATGCCCTCCTACCCACACCCAGAACCACACCAAACCCACCACTTCATCCCCAAAGAAGGCGAATTCAAATTGGATTTGAGATCAAATCATCACAGCAGAAAAGTGTTATACAGCTAACAATAGTTTTATATAAAACGAAATAACAAAAAAATAACTGCCAAATAAAAGAGAATAATATTATATCTATTTCTGCTATCAAACCAAATTCTGCACAATAACCTTTTCGATCCAAGACCATACAGACAGACAGATCGACAAACAAACACACTCACAAAAACGACAAAGAAAAAGTCAAAGTTTTTCGTATTAACATACAATTTTTTTTGTTAGAAATTGTTTTTTTTTTCCTTATTAAATATAATTATTATTTTTATGATTTGACAAACACATTGCACAGGATTCTTGTTTATTTGAATAATTGTTACAACAAATAAGAACAAAACGAAAAACTTATAATAATAATAAAAATAAAAAACAGAAAACAAACAAAATCTATATAAACTGAATACTAAGCTTTACTTTGCAAATTGTAGTGATCTAAAAAATCTATATAAACAAATTGATGGAAAGGAGACAAACAACTGATGTTCAAGCAGTCGCAAAATGAATAAATTAATTAATTAAAAAAAAATAAAATAAATAATATACATACATCTATGTTTGTACAATTAGCTAAATGTAAAATTAGCGCCTCTAATCGTATGTAAAACGCTGTAGTTTTTTATTTTGATAAAAATAATAATATGGTAATAATATTTACACTATTCATAAAGAACTTGCAAAAAAGATGGCTATCGGAGTAGAGGAGAGAGAGACAGCAACAAGAGCAAATGAAAATGAAGATGATGAAAATGGTAATGCAAATTGAAAAAAAAAAATTAAAGAAAAACCAAAACCAAAAAAATAAATAAACTTCAATGGTATAATAAAAAACCATGTGCGTGCGTGCGTGTATGTATAGAATACTATTTAAAAAAATATATATAAAAACAAAATAAAATCACTAACAAAAAGTTATATTTTTCGAAAGATGCTACAAGAATGTATGTAAAACGGTTCAAAACTAATGGCATGAGCATTGGGTTTTTGGGTCGAATTATACTAAATTGTGTGAGTGTGTAATAGGTAAATGCAGCATTACATTTTACATACCCTCAAAATTGATTGTAATTGCTGCTCCAATAACTAATAAGAGACAGAAGAAACAAACCGAACATAATTAGAAACTAAACCCAATACAACAAAAAAAAAAAATAAATTTTTTTTTTGTAAATTATTTAATGTGTAATTTAGTGTTTTAAACGAAACCAAAATAAACAACAACAACAAAAATTGTTTCATGAAATAGTTTAAGTGTTTCCTTCTTTTTTTAATGGAAAAAAACATGGAAAGGGATTGGATATGCAATTGATTAAATATAATAGGATATTTTGATTTAACTGTCGGGCTGGTCCTATGAATTTCAAAATAAATTAAAATAATCACAAACATACGAGTGAAAGAATCCTTATGACACGTTATTGTTGCATTTACTCCCCCACAATCCAAGAAGTACTTGTTGCCAAGGATGAAATTGTTGATGAGTTTACTTAATAATTTGCCGAATTTTTTGGGTTTTTGTTATGTCATATATGTTATTGATTCATGGCTACGAGAAGCCAGATGAACTACAGCAAGCATGGCGGGGAATGACACGGGGATAATAGCAACAGCAGAAGGAAGATCGGCAATATATTTTGGAACAATATGCTCCAAAAAGGACAATGGTGTCGATGTTAAGTCCGAGGAATTTAAAAAATAAATAAAATAATTACAACTTTTTTGTATATGTATGTACATATATAAATCTTGCATCAGTTGTTGTTTTTTAATATTTTCCATGTTTTTTAGCACAATTAATCACATTAAACAGATAAAGAATTAAAGTTTTGCTTATATGATTTAAATGCAATTTTTGATTTGGGCGCATTGGGGTAAACGATTTTTCCAGAAATCCCAATATTTTATCGACTTACGAATACCCGACCCAAACCTACCTCCAAATTCAACTTTCACTAAGGAACAGAAATCTTACTTTTAACATAAAAACACTCACTTTGCATCAATTAATATGCGTATAATATGTTCTCTCTCACTTTGAATAACTTATAGATTTAAAAAAAAAAGTCGGTGTTCGAAACCAAATATAAAAAAAGTTTACATATGCCCCGGGTGAGGCTCGAACTCACGACCTTAAGATTATGAGACTTACGCGCTGCCAACTGCGCCACCGAGGCCATGCAGAAACGAGCAAAAAATACCCTTATCCACCAGGTGTTATTGTTTTATTCTAAACGGTTCTTATTTCGTTTACAGTATCTGAAATGCATTCCTGCAGGGATCAAAAAAATTACTGTATTGAAAGATAAATTTCTTTTTTCAAAAAAGGCTACCTATTGAATAAGTTAATGTGCTTTAAAAGGAAAATGTATAAGATACAATACTTGTAGTTTTGTATATAAAAACTATTACTATAAAGAAAAAAACACAGACTAGGAGAAAATATATACATATATATATGTACGTATATATGTATGTATCTTTGATAACAAAAAAAGTAAACTCAATTTAACTGTCTTAGAATCTTCAAGTTATTGTAGTCACTTTGCTTATATCTTTTAAATATAAAAACAAAGGCGCAAATGTAACTCGTTTTGCAATCCGACATTGTCATGCTTAAATCTTTTTAAAATTGTCCTTAAAATTTCGAAAACTATGGTATAAGTATTTGTAACGGGACTTTTTGCAAGCACCAAAATAATCTGTTCTTATTTGTTCACTCACCAAAACTGTGAAAGAATAGTGAAATGTGTATCGTGGCATTGGTTGCTAAAGTGCCGACAACGGTTATATTTAATCATTCACAAAAAAAAAGGACACTTCATTTATTTAAATTTTATCTACGCTCACCCACGGATTCAATTTCGATTAAACTAGCGAATTGAGACACATAATCAAAGCGAATTTATGAAGAAGAAGCGAATTGGAATGAATCGGGCATCTGGAAAGCCTATCGACATTTCAATAACTTCAATGTATCGATTGTACATCAGTGTTTTGTCCACCACTAGTTCGGTTGTGTGGGTGAAGTTCGTTTCGTGTGTGTGTTTTTTTTTCTGCGAAAATCTTAATTGAAAAATGGCCCAATAAAATAACAAAGGTGAATTGAAACAAACTAATGCTGAATTAAACTTGAGCTCATTTAATAAAAAAATTGGTGTGGTTGAAAATCTGACTTAGTGTGTCACAACAAAATGTATCTGTATCTTTGGGTATGGTCTGGTCTGGTCTGGACATAAGAAGAAAAAAAAACGCAAACAAAGAAAGGAATGTTTTACAAGAAGCAGTAGAAGCATCATTACCAAGGGCGGGGGCTAAGTGCATAAAACAAAAGAATAAAAAAAAAACAGAATTGTCTGTCTTTCTCTCTCTCTCTCTCGCTCTTAAGATATGTGTGTGTGTCTGTAAACAAATGCATTTTTGCATTCGTTTAATTCTTATGCTGGTCTTTTCCGTCTCTGTCACTATCTCTCTCTGCGCCTCCCTATTGCTTTTGTACACCAATTAGGACAGGGACATGCCACTGGAATCTGTATTGGAGGTGAATATAAAGGCTGGGAAGAAGGTCGCCTCGCTGCATTCTGTGCATAGCACTTTTATTTCCCACTCTCTCCCTTTCACCTCTCCCACTCGATTGTGGAAATTGTTAAAACAAATTTTTAGATCCGATTTAACTGTTATTATAAAAAAAAAACAGATTTTTGTTAGAACAAATTTACTAGACAATACACTGGAATTACAAACATACATACATACATACATACATACATACATACGTGCATATATTGTCATTTGACAATAACGCGCGGTCGCTTTGCATAACACACACATTCACACATATATATATTTATATATATATATATATATAGATGTTTATGCATATATAGATACAAGTGAATTCCGCAACTAGATGTTTAATCCTGCGTATTACAAAATTTGTGGTTTTCATTACTCTACAGCCACGGATCTGTGTTCCAAAACTGAAAACGAATCCAAGTGAGTCCTGGGCACGCCCACTGACTGTCCCGAATTCTATATAAATTTATTATTGCTCCACAGCATTTGATTACTCTCCTATTGCCCCCTTTATCCGAACCGATTGGGAGATTTATGTTTCTATGTATGTTTATGAGTAAGTTGGAGCTGCCTGGCATTGGTGGCTAATTGGATTTGGAAGTTACTGTTGTTGTTGTCCCATTATCATCATCATCATCATCATTCTCATCATCATCGTCATCATCATCAGTGCCATCATCTAAAGCTAACTTAATTGGCTTAAGCAAAAAGCAGTCGGCAAAGAGACGAGAATTTTTTTGTTCGCTGTTGGGTGAGTGTGTTTCATAAAGAAGAAGAGGGGTTGGGGGCAAAAAAAAAAGGGGAGTGGTAGGAGGAATAAGAAGTGAGACTAAAAAAAAAAATTTAACTTATTTATTTCAATTTGCTTGAATTATTTCAATTGTCCCATGCGAATATACTAATACAGACACTTGCACTGCTGTGATTGATTCTCTAGAATCTTCTTTTATTTTTTATATTTCTTTTCACCCACTTGATTTACCGTTAAAAGTAGTTGTTTAACAGCTGGCAACAAGCATATTTAATTTATAGCACTGCTCTAATTACTTAGTCTTACTGTTGGGCCAACAGCCTCCGGGATTCACACGAAGCACACTATGTTGGGATAAAGATTCTACTTTTAATTTCCCTTCATCGGATAATGTATAGTCAGTAATAGTTATTATTATATGTTATTTTCTATATATTAAAAATAGTAGAAAATTAAACTGAATACAAATTGAGATAATATAATTTTTAATTTTATAAATCTCAATATAAGAGTATGTATACCCTAATTTAGGTAGAGTATTTTAAAAAAAGAATCTACATATGTATACTGCGTTTCCGCAGCAGCCGCAGGTAGACACAAACATTTACAAACAATCATACATACACACACACACATTCACATATACAGCCATATAAACACGCTAAGGTGTTTGTACATACATTCATCCCTGACCTGTGTTAGATACATATTAGTTATGATATACAACAGCAATGGAGTCAGAGTGCTTAGTTAGACCTCGAGCCAGTGGTCTATGTGCATATGTATTAATAGCTACATATGTACGTACCTTCATGTATCTACATACATGTGTACATATTTATGTACTTATGTAGATGTGGTTTCTATGTGGCTATGTATCCGTAACGTTTGCATGGGGCCCTTTTGCGCTTGTATGCATTTAACGGCAAATTACAGAGAAATTTCATTAAAACGAATATGAATAGAAATCGCCCGATATATGATGCATATAGACATATATGTATATACATATATATAAGTACAATTATGAGAAATCAACTGTGCTTGTCATCGTTTAATAATTCCGAGTTATCTATACCAAATAAAATATGAGCTCATTCAAACTGTGGTGTTTTAGGCAAGATAACCAATTATCCAGTGGCTACTGTACCCTTTTCATGTGCCAGTGTCGTTTCACATCGTCATCATCGGCATCATCGTCATAATCGCCATCATCGTCATCATGTAAAGTTCTTCCGTTTTTCTTCGTTCGCCATCAGCTGCCAGAGATCGTCCCAGTTTCACATCCCACTCTCTCTCTCTCTCTCTCTCCATCTTTCCTTCCCGTCATGTATAACCCTACTCTACTCTCTCATCTCGTTTTGTTTTTTGTTGTTTCTTTTTTGGTGATACATTTTTGAAAAGCTCATCGTGTGTTGTTGCTGTTGTTGCTGCTGTTGTGTCTCGGTGTTCGTTCAGTTACTTACTTTTTGATTCAACAAAGTTCTTTGTGCCATTTCAGTTTTTGCTTTCTTGATTAGCTCGCTTTGGACTTTTATTGTATTAAGCGGTAAGGTATGGTAAAGTGAGGTGAGGTTAGGTGAGGGGTGGTGGTTGAGTCATGGTGGCTTAACGAATTTCTCTTTGCTAGTCTTGTTGTACCGGTTTTCCCGCAATATTTATTACTTACTATACTACTTATTTTTTTTCTATGTATATACTATAGTATGTATATTCTTTTTGCTTAAAATGTCAGTTTCATGGATTATCTTACTCACTCTGAATGTCTGCCTTGAAATCTTTAAGCAATGGGTAAACTAAGTGTGACCTGAATCTTGATTTGAGTCAAATTTGATTGACACCTTCTATATATCAATTCTTTGTTGATATAATATTACTTATTATATTTCTTCTGCTTCTCATATCATGTTTATTAATTAAAAATGAGGAAAACGATTTCATTTGGTCACGATTCATTTTAACTGCAATTATCTATGATCTGAATATATTTATACATATATATTCTATATATGTATGTACATACATACATATGTAGTATGTATGTATGTATATTCGCAGACAATCTTGATATATATGTATATATGTATCATATGGATGAGAGAACATCAAGAAGTATACATAGATCATATTTCCTAAACTTTAACATATTTTTCTAATTTAATAATTATTAATGTTCTTATCAGACCATTTTTACTTTGTTTTATGTAAATTTTAGATCATTCAATTTGAATCACGGATTATGTTTAAATTTTTAAATGTTCTTAGATTTCACTTAAAATCTATATATCAATATTTTTCCTAACGAAAACATTGAAAGTTTAATTAATTAGAATTGGAATGAATTGTAATTATTATACCTATTACTTCTCTGTTTTTATAGTACGCTTTAATTCCCATAGCAATTTTAGCAACAATGAATATATACATATGTACATTGTATACATATATCAGATATATGTATATCAGGCTTCAGCAGAAAGTGCAAAAAAAAAAAAATAGTAAAAAGAAAACGAAAAGAAATGCATACCTGATAATGTGTTTAGAGAAATTTTTCACACATTTTCATTTTTATGTGGAAGTGGTAAACTGAGATAGGCATTGTATTCTTTGAATTAAAGTATATACAAATAACTTATATGACTCGGTCTGTATATAAAAAACAAAAATAAAGTCAGAGACATCTGACTCAGAATCAACAGTTATAAAATCTATTTGAATTTTATAACCGGATAAGTATAATTATGACTCAATGTAATAACTGAACGAATCAGTTAATTGCACATATCGTTTTGTTGTCTTAGTCTGTCGATTTCTTTCCTTTCATTTGCACTGTTCGTTGGCACTGCAGTAACCAAAAATTACAGACAAAACGAGAGCCTTTTAGCCAAGTTAGTGCGCATGTGCTCTTATTATGGAGAGCTGCAAAATGTTTGGTTCTTTTTTTTTATAATTTCATCTCGTCTTTAATTTCTACTGTTGCTTGGTTTTTTTTTATTTTCTTCGTTTTTATTTTTTTTTTTTGGTTGTTTGGAGGCCGACCGACCCCCGCAAATGCCGGCATACCAAATTTGCCAGTTTAAGCAGCAATGGCAATCCAGTCGGTCTCCATCCAACCAAGCAGCAGCATCCAACCAACCAAGCAAAATCGCTTCGTTTTTGTTTTGGGCTTCCAGCGTGGTTTTCCTGTCGTCAACCCGTGTGTCAAGGCCGTTTGTGTGCCAGCCTCCTGTAACAGTATACAGATTTTTCTGCACAGCAGCCAAGAGAATGAGAATTGTGTATGCTGTTGTTGCCAGCCCGTCCAGTTCTGTCCTGTCAGTCCAATTAAGTTCAGTCTGTTGTTAATCACACACACACACATACCATACACAGTTGTTGTTCTGTCCTAAAATACATTGCGTATACGCAATTAAAATCACACAACACACTTCAGGTTCAGGTCAGTGTTATATTTAACAACACATTAAAACAATATACCGTTGACAAGTGGCAGGTTTTACACTGTATCTATATTTTTACCACAGCCATAAAATTCAGTCATCGGTGCTCAATTCCATCGAGTTCAAAATCAACAACAACGCATTGGAAAGTGAGCATAAAAACAAACTTAACCGATAAGTAGGCGGCAAATGCAGTGCTCCAAATGTCTATCACTTGTGAGTGTGCATGTGTGTATGTGTGTGTATTAGTCTTGCGACAAATTCTGTGGTCAGACGATGGGGCAACAAGACAAACATGAAGTAATCAACTGCCGTGAATGGTTGCTGCTATTGAGAACCCTTCTCTAGTCTGCCCCTTGGCCCTGGTTTATACACTTACTGCTGTCCGGTCATAAAGTTCATTAAACTTTGTGCTTTTTCTTTCCATCTATGCACGACATTGGTTAAAGCAAGACCAAACAGAAGAAAAGGCGTCCATAATGATAGTTGTTTTTATTTTTACCCCATATACATACACACATTTTCATATATGTTTATCTATAACATAGTGTCAACATAATTTTATATATGACAATCATCATTTTATTCTTCTCTTCTGTCGTGTTTCTCTTTAAACTATATTTAAAACTCTGTCTGAAAGTTGCCAAGACGAAGATGAATCTCACAGATTCTAAATATTAGAATCTTTTTTGCGATTTCTTAGGAATAAATTCTATAAAAAAAAATTAAATATATATTTTAATATATAATATATGTATATTATATATAAATGTATATTCTTGCAATGAGACAACATTGTTGAATTATTATTCATTTTGAATGGGTGCAAGAGATTTGCATGTTGATTCAATATTTATATATATTGTATAATAAACACTTATCTCTGGGTATGATAAGAACACTGATTTAGATTAGTAGTTTCAATTTGGTTTAAGTCATTTAAATTCTGCGTGTTTGACGCACCAGCGAGCATGGCCTCGGTGGCGCAGTTGGCAGCGCGTAAGTCTCATAATCTTAAGGTCGTGAGTTCGAGCCTCACCCGGGGCATGTAATATTTTGTTTTTCTTGTTTTATTTTCTTCTGTTGTTTGGTTTTTAAACTGTTCGCGCTTATGCTAGCAATTAAATATGCCCGTTTTTTTTTTTTTTTTTTTTTTTTTTTTTTTTTGTGAACTTAATTATGCATGGGGTATCTGGCCACGCAACATTTGCAGCAAGCGGCGGCAAGTGTATGAGTCATCAATAGGCATTTGCCATTTCATATCCCATATCCAGTGGCAAAGCTACAACGACCCTTGTGGTGCAGTCAACTTTTATTGCTGAACACCCCTTAATGTTTAATGATACATGGAGGATGAATGCACAGGTTCTCCTGGAGACTTGTCCTAATGACATTTCTCTTTTTTTTCCTTTTCCTTTTTTTTTTGTTGAATGAATGAACAAGTGGGCATTTTGCCAATGATCCAGATGCGATATGACAATGAGTTCGTTTAGCAATCCTTTTTGCTTGCATTCGCTTGCCACGCCTCTGATTGCTACCGATTGCTTGGCCTTTATTGGCCTTAATTGATGTCAAGTGATGTTGATGTGTTTGTGTCCCGCAGAGCCATGACGAACCAAGCCCAAACACTATCATCATCTATAACCATCCGCGGTTATGCTTAATTTTCTTAAGCGAGCGAAATGGGATTGGATTTAAAACATTCGTCCGGGGGCGCACCAAGAAAGAAATGTATTTTACTGCCTCTGCCCTTCCACGCATTTATAATTAGGTCAAGACATGCCAACTCTCTTTTAGGGAGTGGATTTCTGGAAAAAAAAAATTGATTCACCTTTGGGATAAAAAAGGCCGCTGCTTAGTTATTCCGTCTTCTAATTCTAATGCTAAATTCAATATCAATTCTGTGCTTGCAGGCAACTGACGCGTGAAATGGGTGCGCGTTATCACGTAAAGGAGACTACGATCAGCAGCACTGTGTGTTAGTGAGACGTTGTTTAAACCATAAGTGAATGAACGTATGAACGTTTAGTGGCAGAGGGATACATAGGAAAATTAGCATCAATACGCACAATGGCCCATGTTGACGATCCTCCAGTCGAGGTTAAATGCAAAACAAAACGGGCACGGAAACGTCGGTTGCGACGAAAACGTCAGATCGCCTATCTGGCCATATGCAGTTTAAGTGTGGCAGTATTTGGTTTTGTGTTAGCCACTTTAATAAGGCCAAGTGCCGCTGATAATGATCAAGAAAATATTCAAAAATCAAACAAATCTGATGTACCAAATGGCGGCAATGAAGATTCAGATTGGAAGAAAGGCTTTGAAGGACATGGCACAACACACGAGCAAGTTGGACAGACCCATTGGCCGATGGTTAATTACACAAAATATTTGTCAAATGCCAACTATACAAAAGAGAAAATTACAACATCGACGGCCATGAGTCCCATATATAATTTTACGCACTATTTATATGATTCAATACTGACACATGACCCTGCCATACCACCAGGTAAGTGAACACACACACCCACACATATTCATTCCAAATAGCACAAACACAATAAACTCTTTTTCGCATTCGTCAGGTTACATTGTGATTAAGGAAAACGATAAATTAGCTCTTGGTCCCAAAGTTGAAGAGAATGATTGGGCTGATCTTTTGTCTGAATACTGGTTGGTATTAGGATTTGTGTTCATCGTTCTGCTACTGATCATACTGATACCGTTTATAGCGTAAGTTAAATGTTTAAATTGTTCAATTTCGAAATGAAAAAAAGAAAATTGTTCTTCTCTCTTAATGGACAGTGTATGTTATTGTTGCTTTTGCTGCTGTCGCCGTTGTCGACAAGGTTGTCCGCCTTGTACTAGCAAACAGGATGCACGAAGGCGATGCTGCTGTGGCATTTTGCTCCTGCTATTAGTCATTGGCTTAATGTAAGTTCAATCCTCACAACTTAATGCTTCTTGCTGATGTCATGGTCAAGATTTATTTAATATTTGATCTATTTACAGATTTGGTATCATTATTGCATTTACTACTAACAAATTGATCAATCAGGGCTTTGATGACACAGCTGCTACTATGCGACGTGGAAGTGAGGATACTTGCACATTCTTAAAGGATGTGTCCAATCACATTTACCACTTGTTTGTCTATAACTATGAGGAACTGGAGACTCATCTGCTTGATGCTTTACATAGTAAGTTCTATATTTTGCCATTAATTCTAATTATAATTTCATTTGCTTTTTCGTAGATGCTCATAAACATATATTCCTGGACCTGACGGATGCCTCGGAAAGTAGTGCACTGGTAGAGCTCGAACGTATATTGGACAATATGCCCGAAGCACTGAAACTAATGCGTCAGATCCATCTATTGGAAAACGATCTACGCTTCTATGGCGCTCAACTGAGAGATGGTAATACGACAAAAATTAATTAATTAAAAAACACTTTCACAATAAATACTATGCTCATTTTTAGGTGTTCGTGGAGTGAAACGTGATATGAACTATAATGTTGCCAATCTGTGCAATACACAGCAGTGTTTAAATTTTCTCGAGAGGAGTAATATTGAAATGATTGATACCTCGAAATGTATACATTTCGATCAGGTGAGAGTAATAAATAAAACTTTCACAATTGTAAAGTGTAAAATTCAATGGTTTTTCCCTTTTTTGTTTTTTAGTTGCCGAATACCACAATGTTTATAGAAGCTATGGAAAATATAGTTAAGAAAGCATATGCCGTTATACCCAAAAAGGGACTTCAACGTCTTCTATTGATTAGCGAAAAGATAAAAGCTGTAATGGCTCTGGTTGTGCCACCATTGATACAGGATGTGCAGGGTGGCAAGGAAATTTTCCAAAATCATGCAACCAATATACGCAATATTATCGATGCTGTAATAAGTGATATACATTTAAATACATTGCGTTCGACCAAATCATTTGAGCATGTCTATGAAAAGTTTGGAGAGGATCGAAGTCTTGTCAGCATCATTGTTTGTATGCTGATTCTATTGGTAAAATGATTAAATTATATTTTGAGTCCGTAAGCTTTTCACAATATTGTTAAAACCTTTTAGATATTGTTCGTCTTAATTATTGCATTGTTATGCGGTTGCTTTGGGAGGCGAAGAAGTGGTTATGGCGATGATTGTTGCAGCAAGGCTACAGGTGCCACATGCTTACTTCTGTAAGTTGAATATTATTATAAATTTCTTAAATACTAATTGTCCATGTCTTATTATCATTTTAGTGCCATACTATTGATATTCTGCGTGTTCTCTTTCATTACACTTGTTGGTCTGCTATACTTTATGATTGGATTAATCACATATCAGGGAGCTTGTGCACCGTTGCGGGATCAGGAAAATAATGCTTTGTTCCGTCAGCTGGACTCAGTGGTTGATCTTAATCGTTATTTACCAAAAGAGTATGAAAAGGATAATGGAGAAGTGGCTACACCACCATTCCGTATGTCTAAAGCGATTAAAGGATGTGAGGCAAATGAATCTATATTCGATTTGCTGCGTGAACACAAAATCTATGACATTAATGATATTGCTCGAATTAAAGTGATTTCCAATCGAGATGAGAATGATAAGAATACTCCCATTTTTAATGAGGATCTATCCTCTGTATTTATATTTGACAAAGACGAAATAGCAGAGCTTGATGTAATGCGCACCGGCAATTTGTCAACTTATCATAGTGAACTATATACGGAGTATCTTTGTAAAGAATTTACACCCATGAATTTACGTTCATTGGCCGGAAATACATATGACATGGCAGCTGCACTTGATTATTCAACATATTCATGGTCAAAGGTGCAATTCTTTAATGAGCATGTTATGTTGAAAACTCTCCATACTAATTTTGTTCCTAAGCTATCCGCCATTGTTGATAAAATGAAAGAGAAACTAAAAAAAATTGACGAACTCATTTTATACGAGAACCATAACTTTAATACTTCAATATTCGTCCTAGTCAAAGCAGTTATCAGATCCGAGGAATTCATTCAAACTCGCGGCCAGCAGTTCATTAATATGCTTGGAACAAATCTAACTACTGCCTTGACCGAACAAGTTGAAGGTTATATAAAGATGGTGATCAATGAGAGTAATACCAATGTTGGTCATTGTGCGCCGCTCTCGTATATTTATTATCGTGGTGTTGATTTAATTTGTCATCGTATGGTCGATCCCCTTGTAAGTACTTTATTATTTGATCACAGTCTACTTAAAAGAACTCTCTTTAATTGCTTTTACATTTCTGCAGAATGGATTCTGGGTTGGCGTACTACTTTGCTCATTGCTCTTCTTACCCATATTGTTTGTGGCCCACCGTCTGATGTGCTTGTATAAGAAAATCTATCCCTATATTGCCGCCGTTGGTGCTGCAGCCATTGTAGAGGGCGGGTATGTTTATAAAGTCCATGAAACTAATCTGATTTCAGGCTTCATTAAATCGCACTAAAAACCCAAAGCTGTCCAATCTGTACGGGTGCACCGTATATAGTACCCCCGGTATCATGTAGCGGTGGACAGCAAGCCTACTGTGAATGCGAACCCGGTCCCAAAGGCATAAAAAATTCTAAACGCGATCGTGGAGGGGCAAATCGACCAGAGGATCAAATGAATAAAAATCTACCGATTGCATCTAAGGACATAGTTACGGTGGTGCCGTTAATCAAACCTAAGAAAGATTAGCTATTAAAGACCTAATCGTTTTGTATTTCTTTTTAACATATTCATGACACGAATTGGCGTCAACGTCCGCATATAATTTTAACCTTTCTCACATTTCTCTCATTTCATCGCTAATTTCGCCTCATTCCGCATGCAGCAGTGACTACTTATACGATGCCTATAGCGAGCGCGATCGCGAGCATGTGCCATTAGCTAAGTAAGCGATGTCCCTGGATCATCCCAAATATTCAATTATGCAATGTATCTAATAATTGTTTTCGTTTATTGTTTCCTTTTTTTTTTTTCTTTAGCGTGCCAAAGAAACGCCGTAAGGCCTATGAACGTCGCCGAGAACAGCAGGAATACTATGAGGAAGCATCACCACGACACTCTCGGGCAAACCGTTCTGGAGGTGGCGGAGGCGGAAACGGTGGGGGTGACGATTCAGCTCCTGGTAGCAGCAATATGCGTTATAACGATATGGCACCCACGTAAGTATATTATTATCATTATAAACTTGGATCATTATAATATGGTATATAACCACATAATGCTGATAAAAAAAAAAAAACAACACAAACATTCTAGCCGCTACCTTAATCGTAATTATTTTTAATTTTTGTTTAATTTAGCGCTAAAGTTGTGGCTATTGATACAAGGCCAAAAGCATTGACGGCAGATGGTTACTTTTAAGCCGTTTAACCCGTATGCCAACAGTTGGTTTTGGCTTACTATAAAAATACATTTTGGTAATGTGTGCGCCTATAACACTCAATTTGTGTTTATTTGTGTTCAGACAAGACTCGAATATCGAGTTCAAAAGACTGGATTAACGTGCGTCAGATGTTTCATTCCAATTGTTTTAAAAAAAAAAAAAAACAATACAATTAAGAAAAAAACAACTATTAAACTATATATAAACCTGTACTAAAGTGTATATATAAAGCATTCTATAAACATAGAAGCTATTCCATTCCATAGATTATTTCTTCAACACGAAGTACAAGAACTTATATAGATTTAATGCAGATTTAATGTTAGTCAGCAGTTATATTTTTGTAGTTTCGATATCCAGAGACTTGAAATATAATTTTATAAATCAATGGAGACATTCGTTCTTGTTTTTTCTCCCCATGTGTCACGTATATACTTCAAATGTCCAGGTGTTAATGTTAATTGTTATAGCTTGTTATACCGATTCCAATATGTTCAATATGGTTTCAATTCACTTTCTATTGTTATGGATTCAAAGTCATGAACACTTAACTGAATCCAATTGTTAAAACCCATTAAATACATCGACTCATACAATCATCTTGTCATACATACATACATAAAAAAAATGGTCAAATGCTATTCCAGATGCTAATGCAGTAATGGCCAAATCGATTCTACTAATCCCAATTGTTGCCTATTCTTGAGAAAGTGTTGTGTGTGATTTTTTCTTTCATTTAATAAATATATATATTATATTTTATATACATTTGAATTGACGTACATTTGTATATCTGTTTGATTTGACATAAGATTAACTAAAACCAATTAATTGCATTCTACAGGCACTGGGACCATGAACCGCCACGTTACCATAATCCGCCTGCAGCACCACCATCATCGGAATATGAGCGCCCACCACCATACTACTATCCAGGCGCCTCTGAGCAGGATTAAATCGATGGCGAACGTCTTTAGCAGCATGGAAGGAAATATGATGCATATTTGGACTTGGGCGAAACAGCTTTAGGGGAGGTGGCAACATGCAAGAATTTAATTTTAAATACCAAAACTTGAGTTTCGCTCTAACCCTATCCCTATATTATTGAGACTGTACTTTAAGTTAATGATCGTAAGCAAAACAAAAAACAAAAAAAAAAAAAAAACAAAATGTTTATGTCATTCAATTAAGTCAAGTGTGTTCTATGTTTCTTTTTTTTTTTTTATTATTTTCAATTGTTTGATTTTGTTTTTTTTTTTTTGGCCGAAAAACCAAACAATCTGCCATCGAGCCACAAAAAGAAAACACAAGCGAATGAATAATGCAAATTATCTAGTATTAAGCACGGGCCGAAGCAAATGTAATGCATCTAGTGAAAGGTTAGAAAACAAAAAAAAAATGAAAAGTGAAATGAGAAAAAAAAATTTATGTTGCCAAAATGAATAGCAATCCGAAATGCATTCAGATATAATAATGGATTTGCTCATACTGAGTCCATAGAGGAGTGACAAAATCAAACACTATGCTAAAATTAAAAAAAAGAAAACAAATGAGTCTCTATTATAGAAAGAAGTTGGCCAATAAAGCTCACAAAAACTTCAAAGAATCTCATAAATTTATAAACTCCAAATCACTTTACTCCACTGAACTCCATTCCTCCCTCCCGCATAAAAACACACACACACATAAATGGATACACCCACACACACACACACACCAATAAAAGGGGCAGAGAGGGAAATAGGATAGAGAGAGAGTGAGGGGAATCTAGATTTCCAATATCAAAAACTACCAACTATATAAACTACAATTATTTTACCATTGTATTTATGGGAAAAAAATCCCTCAAAACTTCCAAACTTTACGACACGAATCAAAACAAAACAAAAAACAACAAACAAAAAAAAAAGAAAGAAATGAACGTATATTATTAACAAATGGAAAATGATAAATTATTATAAACAATTAACAAAACTGCCATTTTAATTTAGACAGCAAGACAGAAATTTTTCAAATCTGTCCCCAGTTTTCAATGCATTTAATGTATTTATTTTATAAACCAAGAACAACAACACAAAAGAAAAACAAAATTTAAAACAAAAAAAACAAAAAACCTAAAGAAAAAGTAAAACGAGATTCTGAAAGTACGTACTTCCTTAATACAGAAATTTATGCACTCACACAGACACACATACAAACATATATAGACACTATATACACCTACATAATACTTAAAATTAGTATAACACGTACTCAAACACGTTGTCATAGTTTTAGTAAGCGGGAAAGAAATCCCCTAAAAACTTGAATCCCTGCAGCATTTTCAAATGTTTCCAATTGTATTTCCCAAAAACAATCAAATAAGGCGAGCTGCAAGTTTCCAACAAATTAAAAGATTTCAATATATGAATAGGTATATTATGTATACATACACACAATTATATATACATACATATATATATATATATATACAATATATATATAAATATATATATACATATAAAGCATCACAAACACACACAGAGACAACAATATGAATTGATTGCATTACATAATGATTATTATTATTATTTTTTTTTAGTATTATATATACATATATATATAAATATATATGTACAATTATATAAGTATGTATGTTGTATTTTACATTTTACGTACATTAAATGGTTTTTTGCTTAAGTCAAATTGATTGTAATTGAGTTTTGATTTGAAACAAAGTAATCGAAAGTTTTCCATCACAACAAAGAGATATATAATTTTTATTTGCAAATGAACTAAATTAATTTATGGCAATGAGTTTATTAGAGTTTGGATGCCTTGGAATCTGGATCCATTGGACACAGTCATTTCAGTTAATTAACTGCCAAACTCAATTGCCCAACGGGGGGAGATTTGAAGAAAGCGATTCATTTATCAAATATGAGCCATTTGTGCCTAGGGCTAATTCCGACCCAGAATCCAGTAGCACAAATATGGATTACAATGAACAGAGGGGTCCATTCAGATTTATTTATACGTTTGCCAACACCTTGACTAGTGCCTTAATATACAATTCAAGGAAAATTCCGTATGGTTATATAACACCCGATGGCAATGATGTAGATTGGAAGGTGATGAACGATAATTGGTTGGATTATTTGAAACAACAGCGAATTCTTATGATGGTGGTGCTTCTTCTAATTAGTCTAATGCTTATATTACCTTTTATTGGGTGAAAATAGAACAAGAGATTAATACATTGTTAAATTCTAATCTAATTTTTTACAGTATTTTTTATGGCATTCTCTGTTTTCGTAATAGAAGATCTCGTTATTCTGACCTATGTACCTGCTATTGTTGGGGATGTATGATGGTTTTTATCGTAATTTTTATGTTGTAAGTTTAACTAACTTCCTCAAAAGAGAAAGAGATAGAGACAAAGATATGTATATATCTAACATTTTTATTTTTTAAAGTCTAAGCCTAATTTTTTCAATGATTTCGAGTGTTCAATTGGAAAGAGAACTTAAACACTTTGCTTTAAATGGCAGCAGATGCCTGCCCAAAAACTCGAACATTTTGTCCAATAATAATGTAGTTAGATCAACATCAGTACATCTATATCATTTGCATGTACTAAATTATAAACAGTTTCAACAAAGAATCGAACATGTTCTGCAAAATGAAGCAAGCCTAACCCAATCCTATGTCCAAATGGAATCGAATGGAGTAGCCATCGAGAAATTAAGCAGAATTATTGATCAACTACAAAGTACACAATCCCTTTTTAAAAAAATAAAAGAGGAATTACCCAAAGCACGACGTTTAGCTACCCAATTTCGAGATGGTAAACAAAATTATATTATAATTAATATTTTTTACAATTTTTCTCTATTTCAATTATCAGCTTTACGCGATGTGAAACGTAATCTTTTGGTGGATTTAACATCACATTGTCCATATATAGAATGCAAAAAATTCTATCAAAGGCATAAAATTGTATATTTGGATATGGGCTGTCTGCATTATGATATTGTAAGTTACAATCAAAAAATCAAGAAAACAAAACAAAAAAAGGATATAGAAATCAATATATGCATAAATTTCTCTATTTTTCTTCAAGTTGCCTGATGTCAATATATTTATTAAATCGATACAAAGCATATTAGATAGCAAATTTATGATCTATCCACGAAATGCCTCAAGGCACTTAAGACAGCTATCGAGTGCAATTAAAAATCATCTGAATAAATTACTTAGCACTATTCAAGAGGATGTCAATGAAGGCGGTGCGTAGTATTACGTAGGTGTACAAAAAAAAAAAACAACTATAAACTAAAACTTTTCTATTAGTCATTTGGGCTACATGGAACTTAACATAGTTAATCAGTAAAATAAGGTTTTCAATTTAATTATACACAAATTTATTTAGTCGAACTTTTCTATAGTGAACTCTTTACTATATTATGATGTTCTCCACATAGTGAAAAAACTTCAAATAAATTGTTTTCTATACAATGAAGTTTCCATATAATGAAGTTTATTCTGATCTCGTAAGAATTTATTATAGGGAAGTTCGACTATTTTATCAGGCTAATATCTACCTAGTTACATATATCCTTATAAATATCTAGATATTTAAAAAATTATTTTTGCATCTATTTTAAAAGCAATTTAAAAATTATAAAATTTGTTTACGCAAACAAAACAAGTTTGTTTTAGAATCTTTAATGCACTATCTGATTTATACAAAATTAATGCAAATTTATAACTAGATGTTTGTTCTTGAAATAATAAGTAAGAACTTTATTAGATTAAGATCTCTTTTTTTTTTTCTATACAATTGTTTGTTGTTTTGTCTTAATGACTACAACTAATTTGAAATTGTTGTTAAATATTTCGTTGTTGCGAAATAACTTTTTAAAATTTATTATCTCATTTGTTGTGTAATTAAGTACATATTTATATACTTAATGGAACTTCCTAATAGAAAGAAACTTCAATACTTAAAAATTTATGATACGTATATACCGAAATGGTAAATCTATAAAATTAAATCATTATAGTATGAATATATGTGATATAGCAGAAGTTGACTCAGGGAAAGAAGTTTACTTTTTATATGTAAATATATTGTTTTCCATTTCCATTAGTTAAATCATGAAGATGTAAGAAAAATGTCATTAAAAAATTTGTCCTTTGCTTTAAATATATTTTATCAATTTTCTAAATTAAAATATTTTGGTTTTCAACTAACATATGGCTTTATAAAACTTTGATTCCTGGCAAAACTAAAAACCACTTCGATTCAATAATATTTGAAAGTGTTGTCTAATTTTACCCACATTTTTTTCTTTTTTGTTTTAGGCCAACAATTGGAAAGGAAAAGCAATATGACATATGAAGTAATAGAGAGACTTGTTGAAGAACTCACCGAATTGTCAAGAAAAAGTGAGAACAATTCAGAGAAAGTAGCACCACCAATGAGAAATTTAAGTAAAAAACTGGATAAATCCATGTATTATTGGACAATTGGGATAATTGGTGGACTGATGTTAGTCCCACTTCTAATAGTTATCAGTTTGGTTTTATATGGACTTAGTGTCCAAGCAGCTAGATTCGTTTTATGTTGCTCCTTCATGGCCATATTTCTGCTATTCTTTCTGGCCATAATATTAATGATTTTCTTTCTTATGCATGGCGCCTTGTTGCATCATGCATTTTGCAATGTGTAATGAATGAATGAAATTTTGAATTTTTACAATAATATTTGATTCTTTAATTTACAGTAAATCAGATATGCCAATATCGAATAGAACCCTAAATCCGAATAAATATCTACCCGAAAGACTTGGTCTTAGACAACCTATGCCAAAATTGCGAGAAAATGAGATCTTTCGACGTTGTCATAATAATGAGAATCTTTATAAATTATTACAACTGGATGATCTATATAATTTAATTGGATTGCGTGAGGAGGTAATTGAGGATGTCGAGGATTGTCTGCATGAAATGGAGAACAGTTCATTGCCCTCGGAATTGGATGAAATGCATCCACAAGCTGAATCGGTTATTCAACATCTTTTGAACCATAATAATCTGTCTCTTTATGATAGCACTCGTTTTACCAAACATCTGTGTCCACAGTTAGTGCCCGAACCGTATCCAGGTCCATTGCCTGATTTTTGGATCAGTCTCGATGATCTTGCCATACAGGTAAAAGCTAATGCCTCGCTGCGTAATCAAATTGTACATTTGAGGGCTTTTCATCATTATTTGGGTATACCATTAGCTAAAATTATTAATCAAATTCTTGAAATGCTAAAGCAAATAGATGATCAATTGTCGGGTGGAACTAACAATTTTGCCCAATATATGAAGCATCTATTAAGTGAGATTAAAAATGGTGATAAATTTCTCAAACTGAATGCAAAAGATGTCACAATTTCGGTGGGTCGAAATATAATGAAATATGTTGATAATAGTCTGGCTGGATATATACGTATGGTCGAGAATGTCACAGAAACTGATCTAAAAAGTTGTTCCACCCTAAAAAAAACTAAAACTCAAACTATTTTGGAGCAAGAGAATCTCTGTAATCGCATTGTCAAGCCCATAGTTAGTATTATTATTTTTTTTTTTTTGAGATTATTAATTAATTTATAATTTATTCAATTTTATAGAATGGCATTTGGTTTGGTTTATTCATTTGTGTTTTACTTTTTATACCCTCAATTTGTTGCATCCATTGGCTACAATCTACTATGGAATCAAAATATAATACATACGAATCAAATTTATCTATAATACAAGAGCCATATAGACCAAACAGTATATTACCACCAATATCCTTGCCATGCTATTGTAATTATAATGTTAATTTATCAATGTTACCAGAAACAAATGTGGATCTATTGCCAATGTCTGTTTTTGAGAATTCGATTCTCAAATCTAAACGGGAATAGATCACCTGCTCGGAAATGTCAGTTTTTATATATGTACATATATATATTTTTCACATTTTACTAAATAATAAAATAACAACAAATTAAAAACTATTGTAAAAACAAAACTAGAAATGAAGCTACTATGGCAGTCGATAGGTTTTTTATTTATTGCCGTTTCGCCTTATTTTAGGAATTGGTCAAATAGCTTTAAACATCAACTGATAAACAATATAAGTTTGGATGACAATAATTCTAGCTTGATCCTGATGGAGACACTGTGGGAACAAAGTGCAACCTTTCGTGGATTGCAACAAATGCATTATACAATTATTAAGATTTTATTGCTGGCATTGATGGTTCTGCCTCTCTATAAGATGGTCTTGTTATTTATTGGGTAAATATATACTAAATATATACTATGGCTATATAATTTTTTGAAAAATCCTCCATAGTTGGCGTCTGAACAATACAGAGCATTGGTTTATTCCCAGTGAACCAATGAAACGAAGCGAAGTTTCTCCAACATTGCCGTTGGAACCACCGAGACCACCACCTCGCCGTCGACGAATCTATACACCAAAACCTCCTCCAATAACTTGCCCATTTAATCCAGATCCTTTCGGTTTCATTTTTCAAAAGAGCAACGAGGATATGAATCCATATGAAAGACTACGTATAAATTTAAAACGTGCTCATTATGGATTACAGCGGCCACTACCGCCACCAGATCCATTGCTATGGTTACATCAAAGTCATGTTTTAAAGACAAATGAAAAGATATTTACACCTCAGGTGACAATAAATCGCAAACAGTTAAAGAAGAGAAGACCAAAATTATTGCGCATATTTCTGGATCATTTCAAGACGAACAAATCGAAAAGCGAACGGCAACAGAAATTACACGCCAGCAACATTAATAAAAACAGCGGCAAAGTTTCCCATCTTTGGGAACGTTTTAAGATAAATCGTTCCAATCAAAAATCTTATCCAATATTTGAGCCCAACACATCGATATTTACATCAATATCATCATCCAGCTCGGTCAGCTCTAGTTCTAGTTGTTTTTATATATAAAATAGATGGCATTGGAATTATATCGCATATTCCTTGGAAGCTCTACGATTTCGTAGATATTCCAATGAAAATGCGTTGTCATTTCAAATGTAAAAACACGGTTTACCGTGTATCTAAATATATCATTATATTTCTTTACGATTAAAAGCATTTTTGAAATCAACGGTTCGACCTTGACAACGCTTTGCTCTGACTTTATTAGAACACATCCGGTGAAGGCAAAAATAAAAAAAAAAAAAAATTAAAAACAAGAAAAAACAAAATAAACAGGCAAAACAAAGCCACAACATGAAAAAGACTTAAGCGACAAACCTTGTTCTCGCATCAATCATGAGCTGACAAAATGCCCAACTACCGGGTAAGCTTGCGACCGAAGACTGAAAATTATAAGACGACCCCCTTCGAAAAAAAAAAAACCAAACGAAACGAAACGAAACGCAATGAAAAAGCAAAACAGATTGCCATCACGCCCTCCAGCTCCATGTGCAACATGATTATCTTGCCACAATGGCAGGAAGGGAAACTAACCCAAACCACCAAACTATAAAAAAAAAAAAAAAAACAAAAAACATTTCTGTTTTAAAACCGAAATTTCAATACACTCATTGATCACGGACTTAACTATGTCATAATAATTTTAGATGAATAAAAATTTCAAATAGATAGAGAAGGATAATCTTTTATTGTAAAAAAAACGCAATATTTTTATATTAAGTTAAAAAAATGTTTCAGATTACTAAGATGAGAATAATTTGGTTAAATCTTGAAGAAATACAGAAATAAAGATTTAGTAAAGTAAGGTCACTTGAAACATACATATTTGCTTTTTAAATATTTATGTTAATATTTCGAATCAAAATATAGACCTCTTTTTTAAATTAAATATGTATAGCTTTACGATTAGTTAAGAATAAATAGTTAAGATAAATAGAAAAATAAATTTAGTACAGAAAAATGTGTTAAGAATTTTTTTCAAATTCTGTTCGATATACATACATACATATATGTATGTACAAATCTAAACTAAAACCAAATTCTATTTAAAATATTTTTATAGGTTTATAGGTTTGTAAAACAAATATAAAATATAAATTAAATATTCTTAGATATGGAACATAGATCTATAGTTTATTCTGACATAGATTCAATAATCTGTTTGATAGTGTAACACACTCAATCAGATACTCTGACGGGAAGAAAAAAAAATGAAGATAAAATGAAAATGAAAAGAAACCTCTGACTCTCAGACAAGTTTCATCTTTTCTTTTCGTTATGTTTGTTCTTCCGCAGGAGAAACTGTGTGGCATTGAGGGGACCAGATTTTGGTTTCAAATTACCCATAGCCACAGTAACAGGGCTTCCGCATGATGATGGCATGATTGGGAGGCAAACCCCCTTCCCCTTTCCCTCTTGATACTTGCTGCACTTGCCATCAGTAAATGTATTTACAATGAAAAGTGAAAACACAGGAGGTAACATATGATTTTCATAATTTTTAACTAAAAATTAAATCACGTTTCTTATCAGTCTTGGCGAATGTTGTTGTTGTTGTTGTTGTTGGTGTTGGTGCGGTAGCAGTAACAATGCCGGCAATGATGATGACGATGGTGATTGTGAGTGCCTTTCTTTTTCAACAATTACCAAAAAAAAAAAAAAAAAAAAAAAATACACCAAACAACAACAACTACAATAATAATAATAATGCTACAACAGCGACATCAGTAGCAACAACAACAACAATAATGAAAATTTCACTTTCAATTTGTTAGTATGTATCTCTGTGTGTGTGTGTGTGTGTGTGTGTATGTCTGTGTGTGTCTATGTGTGTGTATTTGTGGGTATTTGTGGGTATGGGTTAAGGCATGATTTTGCCGCAGTGAAGGTTAAGTTGTTCGATTTGATATTCAATTGGTATAACGGTTTCGAAAGCCCAAACCAATTCAAGCCAAGTCAATGCACTCCACAGGAAGGTTCACACCTGCATAGCATAGATAATGCCAAATAAATTGATCTTAGTCCAATGATGGATAAAATAAATGTAAGTGTAAGAGGAATTGAGGTATACTGATAGAGGCAATTTCGTTTCCCCAATTCTATAAACACATTTTCCATTTCAATTTTTCATTTGACCGCCATGGGAAACAGAGCATTGCATTTCTCATTTCCAGAGTGCTTTTCTCGTGAAAACAGAATTGCAAAAGTAAAAACCAAAACGACGGCAAATGGTAAATGGCACGCAATGAGCATTAAAATGCACACAATTAAGTCGAGCAAATGATTTACAGTGAAAGGCAGTGAAATTTATGGCATGCAAAGCGTGAGAAGAGCAAAAAGAAAGATTCAAGAAAATTAAAACAAAACTGAACGAAAAAATTAAAAACAAAAAAAAAAAACTAACTAGAAACAGAATTGATAAACAAGAAAAAAAAAACAAGCAAACGAGTCTTTTAAAACAACAGGGAGTCATATATACTTAAACCGTGGCACATGGAACTTTCGCTTTCGTTTCAGTGGGAGTTAAATATTTATTTAGCCATTGGCTATTGGATTTTTTTTTTTTTTTTACTTTTTGGCCATGGCCAGGGATTTGAAGAGATGTATTTCAAATTGCGACTGGACTGCGGACTGGGCGCAGGCTTATGAAACCCTTTTCTATTATATATATGCAAATGAATTAGTTGCTTTCCACTCGATATCTATGTGAAATGTTATGCATGAATCCAGCTTAGCTCATTTTTTTTTTCTTCAGTTTGGTGATGTTTTGTAAATCATATTTTAAATTTGCATTTATCAAGAGTTGTGGGAGAGGGGGGGGGGGGGGATGTTTTTTGGGGAGGGGAGGATGGAGATAAAGATGAAGATACTGTCGCCTGTACACACGAGGTTGGGCTTGCTTTTTATGCTAATCAAACATGTTCGTTTACAAAATCCCTCCACCCAATAAAAAAAAAAAGCAAAAAACGAGAAATTAAAAGATTTACCAGGGGAGATTACTTTGGTTTGATGAATTTTCTATACGCTATAAACAAAAAGATTTACTATATTTTTTACATATGTATAAAAGATTTGGATTAATTGTTGCCATAAATGTAAATTCATTATTCTTTGGAGTCATTTTACCTGATAATTTTCAAATATTACAAATGTTTTCTTCTTTTCCTTTTTCTTATTTTTCTTTTTTCTTAATCTGACTTTATTTGAATGAAATATATGACTATTTTTAGAATATTTAAAATGCCTTTTTCTTCTTTCTTTAATTTCTTTTTCTTCTTCTTCTTCTTAAAAAAAAAGTGCTTCTTCAAAAAGTTCTCCAAAAATTGTTAAAGACTTTTTCTTGAAAGTGAAAAAATGATAGAAATTATTTTTGTAAGCTTTATTATAATATTTAGTTAATCAGATTTCTAGTTTAATTAAAAATCTTGTTTTCACTTTTTATTTCTTTGGGTATTAATATTTATATATTATTTCAATGTATATTTTTGATACACTGCGTAAAATCATTTTATGCTGCTATATATTGCTATAAACTCATTTCATATATATTAGTTATATATTCTAAAAAAAATGGATTTTCAATGAAATTAAGTTTTCTCCTGGTTGTCTGATTTCATTACGGATTTTGTTAAAAACTGAAATAAACAAAAATATATATTTGATATCGATTTTTCCATTATATGTATACTATATTATAGTGATAAAAGATATTGATATTTGGCAATATGTAGTTTTTGAAGGGCAATTATTTATGTTGCAAACATAAAGATAAAATGAATATGCATACACTATCTGATATGGTAAAGTGTATACAATTGATAACAAATTTAAAACCAGTTGATTAAATTTAGCCCACAAAACGAAATGTTAAATGTTTAACAATTAACAGAATGTTAAACATTACAGTGGGTAAGTTTGCTGCCTAAGTCTTTTCAACGAAAGACTTGGCCAAAAGGCAAGGCACCAAAACAACAACAGCAACTATAAAAAGGAAAAAAAAAACTAAAATTCAATTTTCCATGCAGCTCACAAGCAGAAACTGTTGTTTTTGTTTTTTTTATTATTATTATTATTATGTTGTTGCTGTTTGACTGTATATGGCGCTTATACGTGGCGGACAAGCAACACCACCAACAACAGCAACAACAGCTCGTTCGGTGGGCCACTCATTTTGCCGTTTACTTGGCTTTGCTCTCGGCAACTTTGACTCCAACTTTGCCGTTGCTGTTGCCGCTGCTGCTGTTGCCGTTGCTGTTGCTGCTGCTGCTGCTGCTGTCGTCAGTTGTCTTGGCAGTTGCCCGTCGCAGCGCTCAAATCAGTTTCTGTTTTCCAGTCCAACGTGCGAGTTCGTAGCTGTAGCGGGCTTACAATACGAAAACGAAGAAGTAGTAGTTAAAAGAAACATATATATATATATATACATATATATAATAAACTCTAACCAGGATTTTTTGAAAGTGACTGTGGGCCAGTTGTCAAATAAAATGCGCAAATAATTGCTCGTGTCTTCGAGTGTTTTACCATCTCTTCAATTCAAATCGTGCATATAAATATATACGAACAATAATCAAAATTAGAATTGTTATAGTGCAGCAGCAGTGCCAAAAATTAATTGGCCATAATTTAACTAATATTTAAAATTTTTTTTTTTTTTTGAATTGTTATTATTTTTATTGTTTTAATTGCGACAAAAAGAAACAAAATAAATAAACTTAATTTAAAAGGAATCACATTAAAGCAAAAATGGTGAGTGCAAGATAGCAAAAAAAAAAAAAAAAAAAAGAAACAATCAAAAAAGTGTGTCAGATCACAAAGAACTATGAACAAAATTGAAATTATCATATATATTTATGCATTGGAAACCTCGCGCCAGGGAACAAGAAAAAGAAATAAAAAAAAAATAAGAAGTAAAAAAAAATCATGCCAAAGAATATTGAAAGTCCGTTGACGCAACGGAAAAATGAATGTTAAACGACAGAAGTAGACAACAAGCATTATGGAGAACGCAGCATAGAGTAGACTGAAAGACAGACAAACAGACAGACAGACTGAGAGACAGAGAGTCAGTCAGACAGATAGTCGTACAGAATGGTCGAATGGCGGTTGATGGCGGTTTTGTTTTATGGGTGGAGGGGTATAGGGGGTGTAGGGGAGTGTGAAAAGCAACAACAAGAAAAGCAACTACCAGTTCTGTTCACTGACCGAAGTTGAAGGCAAACTTGTCAAAGACAATGAATATATATGAAATACTACAGCAACTCCATCAATTGTGGTTTTAGGGCGGAGGGTTGAGGGGAGCTAAAACGAGGTACAATACGCTAGGATAGAGGGGTAAAGGTGGAGGGGGCATGCTATAACTATTAAAGCAGTTTCGCTTTCAAGCAAATGGAAAGGGGATTTGTTTCACGTTGCTGTTGTTGTTTCATTTTTTTATTTTCTGTTAAACATATTTTTATTTTATTTTTTTACCTTGTTGTTGTTGTTGTTGTTGTTTTAACTAACACTTTAATTAGTCTTTTGGGAATTAGCTTTTACTTCCTACGAGGCGGGTGCCTTAAATGAAAGATTTCCATTATGGCCACGCCTAAATTCGGCACTAGCAGACAAGCAAATCAAGTAAAAGTTGCAATGCCCACAACAATAGCAACCCAGCAACAACTAGTTTTTATTTTTTGTTTTTACAACAATTAATATTTGCAAAAAACCAAAAAAAAAAAAAAAAAAGAAAAAGAAAACAACAACAAGAAAAACCTAAAGCAAAAGCAATTGGCAAATCGTTTGGTTGAAACTGGTCTCGAAAATGAAAAACTGGCAAAATTAGGTTTGAAATATGTTAGAGATCTCGAAATGAGTGGAAAAACGAAGCAAAGAAGGCAAGGCAACAAAAAAACGAAAAAAAAAAAAAGAAAAAAGCAATAAAAAATACACACACACACACATAAAATAATGAAAACGAAGCAAATAAACCAAAGAAATGAAACAAGACCTGACAAGGGTTTAGTTAAAGTTTTATAAATAAAATATATTACTATTATTTATACGCAGCTCAAATTATTCCATAATATATAGAGATATATAGAGATACTATAACAATTAATTCATGGCATATATAATATCTATATATGTAGATTAGGTTGTCGTTGTGTGAGAGACAATAAGAAATGTTAATTGCCTGTCTGGGCAAATCTTATTTCTTTTCTTTCCTTCATTGGCTTTCAGTGTTGCACTTTCGCAGCAATTTCAACTCAAACTTCAATGGGCCACGCCTCCTCCTTCTCATGCTCCTCCTGCTTCAAGTCTTGCCTGACACGCGCTATTATTGACAACCGTGACTGACTGACATGTGCAGTTGTTATTGTAGTTGTTGCTGTTGTTGTTGTTGTATATAACCGAAACTCTCACTTTCGTTTGAAATGCCTCTTGCTTTGACAATTAAATGAAAACACTTGAAGAGAATATTGTTTGTACAATAAACAATTCAAATAACAAGGCACAGGCAGCAGGCAAAGTTGCTTTTGCTTTTACATGCAGATAAACACACACAAAAACACACAGACACACACTAAGAAACATACATACATATGTAGAGTCATATAATAATTGCTTACTGTCCAAAGACTTTCTCCCTTAAAGACACACACACACACACACATAGACACACTAACATGGCCAAAGTTTTGTCTTGTCTCTTTTTTTAGTCGGAAGTTGGCACAACCGGGCGTATGCGTAATGTGAGCCATTGCGGATGTTAGGGGCATGCAATTTACTAATACAACAAAATCACAAAAAAAACAAAAATGCCAAAAAGAAAAACAAATTCCAACACAATGGTTAAAATTTTAAAGATTAAAAAAAAAATATATCAGAAAGAAGAATTTCTCTCACAGAGTCAAATCTAAAGTACAGATCATAAAAAATTCAAGTATTTAAAAGAAATATTTAAAAAGGCAAAAAAAACTAATTTTTTTTTTGACAATCTTTAAGCTATTTTACATCTTTCAGAAGTTTGCAAATAATTTTCAATATGCAGAAAACATTTAATGTACGTCTTAATTAGTATCTGTACTAATATAATGAAATCTATTAATCTAGAATCTAATCAGAATCTGTAATATTTATTTAATAGTTTTTTTTTTTGGTAACAAATGCTTTAAAATGAAATAGTTTAATAGTTGTTGTGGATTTTGTTTTGGGAAATTTTCTTAACAAAATCTAAGCGAAAACAGAAAATAAAGCTAAAAGCAAAACCTTTTATTAATTTATTTGTCATAGAAAGTTGAAAAACCAGTTGATCCTCCAACAGATACCATATTTAATTACCGATCCCTCAATGATTATAATGTAAATCCTTAATTAAAAGTTTTAAATCTCTAATGAAAATTCAGATAACTGACAAAACATTTTAAATACATACTTTATTTAATCAAATTTTATATATGTTAATAAACCTAAGATTGATCAAACAATAAGCCACAATCAGTTATATATCAGTTATATATACGTATATATATCATATCTTAAACATTGCGTCATAGCCACAGTTAGTCTGGCCCTCTGATATTTAATTTTCGGTTAGTCATTGCCTCTTTCAAATTTCAATTAAAATAACAAGAGCTTAAAACAATTTAATTTTAATACGTATTTGGTTTTTAATTTGCGCTCGAATGTCTGGAAATAACATTCCATATAAAAGGAATTTTGATTAACCAAAACAAAAGTTGTTAAATTTCGATCAAAATTAGCGGCATAAAAATTTATATATTTTTCGCTGGAAACTTTAAAAGATTTTGGTAATTTGAAATCCCTTATATGTACATGCATACATATGTACATATATTTATATATACGGATTTTGGTACTTTTCTTCAAATGGCATTTTGTTATAAATAAAAAAGAAATACAAACAAATGGATATGGGATATAATATACAGCATTTTTACTAAGAATTTAAAGAATATCTGCACAAAAATAACATTTGTTATGCAGAATTCAATTTTGTTGATATTAATATTACGGCAAGTAGAGATTATTTTTACTATATGTATATACATACATGCATACCTGTATCTGTATATATGGTAGAATAATTTCATTTTTGTTCTGTTTCTTTGATTTTGTTAGAGAGACAAGGCGACAGTTTACAGTCACTTTGGCATAACCCTGACAGCCAGTCAGCCAGCAGCTGCAGTTCAGATCTAAGTGGGTTGTCTACGGTTAAAACACTCACACACACATATACACACATATATATATATATATCTATATCTGTAGCTCGTAGATACTACTTGCATTTAAAGCCATAAAGCACAAATCAAGTTTGCAATTCACTTTTATGTTAGTTTCTATGCGAATTTTTTTTTCGATTTTCTTTTCTTTTGTTGTGGTTGTTGTTGTTGGTGCTATTTTGCCAACAATTTATGTATTTGTACATAAACAATTGCAAATGAATCGTATTGAAAAATTGAGAAACTGAAATCGAAACGCATCAAATGGTTATTGAACTCGGTTTTGCATTTATCGTAAGTCAGAGTAAGTTAAGGTTGCTCATATACAAACAAAAGACTTAGACAACGAACACATTTTGTATTTCTCTTCTCTTTATACATATATGTATATATATATATATTTTTTTGTATGTTTTTTCGCGTAGTTTTGTTGTTTGTGAATCTATGACAGGAAGTGTCACCATTATGTTTAACCAATTCCATAGACAAATAAGCTTAATTATGTATTTAGTCGATAAATGTCTAGATATTTCTTTTTGTCTGTATATATGTATATCAATCATTTGACAAGTGACAAAAAAAAAAAAAACACAAAAATTAGGTACAACAACAAGCAAAAAGTAAAAACATCGACGAGGGCCACCTAATCAACACAAACTCGTTTGAGTTTTTAGTTGTTATATAAAGAGGCAAAATAACTCTATATCAAAAAAAAAAAAAAAAAAAAAATAGCATAACAGGCGATATGGCTTAAAGGCATTCCACATTGTGGACAGCATAATCGAAAAAGCTAAAAAAAAAAAAAAAACTGAAATCGAAAAGCAATGAAAAGCAAAAAAAAAAAAACACACACACAACATATAACTCATTATCAGTAAAAATCATTGACCAGCCAGCAACTTTTGGCAGACAACTAATTTTGCTAATAACTTTATATATGTATGTATGTATAAACACACTATACGCATATGTACATACATACATATATAGATAAATCAAGACGACTTACAAGTTATAGCTATTGCACAACAACATCTGTGAATATGTTGGTTTTTTTTCCCTCTTTTTTTTGCTCATTATAATTGAACTAATTAGAGGAGTGGAAAACCTCCCCCTTAAAAAAAAAAAACGAAAATACAAAAAATTAGTTAGCGCCTTTGCAATATTAATATCAATAATTACAACAACACAATCATTATCATCAACTGTGATCAATGTCTTCAGCAATGGCTAACTTGGCCTCTGGCCATTAAAATAAATTGTATGGCTTTAATACCATTTTATGACTAGGCCATAAACATTGATTGACAACGATAGTCGATATAAACTTGCCAGCCTCGGATTGATCAGGCGCATCTTTTAATTTGAATTTAAATATATACATATATAGTACATACATACATATATATATATAATTTGTATTTACGTATGTATGTCTATATATTTCTTTTGATTTGATTGAACAAACTGGTTTGCTTAAAGGTTAAAGTTTAACTACATAATGGCCAAAGAAATGCAAACCTGACATTAGTCCAAGCAAAATAACACAAATTTCACTTGTGTTGTGTCTTTTGTTGCTTACTTTGCTCAGTGTGTATGTGTGTGTGTGTGTTTCTATCTGTGTATATTTCTTTGTCGTTTGTTTATTAAATAAAAGCGCATATGCTTTACGTAAGGCAACAAAAAAAAGGAAAGAAAAGAAAAGAAAAAAAGGCGGCTGCTGCACTTGCTGATGATGACATAATGACAGTTCCTTATTGCTGCATTTTTACTTTTTTGTTACTTTTTTTTGCTTTTTTTGGTTTTCTTTTTTTTTTTTTGGGAAAGTGCAAGGGGAAAATTACAATGAGGCATGCATATGCTATACGTATGTACATACGTACTTGCATTAACAACAACTCTGACAATTGCAAGTACAAGTCAAAAAGGTATTTTCCACTACGTTAACTACCAATTTGCAGCTAAATGTATGTCACTTATGTTGTTTGTTTCACCAGTGACTATAACAATGATATATTTGCCGCTAGACTGCATTGCAACTCTTTGAACAAACTCCAAACTGACATTAATGCGACTTTGACAAATGGCAAAAATTCTTTACGAGGCCAGCACCAAAAAAAAAAAAAAAAAAAAAACAATTGTACGAGTAGAAGACAAACAAACAGACAAACAAATGGACATAAATTTTATTGACATTATGAACAAGTTGACTGGCTGGCTGACTGTGTTTTAGGAAATGGCTGAGACTGATTGTGAGTCTATTACAGATCTTGATCTCGATTTTAGCAGTGGAACGGAAGTTGTGAGCAGTCAGCTGTTGAAATCTGAATCTTATGGCATTGCAGACGAAAGAATAATGACCAACATACCATATACCATGCCAAACCGCATTTACATACATATATACATACATATGTATATAGATAATGTTACTGGCAACTAAAGACCAATTCTGAGTCATAATGCCAGCCGCAACAGCTGGCTCACGTTTGCGGCATTAAAATTAATGCCAACAATGTGTCCAAAATCTGATGCACTTGAAAATTAATGTGGGTGCGGTTGGTTACCAACTATAATTTAAAATATAAATTATGAAAGCAAAAAAAAAACAAAAAAAAAGGGTATAAAAACACACACCCAATTTTCTAAACATAAACGGCAATAATGAGCAACATTTTAATTTAATAAATTTACCAAAATAATAAGCGAACTAAATTCAGTATATATCTAATATATCTATATAATTTCAGCTGCTGTAATTCTTTATTTTTTAAGTAGATCTATTGCATCAACTAAGCTAACCAATCAAACTAAATTATATTTTTTCACCTTCTTCCTATTCAGTTTAATTTTATACCACATTTCAAAACTAATTTATATTTAAACACTGCTGATCAATATTTAGATATGTTTACGGAAATGTCTACACTAAAAAAATTCTTTAAATCAATATATATAAAAACAAGAAAACAAAATGGCCAAAGATAAAATTTTTTGCTTTGTCTTGAGACTAGTGATAAAATGAGATTGATTTAACAATTAAAAATATAGTTTAAAAGTCTTAGATAAAGTTTCTGAACTATTTTTAAACAATTTATCCGTTTATAAAGCAATTTTAACTTGGTTACGAATTTTATGTAACTTAATTGGGCTAATTTGAATGACTAACTAGTTGGTTTAAGTAGTCGAAAATTGAATAATTACCATTCAGCATAATTCTCTAATTTGTAAAGCATTTTGCAAGACATTTTGCAATAAAATTTTGCAATATTTTGATTTTGTTGATATTAAAGTCAATGGCCTATCTCAGGGTTAAGTTTTAGCAGGAAGTAATTTGCCCGATAACTGACTGAGCGGTAATTGAAGTCGTTTATGCTTATGGCCAGGCCCAGATTGTCTGTTCTGGGTACTGCACCTCAAAAGGCCTGATTCTAATTGGCCAGTGAACCAGTTTCAGTTTCAATTCAATACTGACTCATGCAACTTCTTTCACCTACCTAACCACAGCTCACCACCACCTATCCCCACCTCTCTCTCTCTAGCTAAATAGCTAACATATGTATGCTTGTATTTGTCGGGCTGAACTCGTTTCTCTGTTGGCTTTTTGCAAAAGATTGCGCAAGGTCGTCTAGTTGCAGGACAGGTGCTCCGTGTATTAACTTAATTGTGACGTATGAAACTAGCGCTTAAATTTCGTTCGTTGTAAACAATAAAACCGAAAAAGAAAAAAAAATGCTATAGCCAAAATCAAAGCCAAATATACATACATACATACAACATATACATATAGTATGTATGTTTATATATTGCTAAACAGTTATGACTGGGTGCTTTATTAATGCCGTTAAGTCATCAGGTTTATGTAGGTATATAAATATATATCTATATATACATACATATACATATATACATATGGACGCGTGTCGCCAACTAAGCAGCGGTTTTTCTTTTCTTTTTTCACTGTTTTTTTTCTTGTTTTTTATTTATGTTTTTTTTTTATACGTTTTGCTTCTCACCTTGAGCTTAATTTCGGTCAAACTAAAAGGCATTCAAATTTAATTAAATATAACAGCTCCAAAGAGCGACAGAGCGGCAAAGTGTCCGAAAATTTCAAATAAATTGCATTTTAAGTAAGCAACGGTAAGAGTCAAAAATAAAAATAATAAAAACGAAAGACTTAAGCGACAAACGCAGAAATAGAGAGCGAGAAAGAGAGAGTCGGCACAGCAGTTGTGTTACATGTTGATGCACATAGCATGTGTCTGTGTGTGTGTGTCTGTATATGTGTGTGTGCGCTTGTATGATTAATGCAACTTTTGCGCAATTTGAGCCGACTGCTGAAAACATATTGAAAGAGTGCCGAGTGAACGTTGGCTAAAAAGGAAAAAAAAAATGCATAGTATATGAATTGCAATTTATGATGCCTTTTCTCCTTCAAGTGGAAAGCAAAAGCACATTAAAAAAAAAAAAAAAACGAGAAAAAATGCAAAAGAAGTAAAAAATGAGAGGCAAAAAAAAAAATCTATAAAAAGTAGGTAAAGATGATGATTTTCATTTCATTTCAATAATAATGGCAGCATTCGTCTATTGCTTTCTAGTTGTAAATGAAATGCAAATATTTTTCAATTTTTAAGTTTTCTTTTACATTTACATTTTTTCTATTTTTCTTTTTACTTTTGCGCAAGAGACAATCGAAAGAAAACTAATCAGGCGACGTTTGGAATGCAGTTGCCATGCCTTGGCTCCAAACACTCCATCTCTTTCTATCTATGTACTATTCGCTCTCTATTATTTATTGACTTTTATTTGTCGCTTTCGTAACCAAACCCCACAAAAAGTAACCAAAAACTTTACCGGCAGAGCGAAACCCCTAAGCTAAGCTAAGCCAAGACATGCCAAACCAAGCCTCAAATGATGGCTAGGCTCCAGCGATTTGCCGTTGCCGTTGCCATTGCCGCTACTGTTGCCATATGGAGTCCGGCTAATGATACATACTTGTAATGCGACTTGGACAATTGCCCCAAAATGGTTGTGTTTCCTTACATATATACATATACAATAAAACAAAACATATGGCTAACTACAATACGATATATATGTATGTATATGTACATACATATGTACATTTGTATAAATTTACGTAAGCTCTTTCGATTCAATTGAAGAATGGAGAATGTAACCAACGGGTTCGGGTTCGGTGTCTGGCCCCAAACAGATGTTAAAAGAAGATTGCTCAAGTGGGCATGGGCTGGTTCTGAGAGATGTTTTTTTTTTCTTTTTTCTTTTTCCTTTCGCTTTAAAAGAAAATGAAAGGCATTTTAGATTTAGACTTGTTTGTTTTCACTTTATTTGGCACGGCTCGGCTCTTTCATTTCCGTGCTCGCTGATCAGAGCGAGGTAAAAACAAAGAAACGCGCAAAAAAAAAATATACATATATATATATAAAAAAAAAAAAAAAAGAAACCAGTTGGTCCAGTTGGTTGGCCACACGCGATAAGGAACTTTTTCTGCTGTACGAGTATGTATATTTTTTTTTTTTTGGTTCGCATTAAAGCAAAAAAATAATTTTTTTTTTGTTTATAATTTATGCATTAATTTGGCCGTCTGCTTCTTTTGGCAACATTTAAATAAATAGCCCAAAACATGCGCAAGATTTAAACCAGTTTCACTTTTTTTTTCTTGCCTGTTTTTTTTTTGTTTTACTTGGCCGCATCTTAATCACGAAGATCTCTTTACCTCTCCCTCTCTCGTTCTGCTCTCAGTATACGAGGGCAGAATGGAAACTAATAATCCAAATTTAACAATATTCCTTATTTGTCTTAAAAATCTCTGTTAATCATATTCTTTTTTTTTTTTGGATTATCTATAGAATATTGATGAGTTGATATATGTACATACATATATATTTTTGTATTTTCATGATTGGCCAATTACTTGTGGGCCTACCCTCGTGTATAACCATATGATTTGACTCTGACTTTGACTCTGAGAATACGAGCAATACAATTAATTGCCTGGTCTGGGTGTTTATGGCCGGGTTAGGACATAAATATTAAATACCAACCATTGTTAGAGCGATTTGTTTTGACCTTGAGATTTTTATTTAGAATTAACCAAATTAGTTGTTGTCTAGCCAATTAGAGAGGAGCTTGTATCATCTAACTGTAACTATTTTTGGTAATCTTTAAAAATCTTCTCACGATTGTGCCAATTTTTTTTTTTTGTTATTTTTTAACATTTCTTCTCTTGCCACTCTTTGTGGCATTGTATAAGGTGTTCTTAAATGTATATGCCTAATGAATTTTAATTAGATTTCAGTGCTGGTAATCGTTGAGTAAACTAGGTGAATGTAAATTTCAATTTGTGAATGGTAATGTTATAGCAGATTGATAACAGAGATTGGTCGGCAACTTTTAACATAAAGACGAGGCCATTGGTTTTTTTCTTCGTTTCGTTTGGTTTAATTTTTTTATTTTTTTTTTTTTGTTGGGGGTAATTAATCTCGAGTGGCTTACCATCAACTTGTTAGAGTCAACAAAAATTGCCACTTGACTTGATTTGGACAACTTTATAACAATAAGTTGAACTTCACTGAAGATGTCAACCATAAATTGTTTCAAAATCAACACAAAAGCAATTCATTTGAATGCATCATTATGAACACTAAGTAATTTTAATTAGTTGTTGTTCAAGCAATCAACTCGGCGAACTTGGGAACTGGGTCAATGTCAAGACGTGGTCTGTTGGTCTGCCGGTCGGTCGATTGGTCGGTCGGTCGGTTGGTTGGTTGATTTTGGTGGTCCCTCATTTGCACTTCAATTTGTTTTGTAATTTAATTTGTGGGCGACAATGTAGCTGTCATATAGTGTAAATATTTGGTTCGTTTCGATTAGTCTAAGGGCTCCTCATATTGACCTTTAAACGACAAATATCGGCAAAAATGAATGAATATCATCAAGTACGTGTTCAATGGACTTGACCTTCCTTTTTCTGTGACCATTTTTAACATACAAACAACATATTTGCTTAACCATAAATCATATCTGTGTCGTTAATCAAAAACGAACTGTACATAATTACCCCCCCCCCCCCCCACTATTAACCATAAACTTATCCCCACTGTCTCTGTGTTGTTGTTTCTTATTTTACAGTTACCACCACGATTGCTACGAGTTGCCTTTGTGATATGCCTGCTAATTGTTTTACTCTCCCCATCCACAGACAGTGCACAAAGTGAGTACATAAAAGAATTAAATATAATAAGTAAAATATAAACTCACCTGAATTTTAGCTTGCAATTTCTAAGTTTATATTTAGATATTTTCTTTCTCCAAAATATTAATTTTAAATGTTTTTCCACTATTTGTTTGGCTGCAAAGATAAACATTTTTTACGAAATATTAAAGACAATGTCATAACAATATTTTATATATATTTTTATGTTCAATACCGCAACCCAAATTTAGTCTGCCAAGGCAAGAAGCAAAAATATTTGAAATAGGGAAAATACCGGACAATCAGCAATTGAATATATTCATAATATCAATTGATAGCTTAAGTAAACAAAAATTACAAATAAATTAAGCAAACTATTTTCTTTTTTTATTATAAAAAAATCTAAGAAATTACATATTTATTTATATAATATAAGGAAATATTTTTTTTTACTTTTATTTGAATTTATAAAATTAACTAAACAAAATTTTTGACAGAAATCTAAAACTGGCATTTGCCAGCATACACTTAACAGAATTTCAGCATGCGTACTTGCACATGGGGATATAGCTCAGTGGTAGAGCTTTCGACTGCAGATCGAAGGGTCCCCGGTTCGAACCCGGGTGTCCCCTAGTTTTTTTTATTATTTTTTTATACATTTTTTTTTTGCAATTCTTTGTTTGTTTTCATTTTCATTTGCTTGGAAAAAAGAACAAAAAATTGTTTTGCCTCGAGTGGGATTCGAACACACACATTACGCGGCCAAGTGAACGAACAATTAATGAGCATTAAAAAAAATTAATAAAAATGATTGAAAATAGAGAAAAAAGAGTTTACAAGGGGACACCCGGGTTCGAACCGGGGACCCTTCGATCTGCAGTCGAAAGCTCTACCACTGAGCTATATCCCCATGTGAAGATTCGTGTGCCCCAACATCAACTTAAATATAAAGCTTTATCCCACCCAATTTTATATTTTATGACTGTGTGTGTGTGCGTGTGTGTGTGTGTGTGGGCCTGCGCAGAACAGAGTAGAGCAAAGGAGAGGAGTTGGAGTGGAGTGGTGTGGAAAGGAGAGAAGCGAGCTCAAAAAATGGCAACAAATGGAAAAATATTTAAAGTCATTAACTGAATTATTTAAACAGGTTTTTAGCAATAATGTTTGTATTGTTATATTTATTGCAACAATTCCACTTCATTTAGCAAAATTAAGCAGCAAGACAAGACGAAACCGGTAAGAGTCAGAGCTGCAATTTAATTGGCCAAGTATTTAGGTATATGTACAGCGCATACTATTATTAATTGCATAAATATCTTATGTACATACAAAAAACATACATACATTTATATACATATGTGGAAATAATGAAACCCACAAGAGATCTTTATTATAATGACAAGCTGCCTGGCAGAATTAGATAAATCTCAACAATTCACGGATTGACAAGATACAGATGACAACAGACAAAGATACAGATACAGATAAAATTACTTGGCGGCATAATGCCTTTGGATAACATCAAAGTTAATTTGCCAAAAGCTTCAAATGACAGCCGAAAGCCAAAAACCTACATCTGAAGATGTCATTAATTTGAAATAATCGACACTCAACGATCGCAACTAAATTGACAGTAAACTGGGAGGGGTTAATGGGGAAGGGATGGGGGAATATATGTACATATGTATGTACAAACATCCATCCATCCATCCATACATCGATGGCTGGGGAAGATTGAGATAAAGATTGCGACAGTCGGTTACTGAAGTGATTAATGATGAGGTAGGCAGCAGGTGGCAGCTACTTTAAGAGTCGACAACAAAGTATTATTGGTCATAATACAGAGGCTTACTTAAGTTGGGCAAGGTCAAGTTAGCAACACTTTTTTTTGGTTTTTTGTTTTTTAGGTCAGACTGTGGGCGGAGATTATTTATGTGTGTGTGTGTGTGTGTGCACTTACCTACAGATACTCAGCATTAATAACTGAATCACTTGTCGTATTTCCTTTTCAGCTAAGACACGACGCCGCCTGCGTCGCCCCACCACATCAACATCGGTTAGCTCCTCCAGACAGAGCAATCTGGTCGCCAGCTCTAAGAAGTCAACTGAAGCACCAGTGGCTGAGAAACGTATCGATCAATTGCCAGCATCTACAAGCACAAGTGTTCGGCGTACTCGATTGCGTTCCAAGTCGAAATTCGGTGGCGGAGCTGCAGCTGGAGCAGCAGCAGCGGCAGCCGCTGGCGGTACAGCATTGGTGGCTAGCGGATCTTCCCTTAAAGGCAAAAAGACCAAAGTCGATGATGGCACACCAAAAATTGTCTGTTATTATACAAATTGGTCACAATATCGTGTCAAAATCGGTAAATTTGTGCCCGAGGATATACCGGCTGATCTCTGCACACATATCATATTCGCCTTTGGCTGGCTTAAAAAGAACAAATTAAGTTCATACGAATCCAACGATGAGACCAAGGACACGGTACCCGGTCTATATGAACGCATGATGAATCTGCGTAAGGCCAATCCCAAATTGAAGGTAAATTAACATCAAAAAATTAGTCAGTCAAATTAAATATTAATACTGATTTCTTTTATAGATTCTATTAGCTTTGGGCGGTTGGTCCTTTGGTACACAAAAGTTTAAGGATATGTCCTCCACACGTTATACCCGCCAGACATTTGTATATTCGGCCATACCTTTCCTCCGCAAGCGTGGTTTTGATGGTCTCGATATGGATTGGGAATATCCAAAGGGTTCGGACGATAAAAAGAATTTTGTTTTGCTTCTAAAGGAGCTGCGTGAAGCCTTCGAAGCTGAGGCCCAGGAATTGAAGAAACCACGCCTATTACTTTCGGCTGCTGTTCCAGTGGGACCAGATAATGTACGCGGTGGTTACGATGTACCGGCTATTGCAAGCTATCTGGATTTCATTAATCTTATGGCTTACGATTTCCATGGCAAATGGGAGCGTGAGACAGGTCATAATGCTCCACTATATGCTCCATCAACCGATTCAGAATGGCGCAAGCAATTGTCTGTGGATAATGCAGCCAGTTTATGGGTTAAACTTGGTGCTCCAAAAGAGAAATTGGTTATTGGTATGCCCACATATGGACGCTCCTTTACTCTTGCCAATACTGAAAAGCATGGTCCCAATGCTCCAGCTACTGGTGGCGGTCGCGAGGGTGTTTACACCAAGGAAAGTGGCTTTTTGGCCTATTACGAAATATGCGAGATGCTTCAAAACGGCGCTGTCTATGTTTGGGATGATGAGATGAAGGTCCCCTATATGGTCGATGGTGATCAATGGGTTGGTTTCGATGATGAGCGCGCCATTAGAAATAAAATGCAATGGATTAAATCAAATGGATTTGGTGGAGCTATGGTCTGGACCATCGATATGGATGATTTTAAGGGTGAAGTTTGTGGTGGCAATGTCAAATATCCATTGATTGGTGCCATGCGCGAAGAATTATTGGGTATATCACGTGGCAAGGAGGCTAAGGATGTTAACTGGACTGCTGTGGCATCTACATTTGAGGATATCGAAGAGGTATGTTTTTTTTTTAATAAAAAAGAAAAATAATATTTGCAACATGTTTTCTACTGACCTTTTAGAAACCGGAACCCATCAAGATATCAGTCGATGAGATTCTTAACAAGGTGCGCAAACCTCAGGTACTGAAGAAACACCGCATCAAGTCCGGATCTAATGCCATTGAGCAAAACTGTAAGTTGAAAATATTATTTTTTTTTTTTTACTTTTTACTAGATTTTTGTCTTTTTTTCTTTTTAGCACGTCCGGCTCAAGTGTTCTGTTATCTTACCAGCTGGTCAGCGAAACGTCCAGGTGCTGGCAAATTTGAACCTGATAATATTAATCCAAAACTTTGCACCCACATTGTCTATGCCTTTGCCACACTGCAGGATTACAAGCTGACAGAGGCCACCGATGATGATCCGGAGAACTATGAGAGTGTAATTGCTTTACGGGAATCGAATCCGGATCTGCAAATCTTATTGGCCATTGGTGGATGGGCTTTTGGTTCGACACCATTTAAAGAACTAACCTCCAATGTCTTCCGCATGAATCAGTTTGTCTATGAGGCCATTGATTTTTTGCGTGATTACAAATTTAATGGTTTGGATGTGGACTGGGAGTATCCTCGGGGTGCCGAAGATCGTGTAGCTTATGTTAATCTGTTGAAGGAGTTGCGTGTCGCTTTTGAGGGTGAGGCCAAGTCATCCGGTTTGCCACGACTTCTTCTCACTGCTGCAGTTCCAGCCTCATTTGAGGCTATTGCCGCTGGTTATGATGTACCGGAAATATCCAAATACTTGGATTTTATTAATGTGATGACCTATGATTTCCATGGACAATGGGAGCGTACAGTGGGACATAATTCACCGTTATTCGCTTTAGAATCGGCAACAGGTTACCAGAAGAAACTTACTGTTGATTACAGTGCCCGGGAATGGGTTAAACAGGGTGCACCTAAAGAGAAACTGCTCATCGGTATGCCAACCTATGGACGTAGCTTTGAACTGGTGAACGATACTCAATTCGATATTGGATCACCCTCTTCGGGTGGCGGCAAGGCAGGTAAATTTACCAATGAGGCGGGTTTCCTTAGTTACTATGAAGTATGCTCATTCCTGGCGGCCGATAATACAACTCTGGTATGGGATTCCGAGCAACAGGTGCCCTTCGCATACCGTGACAATCAATGGGTGGGCTTCGATGACGAACGCTCTTTGAAAACAAAAGTAAGACATTTTTTCGTTGTTTAATTAGTAAACATAATTTTTTACTTACCCAAAACTCATGAATTTTTAGACCGAATGGTTAAAGGAGCAAGGATTTGGTGGAATTATGGTTTGGTCCATTGATATGGATGATTTCTCTGGCCGTTGCGGAAGTGGAAAATATCCACTGCTTAATGCTCTAAACGATGAGCTTAAGGACTATAAGGTTGCACTAGAATTCGATGGGCCATACGAATCTCACGGTCCACGCGGTGCCTATACCACAAAAGATCGTAAGTGTTTTAATAAATGTACATATATATATATTCAACAAATAATATAATATAAATATTACTATATAGCTCATGAGGTAACTTGTGCCGAGGAGGATGGACATATCAGCTATCACAAGGACTGGGCTGACTGTACACACTACTATATGTGCGAGGGAGAGCGGAAGCATCATATGCCATGTCCTGCCAATTTGGTATTTAATCCCCAAGAGAATGTCTGCGATTGGCCCGAAAATGTTGAAGGTTGTCACGAGCCCACAGAGGCTCCCGCCTAAAATCAAAATAATATGGAAAAACAATCCTTCCCCTTAATTTATCTGAGGAGAGGGTGCCTTCGATTTGTTAATACTTCTAAAATGATGCCCTAGATTTAGTTTTAATACAAAAAAAAAAGAAAAAAAAATTAAGCAAAAACAAACTGCCACAAAACTTTTTTGCTCTGCCCCTCCTATCCCCTATATCCCACTAACTACAAAATACTCAAAAATTTTGCTACTTTTCGGCTGATTTTTTTTACAAAAGAAAACAACTTAATATAAGTTTAACTAGTGTCTTAAGTAGTTTTTATGTTTTAGTTAAAAATTCGCACACAAAATGTTGCTCAAACCTTTTACCCAGAAAAAAAAAATAATTCATTTTTACTAACTTTTGCATTATCCTTCCGAAACGAATATAACACACAAAACGATTTATATAGAAGCGTCAGAATTTTTTTTTATATATTATAAAACTGTGATAATCATAAGAACAGAAAAACAATCGACTATCAAAATTTTGTCCAAATCAAATTTTAAAAAAGCTTTTAATTCAATCGAACAACAATTCCTAATACTGTCCCTACGCTAATTTTATTCACTATATAAAATCCCGCCCCCAGCCACAGCTCTACATTTTCCTCTATCGAAAGTTGTATATTATATATTCAAGTTTTAACAATAATATTTGTATTATAGAGTTGTAATTATTTAGTTAAAATAAATCACTCTTATTAAAAAATAAAAAAGTCTATAAAATTGACGTTTCTCAACATGAACACGGAAGTGTAAACGAAGAAATAGATATTATATTGAGCAATAAAATGTGAGCCGATAAAAGTCAGAAAGATAAAGCTGCGCTACTACATATTACACTTATGAAATTATCTTGTAACAGTAAAAGAGTATTGTTACTCTTGAAAACTCAATTATTTATAAAGATTAAATGTATTGATTATGGCCCCGTTTTGCAACAAGGGCACTAACAAAAAATTATTTTAGACTCATTAGAGTGCTCCTCTCCACGGAAATCTTTAGTAAAAGGCGAAAGATTTATTCGACAACTGAAGAGAAGCCAGAGTAATTTTTCCACTCTCAGCTTTGACTATACCATGCTGTCAGCGCTAAAACCAATTGAGAATTACAGCGTAGTCAAAAAATAAAAAATATTATTTTCTGTTGCATACTTTCCAGTGCTGACACTAACACAGAGTACCAAAACGAACAGCTACCCATTGCGCATGTGTTAAAATTATCTTATACAAGTTCCACTTGAGTAGCATGCCTTTGCAATATGTTTTAAATTGCATTTTCCAGTAATCTATGAATTTTCTATAAATAGTCTCTTATATACTATAGTACGTAGATATATTAAATTTGTAGTATTTACAATTTTTTGCTCTATTCAAGCAGTAATGTTATTACATATTTGATCTCCATATTAATGTACATATGTAGATATTTAGATATATATGTACATAGATATATATAAATCTACATATATATAGATCCTGTAAAGTCGCTGTATTTTTGATAATAATAGGCAAGTGTTGGCAAACTATGTTGATATGGTATGAGAAATTTTTATTTTGAACTTTTGGGATAACAAATTTTAAGGGTCGCCCCACATTAGAAAATGGATATACCCAAGTCGGCGTTTTAGTTGATTACTTGATTTAGTATTTAATACTATAGCCTATCTATAGAGTTTCATCTTCAAGAAACCAATTTGCTGAGGTTATCAGGATTTTCTGTATCAATTAGGTACCGCATGACTAATCTAATGTACTTTCGACCCCAATCAATAATAGTACACAGATTTACGATTCATACCCTTGAAGTGGGTACAAAAAATATGAAAAAATAAAAGGCAATATTTTAAAAATTTTATTATTTTTTTTATTGGTTTTCTCAAAAAGGTTTTTTTCACATTTTATTTGTTTGTTGGTTTTTCTTCTCGTTCTTGTTTCTTTTTTTTTTGTAGCTTTTCTTTTGTTTGTTTTGTTTTTAAATTAATTAATTAGTCTTACTTTGATGTACACAATAATTTAAAAAGAAAGTAAGCAATATATATTTGTCAAACGAAGAGAGAGGAAAGTACAAATCTTATGAATATATATTTTATATGCAAAGATAATAATAATAAGAAAGAAAAAAAAACATAAGAAAAACTGAACAAACAAAAAAAAGAGAAAATTGTACAATTTTTGAATGAATGCAAAATTACATAATCATCAATCGGCTTGAGTTGTTGTAGTGTAAATAATGTCAACAAGATAAATTAATATTAATCACACGAGACACGAGGATAAGGAGTAGGAAATAAGGAATACTAAATAGGAGGCAAGGAGTATGGGGAGAAAACAATCCACAGCATTTTTATCATTTCTATAGAGCACTAGCGCTCACAATAATAGCATTACTATACAATATACAAGTTGGATTTATGAGCCCAAGACCGGGCAACTCTGCTGTCCCACACAATTAGTTGATCCAGTTTGTTCCTTTGTTTTTAACAAAACGATATATGTATATATATATGTATATATATATATATATTTCCTTTTGTTATATTGCATCGTGTATTCTTCTATTATTTGTTCCTTCCTTTGCACAAAATTTAAATTGCTCTTACATATATGTATTAGAAATTCCTTGCTTAAGCCATTTCCACTATTGGTTGCCTGGTTGCTGGGTGGTGCGGAGTTACTTCAGTTAATTACTTTTGGATGTTCTCATTTCGGTTTCATGTTTCTTGATATGCGGCCGCGCACGCGCAAGACTTCATTTAGGGAATCCTTTTGCTATCTTCCTTCTTTTTTTAAGTTTTTTTTTTCAATTTCTTTTTTTTTGTGTTTTTTGTTTGTTTTTTTTTTTCTTTCTTTTTTGTATTTGTTTAAAACCTATAGACAGACTTTTGTGTTAGCAAAATATTGTACTCGAAATTTTCAGCGCGTGCATTTCTTGTATATGTATATATATATACTTCTTAGTGTTAAAAAGATAAAACCAAAAACAAAAAAAAAATATAAACACCAAAAAAAAACAAATTTTAAAAAGAAGAATTAAAACCTTTGAATATTGCCTGTCATCGTGGACCGTTTAGAAGTGTGCCTCATTGTAGTGTACACATATCACGCCTTTGAGGGGGAGGGGTGGTAGGGTTAGTGGTTAGTGGGTCACGGAGAGAGGTAGGAGAAGTAATAGATTTTTGGGGTTATGGGGGGTAAGAGGTTGAGGGCCGCCTAAAACAGTACAGTATTCAGTTCATTGTTTCTTGTTTAATAAGCAGCTGCTGCATTTGAAGAATATCGAGCAGGATTTCGCCATTTCGCATTTTCTGTCCCTTTTTCTGTTCATTTTCATGTTCCTCTGTTCCTTAACCAACACATTTCACGCGTATCTCTATCTCTCTCTCTTTAGCTCTACTTTACATACATTCGAGCATAGTTAACAGTAGTCCTGTTGCTCTGCCTTAGTCAACATTTTATATATGTATATATATCGTTCTCTCTCTTTCTGTGTATTTCTATCTTTCTCTTCTTTACAAATTTCACATGCATATGCAGTGTCCGTTTTGTTTTATTTTGATTTGTTGTAAACCTTTTTAAATTGCCTTTAGAAAATTTGTTTCAGTTTCGTTTCGTTTCGGTTATATACTTTAAAAAGTATTTCGCTATAAAAAATACACAGTTGAAAAATAAAAAATGTTTTTTTGTTTTCTTGTTCTTTTTGGTTGGTTGGTTGGTTGGTTTGTTGGTTGTTGTTGTTGTTGTTGTGGTTGTTGCCAGTGTATGGGGGAGGGGCGTTTGCATTTTGCTGAGGAGAGGCAGGCGGCGGCGCTCATTTTCAAACATCCTTTTAACATTTGATGTGGTTCCTTGTTCAAGTACTTAAATCTTAGTTTGGTTTATCCCTTAAATTTTTTCATTCGTTCATTCTTTTTGACATTAATTTTATCTGTTGCATTTCTTTCTTCATTTTTTTTTGTTTGTCGTTGCATTTTTGCAAATTTTCTTTTTCTCTTTTTTTTTTGTTTGTTTTGTTTCTGTCTGCTTAAGTTTTCCTTTCATTACACATATTTATTGTTGCGAAATTTTACAATTTTTCCTTTTTTTTTTCGTTTCTTTTAAATTTACTTTTTCAATACATATTTATAAATACTTTCTTCCTCTCTTAGCTCTGTAAAAATAGATCCACCTTTTTTTTTAATTTTTCTTTGCTCTTTCGAATGTTATTCTTTTTTTTGTTTTCTGTTTTTTTTTTTAAACAATTTTTTCAACTTTTTTTTTTTTTTTTTGTTTTGTTAGGTTCGTTTACGTTTTTTGTATTTTTGCATTTTTTTTTGTTCTTTTTGGGGTTTTTTTTCTTTTCTTTTTGTTGTTTGTTTTTGGAGAGATTTCGTTTTCAAAATGTTGTTAGCTAGCGCATTCTTAAGTTGCTTGTTGCATGTTGCTTGTTGTTGGTTTATTTGTTGTAGTTTCTCTTTCATTAAATGCCTAAAATTTAGTTAAGAGCTAACATAACATTGGATATCTGTTTGCTTTAAATGTACCTTTTAGCTTTATATCTAGATTTATCTCTACAATCATCTGTACTTCCTCTTTGCTTTCGTCCTTTTACTTTATCTCTTCTCTTTTGATGCCTGTCTTCTTAACAACAAGGTAAGTTTTTCGTATTTTAATTGGTTTTTCTTTTCCTTTTTTTTATGGTTCTCGGCACAAGCCAAAATGTCTTAGTTATAATGAATGCGTTTGCTTATTAATATTAAAAAAAAAAAACTTTCTTAATCGTAGTCGCGTATGGTCGTGCATTTTAGGGGGGAAGGGGGGTGGTTGGGGGTGTTATGGGAGGGGTATTTATGGTGGTAATCTTTTTATGTTCTTTTTTTTTCCTAATTTTGTTTCTGTTTCATTTTCTATAAAGGGTTTTTGTGGGGCATATCCATTTTTTAATTGTCCAATGAACGTCAATGTGAAAATTCTAGAGTAATGCTACATGAATTTCCACATTGCTACCCATTGGTCAACTAAAAAAAAAGCTTCCCCGACAGTGAGCTGTGAGTTTTTTTGTGTTGTTTTTTTTACAGTTAACGGATGGGAAAGGGAGATGTTTTTAGGGGAAGGAAGGTGTTGGGCTTGTTCATTTCTTTTTAATATGTTGTTTTTTTCTTTTTAGGTGCTCGACATCAGTTCGGAGAAGGCATTCTCCAGACAATTCTTGAGTTCAGCATAGGAGACAATTAGTACCGATTGCTCATCGCGTGACATGAGTTGTACCTACAAAAAGTTATACATTCATTATTACCATTCAATTCAATTGATTATTTAAAAACAATTTATGTTTTGTGTTTAGTGTTTTGTGATAGTGCAAAAATTCCAAGATTGTTTGAAATTTAAATACCTCAAGGGCTATTATGTCATACAGATTGATGCTTGATTAAGAATATATACATATATACACATTTTTTTAACCGGTTGCATCGTTGCATATATACCTATGTATATATTTTCTTAATGTATGCAACACTCTAGAATTTTTTAATTAATATACATATAAAAATGTATCATCTCCATCGAATTGATGAGTCAATATTTATCAAACAAAATACAAAAAAATATATTTAACAAAAAGGTAAAAAAGGTAAAAAAATTACAAAAAAAAAAAATAAAAAGAGAATACATTATAAAAAAAAGGATCATAAATATATAAAGGGATTTTAAAATAAATAAAATAAAAATACAACATAAAAGAAACATTGGAAAGTATATCTATCTCTGTTTCTTTTAGACATATGTTCAAGTTTCCCCCTTTGTATAAAACAAAAAAAACCATTTGCCTCTATACAGACACAAACATGGAAATTGACCAAAATATGACTTATTCTTTGAAACAGTTTAAAGACTTCAATGAATAATAAATCAAAAATACAATCAAGGAGAAGCAGTGCAATATTATTCTTAACAGATTACTTTGTTTGGATTGTGTATAGCGTTGTAATATTATTTGACTTACGCGCTCTAAGGAGCCAGCATCCAGCTTATTGAGGCATTGTACAATATGTGCGTGATCCAACCAAGGTCGGCCATCCTCAGTGACGGAATGAAACAAATAATCACGGAATAATTTCAACATGTATCTATCACCAGTCTCTGACCAAGTGCAATCCAAATTGAAGCTAATAGAAAATGAATAAAATTAAATAAATGTCTTATAGTTTGAATAAATGTAATCATACTCGGGACGTTCATTAATGCTGTTCAGTTTGACCAAGATGCGATATAGCCTCCCATTTTCCATCTCTTTGGCCAATTCGTCCTCTTGCATATCAATTTGACTCTGCAGAGCATCCAATTGTGTATAGAAGCGTGCACCAATCATGGGCATTAGATCCGTAACAGAGCGTCGATTATTCGTGGTAAAGAGGTAACTATAAATTGAATAAGAACGAGTTTAATGATTGAAAATGAATAGAGTACAAGTTAAAGTAGCTTACACAATGAAATTTCGCAGATCGGTGGAGTAGTTACGTGTGACCATATCAATGCTGGATTGAACATTATCACGTTGCACGGATTGTAAACAGCGACAAGCCAGAGCCAAAACTAAACGACCCAAAGCAGTCAAATCGTCCTGTGTTAATTAAAATAGGATAAGTATTTTCTTTTTCTATGAAACACAATTCACATGATTATTACCTGCTGATGCATATTCACAAGAGCCAAAGGATTCGCTGCATTTGGATCAAATTGCGTTATATCTGAGATACAACAAGAACTAAATCGTACACGTTTGCCCGTCACAATTATCTTTGTTGGATCCAGTACCCTAAAGAATAAATATGCGTCAATAAATATATACATATAGAACACCTATCAGAGTTATTATTCTTAACATACTTGCAGGCCAAACCGGCTTGATGTATGGCCCTTAGGCCAGCTGTTAGCTGCATAATTATTGACCAAATGGTCGATTCTGGTAACAATGGTCCATTATTTGTACGCTGCATGTTGCTCTTATGACTAACAAATTGATTAAGCAAAACAAATTTAATTAGTTTTATACATTGTTTCCATTAAAAATTAACAAATAATTACCTGAATGGGCGGGCCTCGCCTTGGAATGGATCTGTGTAGTTATTAGTCTCTGGCGTTGGCGTAAAGTATTTGGCCAGCAAAGTTTGTGAGCCGGGATAGTAGTCGTACACTAATACTAAAGCTATATAAAAAAAAAAAACGAAATTTATATAAAGTTATCTATTTTAATACAACTATTAATCAAGTCAAGAAATAGATCAAATTTATCAATATATGTATATAGTAAGATCAATAAGAATTTATTTAAATTGAAGTTCTAGTTCTTATTTTTGATTCCGAGCCATATTATTCTGTTTTAAATCATTATCTTTCAATCAATGTATAGGTTTTTGTTTTGCATAGCGTTTATGTTAATAATTATATTTATGAGATTACAAATTGTTTTTATTCAAATTTTAATATTTTTGCTATATTATTAAGTATGTTAAATAACAATACAATAACCTTAATACAGCTCTAGTTATAGGTTTTTTCAAATTTCGGGGGCGGAAGTGGGCGTGGCAAAAATTTTAAAACAAACTTGACCTGCTTAGACAATAGACGGATGTTGAGACCAAATTTGGTTGCTCTAGCTCTTATAGTCTCTGAGATCTAGGTGTTCATAGGGACGGACGGACAGACGGACATGTCTTAATCGGCTCGGCTATTGATACTGATCAAGAATATATATACTTTATGGGGTCGGAAAATTCTTCTTCTGCCTGTTACATAAATTTTAGCGACTTTAATATACCCTTTTACCCTATGGGTACAGGGTATACAAATTGAATTCTAATTGAACTAAACTACAAATATGTTGTTCGGCTTTGATCTTATCTATTATAATAATATAATTATAGTATAATTATAATTATAGTGAAAGAGTTCATTTAAACTACGTCTGAAATGATGCAATTTCTTGATTTTTTTCACCCTATTTAGTCTATTGTGCTAGTCTATCTTAGTGCTTTGACTTACAGTTATCACCAAATGCTTTTGTCGTAAACACCTCACGTAATTGTACCACATTCGTGTGATGCAACTTTTTCCACATCTCCACCAAGGTCATGCACTTTGTGGACTGCAAGCGAAAGCCTAAAAATTGTGTAGAATTTATTAACTGATCGGTTATTTATATACTATTGTATATACTATGTATATATTATTACCGTGTAATCGTCTCAGGCAATATTTTAAGCCTGTTGTATTGTGCGTGGCTCGGTATGTACTCGCTGGCAACGTTAACTTGGCATGCAAGGGTTGGGCCGGCGGCTCTAATGGATAAAGGGCATGATAGTTATCCACTTCCATCGGTAGGGCATGTTGGGCAGCCTCCGCTGCATCCATAATCAAATTGGAGATCTCGTTGCGGGCAAGAATTTCGGAACGCATTTCATCGGGTATAAAAAAAGCCGATTCCAGTTGAGTTTTTGGCTGCATGGCGATAACATTGGAAGCTGGTCCCGGATAGACATGGCCCGTATATAAAAGACTCGTTGGTACACCACTAACAGAGCTTAATGGGGCCACAGCGCTGACACCATGATGTGCTGGATGCGTTGCATCTACCACAACATTATTAACTCCAACGGGTTGGCTATTCTGTGCGTTGGCAGTTGGATAAAAATAAATGGTGCCGCCGACATTTTCCTGTTGTAATGATAATAATGATAATTCATTTTATAGATATAAATATATAGAATCTTTTATCATATTAACTTACCTGATGTACACTTGTCGGTAATGTGGTGGGTATAGGTGATGCACCATGTGGTGTCATGCCATGTGGCGGTGATTTTTCACCCAAAGCTGTGGTTGTTGGTGACTCCTGTCGCCCGAGTATACCACCACGACCCTTGAGCGGCGTTTGTGCGGACATGCTGCTAACAAAGGGTGCCGCAGCTGGATTCGGTGGTGCTCCGCTAATTGCAATTGGCGCCGAGCTGGCCGTTATTGTTACAGCGGCGGCATTCACCAATGATGATTGTTGTTGTTGCTTCTGTTGTTGTTGTTGCTGTTGCTGTTGCTGCTGCTGCTGTTGTTGCTGCTGTAGTTGCTGCTGCTGCTGTTGTTGTTGTTGCTGCTGTTGTTGTTGTTGCTGTTGCGCAATAGTGGCAGTGGCTGATATTGAGACAGTTTTCTGCATGGATAGCATGGAATTACTGCCATTTGCCGTCTTACTTATTGTCACAGAAGCGGCAGCAACTGCCGATGTGGATGTGGGTGCTGCTGCTGCTGCTGCTGCGGCGGCTGCTGCGGCTGCTGCTGCAGCAGTTAAACCATTGACGCCATTGAGCCCATTAGTCAATTGCATGGGCGGTGCGTTATGATATGGTGCATAAAAATTTGGAGACGAATTGATGCGCGTTGGAATGAATTCTGACGATTGTGGCGTTACCTAAAGATATCGGAGATGGATACAGATGGAGGAGATCATTAGAAGAAGGTAAATGAAAGATCGCTTAAACATTCTCTATAAAACTGGCACACACACACAGAGACACTGGAAGAAGGAAGGGTATATGTATATGTATGTACATATATCTATATATGTACATATGTATATGTATGTATATATGTATTTATATTAAGCGGAGGGGAATTTTAAAACGGAATGGATGGTTAATAACACAATGAAGCAACTAACTACTACTATAACTAAGACAAGAAACTAATATTAGTAAAATCGCAACTTAACAAAATAAAAAACGATGGATTAATGGATGAATGAATGGGTGGGTGGATGGGTGTCTGGTTGTTTGGGTTAATCGGGTAGTTTAAGGGGTAGGAAAATAAATTGCATCTAAATATAATACATATGTATGTATGTATATATGTATATTTATAACTCAAACCGTTACACGACATTACGACATTTCTCTAGAGACAGAGAGAGAAAGAGAGACTACATATTTACAATTTTTGTTCTTACACGTTTGGCGGCGTTTACCTGGGACTTTTTATTAACTGGCAGGGGCGAATCCAAATTAAGTAGTGAGAACCCGTTATTCAACCCATAACCCGTCGGCGTGGCAACATTTTGTCGATTCTGAGAGATACCAGATACCAAAAACAGAAAGCATGCGAAGAGACAGAAGAACAAGAGATATAGAAATCGAGTTGGAATTGAAGTTGTAGTTTGGAGAACAGAGACAACGAGATAGCGACAAATAGAGAGGTATATGGTATATATATATATATATATAGAGAGAGAGAGAGTAACAAAGATGTGCGGCAATGATTAAGATCATAGAACAAGTGATGGAACAAAAACAAATTAGAAAAACATAAACCAAAAAAATAAAAATAAAAAAAGAACCGAACATGTTGTATTGGGTTCAATTTTCACTGTTTAGTATCAATTTGTCTTTCTATATGGGTAAGTAATATGTGTGTTTGCATGTATTACGGTATAAATGGCCAACATTATCTTATCTGCAACAGACTTTTGTGAATAATAATAAAAATAATGCGCACTTCATAATTTTTATTTCTGTTTTGTTTGTATTATTACATACATACATATATCTCGATTAAATGGCAGACAAACTTATTATTCGCAATTCGGTAAACCAAAAATTCCAGGCCAAAATATATATTATATGGTATAATTTTAAGTATAATTTAAAATTTAATTTGAGTGTTTAAAACCAAATCTGGTTTGAAAAGATTTGCTAATGACATAGATTCGAGATGCATAAAAATTCTTTCTACAAAATATATTATACATATTTGGTCAATATAAAGATTTATTTGTTTTATATGGTAGATATTGATATTTAAAATTTATAATAAATTTGAACTGCCTTTGCATTGAAGTTTAATCCATTTGTCCATCGTTTATCTCGGGGATTAAAACATTGCAAATAATCTTCAATTATATTTCCCCAATCTGAATAATGCTAATTGAATAATGTATTGTAATTTTGCCGATAACTATAACTCTGAATACATTGTATGAACAATAAAGAATTTGCAATTGGAATTCGTTTACTGTTTACTTGAACTCATTTAAGCGCCCTCAAGTAAGTGAGTGCATTGCGTATTATTTATTCATTATTATTTTTTGGAGACAAAATTATAAAATCCATGCATAAACAAAAATTATAATTTATGTATACGGTAATAAACTTCTATATATAAAATATTCGTATAGGGTGTATCAACAAGAGGTGCCGAGAAATTTTTGCTTAGTTTATTAACATTCTTTCCGAGACGATTAAAAATATAGCAATTTTTAATTTAATAATTTCAATATTTAAATTACAAAGTGTTTTGTGTATTGTGGAATCAAATTTGCAACTGTTAGGCGATATATAATGATGCCTTTCCAACACTGCACCTTTTGTTGTATCACCCTTTATTAGCACTTTGCATGTCAATGGTTTCAATGAACAGAAACAACAAGAAAAAAAATATTTAAAAAAAAAGTCGGTCAAGTGTATATACACATATGTGCAGCGTTGAAATTAAATTGTTGAAGCAAATTAAGTGAAAACAAATAAAACATAATTAAAAATTCGTGCATTAAGTCGTTATACCGACTTTCAAATACCCTGAAAACAAAACTCTATTGAGTGTATGTATGTATTTGCCAATAATTCGTCTAAATATTTCAATACACATAAATATTGTAAGTAGATATTTAATTACAATAATGAAATTTAATCTATGTATCTTTAATGTAAATACAAATGCGCATACAATAAATGGGTAAGGGTATTAAATGCTTTCACTATATGGGGGTTTTTTAATGTGCAGGGTAAAGATACATACAATCGGTTGGTTACTGGCAGCTCACAAAAGAAAAAAAATTAAAAAATAAAAACAAATTTTATGGGGCCCGACCCCGCGTGATACAACTGATCAGACCAGGCAAAAATTTGCCTTGTCAGAGTTTGGCTGTTCGCTGGACTGGCTGACTGGTTAGTTGGTGAACAGCTGTTTCTTGTTTTTGTTTTTTGGTTTCGGTTGGGGGCGAAAAGATTGACTAGTGACTCTCAAACTGTTGCCACCAAACTGAATGGCAAGATGCTAAAATCTAAGTATGTATCTAAGCCAACTGCATATGCATATAATATCATTATTTGTCCATATTTTTTTTTGTTTTGTATTTAAAAAAAAAAACGCATAACTACAAAAAAAAACAAATTTTCATTTATTTTATCTCCCATATTTTTGAATCAAAAGTCTACTCGAGCCGGGAAAAAGGTAACCTTTACATGTTTAAAATTTTGAATAAACGGACCGACATAGATATTGCAACATTATTTCCTTATGCTGATAAATAATAAGTAAATCATACATATATGTACATATGTATATAACCAGTGATAACTGGGTTACTCTTATTCTATATAGATCTAAAAATTCTTTTCCATTCTGTTTCTACAAATATGCGCTTTTATCCGATCTTTTAATATATTGTATCATTTTAATCGGTTTCTACTGTACATATACAAATGTATGTATATATACATATATGTATGTATGTATGTATAAGAGTGACAAATGCTTTGTTTAAATATATGTATATATATACATTAATTCTGCAAGAGGAATATAGGGAATTGCTTACCATATAAGTGGCGAGTTTACTCTCTGACGGTATACCATTCGTGGGTGAGAAGAAAATTGGATCCATAGCAGCCGTATCTGTAAAGAGACAGAGAGAGAAAGAGAGAGTGAGTGAGTGAGGTGAAAGAGAGTGATGGAGAGAGTGAGAGAGAGCGCGAAAAGAAAGACAGAGAGAGAAAGATTCCATGAGTGGGCACTTTCGTTGATATGATAATTGATTAGAAATCAATTAAACAAACATGAAGAGCTATTTTCGGTGTCTAAAATATATATATATGTATTGTATGTATGTATGTATGTACGTACATATGATGATAAGAATATTGGGGCCTAACACCATTCCCCCTCTTTTCTGACATTTACAATCCACCTCCCCAACCCCCCTTTAATTCTCCACCGCCTTACCATACCATAATGTTGTGTATATGTATGTATCACTACTTGTGGTTATTTTTCACAGTTATCGATAAAACTCCTCCCCCCTCTTTTAGCACAATAATAAAATAAAATACAAAAAAAAAAAAGAAAACATTTTGTTTTTCAACGTTTTTGGAGTGTGCGCAATTTTGTTATTCTTGGTGTTGTGTTGTCGTTGTTGTTGCTGTAGTAGTAAATAAAAAGCAAGACGCAATTTCAGCTAGTCCGTCCGTCAGTTAGTCTGTCGGTCGGCTGGTAGGTCGATTGGTTGGTTCTGTGGTAAACAACACCAACGGGAACTAACTTTGAAAAATTAACATTTCGGCATAATTCTTTATATAGAGAACCCGATTATTGAATACCTTTCATTTAACACGCAATTGATCTATCTAGGAGTAAACGGGATCGCATTTTTGCCATTACTAATTATTATTTTCCATTAAAAAATTTTCCAAATTAGATGCTAGATCTTTTTGATTTGAAAACTATTTAAAGATATGTACATATGTATGTACATACATACATACATATGTATGTAAAGATATGTACATATGTACATACATACATACATACATATGTATGTATGTATGTAGTTCTGACTCGACTCTTATCACTGGTTGTTAACTTGAATCGATTTTTGGAGCAGTAGCACAACAACAAAAACAAAATGCACTCAATTTTGAAATGCAAAACAGAAAGTGAAATATAATTTAAAAAGCAAAATATTTATTTTTGGTTTTTGCTTTTTGTTTTTGTATTCTTTTTTTTTTTTTGTTTTAAGCAGCGCGTTTGCTTTGACGTAAAGTGTATTGGTGGCGGTGGTGTAGGGGGCGTGCCGGTCCGGGCCAATGCCTTTTGGCAGCGTACGAGAACAAGTGATGTTGGCCTTGAAATTAAACATACATACAAACGACATACATTGTATATTAGTAGATAATATATATGTACATACATATGTATATACATATGTAGATATATCAATAAATATATAGTATATATCACACATATGTATCTACTATATATCTGAACAAACAGCTTAACTTTTGTATACAGTTTACATATTTGCACTCTTGACTTTAATTACTTAGATATATTTATCTGGCCAAATGAATAAATCACCACAAAACCACAAATTAATCCAAGATTACATTGCTCCAATTGGAAATTCGTTTTATATATAACTCAAATGTTTCAAATTTATGTACATATCAGCTACATCATGAAGTTTGGATGATTAATATGGTTTCAGGAATTTCAAGATAATTTATTTCCGGATTTTTGATTTATCAACTCAAACGTATTTAGAAGTAATAGGATATTTTTTTTCGTTAAACATATGTACATATGTAAATATTTATAATTGCCTTGCAATTTCAACTTTTAAGTACTTCAAAAATATTATTAATTTAACCAAATAAAATTGATATTTTATAAAACCATAGCTCAAACATATAAAAATTTTGTTTTTCATTAAGAGTATTCAATTGGCGGCGTATCAATTAACACACAATTTCTGAAATTTTGTTATAATTGTTTTTCATGTTTATAAAAATATTAAATTAAAGTATCTCTTCTCTTCTCTTTAATTTCTTTATTTTTTATTTGCTTTTGTTGCCTTGTTTTATTTATTTGATTTTTAATTTTTAAAATACACACGCACGCACATAACCGAAATGTTTTAACAACAACACCAAGCAAGGCAGCAAATTTGGAAGGAGGGGAAAGAAACCTGTTTGCCGGTTTGACAGGTGTTGCTCAACAGTTTGTGAGCATTGTAAGAACTTACTTGAGCATGACCAGCGCATGTAAAACCAATCGTACGGTAAGTAAGAAGTCAGCGGATGGCGCTGATACAGTGTCTCTCAAAGTGTGTAATCTATGTATGTACATATGTCTATGTGTTTGTATGTATGCCTTTAGCGTACATATGTATGTACGTATGTATGTGTGATGTATCTGTGTGATGCTATTTTGTTTTCACTTTACATTTACATAAATTGCCTGCCACTGGCAGTTTGTTGGCATGACGTCGGCAAAAAAAACTATTCAAAAAAAACAAAAGCAAAAAAAAAAAGCTCAACTGATTATTTTAAGTATATGTTTGTAATGTATGTATGTATATACATACATATATGTATGTATAGGTTTGCTGTTTTATGCTACGCTTCACGTTGAAACAGACAGCTTTGTTTTGCTTCAAAGATCACGAACGCGTTCATGAAAACGCTACACAACACACACACAGATGCAGAGACAGATAGGGATACACAAGTATGTATATGCACATATACATATACATTTACACATACAGATACGTTTGTATATAGTCACACTCTCATCAGGTAGATTGGCGGCCAAACAATAACACAAAATTACGAATCGTTACGTCACGTTATGTGTAGATGTGGCAGCGCGCAGACGACGTTCACAAGACGCCTCCGACGATGGCCGTTATCGTTTACCGTTATGTGTCACGTTGTTATTTAAGCAGAACGTTTTACTTTCTTACAAAAAAATTAAAAACAAAATAAATACGTCCACAAACAAAAAAAAACAACAATAACAAGCCGTCTGTCAGCGTAAAAAATACAAAAAAAAAAAATCAAATGGAAAGAATAATACAAAAAAAAGTCGAAAAGTTTCTGTAAGCGCTACGATCGCAAGACAAACCGTGCGGCAACGCAGCCTACTCTCAACTGAGCGGCGCGGCGGAGGTGTAAAACAATGAAGAGCAACAGAGAGAGAGTGAGATGGTGAGAGAGCTCCAAGCGAGCGCGCCAGTTAAAACTGCAGAAGAGCAGCGAAGAAACCCGCGAGAGTCAAAGTCATAGAGAGCAATCTGATGAATGACTGTCAAACTGTATGGTAAAGTGGGCGTGTGGGGCTCGATTAACAGTAAATTTCAACGGTCTGCTCTGTGATTATATGCTTGTGTATGTGTGTGTGTAAATGGGATAGTTGCTGCAGCTGGAAAGTTCAAGTTCTTCATGCACACGCGCACCAACAGCAGCTGCAGCAGTAAAAAAACAACACTGAAGATTATTATTATTTAAAAATACCCTTGAAAACGGGTATATTACACTATCCAAAATGCATGCAACAAGCAGAGGCCTTTTTTCCCCGTACTAGTTAATTCTTTCCAGTGCTCCGATACAAACCGTAAGTAATAATAAAGAAAGATGAAAGAATCAAAATATATTAAAGCAAACCGTAAGTAATAATAAAGAAAGATGAAAGAATCAAAATATATTAAAGCAAAAATATTTTCTTTAACATACAGTGAAACATTCGAATTATTTTAAATAATACATTTACAGGGTAACAACATGATCGACTTCATTAACTAGCTGGTAATAAGCTTACACAGTTTGACAAGCTCAATACCAATGACCCCTCTAATAGATGTTAAACTGCATTGCGACGATCACGATCATGTGTTTGTCCATTAGCGATTCATTTTGTTTGTTTCCCCCACAACAGCAACAACAACAACAATATAAAAAAAATAACAATAATAAAGAAAAAACGAAAAGAATGAACAAATATTTTGATATTTCACTCAGTTTAATTACGCCATTTAGCACTCATCGTGTTGATCATCTGATTATTTTGCATAGTATATATATATATATATATATATATATACATATGTATGTATGTATATACATATCATGGGATTACAAAGGGAGAGAAGAGGGCATAGGAGAGATACACGTGGTTGTATCTCTCGTTGCATGGGCATATAATAATTGTGAGAGTAATAATTAATTCGAACAGAACCATAATACATAAATGAAATATTTATAGCCAAGGCTTTGGCGTCATTATCACCCATATACATACACACACACACAATACTCATCACCATAGCCCGGCTGACTATACACACACACACAAACACATATCTGTGTCCCTGTAGTTGTATGGGCAATCTCAAACACTTTTTAAATTTGAGGCCAAATCATTTATAAATGTAAGTGCTACGATTTTTTTTCTTCGTTTTTAAGATCATAAAAATATGATAGACTAGAAGTTGACATAGTAAAAGCTTTGATGGTCTGATAAGAAAATAAGGCATGGCGAACCTCCAACTGTTATCACAATGATAAACCACAATGGAAAAACGACCATACATACAGACATACATACATATGTACATATATAAAATGTATTACAAACCTTTATTATATATACAAAGAAACATTCGTATATAGAAGGTATATATGTACATATGTATGTATACATATGTAGATAAGCTAAGATATTTATAATGTTTTGGTTACACAGAAGGAAACTATAAATTGGTAACGAAATTAAGGTTAATAATAATGTAATGCCAATAAAGATTTTTTGGTAAAAGTAATTCATTCTACGTTATTTGTGTAAAATTAAAAAGAAATCAATTTTGTTAAAAGATGATTCTGAATATTACTACTCATTAATCTTATGGAAATGATATTGTTAGATTTATGTACCTGGCCTAAAAAATGCATAAATTGGGGGTTTCAAAATTTCAGCTTAATTCCCAAAATCATCATAACTAAAGTAGGTCTCTTTTCTAATTGCTTCATTGAGGCCTTCAAAAGCCACGTATTGTAGTGTAGTTGTAGTGCTTTCAAGATTATATGATTGCTAATCCTATATACTAAAGATAAATTGTCATTTGTTAAGTTTTGAGCTAACATAGCCTTCAACTAATTAACACACGTTTAATTTTATATGATAATTAATTTACCTCCGTCAATGTGTGACTCTTGTAATGATATTGCTTATGCGTTCGATTTTTTTTTTAAATCTACCTAAAGAGAACCGTTTTACTATGCTTATCCTTTTTAAATTCATAAAGGTATAATACATACATATGTATGTATCTCTCTATATGTATATATGTATGAACGTATGTATGTATGTGTGTGGGGTGATCGCGGTCTGTGTGCATGATATTGACATCGTGCTGTCGTAAGCCAACGTGACCAAAGACAAGTTTGGTTGGTTTCTTGGTAAGCTTTAGCCAGCCAAAGGCTTCGGCACTGCGGCAATTTGACCCAATTTTACTGTCGACAGCTGCTGGAAATCATAGACGAACACTAGCTGAACAGCTGTGCAAATGCTTTTTTTTCAAAACAAGATACAGACGAGATTGAAAGAGAGAGAGAGAGAGAGAGAGAACGGGGGTGCTAGCTCCTAAGCCTAACAATAATTGCAAAAATGAAATCGTTGAAAAAAAAACATATATACATACATATGTACATATAATGTAAAACTGTGTACATTTACACAACAATAAATATATGCACATATACAAACACATGCATACATATGTATGTATGTATGTACATACAAATGAATACAATGAAATTAAGCCTATAGGTCTGGTCTGGTCTGTCTGCCTACTTCATTATTATGCGTGTATGCGATGCGATGATTTCAACAGCTCAAACTTTTTAAGAGAGTCAGTAGAAGCGGCGACAGCGACTTGACAACAGACACTGACACAGAGACAGATAGACTTGGAGAGGCTTCCAACAGTAGCGGAAGTTGTAAATGTGAAGCGAGCCGCAAAATGATATGCACATACACATATACATACATATGTATGTATGTATGAATATATGTGTATGTATATTTACGAACGAAGAAGTCAGCGGAAAAGAGACAATAGCAAATGTAGAAGAGGGCACGGGCACACCATGAACCACATTGCGAAATGAAAGTTCTTGCTGTTGTGTGTCTTCCGCTAAGTTGGCGAAAAGTAACAAAAAAAAAAAATAATAAACCAACCAACAACAACTAAAACTGAACTCTGTTTGAGTTTGATTGATGTTCTCGCCAGCTCAGGTGATTGACAACTTTGGTTTACCTACGACGCATTTTTACCTCAATGGTAGCAACACAACAAATGACACGCATTATTATTAAATATATATTTCTTTTGTTTTTTTTCCTCTTTTTTTCACAGGCTTTTATTATTTGTTGTATGTGTTGTTGCATTAACCGTTAAAAGTAGCAAACGAACGGAGACTCATTTTCATACACTGATTATACGAAATTTCTGTGCAGACAGGTGTTGGAGGCGTTTGGAGAAAACTTACGAATACCACCGTTCGCCGTGTGGTAACGTTTGTGGCCGTTGCCAAAGAGTGACTAACACAGCGCCAGAAGCACTGGAAAGAGAGAAACAAAAGGGAGCAAAACGAAACGAAAAAAAAAATAAACCAAAAGAAAAAAAACAAATCAAACACCATACACAAAAAAAAAAACACACACACACACACAAAGCAAACAAAAGAACGCGAAAAAAAAGAGAAAAGAAACAACAAAAATCTAACGAAACGAATGCTAAATGCAAAAGTCGCGTCTGTGCCGCGTGATAATACAGTTTTAGAGCAACTGTGAGACGTAACGTGAACCAAGAGGCTTCAATTGAAACATCAAGAGTGTGAGGGGCGGGATAAGGGTGGTGGGGGAAAAAAAGTAAAATGTGTAAAACTGCCATGTATCATGCGGTTGGATACAGTTCGAGAAAAAATAGATTGACAGATGGAAGATAAACGCAGAGAAAGAATACTTGAACAAGTCATCATTGAGACAGCTCCTATGGCCGGGCATCCATTGTGATAAGACGTGTGACGGGGGTGGATGTGGGGGGGATTGTATCCGTACAGTTGCGGTTATGAATGCACTTTAAATTCCGTTCACTTGTTTGGGTGATCTTATTGTATGTATGTATGTATGTATGTACATATGTATGTAAATAATGTGTGTAGGGTCACATGCCGGTAAAACTATCATTGTTGATAGTTGAAAACATTAATTTAAGCATACCTATAATTTAAATAAATTAAAAACAAATCAGTATATATTCCATAAACTATATATTCCAACAACGTAAACTTGTAAAACTTGTTTCTGTTTTTTTTTTAATTAATGTAAAATATTATAGTTTCGCATCATATTTAAGTCGTTAGCCAAAAATTAATTAAATTAACCGTTATAAAATTTTGTTTATCCGTTAGCTAAGATGTATGTAGATTTCAATCATTTGAAAAGCTTTTTATTCCAGTACATTTCTTCCATACGTTAAAAACCTTTAAGTAGAATTTGGTTTACTGCGTACTTTATTTTGAAAGGTCTGGGGTCTACATTTAACCCTAACGGGATGATAATGACAGCAGCTAATGGCCATAAAACTGGCAGACTTTCGTTTTTGTCCTTTTCGCCTGTTTCTCTATGTCTGCTGTCACGTCCTGGGCCAAATTGTTTTATGGCCCCCTCAATAGCAAAAATGGCAAAGACCCAAAGGCATATTTATGACCACTAGGCTCAAAGGGAGACCTCCCGGCATAAGAGTATTGCGTGTGTGTGTATGTGTATGTGTGTGTATGTATGAGTGTGTGTGAGTATGTGGTCAAGGGCAAACAGTCGGGCCAGGCACTGACAATACGTTTTGATTTTGGCAAACGAAAGCGAATGGGAAAGCAAAATTAAATGTCCACAACAATCATCGACGAATATTCGTGTCATATTATTAAAAGCTGTCCTTCACCCATCAACCCCACTCCTCCCCAGCTGATACACAAATATGCTACTAAGAATGCGTTGCATACTTTTCAGAGTTTTGTCATTTGTTCAAAAATTTAAAAAAAAAGGATAAAAATTAAATTATATCGTCTAATATGGCTATAATATATACCCTTTCATTTATGTATTTAAATACAAACAAATAGACTTATGAACATGAACTTATGAATATTTTGCGAAATAAATTAGGAAAAAAATTCATGCCGCAAAGTCCAATAAAATGTTTTCTTTTTCTTCCCATGACAGGATTATGAAATAAATTGTATAGAATAGCAATTAAAATGTATACATATGCTCATGCCACAAGGGTATCAAAACAAACAACAAGAATAAGCGATAAAAGAAAAAGAGAAAACGTAGCAGCGCAAAGGCAAACAATAACAATAACAATGGCAACGATGTCGCGTCAACGACGTCAACTTGTCTGCATTAGTGCGATAATTAAATTATAAGAACCACCGGGAATGGCTAAAAACTAAAGGGAGAACCCCTCAACTACAATTTAATATATGTATGCACATCTGTATGTACATATTTATGTATGTACATAGTGTCAATAACTAATAAATATAGCTTTCTTTACAAAAAAAACATTAAATCAAATGGCAAAACCCAAAAATTTGATAATGAAAGTACATTATCATGAGTTCTTTAATCTAATCTCTAGATTTGTAAATCGATTTAATTGTTACGTTTTGCAAATTGTTAAATTTTCGTTTTTATAATCTGTATACATACATACATACATATGTATGTATGTATATATACATATGTATATATACATTTGCAGAAGGTCAAGGGTCAATTGCAACCCTAAATTCATAATCATTAAATTCTATTTGCGTCTAATTTTAGCATGTCAAGACGAAAGAAGGAAAAACAAAAGGTGTGGGGGGGGGGGGTTATCAGAGGGAAAACGTTATTATTTATAATCAATTTCCACGAATAATTCAGATAATAGTTTACTGAATTCATTTTTGTTTCTCACTTAAATAGATTTTTGTTTGTTGCCTGAATGAAGACATAAACTTTTGTTTTTCTCTACCTCTTAACTCAGTCTCTTCCTCTCTCTCTCTCTCTCTTATTGTTTATTTCTTTCGTGTGCAATAAAACCTTTCACGAATCGTTAAGCAATAAAAATTTGATAGAAATAAAATGAAGCCTTCTTTTGTTGATGCCATACGATTGAGAGGTAAATACGTAAGTTGGTGGGGGGAATGTAAGGAGAGGGGGTTTGTGGGTGGACTTGGAAGGCTTTTAGCAGTTGTGCGTCAATAAAACTGGGTGAAAATATTTGCACAACTTTCCCATGCAACAGAACAGGCGCAAAAAATTTTGTTTGTTGGTGTACGTTTTATGTGGTTATAAACACTAGGCGGATGAGGGGCTGGGGGCACATGGAATAAGGGAATGATTTTCGCCAGAACAGCTGTGGAGGTAAGTAGGGAGTGGAGTATCTTATGAGAAAGGGAACAGGGAACAGACTTGGGTTACTCTCTTTTCCTAAAGTTTGTTTACAGACTATCAAAAAGGATGATGATAAACAGTGTAAATGAAGAAGTGGGAAGAGGCAAAAAAAAAAAAAAAATGGGGAAACCAGTTTCCAACTGCACTCGAGCATAACATAAAAATGAAGCAAGCAAGTCGTCCCTGCCGACATTGAGTATACCCTGTACCAAGTAAAAGTACCCCATAAAGTCAAAAATAATCAAAATCGCTATCAATTTACAAAAAAAATTCTCTTAGCATGCACTGCTTGCCATGCAGCAACACTACACTGCTTGCCATGCAGCAACAGCGAACGCATGCTATCTCGCTCACACTTAACAGCCCATTTTGCATGGGGCGTTTCAGTACAAAACGGAAATACGTATATCTCCGATATTTATTGTCCGATTTCGGTCGAATTCGGTCAGCTGGTGCATTTTGGCCATATTAATGTGCGTGCCAAATAAGAATACGATATGTTTAATATTGCTCTAGTTATAGGTTTTTCCCAAATTGCGGGGGCGGAAGTGGGCGTGGCAAAAATTTGAAACAAACTTAACCTGTCTACACAACAGACGGATGTTGTCACCAAATTTGGTTGCTCTAGCTCTTATAGTCTCTGAGATCTAGGTGTTCATACGGACGGACGGACAGACGGACGGACAGACGGACGGACAGACGGACAGACGGACATGGCTCAATCGACTCGGCTATTGATACTGATCAAGAATATATATACTTTATGGGGTCGGAAAATTCTCCTTCTGCCTGTTACATACATTTTAGCGACTTTAATATACCCTTTTACCCTATGGGTACAGGGTATAACAACAGCAAAGAAAGGGCCATCAACAGGTAACCCAGTGGTGCACCTATCAGACAACAACAACAACAGCAACAGCAACAATAACAACACCAACAATGCTGCACCAGAAGTTGGCATTGCCATCTCCTCAAGAAGTCAATGTACATATTTCCGTCAGCTGCCTACCTTCCTACAACTCTTACTCCTACTCCCATCTCGACTCTGTCTGCGACTCCTTCTCGAATACCCTCTCTCTCTCTTTTTTTCTCTCTAAGATTTGTTGTGGCTGATATTATTTTTTTGAACTCTAAAAACTGGTTTATTTCTCTTTTATTCTACATCTTTTGTTTCATATAATTTTCTGTTGTCTTTCTTTTTTGGCAAAGGGCAAAGAGGAAGTGGTTTTTCCTGCCGTACCTGAAAGAAAATCCCATAGAATGCAAGTGTGGAACTTGTTGTTCATCTTCGACAGATACCTCCGAAGCGAATCTATTCAAAAAGATAGAGACAAAAAGAGAGACAGAGAGAGAGAGAGAAAGAGAAAGGAGGGGGTTGATGTTGGATGATGATTTCTTAGAAGATTAAACAATGATCGAAAAGGCAGCTAAGTGTATAATTAATGAGAACCATATACACAGGGGGTAGAAATTTTACATTTAATGATTACAAGAGATGACAAAAAGAGAGAGAAAAAGGGAGAGAGAGAGAGAGAGCGATAGAGAGAAAGAAAAGACACTGAGACTCTATAATCAAATCTAGTATTAGATACACACAAAGAAGCCATTAAAGTGCTCAAATAAATCGTGAGTCACCACTAAAGTTTTCTAAATTATTTTGACAGGGTTTTTTTATAGGCCACATTAAAGAGAAATTTTTCAATAATAGGTAAACAATTTTATTTAAAGTTAAAATCAGGATTTCCAAAGGCAATCACTTGAGTTATACAATTACTTCAGAGATTTCTAAGGATTTAGGGGGAAAAAAATGTTTTGATGACACGCTACATGCATTTTATCATTTTACAAATAATTTAACATAAATTTTAGCATTATTATTCGTGACCCGTTCAAAGTGAATATTTAAGTTTATTTTGCAGATCTAATTTTAGGCATTTCAGTTTTTTTTTTTTTGTTTCATTCTCTACGGAAAGTTGTTCGGTTTCGCTTCCTTGATCCATTTCATGGTCACGTATAACAAACCACCAAAGGGCCACTGCCATGTAATTGCCAATAATCACCATCATCATGATGTGCTTCGGCGCAGGCATAAAACAAAAATTGAATTAAGAACGACTTGGGGATACCTTGTAAAACGTGTCTGGCGTCTTACAGTTAAAAGGAAAAGCGTTTAATTTTGTCTCTTTTCTTTCGCTACGTTTACTATAATTTTTAATTAAGTTAAAAAATGGTATTAGACCAAGGATTCCTAAGATCAAGCGCTGGACAAAGTGTTACCAAAGTCGTTTATACACTGTAGTTACAGGATTTAAAAAGAGAAATAAAATGCAATTCACTGCCAAAAGAAAAAGCAATTTACATGATGACCCCAGCAAGACGGTTATTACGACCAGCAATAGAGTTGGCAGCATTTTGATGCTTATGAAATATGCCAAAGGTGACTTTCAATTAAGAAGCCAATAGACCCCACACTGCCAAGCCCCCCCCCCCCCCCCCCCTTTATTTATTTGGAAGTGTTTTAAATGTTTTGGTTTTTTCTTTTAGTATTTGGATTTTGTTAGTTAACTTACCTGCCGGGAAAAAATTATTCAAGAACGTTGACATTTTTCTGCACCCTTCGTCACTTCGTATAACAACATGAAACCAGCTGCTCTGCTGCTGCTACTCCACTCTCTTGTCTCTCGCTCTCCGAATTTAATTTTGTCTCTTTTTTCCTCTGCGTTTTTCTCTTTTTGCTGCCGCTGGTACTGCTGCTGCTGCTCCTTAATGTTTTTTTTTAAAGTTATTTCTCACAACTGTGTTTACTGGTTGTATTTTCTTTTTTAGCTTTTTTATTTTTTTGTTTCGTTATATATTTGTTTTTTTGAAAATGAAACACAAATTCAAATTATACATACATACAATTCGTGGTTAACCGTTAAAATTTCACGTCACACATATTATTCTCGTTCACGTTGTACGATTTTTAAAGATCAAACTGTTATCCTTGTTTCGTTTCGTTTTGTTTTTTTTTTTTGGTTTTTTTTTTTGATTTCTTTTTGTTTTATTTTTATTTTTTTTGCCTTTTTTTGGTTTTTACTTTTTTTAGTTGAGTTTTTTATTATATTGAAAATGCATTTTAGTCAACAAAATCGGCGCTTTGGCTGTACCAGAAAAAAAAGACGAAAAAACAAAAAAAAAAAATAAATAAACAAAGAGAGGAAAGGGAAACATTTGTTAATAAACTATTTTTGTTAATTCTTTTTGTGTACAGTAATGTCAACAAGAGGACTCTTTTTGAAATGACAATTGTTAAAAAAGATTCATATGTTCAATGAGGTAAATGAAATTCTTACGATAGATGATCTTCTAAATTTATTGCACACATTTTACAGTTTTAGCCGATTTTCCGACATTAAGTTTTATAAAATATATGTATGACACTCAATACTTTAAAAAAAAGGATCCAAGATTTGCTTATTAATTGTTTTCCTCTTACCGAATAAATTGAACAATGTAAAACATTTTGCAAAGCCTTCTATATTAAAAATTTGTATTCTATATTGTTTACTTATCGATATCAATCAATTTGAATTATATCCATTATATTCCTTCGATTTCTTATAAATAAATAAAAAAAAAAAAGTGTAATCCCTACAAATCTCAGAGATATGGCCAGAAATGTTTACTGTACTATTAAAGGTTTAAGGATACTAATTGGGTATTTTATTTATGAATGTATAAATATACATATATTCATATATGTATGTATGTATTTGCTTTCATTTTACGCGAATGCTAATCCGGAAACCAAAACAATGTTGGATAGTGTTAAATTTGGGGAGAGCGTGCGTGGGCCGAGCAACGGTAAACGAAAAACAGTTTATTTTATTTGTTGCTGCGCTATATACATATATGTATGTGCTTGTATTGGTGTGCGTTGTCTGAGTGTGTATGTGGACTGTTTGTTTTTGCAAAAGGGCGAAAAAATGAAATCCAAAAAAGCAACAGCCGCAATAGCAGACACAGAGAGTGGCGGTCGGGGGGTCGTTGGCAGGCGCTTTGAGTTTGCTCTGCTTGGATTTCATTTAATTTATGTCCATGTCTCTCCTGCGATGTGTGGGTGACTGCGACTCCAAATAAACATACATAAGTATGCAAACTCTCTCTCTCTTTCACTCACACACACATCAAACACATACACACAAGCACATACAAATATATACACGAAGGCGACGCTTTTTTAGTCTGTATAAGAAAATGTGTGTGCGCATATTTGTTTTACTTTTTTTTTTTGGTGTTTCACTTCAGCATTTCCATTTTCACGCACGCAACAAAAAAAAGAAAAAAAACAACACTCGCATGCACTCTCTTTTGTTGAAGTTCATATTTTTAGCATTTTGATATTTTTAAACATTTTTCACATCCTCTGTACACACACACAAACACACAGGAACGCACAAACATACTTTTTGCTGAACCTGCGCCAACATATTGCAAGGCTGTAAAGAAAAAAAGTAGATTGTTGAATTAGAATTGAAGGTGTCATTGCATGCATGGGGATTAACTTAAAGTAAGAAACTAATTTACTGCAACTCGCTATGCTTAGAAGTTATTTTTTTTTTGTTATCCTCTTGTCTGTACTAACAATTATCGAACGAGCTAGCGAGCGGGAGCAGCGGATGGGCAAATAAGAAAAATAAAAAACGCTGTGCGCGTTGTGCGCTGCACGAAGGACGAAAATGAAAATTTTGCCCTAACAGATTTACCAGTTTGAGTCTGCTAATAACAGAAACTCAAATTTGAGTCTGCTGGGCCCAAGCCAAGCCGAATGGAGTCCACAATCGTTGTGGATCGGTAGAGTTTCGGTTTTTTTTTTTTCATTTGTATGCGTGCGTCTATGTCTCTCCACTATATGTGTGTTTGAGAGGACCAAAGGATGGTAGAGCTAATAAAAACAACAACAATTACAGCTGTGTGCCTATCTGCGGCTGCTTCAACAATGGAGGACAAGTTGCACTGTGGTTCAACCGTCGACAACAAAATATGAAACTTCTCGATGAAAAGGAAAATTTAGTTTAATTTATATCGTAAAGGATCAACAAGGAAAGGATCGAAGAATCGAAAAGAAGTAAATTTAAAATTTAAACTTTAAGCTATGCCAAACCTTTTAATCTAAAGTATGTACATATATTATTCTTAAAATAAGAAAAGAAGAAAATAAATAAAAACCGTTTTTAATTTGTTTGGTTGTAAAAATCCAAATAAAATTGTAAGTCAGCTCTAATTAATAAGTGAAATTACGAAAATTGAATAAGACGCAATTTGTAAATTACTGAATGATTAATGTTTGAACCACAATGCGGCCAGGGAAGACATTTTGCAGGATATAATACACAAGCGCGAACACAAACAAGTACACATTTAAATGCCACATGCGAAGCCAAAGCAATTGGCGTTGTCATACACAAACACATTCGAATGAGCATGTCTGTATGTGTGTATATGTGTGTCTGTGGAGTTCAACAGGACCTGGACCCAACAGCTGGTGGGCACAATATCAACACACAACAAAAACAAAACCCACTGAGCAGGCACCCACTTATAAAAAGTCAGTAGATGGGTCTTAATACATACATATGTATGTGTTTGAGTGTGTGCAACATGGAATCCAGTCCTGCCATATTTGTGGAACTCAAATTACAGCTGGCTGCAGAAAGCTTCCATTTAATAAATATTTGGTCCAATAAGCTCCGACCCTTCCTCTCCTCTCCTTGCCATTTCTTTTTCTATTGGTTCTTAATGGTTAATGGGGGTCTTAAAGTGTTGTGTATTTGGATTGTTGCTTGAGTAGAAGCAGCTGCAATTAATTTTGTTATCCCTTTAACCCCTGCAAACGAACTAAATTTCTCTCCCCCCTCCGGTCCACTCGTTCCACAAAAAGGGCACACAACAAGTGCCAAAGGTTGTGGCATTGCTTTTAACAAACAACCCAAAGGTGGTCAGCTAGCAAAGGAAGTCCACAGGGCAGGAGTGAGAGACACAGGTACACATACAAATGTATTTACATTATTACAACAATTTGTAGTGCATTAGATTAATTAAATAATTTATTGAAGTAACGAAGCGTTAAATAAAGCATAAACTTAATACTCAGCCATTCTTAAATACGCCATTTCCCCATACATGTTTCTAATTGTTTTTGCATTCATGTTGTTATTGTATTTGTTGTACTATTTGCCGGTCATATTTGTTTTATGTATTTTTTTGCTGTATTGTTGTTGTCAATTTTTATTTTGCAGCGGACACATTAATTATTGGCCAATTAGGCCACTCACAGATCCAGACAACGTTAACTCAACACTTGTAGTATTTTTGGCAATTTTTAATTGTTATTTTATTCGAACTAAATATTTTAATACTTTAGTCTTATTCTTACATTTTTACTTCATCGTTAGTGAAGAGTGACCATGCCCATTGCACAACTTTACTAAAACTCACATGGTCACTTTTAGTATGTTACGGTGCTGCCACTTTTGCTGTTAAATTTAACAGCTCTCAAATGTGAGTCGTTAATTTCTAACATATTAAACACTGATAAAAATTCCAAACCTATAATAAAATAAAAAAAAAACATTTTTTCATAAAGTACATAATACTTTATTTTATTGTGTAAATTTTTTCTGAAACATCTGATTATTACAAATAATTATTCTTAATTGTTAGAATACGATATTTTACTAATAAATTGAATGTAATTTACTATTACGCTCATTTTTAAAACTACCAATATGTATCGAGGCTGCCATAAACTATTTTTGGTAATTCCAACGTATCAAACATCTAATTTAAAAAATAATTAAATTAAAATTTCTCCAAGCCGAAATAATGATATGGATGAAATTAATAGGGAAATATATTTATTATATTACGCTTAATCTAATGGGATAATATCGTGCATATTGAGCAGCGTTCTTAATAATTTTTCCCTACTTTATTTAAATAAAATTTGCTTTCCAGCACTTATTATTCGAATGTTACTTTCCTAATATATAACGTTTTCTACGTAAGGTACCCGCACATTTTTTATTTTTCTCGATCTTCATTAAACTTTTAGGGTATATTATTGACTAGGCGCCCGGAACTATGCAAAATAAAAATAAATGATTATAATATTTCCAATAAGCTTTATTTTCATAAAAACCATAAGTAACAAAATAATTAAAATTAAAAAATATAACAGGGGCTTAACAGCAACCGTCGCTATATTGACGGACATCAATGAGCGTAGCTTCAACTTATCTACAGAGCTCAAATACGAGTCCGTTATTAATATGAGACAGTTAACAGTAGCCTTTGCGTCTATGTTAGGGGATTTTGCAGACTGTTAATTTTATAGAAAAATATAAAAAAAGAAAAAAAAATCAAAATCAAAACAAAACAAATCGCTGAAGAGAGCGGACGTGCGAACGGAACAAATTTTTGAAAGAGAAAGAAGAAAGTGTGCAGTGTGGGTTTTCCTTCTCCTGGTGTAAATGTGTGAAAGCGAACAAACAAGAGAAAAGGAAGAGCGAGAGAGCAAACTAATTGAATCGTATGTGTGAGAATTTAGTGTGCCTGTGTGTGTGTGTGTGTGTATGCAACCAAGATTTTAGAAATACAATTTTTTTGCCATACATTTGAAAAATCCACTTCATTTTTTAAAACTAATAGTTCATTAATTTAAACAAACACGTACAAGTGTGTAGATACATTTACATTTACAAGGGAAGAGCAAAACAAAAAATCATTAAACATATATAATAATGCCAACTGTGGAGTCATCCGATTCTGACGTACAACAGAATCCCTCATCCACACTACCTTTACTGGGGGACAATCAGGTGACCATGCAGGCATCAACCTCATCCTCATCAAACAATAGCTCTTCGGCTGGCAGCAGCAGTATGTCATCATCGGTTGGCGGTGTGGTGGGCGTGCCACTAGATACTCAAAGCAGCGGTGAGCCGCCAGCCAAAAGGCAATTGCTAGATCCGAATAGTGCCTCCAGTTCATCTGGTGGCGGTGCTGCGGCAGCATCTGGAACAAATGAAAAATTGGCTTATCGCATTTCAACTGCACTATGCTGTGCCGTATGCTTGGATCTGCCAAAAACGGCGATGTACCAGGTGAGTGATAGTTCCTGGGATCTGGAAAGTTTACTTTTTCCAATCTTTAGCGCAGTTGCAACAGCAGCAAGGCACTGGGCCATCCACCAGTTATGTTTGTGCTTCTTTATCTACATACATTAGTGTGTATGTGTGAGTGCAAGTGTATTTGTGTGCGTGTGTGTGTGTTGCCTGCCTGTGTATACAAACAAATCGAGTCATGTCAGCTGTAAGCAAGAAACATGACATTTGCGCAGTTACATTTACTGCTAGTTTTTTTTTTTTTTGCTATTGCGTCATAGAAAAATTGGAATAGTCAAAAAGAAACCCAAAAAGAAAACAAAAAAAGTTGGTCCCGCTGATTTGTGGCCTATTTATAGCTCGACCCCGACTGCTCTCAGTAACAAATGAAATAAATATTATGCTTTCCAATGCCAATTTTATGTTTAATCCCCCCCATACACACCCACGCTAACATGCATAAATACATACATACATATACAGAAATACATACATGTACACTTCCGTTTCATTTGTATTTGCTCTTTCATTCTTCTGTATTTTCATTGATACAATTGGTTTAACTTATATACATACATACATACAAGTATGTTTGTATGAATGTATGTACATATGTATCTGCAAGAGAAGAACGAAAACAAAATATATAATTCAAGTATTTTTACGTAATTCCCCTTCGCATCCCTCTCTTTGTCAATGTCTCTCTGTGTTTTTTTGTGACCAAGCCTTTGACTTTGCCCCTATGCCATCTCTCTTTCTCTATTTTACACTATAACTGCGTCATTCCATTGACCTAGCAAATGAAATTCTTGAAAAAACGTGTCTTTGTGAGTATAAATGTTTGTGCGTATGTGCGTGTGTTTTAAACAATTTCCATTTCATTTATTAACAGTTTGATCGTATGAATTAAGAATAAAAAGTCATATTTTTCCCTATACATACATACATATATTTTCTTCCATTTTCATAGTTTTCTCTTATTTCCATTATGACTATTATTCTTTTGCCTTCTCTCTGTTATTGTTTTGCTTTTACTGCTTTGTCACTGTAAATTCTTTCTCCCATACATATGCATGTATGCGTGTGTGTGCTGTTTATTAGTGTTATCTCGCTCGCACACTCGCTGTCAAGTCAGCTGTTCACCTAGCAATCTTTGGCATAGGAGAGCATTTTGTTTGAGACTTTTTTCCTTATCCATTTCTTCTTTCTTTAATGGTTCTTAAACTTTTTTTGTATATGTATATTTAAAATTGGCATTTTGTTTGTTAACTGAAACTTTGCAAACAAAAAGAAAAAGGAAAACAAATGAAAACTTGTTTAACCAGTTTTAACAGTCACATGCAGGTGTATGTGTCTGTGTGTGTGTAAAACCAAGGAAAAATAAACCGAAGAAAAGAAAAGGAATAACAAAAAACGTGTTTTTCTTTATCTGCGCTGGATTGTTGTTGCCTTTTTGGTTTCTCCTCTTCCCTCTCGCTTCCTATCATCGGATTATCTACAAAAACAATCATCAGCTGGCTTTTGTTGTGTCTACAAGGCGACTAACAGAATAAGAGAGGGAGCGAGAGACAGAGAGAGACAAACAGATATGCAGAGAGAGAGAGAGAGAGAGAGTGGGAGAGTTAGTAACGAATTGTTAAACAATTATTTTTGGGTAGGTCATAAATTCGCCATTAGAGGGTATAATAAAAATAAAGATAGATTTAAAATAGAAGTTCGTTTAACTCTCAGAACTTCTTGCATCTGTTCATCTTGTTCTTGATATGTGTCTTTGGCCATTTACTAGATACACACACAGAAGAACAACTGCAGCCCAAAAATGTAGCTTATCACACTATCTCTTTCTCTCTCCTTTCTCTATCTCCCTCTCTGTTTTCTCTACAAATAACGCACATGTGTACCTCCATCTCCATCGCGCTTTTCCTATCCACCTCTCCTCCTCCTCTTTGACTTCGTTTGGTCTGGCTAATTCTGTAAATAGAATATTCCATTAAAAATGTCGACGTTGCCCGCATTCTTTTAGCCAAATGGAGGAAAGAACAGTATCCCGTTCTCCCTCTTTCCCTCTCATTCCTTTTACCATGTCCCTTGCCATGCTTGATTACGTTTCATATTCTCTTATCGTTTCTCTAACCATCTATCTCGCTTGCTCGCTCTCTCTTTCTCTCTCTCTGTCTTACTTTCTTTCAACACTTGATTCTCATACACACACCAATTGGCCCCCAAAAAGTATAACGGTTTTATTATCAATTCCGATTTGTAATTCCGCCAATTTTTCGAGAGAATTTTCATTTATGTGTATGTATATACATACATATACATATGTATATATACATATATATACATATATATATATATATATATATATATATATATATATACATATATGTTTGTATGTAAAGATTCCCTAATGAAATGGGAACCAAAACGATCTATTGTGCCTCGCTCTCCTCCTCCTTCCCTTTTTTTTTTGTGCCAACTTATAACAACTTGAAGTTTTAACGGTATTACATGTCGGAAACATCTCGTAAAGGAAAAAAAGAAACAAAATCAACTAATTTATATGATTTCGCCCTTAGCCTTTATACATATATGTGTAGTATATGTGGTAGACTCTAACATAACTCTTAAATCTATCTATCTTCTTCTTAATATAAAAATAAAATCAAATATAGTTAAGTCGATAAATCAATCTCATAAGAACTTTGTATGCATACACAAAAAAAAAAAAAAAAAAAAAAAAAACGTAAAACAAATGCGAAATGCGAAACAAAATGTAATTGTAAAATGCTAATTATATAGAGTATATAGTAGCCAGCCAACTCCATTCCATAGCATTAAAAACTGAAATATTTGAAATGTATAATTCTCACACACACAAACACAATAAAAAAAAAAATAAAAAAAACAAAACAAAATCAAATGATTTCAATAAATTATTGCAAAAAAAAAAAAGTATATGCAAACTCCAAAAAGAGAGAAAAAAACCAAATACAAAACTAGCGTTTTTATTTCCAAAAAAAAAAAAAAAAACCATCAAATACAACAACACCAAAAATAATCCATATGTTAAACCATGGGAAGAAATTCTCCCACTCACCAACCCCCCCCGCCCCCTTTCCATGCCCGTTGCTCACCAAATCAAATTCACTCACCCATTTAAATCAACTTCCCTTCCAATTGCCATTGTCATCAATCCACTACCCCACTATCCATTACAACAACAACAACTTCTTTGCAACAACAACAACAAAAAGGCCATATTTTTGACTAATAGCAACTTTTTTCTTCTTTTTTTCCTTTAATTGCAGGTTACTTTTTAATATATATATATATATTTCTATATATATATATAGCAATTTATAATTTTCCTTAAATCCATAACATAAATTTATATATATACATATATACACATATACATACATACGTATATCTAAGATATTACATAAATATACAGATATTAATCCTCTTTCTGTTATTTTTTTTGTTTTTGTTTTTTTTTTTGTATTTGATTTAAAATTGATCAAAATTTGTAACTAATAAATAACTTTATTGTCTCTTCTTTCTTTTTCTCCTTCTCTCTCTCTCTCTCTCTCGGTCTCTCTCTTTCTATCTTTCATTCTCTGTGCTTGGTCTCGCTCTAATTTCAGTGCCAAATGGGACATCTAATGTGCGCTGCCTGTTTTACCCATCTTCTGGCCGATGGACGGTATGAAATACTCAAATTAAAAACACACATCAATTAATAATTAATAACTATTTCCTATGATTTAACAAATCCTTATATATTTATATAAATAATACATACATATATGCATATATGTATGTAATATATTACATATATATATACATATATATTGAGATATTTGGAAAGGCTGACTTGATCCCGAAGCCCAGTAGTATTATATTAATTTCCAATTTTTCTTTCTCTCCCTCTCTCTCTTTTCTCTTTGGTTTCTTTCCGTTCACTTTGTTGTAATTGCAGTCTACGTGATCAAATAGCGACCTGTCCCAACTGTCGTGTGGAAATATCAAAAAGCACCGCTTCCCGTAATCTGGCTGTAGAAAAGGCTGCCTCAGAGCTACCAAGTGAATGTCAGGTAAGAGAATTGATAGATATGTATACATACATATATATTTAGGATTTACACTAACTTTTATTTAGATCGGTCGTCTAGTTGGACTGAAATAAGATTCGTAAAATTATGTTAGACTTTTGTAGCGAAAAAAGATTTTAATGACTTTGGAAAGTTACACAAAGAAAGCTTTCTAGTGGCAAGCACATTAAAAAAAAATTGAAGAAAGATATTAAGTTGAAAGATATAAAATAAATATAATCATTTGTATGCGTGTACTCTCAATTTTTATAATTATTTTTTATTTTTGTTTTTTATTATTAGTTAGCTATAGAACAAGTTTTTCAAATTTTTTTTGAGCATAGCAAATCGCTTGCCATTGTTACAATTGTGTATTACATTTGAAAAAAAAGTGTTCGTAAACTTTTTAGAAATTCTCTAATTCGAATATTATTATTAATTAATAAATTGTCTTTTCCAGTATTGCAATAATGAATTTCCCTACAAATCACTTGAACGACATGAACAACACGAATGTCAGGAACGTCCCACAAAATGCATATATTATCGGATTGGATGTCAGTGGCGTGGACCTTATCATGAGAGTGAGCTGGTTGATAAAATCAATAATAGATCCCCTTTCACTTAAATTTCTTTTTTTTCAATCCTCCTTAGCTACTGAGCACGAACGCAATTGTTTGCATCCACAAAAATCTGGCAGAGATGTAATGGCCGCTTTGGTTGCCCACGATGACATGTTCAAAGAAGAGATGAAAATGTTCCATACTCTAATCGATTTGTTAAGCTATGAAAAGATAATATTCAATGGTGAGAAAGTCTTCTCCACTACTGATAATAATGTCTAATTGATCTTTAATTTTGTTTTTTTATTTTTCAGATCTTCAAATGAAGCCTTATCGTACAGATGAATATGTACACAAATTGTTTTATGAAACGGCCCGGTTTTCGGCGTTCAATCAACAATGGGTAGTGAAGGCCCGCATTAATAATAGCCAACGCGACCCTCATCAGTCCAATGAGCGTACAATAACATATCAACTGATATTGAAAACAAAAACTAGTACGCCCATGAGCATACATTTCTTTGCGCTGAAAGGTCCATTTTCGGATATGAAAGTTAATACTCAAATATATAAACATGATTTTACAGAAACGGTAAGTTGATAGTAAATTTATGTTCAAATTTAAATTTCTTTTATTTTAATTACTGAATTAAAGGAAGAATATATAAAATAATTTGTTTTCTGTTCTATATTAATTGAATGAAATAAATTCTTTGCGGTGTGGGTGAATTAACAAAAGAAATAATTTTAAATGGGTAAAGAAATGTATTATCGAGTTTTTCTCTATAAAATAAACAGAGGAGAACTTTTTTGTTTGGGATAAAAATGTATTACATGAACTTAAGTTAAGTTAATTATCTTGATAATTCTATTATTTCTTTTAGAGCACCGAGAGTGACTATTATGTTTTACCTCTTCCAAATGGCACAGACGGCAGCGGTTCCAGTGAATGCAATCGAATGCTGGCTAACAAAGGCATCAATTTTCGGTAAGAAAATAATAATATTTCATATACCAATAAATATGAAGACCTGTCTTTCTTTATTTTCAGTTTGCTAATGTTTTTGCTGAATAAGTGAAAATGCAAATTTCCCATCAATCGATGATAGGTTGAAGAGAATATATTTTCAAATAAGCTTTAGTTTTTTGTTGTTTCTAACTCTTGAATGTGCAAATCTTAGTTATAGTTGATACATATTTTGTAATCAAAATTGTTTATGGGGTGGTTTTCAAAAAAAAAAAAAGAAAAAAAAAGAAATATTTCTGATAACATCTAATTGTAATACATCTACATCTGCATATACATATTTATATATGTGCATATATGTATGTTCTATTCACTTCCAAGAACATTAGATTACGGCATGTATATGCATATACGAAATTTGTATATGTCTATATGTTTTATATATATATATGTTTACATACATCTAACACGCCCACATCTAAATGTAAAACAAATATACATATATACATAAATATATTGCATTCAAGTTTACTGTGTAATGCTGTAGGTTGTATTCTAAGTCTAGTGGATAATTAAGATTTTTCATGGTCAAATTCTGTGAGACGATCTAAAGTTTCTTTTGTTTAAGACCTTTATATAAATATATATTATTTTTTTGCCCTATATCCCTCTTAATGGAAAAAGACTCTGCTAATGCAAGAAATGTTCAATCATAGCATATAGAAAAAAAATGTAACTTCATTAATAAGAAGAGATAACGCCATTTAAAGAAGCAATTTTTTTTCTATTACTCTATTATTATTACAAAAAATATGTTAATCAATTTCCTTTCTTTTATTTTTTTTTGTGTTTTAACTTTACTTATTGTTAGTGCAAGTGGAGAAAATTCCTGAGTAAAATAATTGCAAGATGTGTGCTGAGTGTGTGTGTGTGTGTACGACTAATGTTTTAATATGATCTCACAGGTAGAAGCAGCACACGCATGCACACGCACGTACATATACATATATATGTATATATATATATATATATATATATTAAATTATATATATATAAATATATGGCAAAAACGATTTGACAAACAATAACCGTAAAATAGCAGTAGAACTAATTCTTGAAATTACGGTCCACGAGATACACCGTAGTCGACTACACTGTAAGAAAAACAACACCAATCTGATCCAAAATAAGTCGATTCTAATTACATATTATATATATAATTAGATCGTTCTATTAATAATTGATCTAGCTTTAGTAATAATAACACAACCGGCCTCTAATTGAAAAGAAACCTAAACCAATCGTTCTTCTCCATTTGCTTGATTTCAATTTCAATTGTGACTTTTGTATTCTGTTTAATATTATATACACATTTAAAATGTTTCAAAAATCATACTTGTAATATTTATATGCCAGTAATCATCGTGTAGAAAAAAAAAGGACGAGGAGAGAAAAAGCAGCGGGGCAGGCAATGACACTCAGTCATTTATTGGCTCACGTAATACAACTAAATGTCCTTTTTTCGCTCCAACTCTCTTTTTTCTTTATCTATGTATTGCGTCTGGCATCGTTAATTGATAAACTCTATAAATAATGCATATATATTAATGATATTTCTTAATAAATAAAAAGAAAATGAAAGTGCACATAAAATTTCTTCTGGGTTTAATAATTTATCCTATGGCAGCATATAGGTCTCAGTGAACTTCATATATATATATATATGATTTAGAATGCAAGTCAATCTAGCCATATCCATTGGACCTGGATACGCCTATACAAACAATACTCAGTTTTAATGGCATACAAGTAGAAGAACTGTTATTATCTGAGTATAAAAACGGAAAAATCACAAGTAATGCGTAAAGTATTGCAAGTCTTCCTTTTTGAACCAACATTTTAAATGTTATTTTATATCAGTAGAAATAATTTTCCGTTATTTTTTTTTGATGTTTGAAATTTATTAATTGTCTGCGATAAGTTATGTTGCCGATAATGTTATCGCTCATGAACAAAACAGCTGGTTAGTGCGGAAAGTATCAGCTGTGCGTGAACAAACCAAGCTGTCTGGCAACTCTGGCAAAAGACGCTAAAGGCCGAATTCGATAAAGTTTTTTTTTGTTTGTTTACTAAACTTATTACATTTTCCCAATGGATTACGATTTTAAGATGAAAACGCAGATGGAACGGACTAAGGTCGAGGATCTCTTCAACTATGAAGGCTGCAAAGTGGGGCGTGGTACCTACGGGCATGTCTATAAAGCAAAGTGGAAGGAGACAAGGTAAAAAATAATAGAGCGAGGCCACCTGCAATGGTAATCCTAATGTGCCCACCTTTTGTTTATCTTCCTAGCGATGGTAAGGAATATGCGTTAAAACAAATCGATGGCACTGGTCTCTCCATGTCCGCCTGCCGTGAGATTGCTCTACTTAGAGAGCTAAAGCATCAAAATGTAATTACTCTGATACGCGTCTTTCTATCGCACAACGACCGAAAGGTGTTCCTGCTTATTGATTATGCCGAGCATGACCTTTGGCATATTATTAAGTTTCATCGGGCGGCCAAGGCCACCAAGAAGCAGGTGGTGGTGCCTAGAGGAATGGTTAAGAGTCTGTTGTATCAGATTCTAGATGGTATCCATTATTTGCATAGCAATTGGGTATTACATCGTGATTTAAAACCGGCCAATATTTTAGTAATGGGCGATGGTAATGAACGAGGTCGTGTTAAAATTGCCGATATGGGTTTCGCCCGTCTATTCAATGCTCCACTCAAACCGCTGGCAGATCTTGATCCCGTGGTGGTAACGTTTTGGTATCGTGCCCCTGAACTGCTGCTGGGTGCACGTCATTACACAAAGGCTATTGATATATGGGCGATTGGTTGCATTTTTGCTGAACTTTTGACATCGGAGCCGATATTCCATTGTCGTCAGGAGGACATAAAGACCAGCAATCCGTATCATCATGACCAGCTAGATCGGATTTTTAATGTGATGGGCTTTCCCCAGGACAAGGACTGGGAGGATATTAAAAAAATGCCCGAACATCATACACTTACAAAGGACTTCAAGCGTTCCACTTACTCGGCATGTTCGCTGGCCAAATATATGGAAAGACATAAAATTAAACCCGACAGCAAGGCATTCCATTTACTGCAGAAACTGTTGCTAATGGATCCCAATAAACGCATCACCTCTGAGCAGGCCATGCAAGATCAATACTTTCAAGAAGAGCCCCTGCCAACGCAAGATGTATTTGCTGGTTGTCCAATACCGTATCCCAAGCGAGAATTCCTTACTGATGATGATCAAGAGGATAAGTCGGATAATAAACGACAACAGCAGCAGCAACAACAACAGCAGCAACAACAGCAGCAGCAGCAACAACAGCAGCAGCAACAACAACAACAGCAGCAGCAGCAGCAGCAACAACAACAACAACAGCAGCAGCAACAGCAACAACAACAAATGAATCCTAACGAACCGAATGCCAAGCGTGTTCGTCTCTCAGGTACCGGAAATCAACAGGATTTCCATCACCAGCAGCAACAGGCAGCCCAACAGCAGCAGCAACAACAACAGCAGCAGCAACAACAACAACAGCAACAACAACAACAACAGCAGCAAATGATGTTCAATCAACAACAAAATTTCCAGCAACGTTTCAACTAAGCCAGAGACTGATTTTCAAGTTTTCTATATTATTTCCCCCTCCCCACTCCTTTTACTACTTTTTTTTTCTAAGTAATTTAATAACAATTTTTAGTGTATAAGCATAAAGTATGAAAAAATAGACAACATTTTTCTTTACAATCTCTCTATAAGTGGCTAATACCATTCACTAAATCGTCCTATGGCCCTGCTCCATTTGGCCATGCGTGCCGAGAGTATATCATAGCGTTTAGACTGTGGCTGGAATGTGCGTTCCACTTCACGAAACCTTTTGAGATCATCGAAATCATGCCAAATGCCATGATTAATGCCAGCCATAAATGTAGCACCCATAATGCTAGATTCGGCATTCTGGGCACGTTCCACCTTTAATTGACTTAAATCAGCCAAAAATTGGCAAACAAAATCATTCTGAGAAACGCCACCATCGACCCTGAAAGTGCAAGGATAATGACAAATATGAAAAATATATAGAATTCATTGATTATTACCTGATCAGATCCAATTTCTGGCATGTCTCATTTTCAGCAGCTTCGATCAGTTGGACTACACGAAAGACTATGCTCTCAAGCAAAGCACGGACTAAATGAGCTTTGGTAGTGGATGGTGTCATTCCAATGAAACCGCTGGCAGCACGGTAATCATTTACAGGTGGCTAATTAAATAAAAGCAAAGGTGAAAAAGTAAAAAAAAAATCAATACTATGTACAAAGTTGGTCAATTAGCAAAGAATTTATGACACATTGCAATTTACTCTGAGAATAAAACAGATATATATAAAGTCATTTGAATCGAATCACTATATTATAGCAGATAAAAAAGTTTAAAAAGAAAATAAATCAAACGAATATGAGAGGTTTAGGTATTCTCCTTAGGAATAAGCAGTTAGGATCGATTGCTAAGATTTGAAATACGTGTCGGGATTTCATAACCAGATTAACCAGATATACATATGTGTATATATGTTTACATTATATTGGAATAATTAGAAATTTTTACGTTGATTATTTTTTTGTTGTTACTTTTTGTTTAGATTAATTTTAGTTTAATACGTATTTTTACAAAGGTTATACTAAAAAAAGAAAAAGGCAGTATATTTTTTTATTGCGTTTAAATTTACCTTGACAGGTTAATTAACTAACTCAACTAACAAATACGATTTTAGCAACAACAAATAAAAATGTCAATGGTAAATGGAAATTACCCAAATTCAAGTGGGCTTAAAACGACGAACCGAATCTGAGAGCTTCTAGAAAATGTGTTGAGAATTAGAATTAAAAAAAAAAATCTCATTGTAGGGTACCAAGTTTAATGAAAAAAATGTATATAAACTTTTCAAGGAATATGTTAAATAAACTATCAATTTACAGTTATATCTTTTGATTTATTTAATTGAATTTGTTTTGTTAATTCGATATCTGGCTCCGGACTCACTATCACAGTTTGTTGATGATTTTATTGTTTTATTGTATACCAGTTTAGTTAAACAAGTTTTGTGTTTATTACTTACCCCCAGACCACTAAATGCTGGTATAAAGTATACATCATTTGTATCTGGAACGGATTGGGCAATATCTGATGTCTCCTTGGGCTGGCTAAAGAGTTCACATGACTGTGCCCAGGTAATAACAGTGCCAAAATCATGGGAGGCACCTTCAATGCAGTAGATGGCATTCTGATTACTTAATTTACATTTTTCGTTGAGTTGCCATGCCACCAATGGATACATTCCACTTATGGATGCATGACACTTGGGACCAGTGACTAGATTGAGGAAGGCCCCAGTGCCCATGGTGACCTTAACATCATTTGAGCGAAAGCAATGGGAGCCCCAAATTGCGGCTGTTTGGTCACTGCAGGATGAAGCAATTGGTATGCGTGTATTGGCCCAATCTTGGCCAAAGGCGGTGGGATGAACGTGACCAAAACCCTTATAGCCATTGTCGACAACACGCGGCAGGATATTAAGCTAAAAAGTCAATGGAAACGATGAAAAATAGGAAAATTTAAATGACTTTAAAATAAGATTTATACATTCACGCCAAATATCCAACTCAACATGGGCGACCAACTGAGCGTGAAGGGATCAAAGAGTCCAGTAGCTGTGCTTGAGGTTATATCGGTAATATGTTCTATATCAAAGTTCTGGGCATGACCAGATCGCAATTTGTATAAAAGCCATGAGTCTAGCAGTTCTAGGCGCACTGTATTGTCACGCAGAGCCTGCTGCAGTCGCTTATTGTGGGCAATCTCGTAAAGCAATCTTGGTGTAACCTGACCATTCATTAATTTAAGCATACTTCCGGCAAGAAAACGTGGATTTCTCGTTGCTAAATAGAGGCCATAGAAGAAACCATTTATTGTACGCTTCATGCAGCCAGAATTCCATTGCTCGACAAGATCATCGGCTCTCAAATCCTTCCAGGTAATGAAATTATGATAGTATTCATTAGTCTTGTGATTCCAAGTTAGAAATGTGGAACGTTGTGTGGATATGGTAAGGCAGGTGATTTGTGTGGGCATCAATTTCGCATCTGCAATAATTATTAATTAATATTAATAAAAGATCTGGGAACATCACCAGCTGTCGTTACCTCGTATAGCCTCTGTTATAACCTTTACAACTTTACGCCATAAATTTTCGGGCTCGATTTCAAAGAAACCCGGTTGAGGATTCAATAGCTCCACCTAAAACGCCATAAAACATAACAAAAAAAAAAAACAGTAAATATATAAAAAAAAAGCACATTGTCATTAACAATAGCTGGGAGCTGTTGCAATTGTTTAATTAAGATTGAGTATCTTACAGCAACCGCTGCTGACCCTTTGACCGCACACTTCTCATCCAGCACAAAGCATCTCACGCTAGTGGTTCCAACATCCAAAGCCGCAATATAAGCTGTAGCTATTGTTGTTAATTTTGTTTCTGGTGGCGACATGTTCGTCATAGCACGCTTGAGTTGTTACTGATTTATAACTAACAGGGTTCGCTGGTCAATTGCCTGCTTATCCATCTCGCTGGGTGGCAGTTTTTCATAGTGCTGGATTTGGATTTCCCTTATCAATGGCAACAAAGTGAGTTTCATATTCAGAAATTGATAACATAGCGACAGTGTTGCCAAGTTAATGTATCTTTAGATGATAGTCATTTGGCTATAGATTTTTATAGCTAAAAAGGCTGCATTTAGATTCATATTTATATTAACGTATTTATTTCATTACAAATTTGATTAACTGAAACACTGAACTAATCAGAGGTGCATTTAGCAATTCCCAAAATTAAAGCTAAATGAACAACACTGGTAAAATAGTTGTGGAGGAGCTTAACGGTAACAAATATCCAAATGTAGAGGAGCTAAATTAAAATCGAAACTTCTTGACAGCTGCTCAATTTTCAGATTGTTATCATGTTATAAATGATAAGCTCTCTATAATTAGAGCACTATCTTTCTTGTATGTTGGTTTCTGATTTCGAATGACTCGGCTTCACCCTTTTTAAAGCTCTGTGGTTTTGTTTTACAACTTTATTTGCGTTACTCAATAGACACTCATATACATACATGTATACACGATATCAATATATATGTTTGTAGTATATATATATACAATATAAATATAGGTTGGACAATAGATATATTTTTATCTAAAATAGTCAACATCATACTAATAGATTTGTCCAGTAAAATACAATGTTACAATCAACAATCATTAAATACATCAATTTCTATGTTTAGAGTACATGCTAAAAGCCTCCTCTCCGCATACAACTGGGTCTGGCTATTAGGTACTGGTAAAGGTTTTCTCTTAAGAGATATGTCTATATAAATCAAAAGGAATGAAGCGTCAAATAATAGGGCTTACATATCCGTTGGAAGAATGTCTGGAATAAGATATTGACATAGTTCCACCTCATCGCTAACAAATTTCACCTTACCGGCGGTGTTATCGTCTAACAGTACACGTATTGCAGGCCACACGGTTGAGAACAATCCTGGCGAATTGATGATCAAACAAATGCCAAGACGTTCCGGAAAATGCTTGCTCAGAAGCCAGATAAGATTTTGCACCAATTGATAGTCCATGCAAGAGGTACTGAACTCGGCCAGGTCAAAGACAATGCACAATCGATCGGTTACCTCCTCGAAACACTTTTTGCATGCCTCCTCCAAATTGTACACAATGAAACGGGTCAGCTCTTCAATGTCACGTGTGGAAGCATTGTGATTTTTTGCTGGAATATAAATAACTGGACGGCCAATGCAGTCACGATGACGCAATACGCGAGCCTTGTTCTTCAGACCACTTTGATCCATTTCTTGAAGCTTAGCTACGCCATATGTTTCGCGCCATTTGTTCGTCTTCAATATGGCCTAAAAGATAAAAGAAAAACGTACAGAATGGGGGAAACGAGAGAGACTTTAAAATTTACGAGGATTTACGTGGGATGAAGATGACAAACTTACCTGGAATGCGCCATCTGTTGTCTTAAAAGCCCTCAAATAGCGTCTCAGTGAGAATTCATTATGATACTGGCTTGGGTCTGCATCAGCAATCAGTTTCATACGCTCTTTCAGATCCTTGAGATCCTGTTCGTTTATTGGCGCCAGGTCCTCGGATGACATATTGTGTTTTTCCACGGAATAATAAAAGTTCGACAGTTATTTACTTTGACTCCTCGAAGTGTTGGTAAATGAAAAAAATGTGAAAATGGTATTTCAATTTGAGTGTTGGGATATGCCAAATTTGGCAAACAATACGAAAAGCAAGTATATCGAAATATGACTTATCGATTACTTTTTAAAATTTAAGCCGCGTATTATAACCCTAATAAAAGGCTAAATGCAGTCATTAAGTTGTATATGTGTATGTATGTACATACAGTATATTTTGTTAATAACTTTAATAAATTTATAAATGTTAACAAGACAAACCCGATAAAAATTATATATAAAAAGAAAAACACACAACTCGCTCACTGGTTATCTAACCTAAGTACTCATAACAAAATAAGTAATAACTACATATACAAATGCAGAGATTCCGGTTTCGATTCAGATTCCTATAAGAGATTAATATTGCTCGAATGTATGTAGGTCTAGGTCGTTGATTGATTCAGCTTCTTCTTCTTTTTTCCCCATTAATCATTACTTGGGTACCATGACCCGGGCTATGCCCGGTAAAACTTCCGCCTGTAATGGACCAAATTCAACACGTTCGCCATCAATAGTGATGATGCCATGATTATCATGCGGCTCCAAACGAAAGGCTTTTACTGGCAAAACCTTGACATACTGATTATTTACCTCAGGCAAATGTGTGCCGGAGCTCATGTTGTAAAGAAAGCTCAATAAATGGGGACGACTTATACCACCGCGTATTAAAATCAGATGGATAGTGCCATCGTTCATCTGGGCCTTGGGAGCGAAATGACAATCGATTCCAAGATGTGTTTGATATACAGCATGCATCATAATGAATTCACCCTCCTCGACCAACCAACCCTCATCCTCGGGCAGCGGTTGATCTAGATCTGGCAAACTGCTGGGTGGACCATAATTTTGCGAACGACTCTCCAAAGATGCTAGCGCATGGATCTGCGCCTGCTCAGCCAATTCACTCTCATCGGCTAAACTATGATAGATGCTCTCCGATATGGAATAGTAATAACTGCGGCGAGATCCTCCCGAGAGCCAACTATCGCAGCGTGAGCGAAACGATTGATTGATGGAGGTCTCCAGCGAAATGACATCAGCAAATTCTGATGGCAAACATTCCACGGAATGATGAAAGCTTGCTGGTAAATTAAGCTGATGCTTATTGAGAGTAGTGTTATAGCTACGACTTGATTGCATTCGAATATTTGGCTCCTGCATGGTCGCTTCCTGTCCCGATTGATGGCTGAGTAAATAGCTTATTCTGCCATTATAAGTCCGTAAATTGGCCAGACGATATAGGGTCCAAATGGTAAAACGTTGATAGCCAAACATGCGTATACGTTCACTCTCAATGTCGACATCCGAGATAAAGCCCCAGCCAATAGAGAGAAAGGAGTACACCGAACGTTCCTTTAGCTGTACACGGACCACATCCATGGGTGAACTCCGGCCACTGATGACAGTCAATGCAGCTCCCAAAACTGGCTTACTAAAATAGGGTTCGCTGGGGGCAAATGAAATGAAGGATTAAAATGAGTACCTATTCCATTATTTGATCTTGGACTTACTTGTATCCATGGGCTATAGAACGAGCCAGACCATTACCAGAACCACAGGGTATAATACCTAAGGCTATATTGGGCAAAACTTGATCCCAATCCTCGCGTTGCATTAGACCATTTACAATCTCATGGAATAGTCCATCACCACCGACAGCTACTACACAGCACCAGGCATCCAGACGCCGTGTGCTCATCAGTTCGCTGGCAAAATTGGAATGTTTCGTTACATACAGATCATATGGCACTTCAGCCTCATTTAACACTGGTGAGACATGCATATTGAAGACCTCACGTCCATTGCCCGAACCAGATTTAGGATTAAGAAGCACTAGGACACGACGACGGCGCTCGTCATTCGTGCGATCAACAAAAATTTCTTCAAGCGTTTGATGTAATTGCCAACGCAAAGCGCGATACCAGCGATCTGCCTCCCGCATATTGTCCTCGAAGGAGTCAAAGGAGCGAAAACGCAATGTCAATACCGTGCGCTCTCTATGGAGTTCGCTGCGCAAACTCTTCTTTTTTAGTACATAAGCAAAGACATAGAGATAAGCACTGACATCGCCATCACAGGCATAATCCTCTTTACTAGCCGTACTACATTTGCTTGGTGTGGCTCCATTTCGATTGCTGCGACTTGTTGCTGAATTGGCCGGCGAATTGGGATTACCGCTGCTGCAGGCACAGGCAGTGGCCATGGCCAAGCGGCGTGTCTTCTTTAGCCGCATGCAGCGGGCTCCTACGATGTCGCATATTTTCACAGTTTGCTCTTTGATGGTGGTGCCAGTCGGCGACTCCCGCTGCAGTGTAAATCCAGTGGTGTCGAGGCGTACCCGGAATACGTGGCTACTGCCCTTTTTTCGTTGGCTGGTGTAGAAAGTGTCGCTAACATCATGACGGTGAAGACTCTCACCCTCGCCATCGCCCTCGCCTATAGCATCGCTAGGAGTGGCAGTGATATTAGCGATAGGCGACGAGCACACGGAGCTAGCACCGCTGCTGTTCTTCTCATGAGATTGATTCATATTTGATTGAGATTCGGAAGCTTTGCAGCATTTTCGTTTCTGTGTCAGTGCTTCTCTTATCACCTCTCTCGCCTACACCAAGGCCCCAACCTCTCGGAACCGTCAACAGATAATCGATAAAAGTTATCGAGAACTATTTGTTGATACGCTAGCTCAATAATCGATACACCCAATGTCGATAATTAAGTTAAAACTTGGTGATCTTCATGGCATTTATAAATTAGCAAGCCATTGCTAAGTTGCCATGATGGTGCAAAATACCTGACATTCTAAAATGAAATTCGAGTGGAATCACACTTCGTTTTGTTTTTTTTTATAAATTCATCAAGTGTTTCAAATCGGTTCGCTCAGAGCCCTTGGAACCAGCAGTGTATCGATACGAGACGATAAATAAATCAATTTACTTTTTATTTGGTGATAGCGACAGCCCTGAAACCAAAGGCTAGCACATGCGGTGGTGAGTGAGTGAGTGAGGAAGAGGAGGAAGAGAGTGAATATTAATTTGTACATTTGCTTTCTTATTATTTGTTTGTTAACTGAATTTCTAGTAGAGAAAAGTGTGCTTTATGTAATCTTTAAGTGGGCGAAAATCGAAGTGTCAGTTAGTGTTAGCATTTACTTTTGGTGGTCATGACTAACAGCCTGGAATTGGAGTTACCGCTCAAGGTCGCGCGTCATCGAATTGAGCGCGTTGGTTTTGCATATTTCAATGCTCGCCGCAAAATCGCGCCAGGCGGCGTGGAACGTAGCGAATCTGATGAGAAATTGCTACTAAATGGTAATGGCGAAGAAGTTGATATTAAATACCTCAAATCCCTTGATCCCAAAGAGTGGAAGGAACAGGATCATTACAGTGTATTGGGATTGGGAAAATTGAGGTAAGTAAATAACTTGAGTATCTTGCCGGACTCTTGAGCAATTTTAGCACGTGCTAGAACGAGCTAGAGAGCTAACCAGTAAGATAGAGCGAGTAAAAAAGAAACAGAGAGAGAGAGGAAGAACAGAGCGAGAGAGAGAGAGAGAAAGATGGCAAAGTGAAATATTCTTTTTATGTCTGTCCATTGGTTATAGATTCGAAGCCAGCGATGATGACATACGTCGAGCGTACAGACGAATGGTGCTACAGCATCATCCGGATAAACGAAAAGCCAAAGGCGAGGAGGTCATCACGGATGATGATTACTTTACTTGCATAACGAAAGCATACGAAATATTGGGTACATATATATTTTCCTTTCTTTGTTCCTTTGGATTAATCATTCATAATTATCATTTAGGTACTCCAAAAATACGACGTAGCTTTGATTCAGTGGACCCAGAATTCGATGATGCCTTCCCCTCGCAATCAGATATTGACAACGATTTTTATGCTGCCTTTAATAAGTATTTTGATTTAAATGGTCGTTGGAGCGAAAAGGCAAATGTTCCAGGATTTGGCGAGGAGGATGCCAAACGTGAGGAGGTTGAACGTTTTTATAATTTCTGGTATGACTTTAAATCATGGCGTGAGTTCAGCTATCTAGACGAGGAAGATAAGGAGAAGGGTCAGGATCGTGATGAGAGACGTTGGATTGAAAAGGAGAATAAGGCGGCGCGTATAAAGCGTAAAAAAGAGGAAATGACTCGTATACGAGCACTGGTCGATTTGGCCTATAACAATGACAAGCGTATCCAACGATTCAAACAGGAGGAGAAGGATCGCAAGGCGGCAGCCAAGCGTGCCAAAATGGATGCCGTCCAGGCCCAAAAGGCCGAACAGGAGCGAACTCTACGCGAAGCTGCCATGGCCAAGGAGCGAGCCGATAAGGCCGAACAGAAGCGGATCGAGCAAATCCGTATTGAACGCGAGCAGCAAAAGAAAGTGCTTAAGAAGGAGAGGAAAACGTTGCGCGACAAGGTCAAGGACTGCAAATACTATGCCAAAAACGACAAGGATCAGCTAAAGCATATGGAGGGCATGGAAAAAATATGTGAGACCTTCACATTAGCTGAACTGCAGGCATTAAATAAGGCTATGGAAACAAAGGGGCGTGAATCATTTGTGGCTGCCCTACAGACGGCAGAGCAAAAAATTGCCACCGAACTGGAGGAACTGAATCAGGCGCAACAAAAAAAATTGGCCAGTAATAATGCAACACCCAAGGCAGTCGTCAAAGAGGTGAAAAAGGGTGAATTGTGGAGCAATGAGAATGTTCAATTGTTGATAAAGGCGGTGAATCTATTCCCAGCTGGTACTGCCCAGCGTTGGGATGTTATAGCCACGTTTATCAATCAGCATGGTGGATCGGGAACTGGTGGAGTACCATCAGGTGGCCTGGTAACAGCTCGTGATGTTCTAAACAAGGCCAAGGCACTACAGCACAGCGATCACTCAAAAAGCTCATTAAAAACACACGCCAATGATGCAGCCTTTGCCAGTTTTGAAAAGTCCAAAAAGGAAGTACAGACATCCAATGATATAACCTTAGGCGAGGATACAGCCACGACGAAGATAACAACGACGACGACGACGGCGACAACAAAATCAGAGACTAAAGAAAATATCAAAGAGAATGGTGGTAATATCAAGCAGAATGGTATAGGAGCAGCATCTAATCCAGTTTCAGTTGCGGCGTTTAATGGAGCCACTAATATTAATACTCCTACTGGTGGTGGTGGTGCTGCTGCTACACCAACGGCTGCATCTAAAATCTGGACCAAGGAGGAGCAAGCTCTCTTAGAGCAGGCCATTAAAACTTATCCAACAACAACGCCCGATCGTTGGGATTGTATTGCCTCTTGTATACCAAATCGCAGTAAAAAAGATTGTCTACGTCGTGTTAAGGAGCTGGTAGAGCTGGTTAACTCCAAAAAGGAGGCACAGGCGGCTGTTAAATGAGTTTTAATTAAATTCACAACTCCATACCTAAATCCCCTTCTACCTCCTTGCTCCCATACTAACGTACCATATTTCCGTTTTCCTCCTTATCCTTTGCCACCTCCTCGTTTAGCTGCTGTGTCCCATATATAAATTTTATTTAAATAAAACATAAAAAGTTTTTGAACGTTTAGCGAAAAGTTACATACAAAGATATTCTCTACATTTGGACTAGCTAAGAGATGTGGCCAATTATTATTAATCTTTGATTTTGATTGGACTTTATGTCTGTTCGGCTACACTGCGTCCGCCGCTCAGTTTTAAATCAAATGCCTGTGGATTTGCCAATGGATCAAGATCAGCAAATAGCTCTAACCATGGATTATTGGCTATCGATTGGGTTTTACCACCAGTGGTGGGATTTGTTGTTTCCGTTTTGGTGGCCAGACCAGTTGGTGGCATGGGTGAAGGTGACGGTGGCGGTTGGCTAAACATTCTAGTCCAGAATTTCTGGTTATTACCATCCTGATGTTGCTGCTGTTCCTGATCACTTTCATGCAGTGAATTAATAAGAGGACTTTCCTCCAACTGCTTGGACAATTCAATGAGCAAAGATTCATTGTCACCACATACTGGTGTAGTAGATAATGCTGATAATATTGGTTCCGTTTGAGATGTAGATTCGGTTTCATTTTCAGGCTTATCCTGATATTCACTCTGAAAATAATGATTATGGCATAAATAAAATTCAAAATATGCAAATTTTTTACTTACGGCAAAGAACAAAGATTGATCCTTATCCACTGTTTCAATTGGATTATCTGCACTTGGCTTTAGATCTCTATCAGTGGCATCATTAACAACTGATCCTTCGTTTTGGGTAAGCTCCTTTAGAACACAAAAATCATATTTTGGCTTAACAATCAAAGCATTGGAAATGCTCTGGAATGTGGATGCTGCCTTTTGGGCAAAAGTCTTCAATTCAGACACATAGGCCACTAGGGCATGGGAATACATATTGCAGCGGGCGGCAGCCAGTAAATCAATCTGTAAGGAGTCGTTAAAATTAATAGAAAACTAATGTTGCTGGTGGTTAAAAGGGATGAGCCTACTTTTTGTATGGAGTCCAATGAATAGCCATCAAAATTGTGCTTGGCCGCTCGCACATGGGCCTGGGCAGTACGAAATTTATCCAATCCTTTGCCCGTATCGGGATCTAACTCTTGGCTGGCGGATTTCATCCAGCATAAGGCAGCTCTATATTCTGTTCGTTCCTTTTCCATGGCCTGCAATGTGATCTCCGTATCTTTAACGGCACGACAGCGATATACATCGACCTCGTGCTGCAATCGTAGCAAGGGTACTCGTACGCACATCCTTTGTTGTCCTGCAAAGGACATAGCCTTACCCGTATGGGTAATACTATTGCCGGTTGTCTTGCTCCGTTTGCCCGCCTCTTTCAAGAACCGCCCAAATACACACTCTTCCTGTGATAGTATGCACAATCGCTCTTGATATTGGTCAATTATTTTGCATAGTTTTAGGGTGGTTTCCGATATTGATTTAAACACTTCGATTTTCGCATCAAGTTCGGCATCAGATTTAATAATATGCTTATCCTCTTTGGATCCTAACTTCCGCTGTACAGCCTTTTTGGTTATCCAAAATTGATGTTGGACCTCCGACTTTAACATATTTTTCTTCACTATGTGCGTACTTCCTAAATTCTGATTGTGAGTGTTGTGTGAAGGGGAAGGTGTTTTTTCAAATTTAGTGATGGGTGATAACAAATCGATTTCACTACAAAATCGTATCAATTTTTAATTCCAACAGATGGAGCCACAATAAAATGACAAGTTTGTCAATTGGTTAACGGTTAACGGAATTTCTCAACTTGGTATTCTATAGCTTTTTAAAGTTTGGTCACTCCATGCAGGCCAAAGTGTCAGTAAGCTCTTCCTGCTACAAGGCACGCGAATAAGTCGAATTTTTAATTATTTTTATCAAAATACAGTTTAAATAAATTTGACAACCGGACAACCGTAAGGGCCATCATAAAATAATCGAAGAGCCAACTGCGCCAACTGCACCAACAGCACCATAAAGAAAAAAACATAAAAAAAAAAAATAGAAAACCGACGCTGCATTTGAGCGGGCGCTTGAATTTTAAACTAAATATTTGAGCAAGTGTTAGAAGAGTTCGTGAGTGGTTGAAATTTGTTTGGTTTTTGTTTTGTTTTTTATTGTTGTTATTGTTTTTGCCGGGCCTCTAAGGCTTAAGCTTAAACAATTCGTTTAAGCAAATTCCAATTGAAAGTGACTTCTATACATACATATAAATGCACACATTGATGGACATACATATAAGCGGCTAGTACGGTTAATTTACTTGACAGGTGAGTTGAAGTTAGAAAGAGAGGCAATCAGTCGTACTATATGTACTGCATGATGGATGCTGCTTAACTGTGTCCAAGTTGAAACACATACATACGCAGCAGCAGCAGCATCAACGGCAACAACAACAATACCAGAAGAAGAAAGTGAACAACTGTGTGTGCGAAAAGTTTTCTTCTTGCAACACAAAAACCGGGTTGATGCTGCCACCTGCAGTACTACTTAGCCACCAAGTGTGGGTGAGTGTGTGTGTGTGTTTCTGTTTGCATGTGTGTTAAATTGATTTGATAGATAATGCACTCTTATTGTCTTTTAACACTAACAGCGCGTGACTTTTGGTATAGCTTATATATATATATATGTACATACATACATACATACATACATACATATACATATGTACATATGTATGTATATACTTGAGCCGCTCTAGCACAATTAGGTCCGCTTGAATTCGAATTGTAACGCAAAAAGGTCATGGCACTTGGCTTTAATGGGCGCAAAGCCAAAATAAAAACCCCCCACACCTTTACCTCCCCGCCCTGTCAACACCACCCCGCCGCTTCACCTCTCTAGTTATGTTTATTCAGCATCAAAGTCGCGCTCCGCCTTGAACAAACAATGCCTAAGAAAGAGACAGAGAAAAATAGGTGGAAGACGTAGAGGTATAAACATGGTCAAAAGCGTCTTGTTTCGTTTTAATTTTTTTCTTTTATATTTACCTCTCCCCATCTCTTTCTCTCTCTGTATCTGTCTCTTTTTTTCCTATTTATTATTGAAAAATACAGATTTCTCTGCAATTGCACTTGATGCTGCTGACACACTTGTTGTTCCTGATTTTTGCTGTTGTTGGTTTTATATCCCATAAAACTTTAGAATTGTTAACGAAATTGGAGTTGGGTAGAACTCCCTTCACTGTCTCTCTTCCATCACTTGAAAAGGTTTTCTGTTTCGGTTTCTATTTCCTTTTTTTGCAATTCGCTACACTGTCTAAAAGATACCCTAATTTCCAAGTCAGCAACCTTTATCCTAAGTTTAATTTAAGACTTGGGTTTAAGACTAGGTTTTCTATTATCTATTTTTCTTGTTTGGGAAAACAAAAACCTAAGACAAATTTAAAACAAATTTAATCAAAATCACATAGGTTTTATATTATGATTAAGAATATTTCTATGTATTTATATGGTTTATAGGCTTTTAAAACGGTGCTAGTAAAATTATTGAATCCCATGGTTATGAGGTATTAAAAAAAAAATTTAATATCAATATTTTCAAAGACTATAAATTTAGAATCATATATGTATGTAAATTGAGACATATATGATTTTATGATATTAATTATAATTATTATTATTATTGTGCTTTTAAATAGATTTAAATTCACAGTAAAGTCGATGGTTCTGCAATTTCTTTGACTGATCAAAAAGATTTAGATATATATATTTGTATGAGATTTCTTTAGTGTCAGTTGCAAGGGTATAAAATAAAAATGTGGCAAAAAAATTTTTTTGTCACACTGCCGCCAATGTTTGCGGGCTGTTGTTGTTATTATTATGGTTGTTGTTGTTGCTGTTGTAGTTGCTTTTGCAAGCAAATGTGTATCAAGTTACTTTTGGTTGCTGCTGCTGGCTGCTTGGTTGCTCTCATTTGCATGCTGAGACTGAGACACCGTGTTGCAGTTGCAGTTGCTATTTTTCCACTGATTATTATTATTTTTTTTCATTTTTTTTTTGTTTTTGTGTCGCCGCGGTGCGGCATTGCTGCAACTAAATTGGCCTTAATTGGCTGACTTTTTGTTGCCAAGTTTTCTTGCTGCTTTTGCTGTTGTTGTGACCATATTTCTGTTTGCCATTTGTTATCGGTCGTTGCCGGCCGGCTGAAACACACATTTTTTTTGTAAAGGTTTTTTTATTTTCATTTTAAAACTATTTTTTGGCCACTTGTGGCATGCAGCTTGCTTGTAATAATACCTTACTTTAACGGGTAAATCGGATCTTTTAAAATAAACAAATAACAAATGTGACACAATTTTTTTTGTTGAATCACAATTGTTTGAGTAAATTCAAAATAAAAGCTCATAGATGCCATTAAATTAGCTCAAATTGTGCTACATCTAACATCTTTGTTTGTATGAATACATACATATGTATGTATTCATATCAAATTGCAATTTGCCCCATTCGTTGCCACATAAAAAATTGCCAACAACGTTTGTCGATTTCACAAAACAAAACAAAAAACAAAAAAATTAGCAAACGTTAAATTGGGCATAAAATTTAACATTTAGTACATATTTATGATCAATTATTATTAAATCAACTCAATATTCGTATATATTAAGTTAAACCAACTATAATAACATTAATACTTGCCATAATAATGTCAAATGTTTTGACCTGATTTCTTTTAGAAATTGTTATAACCGATCAAATCAATACGATTTAATCGATCATTAGTTATTTTTTTCTTTTCTAGTCAATCAAATAAAATTTACAGATTTTAAAAGATCAAATTGAGAATGTGCAAATATATACATATACATATATAATGTTTAATATTTAAAAAATTAGAGCTGAAAAATGATTTCTTAAATTATTAATTGTTTAAATATATTTGCGATTGCCATTTGAGTTTGTTTTGTCCTTTTTCTTATGATGAAATAAATTTAACTTTGGCCTATTTTTTTCCTACACATATTTATTTTAGTGTTATTTATTTTTTTCTTTGAAAATAACGAATTCACCAAAATTTCCAATTAAAATTGGAAATCAAAATTAAAAAATCTTTAAAAAAAATATTGGCCATCATGGCGTATGAGTAATTTAAAATTGATAGTGTAAAAATCTTGGTTTTCTAAGTACGATTTTCTAAGTTTTAGTTTAGAAGAAAAGTATTCCTATATACTACACATTGGCTGATCGGTTTTATATTTCTTTTTTAGTAATAAGAGTTTTAGTTTTTATTGTTAGTTAACTTTTTACTGATTACTTTATTAACAAATCAAGAAAACAATTTTCCCACAGCAGAGCATTTAATTGTCGGCGTGTCAAATATGAAACTAAAAGTATTTCCTTTGCTGCTTTAGTTTTTTTTATTTTTTTTCATCTGTGTGATCTGTTTGGTTTTCCCGATTTTTTCTTGTAAGTTTATTTTTTATTTATTTTTTTTGCATTTTTAATGCGCTTAGCTTGGGCTTATTTGATTTAATTAGCCAACCAGCCAGCTAGCCTGGTCACAGGTCTACCAGCAGCTTGTTTTCATTATTGTTTGCAAATTGTGGGAAAATATTCATTGAGCCTGAAAAAAACACTAAAAACAAAACAAATGCAAACTGAGTAACAATAAAAAAAAAAACAAAAAAAAATAATCGCATTTTGAGAATTTATTGCGACTGGCTGGTTGGCTGGCTGTTTGCCTGCATTTTATAGTTTGCGATTTGCGATTGCATAATCGGAACTCTGAAACAAGCCAATAAATCAAAATGCCATTCTCAAGCCACTCGACAACGGGCTGCTGCAAGTGCTGCATGCAACAATACAAGCAACACTAGAGGATGGGCAGAGGGATGTATAGAGGGGCGACGGGTAAGTTAGGAGAAGAGGTAGAGGGAGGACCAGTATAATATTCAGAGCATGTCAATGTGGGCCTCCGGTGTAATGTGTAATGTTAGCCAGCCAAATGTCCCACACACACACACAAACATACACAATCAACTGAGCAAGAGCCAACATCCACATGGGTTATATGTTATATAGAGGCACCACTGTGTACAACATTTACCGTTTACCGGCAAGGTCTACATATGTGCCTAGTGGCCAGCTGGGCCAGTCAGGCAGTCAGCTCTCAGATTCTTGCCACTTGCCACCCATTGCACAATCACAAAATCTGCTCTGGTTTATTGAGATGTCGTCGACGTCTTGTTAACTGTCAGGCCCCCACGCGTCCGAGGCCAAGTGGCCAAGTGTTAGACATTCATTCAAAATTGTTGTTGTTTCCTTTTTTCTTTTTTTTTTCCATTACAACTTTTTAATTTAGTCCATTTGGCCAGTTCTTTAAAAAGGGAAGGAAAGCTAACGAATCGAAAGGAAAGGGTCAATTGCATTAATGTGTCGACCCAATTGCCAGTTATTATGCACCACACTTGGCTCGGATGTTAGCCAACTATAGTTGAATAGACGTAGCTAAGATTCCATCTATAGATGTAAAGGAAGGGGCTAGAAGGAAATTAAAATTAAATTGTCAGTTTTTTAATGAAAATTTTAGTTCTTTAATTAAGCTCGATGACATCTTGAAAATGTAGAAAAATTAATATCAATGCATTATTTAGCTATCAATAAAATAATGAAAATTTTAGCTTAGTTTGAGTAAAAACAAGTTAAGAAAAAAATATTGAAAATGGTTATCTCTTTCTTAACTTCAATTTTGGAATGTAAAATCTAAAAAAAATATTCATGACCTTTGAAAGAATTTTATTTTTATTTAATTTAGACATAAAAAAACGTAATTGTAGCGATGACTAGTTTGAAAATTTAGCATATCTAAGGTATATTTATTTTAATATAGTTCAATGAAAACTTAATTTTGATTTCTCAACATATTTTTTAAATATTTAAATAAATGTACAATTTTTCCCTCATTGCGACGTCCATGTTTCCAGCTAGAGCTTGGCCTGCTCGATTGACCTACAAAGAGCCTTCACTTGATGGGCGGAAAGTATAGGATAGCAAATGGAGAGAGGGGAGGTTGGTGAGGGGTTTTGGTATTAGTATCTGGACTTAAATATAGCTATCAGTTTTAAGTGGCAGCCAAGAGAGTGAGAGAGAGAGAGAGAGAGAGAGACGCCTGTGTTGTTAATTTATTGAATTTCATTGAGTAGTATACGACGAGTATATAGTACATACAAGTTGTAATGGTAGGCAGCTTTCTATACACGATATTTACTTTCTTCTTCTCATTCGCACAAATCGCTTGATTTGCTTATTGGCGGAAGAAGTGAAAAGTTAATAGCAATAGCCAAAGACTCCTCCTGAAAGTCACTCTGTGTGCAAATGAATTGCCCAAGATAGATAGACAGACAGTTAGATAGAAAGACAGATAGACAGACAGAGAGACAGACATCACATTTCATTTCAAAGGCATCTTACGGATGCGCTTTTTTCTGCGGTTTTTGCGGTCATAGAAATATTTACATTTCATATCGATACCGATGATATGTGTGAGTATGTGGATGAGTCTTGTTTCATTTACTTCATTTACTTTAACTTCTTCTATTTTCTATATATTTCTCTTTCCCCCTCTCTGTCTCTCTCTCTCTCACTGTGCGTTTTAATTAACCCAAGTGGCGACCTGGCCAATTACTTTGCCGCCTGCTTAGAGTTAGAGGATTGGGATTCGCAATGACTTTCACTTTCTCGCATTGAGGGAGAGGAAGACATAGTGATAGAGTGAATGGGAGTAGGGGTAGAGTGAGGAGAGGGTAGAAAAAAGTAAAGTCGGTGGGTTAATGAGGATGCCACATTGCTGCACATTTCGTGCCGCTTCATTGTGATTATCTTGTTGAAAAGATTCAAACTGTGGCAGCCGCTTTCATGTAATTTATTTGTTTATTGTCTTGGGCCAAAGCCCTGCAATACACCCTGCCCTACCGCCTACCATCCTACCATCCATCTATCCATCCAGTAAGGCAATAGCAACCTACCAAACTAACCACCCACCCATGCCAGGAGGCAGTCAACCTAAAAAAGAAAAATAACCAACCCCAAAAAAAAAAAAAATAAAACAACTCACAAACAGTTAGCAGAGATGAGCGTGAGTCAGGTTGTGATTGATCATTTCACGAGTGAGACACTAGAGAGGAAAAACAGGATTTGCGAATTAGTTCCATCCTTCATTATATAGGAAGTAAAAGTTGTATTTTTTGCAAGCAGCAGAAAGCACATAAACTGAAATAAAAATAATAGTAATTGCATTTATTTAAGGGATTTAAAAAATTATATTAGTAACACCATCTTTGAAAAAAATGTAATTAAAATCTCTAATTTCTTTTCTGTATTATGTTGAAAGAGAAATTTCAAAGTATTGTATACAATTTATATTAAATTTAAAATGATTCTCTTTTGCATAATAGAAATGAATAGATTTTAAAATATTTAAATAGATTACAATTTTTTTATCTCAACTTTTTCTGTATTTTCTATTCTTTTTAAAGGAACTGCAAAAGTGCTGGAAGTTCTTTTAATATTGTAACCAAACGAAATTTATGGACAAATAATAATAAATGTAAGTAATTTGTCTTAAATAAATTAATGATATCAACAAATAATTAACAACATTAATTGATATAATTTAAAAGCAATTATTGATTCTAGTTTTATAATTTAGACAAGTTAGCCACATTTTGAAAATGACTTTGATTTCATTTGACGGATCTCCGTTTGCTAAATTCATGATCGTATCACGTGTCCATCTCTGATGTTTCTTTCAGGAGGAGTCTGAGTGTTGTTGTTGTTGTTGTTACACTTGCACTTGCCATTTGCTACTTGTTACCTGCCTGTCTTTTGGTCCCTCTGTCTGTCTCTTGTGTTGCTGTTGTTGTTGCCGTCGTTCATCTATGTGTCTGTCTGTCGGTCTGTCTCTCTATCTGTCTGTTGGCCCGCTCGTTAGCTGAAGATGAACAAGTTTTTCTCAGTTTTTCTATAGTTTTTTTTTCTTTTCGTTTCTTGTTGTTTTCCATGCCAGGAAACCAGCGATTTCTCATTGTTGTTGCTGTTTGTTTGGGAGACAGACCCCACAACTCATGCGAGTCCGCTTAATTAGCTCTGAGGGCTTTTTCTTTTCGTTGTTGTTGTTTTTTCTATTTTTTGGAGAGAAGATCTTTTCTGTTCAGGTCACACTGTTGTTCACATCTCATCAAGTCATTTTTTTTAAGCGGACATGCATTTCCCTCACTCAAAACGATTTTCCACTTTGTATTTTACTTAGCCTAGTGTGATTCATAATCAAGTTTTCTTTTTTTTCCATTGGTTCTTTTTGTCTTTCTTCACCTATAAATGAAAATTTCCTTCTTATCTAGTCCTGAAAGTTTTGCTGAATTTTTTTTTTTTTTGGTTTGATGTCAGAGCATGGAGCTAGAGACAGACAGAGAGAGAGAGAGAGAGAGAGTTTAGCGCATTTCCTGGAAATAACATTTCCTCTCCAGCAAAGGCCACATAGTGGTCGCTAGTCGGAGCTATAGTTAGAGGCTGTGCCAGCTTGGTAACTTGTTGTTATGATTTTACTCTTGTTTGGAATGGGGTATAAGAACTTGAACAAGTTTTAACACTTCCTGGATGTCTTTGAACACAATGCATTCAATTTGCTATAAATGAGACTAACCCAAAAATTCTTTTTAAAAATAACATTCATCAAAAACCATAAAAACTAAATCATATTTATGTAGATTCTATATTTAATAAATAGTAAAAATATATCTGTATAAAATGCATTCACAACAAATTACTTTTTTAGTAACTAAAATAGTTTAATTTAGAGTTAGACGAATGATAAATTCAAGTTAAAAAATATCCAACAACTATAAAAGTTTATATAAATGATAAATAAAGCAAATTGTGACATTTTTTATGAAGAAGTGTGAAATTGGATGGGTATTAGCATTAATCAATCCATTTATTGATTAGTTATATCCTTCGGAATAGTAAAACTAAAACTGATAGCAAAATTTGAAATAATTCTTTGGCATTTTGCTTCATTCTCTCTTGCTAATTTCCTATTTTATTTACCTTTAATGTACACCTTCTATGCATCTTACACAAAAGTGTATTACCAAATTCGTAGCAATTTTTTAGCTACATGTAGTTCAAAGCTTTCGAGCTGGTTGAGTCATATGGCAAGACTTGGCTAACAGAACCAGCTAAGAAGAGTCATTGTTGTTGCAAAACTAAAAAAAAAACTCGATTTCGTTCAGTTATGTGCGACGTTGTTGCAAGTTTTGTTGTTGTTTCTCTTCTGGAGTTGTTGTTTTCTTTATGTTTTTAGCATCTTTGACTTCGCACATGATTAAGCCAGATTGCTTTCAGTTGTGAGCCGAGCTTGTTCTGCAGTTGCATTGCATCTTCTTTTTCTTTTCTTTTCTTTTTTTTTTTTTGTTTTTTCCGTGGACTTTGACTCTGTTTATCTCTCGGTCTTTGTCTCTATATCTTTTCTTTTCCAACTCATTTAACTTGGTAAAGATGACACAGCGTCTTTGATTTGGCTTGGTTTGGGATATGCGAGATGAGATTTGCGATTTCTGTTATGATTTTCATCATACAATCCAATCCAATATATCCATCCATCCATCCATCCATCTATCTATCTATCCATCCATATGGGGATGGTTTTCTGTTTAGAGGGCCCCTTGAAAAAGTTCAAGCATTGCTTATCAACTCTATAAATGAAAAAAAAGAAGAGGTCGAAGTGGCTGGCAGTCAGTCCCTTCATAGATATTACGAAATTCCAGCCACTTGAGATCTACAAAACTAAATATTCTTACTTAAGCATATATATACATTTTTTTTTGTCTTCTAAGTTTTCAATTGCGAAATGCAAATATCAACAATGAAACAAATCTTTCGTTATTTGTTTGACAAAAATGTTGCTTTAAATAAGCAAACAATCAACCATAAGGAGAAGAGAAGAGATATCAAAGAGGTCGTCGGTAAAGTTACCTTGGAAATCCCCATGGAAAAAATAGTAATAGTACAAATAGATCTGTATATACATATGTATGTATGTAAATTCAACTATTTATATAGTTGACCCAGTCAAGTGTTTTGCCATATGAGAAGAGATTCCTTTTCTGCATTCTTGAGGCTTTCGATTCAATTTATGCTAATTGCTAATTGCATAATAATTCAATTTAGCTAGCTGGGATGAGTGAGAGGAATCTTAGGCGCATATTTCCGCGTCGTTAAGCACCAGCAGCATCAGCATCAGCAGCCGCTGCTAAAGTCAATTGCACAACAATTTGTGGCCTCTTTGGGTAAAATGCAAATCTGCAAGAGCTGCCGCCTGCCACCAGCCACCAGCCGCTAGCCGCTGCCTTTGTTGATTCTCTTTAATTAAAGCCAACGCAGATGGAGACAGAGATGGTGGAGCGATTTCGAATGGACTGGCCATTCGGAGAGCTTAGACAACAATATTTTCCATTTTATTTTTTTTTTTGTATTGTTGTTGTTGTTTTCCACATGTCTGCAATCAGGCTTAGGACCCTCCTCCCCCCCCCCCCAAAAAAAAAACGTTGCTCCCAACCGTTGCCTTTTCCAACAAAGTGGTGGCTTTTGCATTATCACCAACACGTGTAGATTACTCATACGCCCCATCTAACAGGACACGCCTGCATACAATAGGCAACTCCCCTTATTTTGCAAGTTCATTGATATTTAGGGGAGGGTATACCAACTTAGCCATGCTATATGACTAAGGTATTTTAAAAAATTAACTAGGCAAAAGCCTATCTTAACTAGGATTAAAGCAATCATAAAATTGTATTTTTTTAACATGAAATTAAAGCAAGCAAATTGCATTTTAGTAAAATTGTTATTAATTTAAAATTATTTAAAATTGCGAAGTAATTTATTGAAGAATATTAAAATATTATTTTTAATTAATACCAAAAGTAAATAATATATATACATATATCTAAAGTGTTTGCAATGTGAGCAGATCAAAATGTAAATACGTTTCGCATAATATAGAAACAAAAACAGTTTTTAAAGCTTTTTGACCATAGTTTACCATAGCAAACTTTATGATTAATAAACATAATTAATGTGATATTAACGATCTATTAATAATGTGTGGCAAATGTCGTTAATATATAGTTCATTTCACAAATTAAATTATTTTTAGGTGATACATAAAGATAAAACGAACGTTTAACTTTGGCCATGTTAAATATCTAATATTTGAGTTGTAAAAAGGTATATATAATACGAGTATATATGTATACTTAATTGCTAGTCTAGAAATTTTAAGTTTAATCCAGTATTATTATTAACAAAAATTAATCAAGTTTCGTGACAATGTTTGAACATTTGGCTAAAAAAAAAGAGTGTCTCAAAATCATAGTGTTAAATTATTATTTTATATGCTTGTTAATTTTCACTTTGTTTGCTTAACATGAAAAAAAGAAGAAAAAACAAAATGCTATTAAGAGAAGGAGAATTGAAAAAAGCCTTTTCAAGTTCATGGCTAGAAGCAAAAAATGAAACAGTAAAACAAAAAAAAGAAGCAAACTGAATAAGCGACAGCAACACCAACAAAACGGCCAAGAGCAGCAATTTTTGAATTAGCCAAATTACTATTATTTGCTGCAGCAAAAGCACATGCACATACATACATTTACATAGATTTATATACATAGATATAGATAGTCGTAGATATAGATGCAGATAGTTGGAAGGAACAACCTTGTCTGTCTGGCCTCGCCTGTGCCAGGGCCAGTCCCAGTCCAAGTGCCAGTGTCAGGGTTTTATGTTTTTAGCTCTCCATTCTCAACCTGGCTGAATGATTTAATGTCCTTTTTGGCAGCTATAACCCACACCCAGTAAAACACCACATACACACTCTCACACACACACACACTCACACACCCTGTATCTTTCCCGTACCATTTGCTGCCATTGCAGTTGTTGGAAAATTTCGTTTGTCTAGACTGCGGCAAATGAACTTTATTTATTTTGGCAAAAAGTGAGATTCGTTTTTGTTTGCATTTCGGGGGTAGGTTCTCCATACAGCGTTCGGCAGGGATAACGTCAGTCATTCAGTCAGTCAGTCACTTTAAAGGACCCTCTCATACGTCTGTTTCCGTTTGCAAAAAGCATTTCAATTTATAATGCCGCGACATTTAGCACTTTGCTTTGGCTTCAACTTTTGTTTTAGCGTTGGCTTTGTCTTTGGCTCTAGTTTTTTGACTTTAGGTGGTTTGCGTGTCAGCCAGTATAAAAATTAGCCAAATGATAAAAAACAACAATAAAAAAAAAAAAAATAAATAAATTTCTTGCTATGGTTGTTGTTGTATTTTAATTTCATTTCATAGCGGATTTTGGCATTGCCTTGGCTTTAACTTTGAACACAATAAAAGGAGGAGAATGACTGAACGACAAGGAAAGCAAGATACAGTCGATGGAAGTGAGACTAAGAAAGGTAGTTCACTTGTTTTCCTTTTCTATATTAAAAAAAATAACAACAACAAAAAATCGTATATATATATAAATATAATTTTGCGTGCCTGAAACTGAACTCTGAATGGTTGTTTTTCTGCTGCGCCACGATGCGCATTACCGATAACGTTTCGGTTTTCTGTTTTTTGTTGGCAGACAGAAAGGGTTTCGCATTGCATAACACCATCAATCTTTTGACCACACCACAAGATATACAATATACAACAAAATACATAAATACAAAATTTATGCTGCAGGCCATATATATCATTATCATGCAAAGTGTGGGCCTTCCTTTCTCAAACACACATACAATAAAATGGCTACAGCACCATCAACACGCAATTAAAGCCAATGAATTGACAAGAAATTCAGCAACAATAGCAAAAATAAATAAATAAAAGGAAAAAAAATAAGGGATACAAGTACTTACAACAATTATTTTTTGCAAAAGACAATTAAAACGCTTGCCAAATGAATATGCTGGCCACAAAATAATCAATGGCCATGATTTCCCACTGTTTTAACATATGCATATGGAAAATATATACACAGATATTAAATAATGCAATTGATGGATAGTTAGCAAACAATAGAAAAATATTCATAAACAATCGAAAGTATTTCATTTATAGTGTTTTAAAAAATTAGTTTTTTTGAAATGAAATTAATACTCTTATTCCTTCAATAGCATTTGAGATGGCGAAAAATGATAAAAAGAAAATTCAATGTCACGTTTAAATAAGTTGGTACTGATTAAAAATATTTATCGAAGTTACTTTATTTTATTTTAGGATAAGGATATTTTATTTAAGTTTAAGTCAATTTGGAAAATGGCTTTTTCTATTTCTAGATTATTTTTTATTTTCTGATTTCGATCTATGCATAATTAATACTAATTGATTGCAAGCTCAGATCTAAAAAAAAATCTTAATTATTTTTTTTTTTGCAATTTTTTTAGTCTTGGTCAATTTGTTGAATGGCAAATATTTCAATAAATATCAATAATCGCTTTATACTATTGTACGAATTGTACAATTGTTGTTTATAAATGGTTAATAATAGTGTATCGAAATGAAAAATTTTACAGTTCTCTTCAGGTATAGTTCGATACGATGGCCTCTTATTGTTATTTAGCCACATTAATTTGTCATGGATTTTGCTTTCGATCTGTGTGTGAGTATTTGAAGGTAAAAACTCAAAAAAGAAACCTTTATAAATATATAAATAGTTCAAAAATGTCTTATAATATAAATTATAATTGCGCACAAGTTGGAAGATTAAGGTCAATTTTTAGCAGCTTGACCTGATTTTTTGTTAAACTAAACTATTTCGTACGAGTAGGTGCTCTGTCTGTACCGTCTGACCGTCGATCTGTCTCTTTGTCTGATTGTCTGTATGTATGTCAGTCTCTTGGCTGAGTTAGCAATTTAATTACAAACGGAAACAAATTAATTTCAAACAATTGAAATGAGCCACGAATTAGCAAAGCGAAGGAGTATGATGATGACGATGCCTATTTTAGCCGAAAAATGAGAATTGCAAATTTGCTGGGGGAGGATAGGATGGTGGGAGGGTAGATAGGCATTGGGGCTTAGATTGACCAAAAAAAAATGCAAAGCCAGCAATGATTTTCAGTCTCTCGGTTCCAAGTGCTATAAATCAAAGTTGCGACTTCATTTCGAGTTCATAAACTTTGGTATATAAATCTGAATGCTATTTTTCTTTTATTATTTTTTTTATTATTTTTTTTTTTGCCAACCTTGTGGTTAGAAGGTGCTTTTCGTTGCATCTTCCACTCTATAAAGTTTATACATTCTTCATCAGCAAATTGACTTAAAGTCGAGCCGACTCGAGACATCTCAATGACTTTGAAAGGCAATAATTTTACAAGAATGGCAATTTATCTAAAAGTTTGTAACAAAAAAAATAATAAAAATAAACTATCCTTGATTAGCATATTAAACTATAGCAAAGGGTAAAGGATCAAGCGTCATATATGTATTCTTAACATTTATGTATAATTAATAATAAAATAATACATAAATCTTCAACGATCGGTATAGCCTTCTGCTATTTATACTTTTTATAAATCTCAAAGTAAAGAATGGTAATTTTTTCAACATTTGATTTTTAAAGCCAAAAAAGATTTTCATAGTTTCCATTTGACTGTGATCATTAATTAATTAATTGTAAGATTACTATATCTAAACTTAAATATAGACTTTAGTTTTACTACAAACTTCTATTTAAATTCCTTCAATAATTGCATAATTTCTATTTGAAAAAATGAAAAGAAAAAATGCCAAGTTCAGAAGAAATAGTCACTCTCACTAGTGACTTTCGCTAGTTTCAAATACACACACACACACACACACTATGCTTAAGATATCTTCTCTTTTTGTCTTTTGGTTGTTCCACCCACGCCCACGCATTGAATTTGTGAATTGGTTGTGACTCCATTCCATTCAAAATGCACATAAATTTTCAAACGATTTGGTAGTTGGCCTCACCTAACCTGGCCTGGTCTCTGGTCCGGTCTGGCATCTGATCGTTCCAAGTGAGACGTTTGGTCCGGCAATGGCCATGTGGGTGGTCACCTAGTATAAAGAGAAACATGGTGAAAATACTATTTGCATCTTTCAATTTATTTCGGGTTTTTTATTCGTATGGTTTTTTTTTTTTTTTGTTATTTTTTCCCCATCATTTTTTCATTTGGCTCCTGGCAGCGTTTTACTTCGATTTCTAAAAGAAAAAAAAGAGGAAAATTTGCATTTAATTGGACAAGCCTGAAAGACAGCCGGTTGAATAGTGTGACAAATTTTGTTTGTTTGTTCTACTTTGATGGCAGACAGTGGACAGTGTTACCTCCTCTAACCGACCGTCTACCTCGTCTTTTCTTCTTTTTATTTTTTTTTGTTTTCGTTTTCCGTCAACAACTTCTACCACTCATCAATCAGCAAAGATCTTTACTTTGTTGCTTTTGTTGTTTCACAGAGGTTGAAGGGGTAAGGGAAGGGGATTTTGTTTTTCACTTTATCTGCGACATGATGACGTCTCAAAAAAAAAAAAAAAAATAAATAAAATTAAGAGACTGGGGGAGCGGGAGAAGAAATAAACAAAATACAAAACACAAAAAAAAAAGCGATGAGTGAAAGTGAATTTTCGTATGTGGTTGTTGCTGTTAGTGCAGTTGTTGTCATTTCTTTTACTTAGTTGTAATGTGTAATGTTTGCAACCATCAGCAGCAACAACAACAGCAAACGAAGTTGAGCTTCTCATCGTGTGGTTGTCTGTGAGTTTTTCGTCTTTTGATTGTCTTGCGATAGCCAATTGAGATTTTCATTTGTCAGTCACAAGAAAAAAAAAAACAAAATTTATATATATACATACATATGTACCTATATACATACATACATATATGTATATGTATGTACGACCCAACGACCGACGACGCGTCTGTCAATGACATAGAAAAGAGAGTTTAAAGCATGATATGTACTTGTCGTTGTTGGCAACGGTCTTGGTTTTTTCGTTGTTGTTGCTGTTAGACTGATTAGACTTTTGTTGATGTATCTGCGTTTCACTTTCGCTCTCATCAACTATTTGTTTTCGTTGCTGTACACATACATACATATATTTTGTCCAAAAAACAAAACTAAAATAATAAAATGTTTAACTTTAATCTGTGGGCACGTGTTGATTTGCTATTTAGGGTGGTGACCGGAAATGCACTACCAAAATGATTAACAACAACGACCACAGCAAGAACAACAATAACCACCACCTACATCTACCAATCTATTCCCACTCTTTTTTTATTAAATGGGCTTAAATTATCTTATAAATAAAATTCTATTTTTTGTTGATTGTTAATAAAGAACAAGACAAAGGAAAAGTCAATACAAATTGATAACAAATCATTGCAATCCAAGTATGCCTTTTGTAACTACATTCAAACTATATGAAATATCTTATCAAACATTATCTTTATTGTAAATAAATGCAATCAATTTGATCTAAGAGCTATATCTATGCTAATTGTATGCGGCTAAAACTAAAAGGTCATTGTACCCTCCATGTTTTTAGCCGGTGACAAAATAGTAAAAAAAAAAAGTCCAAATACGTTTAGAAACTTTCACAAATTTTATATATGTATGTATATATAGAAAAACGATCCATAAACCAAAACAAAACCCTTAAGAATCTTTCAATTTCGAAATTTGTTTTGCGGCCAAGCCTTTTGACCTTTGGCAACCTGAGTAAATTCATTTTTAATGATTTCCATTCTGTCCTTCAAAAATTAATTACGCCCTTTACTTTTAATGTTTGAACTTTACACTCGTACAATAAATCTCTTACCTGGTGGCACGCTAATTACGCCCGGCAATCTTTTAATTAACTATGCCAGCAATTTGGAATAACTAACAAAAGGGCGACCCAAAAACAAAAAAAAAAAGAAACAACAAAAAAAAAAACAAAAGATTTTTGGTCTGTTCTCTCCGAGTTGACGAGTCTCCGTCTTATTATTACGAACAATTCTTGTCACTAATTACAATGTAGAAGAACAAAATAAAAAAAATAAAAATAAAAAAAAAACAAAAACGAAATGTTAAAAAAAAGCATCAACAAATGTAACTAGGTCAAGTTGTTGTCGTTGTAGTTGTCGTTAGTCGTTGTTGTTGCTGTTGCTGTTGCTGTTGTCGGTCGAAAAATAAACAAATTGTGGAAAAACTCAAGATCATTTTATCTGCGGTTTCATTTTGCGTATGCCTGTGTGTGTGTGTGTATGTTTGTTTTTCTTTTTCTGTAAGTTGTTGTTGTTTTCTTTTTTTTTTTTAAATTTAATTTGTGTAATTTGCCTGCAGACTTTGCTAAGTAAGATAAGTTGCCGGATTCTTTAGGCTTTAGGTTAATTTAGCGCAATTTAATTCAAAATTAAAACACAAAACAAAACAATTGCTAATTAAACATTTTCTTACACGAAATGTAAAATTTACGATTATTTAATGAAGCAAAATGATGACTGCAATTAAAAGAAAAAACAAAAATTTGGTCGAGCCTGGGAAATTGAGAATGATTATTTCCGTAGATATAAATCTATAGAAGTTAAAAAAGAATAACTTGAAGCTAATTAAAGATTTTACTAATTTTTAAAAAAATTATCGATTTAGAAGTCATAATAAATTTGATCGCTTTTGGATTTACTTAAATCCAGTTGAAAACGTTTTTGACTTGCCCCAGTTATGGCTTCTATGGAGACTGAAAGATTTTAAACTTTACATTTACCTGTAAAATTTTTGGCAAACGGTTTTAGATATGGCCTTAATTGAGAATGAATAGATCTAAAAAATGTAGGCGATATTTCAGTAAGCGACTTCTTTTGACATTTCTTCTCAAACTTGTGGCATTAACACACACATTTGCATAACCTTTTGCCTCGTTGTCTTTGAACTTTCCTCAAAAAAACAAAAAAAAAAACACACACACACACACACACTCATACACGCACAAACATCGAGTAAAATGCCGAAATTCGAAAGGTGACATCGTTGGAATTGATTGCCGCCGAGTCCAAGCAGGTCTATTGTCCAGTTGGACAGTCTATAAAATTATTTTGCGAAAGTTGTCGCACAATATGGCAAAGTGTTTACTTTATTTTCTGTTAGTTTTTTATTTTATTGTAAAATATTTTTTTTTTTATTAGATTGTAATGTTTAATGCTGGCTGGCAAAGTTGCCAGTCGCAACATTTCGCAGCCATAATTCAACTAATTAAATGCACATGAAAAATTCAGCACTTAAAAAGGAAAACGACAAATGGAACGAACCGACCAACTAGCAGCGTCAGGATGGGATGGCAGTTGATGATGATGATGGTGATGGTGATGACGGGAGGGAGTGAAAATGGGGCGGATGATAATGCCAAAAACTTTAAATCAAACGTACTCTAAACATTTTTCAAAGTAAAATACATATAAATAAATTGCCTGAATTTTAAACAGGTGAAAGACAGATTGTTACTAACGAAGAAAAAACAAAAAACAAAAAAAATAAATAAAAACTTTCAAATGGGAATGCATGGAAATGGATTGAATTGAATTTGTGCGATTGTGAATTTTCTTTTCCAATTGTCCATTAAAAGAATTTGTTTAACTCAATTCAGTGAGATCAGAAGCTTAATAAATATTGAAATTGTTCTTTTAATCATTAGAGTATCATAATAATAGCCAAAATATATTTAAGACAGGCAGGAGGAGTGAGGAAAAGGAGAGGAGAGAACAAGAGGGGTTGTTAAATAATTATAAAAATTGAAGACTGAGAAACTATTAAAATGTGAAATCTAAATTGTCATCGTTAAAAAAAATTAATAATTTAGAAATTAAAGTAAAAATTTCTTCATATATTTTAACAGGTATAACATTTTAAATTTAATAATTGTAAAATTTATTTGCAGTCACCTAAGATCCTAACTAATTGGCTATTCAGCATTTTGATGGGGAAATAAAAAAAAAAGAGAAAATGAGGAAAAAAGCCTTGGATTTCCTTATTTATATCAACATAATCCGATAAAGAGAAATTGTATATATCTATTTATTTTTTTTTATGAAAAAGGGTTAAGTATTTAATTAATGGATAACTAATACAAATGGCTTAAGGTTAGATATTTTGATTCTTACTAAATTGACATGATGACCCGTTTTTGTAAGAGTTTATTTATGGTTGTAATCAATTGTAGTTAATCGATTGATTAATGATTTTACCATGTTCAATTTATGTTGGCAAATTAGCCATGGGTTATCATGCAACCCGTTTCTATATACATACATATGTATATCTATATATACATACATATATGTATATATTGATTATGCTGATAACCAATTATTGATCTGAAAGGAAAGGCTTTCCAATCAATTAACGTTGACCCAGAGATTGCCCTTAAACTTGCATTTTGGTATATTCATTTTTATTTTTCTTGTTTCGTTTCTCTTCATTTTTCTTTCTTAATCAATTTATCAGATCGCCTAACACGATATTGCCCTAGGTCTGGGCTACTGTTCAAAAACTGGCCACAACCAACAGAAACAACAAGCAGCAATAACAACCAACAACAACAACTTGGGCGCAACTTTCACTAATTTTCAATGTACGGTAAACTTGATTTGTGTAAACTGTTTAACAGGACGCACTTTTAGTTGTTCGCTTTTGATTCTCACGTACTTGTATATATGTATGTATGTATATATATATATTAGTTATATGTATTTTTGATCAATTTGTCTCTTTGATCAATTTTTCCTCTCGGTTTTGTTCACTAATTATTCATATATATATATATAATTCTTCCAGTATATGTGTATGTTCTTGTTCGTTTTTCGCTATTTGATTTTATTTTGGTTTATTTTTATTTGGATATTTTTTGTTGGCCACAATTTATCACTCTATTATGGCACACAAATGGCAAAATTAGCAACAGCTGCAATTATAATTTGAATACCCCTTCTTACCACAGTCCACTATCCCCTCAATGAATCAAATAGCAACATATTCCCATTATTTCTCTTTCCCCTATCTGTATATTGCCACTTGCCTCTTGATCACTTCACTTCAGTTCAGTTCAGTCAGTTCAGTCGCCCTCTCCATTAACCCATAATAGACCCGTTTCTCGTCTCGTGTCTCGTCGCTATATTGCAATGTTGGCCAAATCTAAGAGTTTTATTTTCATTTAATTACTCTTGTTGTTGCTGCATTAATTGGCTTGTTTTGCTTAATAATGATTATTGGTTTTTATGACTCTTTGATTATGCGATGATGCATCGAAAATACGAACCTCAAGTCCGGCCCAGACAGCAGCTAAGCGACGCAACTCCAACTCCAGCTTTAACTTCAACTTCCAAGCGGGAAAGTCATGAGGTTGTCGTTTTTTTTTTTCTTACTTTTTTTTTTGTTTTTCTTTTTTTTTGGTTTTTTTTTTTTGTTTTTCTTGTTGTTCGTTCGTCTCGTTCGCTTTGTGAGGTGTTGAGCATTTTGTTGATGTTGATGGGCTGTCAGTCAGTCTCTCAGTCAGACAGTGCCGGTCAGCCCCAAACAACTTTGACTCCGGCGGAGTATTGCGGCTGCTACTTGGCGGTGGTTGGTTGTGGTGCTGCTGCTGTCTTAATTATGTAATGTGCGCAATTGAAGACAATTTAAATGCCCGCCAGTTGTGAAAAACAAACACGAACTTCACTAGTCAAAACGAACAAATGGAAAGAAAAGCGATCAAGGGAGCGGCAACAAGATCGATATTTAAATGCTCTAAATAAATAGTAATCATTTATGCAAAAAATGCTTAATGCTTATATGTCTTAGATAAGTATATTTCAAAATTTATTAGAAAAGAAAAGAATTTGATTAACCAACGAAAAATACTTGTCACATAGAAAACTTAAGATTTACTAAAAAAACTGATTTTAAAACAGCTTAAGTATATATTATTTACAAAAAGTTTAATTTTATTTTCAAATAATGTACTAAAAATACTCGAATAAAACTAGAAATACTTTATATGAGAGTATTACCATTTGAAGTCAATCAGAATTATGTTTTCCTTTTATATTGTTTCGAATTGTTATCAATATATATAAAACATATCAAAATTTTCGATTTGACATATGCAATTGAAATCATCTAATTCAAAGATTGAATAATTTAAGAAATTTCATGATGATGTTATGATCTTGTAAAATAGCTAAAAAAAAATTCCAGAGCATTGAACATTTTTCGTACAATAGGAAAGAATCTAAGATTTTCAGAGTGCAAAGTCATTTTATCGAATTCATTCTACAACAAATAAAATTGAAAAATTGTAGGACAATGTTATTTTTCGTACAGTAATGTTTAAAGGATATCATTTATGTAGCATATACATACATATACATACATACATAACTAACAGATTTTAATTCTCCTTGACCAAATGCATGACTTAATCTATAAAACTCTCAACGCCAAAAGGCAGTGTATACCAATAATTATATGCACCTGGAAGTGGAGCTTCAATCTCTTTTGCTGCACTTGGTCCGAGAAACAGAAATACAGAAAAAAAAGAGTGAGTGAAATAAAAAAGAGTGCAATTCAAGTGGACATCAAGTGGACAACAAATTATGATGATTATGCAATGCTAAAGAAAAACCGAAATAAAAAAATTAAAAAAAAAAAAATCAAGCAAACTACAAAAACAAAAAGAAAAATAAGAAAACACTTCTCATTGATGAAATGAGATCGAATGCAGCTGGCTTCAAGCTCTTGACCTCATTTATGTCGGCTCTTTACTTGCTTGTTAAATTGTACTAAAATATATATACATATATACATATCTACCTAACTATAGATATGTATATATATATTTATTTGCTATATCTCATATCTCTTCGATAGTTAATCTTTTGAGCAGCTTAGAAACTCCGCCCTCAAAATTTTACCAAAAAATTTATAGTGCCTGCATTTTAATTGCCTGCAATTAAGCAGCAATTACATAAAAAAAAATTCAACTAAAGCTGTTGATTTTAAATTAAATGATTACCGCAGCAACTGAAATAAAGTGAATTGACTTACGCATCGCTAAGCACAAAATTTATCGATGGTTGCTTGTACTAAAGATAGTCGCAATGTTATTCACAATATGTTATTACGACAGAAGAAAGTGCACTCATAGAGAAACATATAGAGATAGGGCGAGAAAGAAAGATACAAAGAGCAGGCAAGAAATGATAAAAGAAATAACCATTAGTTACACGCGCTTAACAAAATGTTGAATAATTGCCAATAATTATGATAATTAAACTAAAAAAAAAAAAATCATAAAATATATATAAAAAAAAAAACCTTACGCGGGCAGTTGCATCAGCAGCAAATGTTATATTTGCTCCACTAACACGCACTCAAGCAACACCTCCTCCGCACACTACCAGACTATTTTCCTTTACTCCTTCTCCTCTTTCTCATCACTTGGTTAATTTATGTCATGATTTACCAAATTCCGCAAGTAAATTCCATAGGAATTTATCTATAAATTAGTTGGCTTGGCAGTTGTTGTTGTTAGCCAAAGAGATGTCAGCGATTTTGTTTTCTGTTTTCAGTTTTTCTTTTTTTTTTTCCCCTGGCCGACACACATTATGAAATGAGTTTTCTATTCCGTTCTCCTGTCATCTCTCTGCATCTCCATCCCTTGATTCGTTCGTTCGTTTGTTCATTCGTTCTTCTCCATGCATTTTGTGCCTGGTGCCTGGTGAGGTCTTGTTTTCCACCAAGCAAGCCGCACACAAATCAAATGCTTTAAAAATGCTTTCCGGACCATGATGCATGTTGACATTTTCCAATGAGGCTTCTCTCAAAAATACTTTTTGGCATGCGCTGACACGAAAAATATTCTTTTTACTTTGCTGCTAGATGCTTTAGACAACCCACAACTTAAGGTGGCAAAGGCGAGGACAAAGTCTGAGGGTCTGACGGGGGCTGGCCAGAAGAACATCAATAAATTTAGCTCATAACGCCAAGTGACAGTAATGTGTCATCTGGGAGAATGTTTTCTAATGAAGCTCGTTGGTGGGGTAGAGACCAAATGGAGGGAGAACTTCTTGTGAGTTGTGGGTGTATCTACAATAATTGAATGAGGAATGAGTTGTGGCTTGTTGGCAACAAGAATCTGTTTGAAAGAAAATTGCATTTATGCTACCAAAAAAAGAAGAAAAAAAAACAACAAAAAAAAAACCAAAAGAAAATAGTCAAAAGATCAAACATTTTAGGAAGTATTATATACCTTTAAGGGAAATTGCAATTATTTAAAGTGTTCTTTTGAACTCATCAAAATATGTATAAAATTTGTCAAGTGATCGAATTAATTTCGGTTAAAAAGCCAGGGAAAATATTCTTTAAAATTATAAATTAATAATAGATAATAAAGTGAAGTGGGAAGTGTAATTATTTAACAATTTTTTAAAACATGTGCTATAATATTAGAATTTATAGCATATTTTTTTAAAAAAAACAATTATTTAAAAATATGAGAACAAAATAATTAATATACGTTTACACGACATTTTTTATACAGTTCATGCGCTTGATAAAAAAAAAAGAAATTTTTTTTTTCACAGTTTCTGTTGCATATCTTGTTTATATTAAAGCATCGACACCTTGTGGCTAAAGATCTTTGGGTCAAGACTCTCAGAGCCAAGGCGTAATGAAATCATCAACTTGTGGCCTGCCAATCCATCAACAAAAGAAAGAAGAAGAAAAAAAAAAAAAAGATGTGTAAAACAATTTTCCTCACATGAAATGCAAATGAAGTTGGCCAATGCCTTTGACTTATGCTTACACAGCCTCCTCTTTAACTCTTTGGCTTTGGCCTCTGTCGGCTTTTTGAATCGCTCGTGCGCATAATTTAAAATAATGACGGCCCATGAAACTTAATGCGTCTGGCTCCTCAGATCGATCAGGTGTCTCCTCCCTCTTAGAGCCACAGCCAGGGGTGTCACCGAATGATGCTTCACTTGATGGTTTAACCGAAGAGAGTTGAATGCACGCACCAATATCATCATGAACACGCATTTGTATAATTTCAGATGAGTTTGAAATGGTAATGTTGCTTGTGAATGTGGACAGGTGTCGCTCGTGTCACTCTCACTTTTGGCGTCAAAAATCCAATTTGACTTAGACTTGATCAGACAAACAATCTTCCCTATGCGCCTGCTGCTTTCCCAGCCGATACCCTATATATGTATATACATACATACATACATACATATGTATCTATATATCCGCCACACACACGCAATTATTGTGTCCGCGTTTACCTTGGCTGCTGCGCCACAATCTATGATTTGTGATCTTTAATCGGTGATCTCCTTCAAGTGTCGACTACCGTCTCAAGCGTTTGTCACTTTCCTTTTGCCATGCAAATTTCTTGCATCGACTATTAATTGGTAATGGCAGTCGACAACGAAAAAAAAAAAAAAACTAAACTATAAAAAATAAACCACAACAATAACAACAAAAACAACAGCAGCGAGAGCAAAAGAAGAAAAAAGGAAGAAAATAAAAAAACCAGTCGTAAAAATCGTCAACCAAATGTGGCAAGAAATTGTTTTACCTCAACTTGCTGCCCACGATCAGCTCATTCACAGTTAGCTACTGACTACTGACACCACCTGGATGGTTGGCTGGTTGGTTGGTTGGTTGGTTGGTTGGTTAGTTGGTTAGTTTGTGGTGATGGTGGTGCATGAACTGGACTTTAAATCTTCCCCAGACATTGTCCTGTGCCAGTGCCAAGATACATATAAAAATTCCATACTTTAATGTTAGTCAATCGACTTTGAATTACCCTATAGAGCTGCGGGTGGTTAATAGTTATACTTTATTAGCCAATAAGTGCCATCATTTTTAATTGTCAGATTTGTTTCAGATGGTCTTAGAAATGAATGACTTATTTTGCTACCCTATACAGGGGGTATACAGGGTATAAAAGGAAAAAGAAAAAAATGAAAAATAAAACTTTCTTTGCATAGTAGATTGTCTCCCTCCATGTTTTAACGGAGCCAGCTCCTTCTCCTTCTCCACTTTTGGCTTATCAACGATCTTTACCCGTTGGCACGTTTCGTTCATTGCCTTGGAGTTGTTGCTGCTGCTGTTATTGTTGCTGTTATACATGCTTGTTGTTGTTGTTGTTGCTGAAGTGTTGCCAAATGGCCATATTCATGTTTTTTATTGTGTGCTTTATATATTAGATTGCCATGGCCAATGCATATAAATATGTTATTGAATTTAAATGCGAATACGAATGCGAGATCTCGTGAGCAATTCCAAGAAATTATTTACTTACCAAAAAGGTCAGTAAGAAAAAGTTTCTATTTGAAGCTAACCTCAAGGTGGGATCAATGGATCGTACACTGACAGAAAAAGAAAATTCATTTCAAAATTATTCTAACTTAAAAATGATTAAGGTTCGAAATGAGATTATAAATCAGAGTTTATGTTAAAAAAAATTTATACTATTCTTGATGTGGATTAATATAATTTGAACTTAATTAAATCTTGCTTTAGTGCGCTTGATTTAAATTTAAGCTATATTGAATTTGTTAGATGTATGTAGATGGCTTCATTAATTTGTGTAATAAGAAATGTGAACCAATTCTGAAGTGTTTTTAATGGCTATATATAAAAAATGAGCTGTGATTTTTTAGACAATTTTTTTGTATTGCTTTTAATAGGCTTAAATTTGAAAGGATTTGTTGTTGGATAGTTTTTGTGGTTTCGAATTTCATTGTAAATTAGAAAATTTTTTTAAAGTCTTTTAATTATATAAAATATTATTATTTTGTATTTGTAAAAACGTTTAATTAAACAAAAAGGCTTAATATAAAGAATGAAACCTTGTAAATGGAAAGGGTATAATTCTTGGCTTTAACGATATTTGAAATGTGGCAAGAGAAGACCACCAGACAAAAACGAAATACATAATTCCTTTGTTGTTCTGATTTGTCTCTAAAAAGTTAGCATATGTTTGTATGTACAAAATATGTATTCTCTCTTCTGTATTCTCCTTGCCCTCCCCACCACCACTATCTTTTTCTATCTACTGCTATTGCTGCTGCTGTGGCTTTCTGTCCCTGATTCTAATAAACCAAACAATAAATCATCATTGGGTTTTAACATTTTTGCGCTTTGCTTTCCGCTGACTCACGATCTGCAAAAAAAAAAAAAAATGAAAAAAAAATAAGAAGAGACTTAAAAGAAGAGAAAAGAAGAAAAGAGCTTTAGGCCCCATGTCCAATACCAATACCAATTCTTCTATAACCCATACCCAATTCCCAGCATTCAAGACTGGATCGGCGCTTTGCTTTGTGTTTTGTTTCTTTTTCTTCCTTTTGCTTCAAACTAACAAAAATTCTCAAACAACAGCAAAAAGAAAAGACACAAAACTGGCTTGGGCACATTTCTGGACAAAGTGTTGGCCAGCACGCAAAGGAGTGAGAGAAGGAGTCGTCGTCGTCGTCGTTGTTGTCGTCGTCTTATATAGCCGGTTTTCCTGGGCCTAAGCCCTGCCACCAGTCCGCCAAAAAAAAAAAAAAGAAAAACAAAAAAACGATGGAGAAAGCCTGTAAAATTTGATTTTTATTTTGTTGGCAATTTTCGGCCCAAAAGGGCGGCCAAAAGTGTCCAGCAGCAATAGTAGCAGCAACATCATGCAATACTCTTACAATTTCTACACATTTGCCATAAAAATCTTTTAGCATATCGTCTATTGTTTGGCAAAACGGCAGCAACAGAATTGACATTTCCTTTTACAACATATCCCCAAAAAAAATAAAACAAAAAAAAAAAAAAAATAAGCTGTGCGAACCTGCAAAATGAAAACTATAAATCAGCTGCAACAGCAACCAACAACTGTTCCATGTGATTGTCACGCTTGAAGGACTTTTCTCGACAGAGAAATAAAAAGCAACAATACAACAACAACAACAATGATAATAATAAAAAAAAAAAAAATAAAAGCGAAAATGAATTTGTTGTTTTCTTGTTGTTTGTTGCTGTTAACAGCATTCGTTGTTCGCTCTTTGCTGACTTTATGAAGTAGGTTACTATGTTTGTTGAGTAATTGAGTTTAGTTTTTCACACACACACACTTACACACACACACACACATTGGTGTTGTTAGTGTTACTATTGCTGTTGTTGCTAGCTGCTGTTGCTGTTGTAGGAAGCTGCCTCCACATGCAACCCAAGAAACTGGCAACAATTTTGCATGTCTTAAAACACAAACAAGCAAATCTCTTGTCTAACAAAATGTGCAATCAACAGCAGGATTAGAAATAAAATATAAAAAAAATTTACATATGTTAAGAAATTGGCAAGTGGATGTCTTGACTCTTAACTGAATATTTTCCCAGTTGTGCCCTAAACCTAAAATCAAAAGCATCATAAAGATTTTATGAGTTCATTAAAGATATATATTATATTCAATTTTTCAATGAAAACGCAAAATGAATCTTTAACATGAAATATAAATTAATTCAATTTTTACATAATGGCAAAAGTTTTAAAATTATTATTAAAAACTAAAACTCTACCGGACTGTAGTTAGTCGAGTTCACAGACAGTAAATATGTCTTTTTTATCATACCAAAAACATTATGATAACATAATGGTTATATTGGAATTTTTATTTTTTTTTAATATCGGCAATTGGCTTTGTATTCCATTCAAATACTAATTGCATTATGTTTTAACTAGAATATATAAAATGTATATTTCGTAAATCGTTTTAAAATACTAAACTAATTATGTGTATTTTCGCATGAAGAGCACATCGATTGAATGGACCTTGACAAGGCTATAACTCAGTCTAGTTTTGGTCGGTTTCAAATAACTTTTTTGTTTCGTAGAACTACATAAAAATTAAAATTTTTGATCCGATATTATTTTTTAATATTCAAAAAAATATTTTATAATATTTTCAGTTGAATTGAATAACGGGGAATATTCATTAACAAAATTTTGTATGATTAATAGTATAATTTTCAATTGTGAGTTGATATAGAATCAAATCGGTTATTACATTAGTATTAATAGCTTAAGACCTCAGTAGTTATAGCTAGGTTACTGATTGGAGGAAATTTGTAATTTCCTTTAATCATAGTTTAAATAAATAAATAAATACATTAGTATTAATGTTTTTTTCAATCATATTTATTATTTCGTCAATTGATTTCTAAGGAAGTTGTGGACAAATTTAAAGAGCAAAGTCCTTTAGCTTTAAAAAATGACATTATTTATATATAGTTTATATATCGTAGTCTTATTATTAATTGGATTAGCAATGTGCCAAAATGTAGTTTAAACTAGTTAAAGTCATAAGACCAATAATGAATACCAACTAGGTTTAAAGACTCTTTTTGTGGCAGCTTTTGGTTGGTTCGTTTCTTATTTTCTTCAGCAGCAGCAACGCCACTGCAGTCACGTTCCAACTTCTCTTCATTCTTCACTTCTCTGTCACTAGCACTACCTCTACCTACCTTTGCCATCATCATAATGATCATCATCATCATCATCATCATTGACGTCGACATCGTCATCGGCATAGCCATCCTTTGACTGTCTGGTCTGGTCTGTGCTTGTGATCTAATTATTGTATTTGCTGTCCGTTTTGCCAGTGCCTCCCAATGCTCTCGGCTCCTGGCTATTCCTCGGCCTCAGTTGATGCTGTTTGCCAAGCCTGTTTAACCATTCGTCGTGCTCTGCATCCATTGCTTTAAACCCCCTTCCCCACTCCGTTACCCCTCTCTTACTACTACACCAAACATTTGCTCCTCCCACCTCTGCTTAGGGGGCTTTTGGTTGCTTTTAGTTTTTGTATATCAATTTGGTGAATTTGCTCTTTAGTTTTGTGTTTTAACGTGCACTAATTTGACTTTTGGCGCGTCTCGTTGAAGTTTTACAGTTTGCCAGATATCCAGTTTATTATGACATCATTCCGCTATTGAATTGCTATTTGTATTTGACATTAGCAGGCAATTTAAAATTGCTAAAGAAAAAAAAAAAAAAATTGGAATAAAAGAAACAAAAAGAAAACATAGTATTTAGCCATACATATATATTTATGTATGTATGTATGTACATACATACATTTATGCATAATACAATTGAGTTAAAGTTAAATGTCTAATGCTTTGAAATTTTGACTTTGTCATATCTATGTATATATCTTGCGATCAATCGTTGTCACGCTAAGCGGAAAAACACCTCCCCCACACAGCAAATATTTTGTTGTTTTTATTTGTGTGTGTGTGTGTTTTTAAGTTTTTGACCTCCCTCATTTTCATTAAGCCTTTAAACGAATTTCCGTGACTAGCTTATAAAAATATTGAAATCCATAAGGAAATCGATGCGATACGAAGCGGTGCGATGCATGCATCAATTTTCACTTTCCAAGATACAAGATACTTAAATACTTACTTATATAAGTGGTATAAGGTTTCCAAAAACACAAAAAAAATAAAAATAAAAACGCTGAAATACCGAAAAGAAATCCTTGTACGTGAGGTTTGTCTTGGAGGTCACGTGGGAAATGGCAACAGCAACTGCAAAATAAAAACAAAAAAAAAAAATGCTAAAAGATAAAAATTATTAACTCAATAAGATTTCACATCACTGGCAAAAATGGCAGGCAGCAGCTGTTGTTGTTCAGATTAAGATACAAAATAAGAAAAAAAAAACCAAGTAAATATTTTATTATTACTTTTTTTTTTTGTTTTTCTGTGTGAAACTTTTTTGACGCCCCGATTGTGAGAGGAGGGAATTTCCTTAATTGCACATAATTAATAATTACTTTATTATTTATTGATAATTATTTATTTAATAATTATTGTACGAAATGCAAACAAATCAACAAACAAGACAATGTAAGACAATCTTTTTTTTGCCATCTCTTCTTGTTTCTGTTGTTTTTGATTACTTTTACTTTGTTGCAATTGGAATTGAAAGTTTGTCGCATACATTACAGAGATTACATCATTTCAGTGAAAACTACAAAAAAAAAAAAAAATATATGAAATAAAAGGGGAAGAGGGGCCAAAAGAGATTGCACGAGAGTGGGAGTAGTAGAGGTGTACACTAAAATGGGATGAAGAGGGGTACATTGCAAAAGGTAGGGGAATTAATGCCAACTGTGGCAGTCAGTCATTCAGTCAGTTCAGTTGGTCAAACATGTTTCTCAAAAGACTAAATATAGACAACAAACAGGACGAACAAAACGAGGGACTGCCAAGAGGATTCGGCATATGGTGAGACGATTGAGAGAGATGGAAAAATGGAGATACATTGGAGGTTAGATGGACAGCTCCAGTCAAAATGGTCTTGTTAATTTCCATTTTTCTATGCAAATTTCAACTTCCTCGACAATTTTTCCACACACAAAAATGGCAATAAATGCAACCAACAAACAAACAAACAAACGAGCATCAAAAATTTGACTTGCCATAAAAATTGAAATCCAAAATGAACAAAATGGAAAAAAATAAAAAAAAAAAATTACAACAACAAGAAGAAAACGTGGATAAAGGTGAAGACTGAGCAGGAGAGCAGCAGGAGTAGAAAAAGAAAAATAGCAATAGGGTAAATGGGGTGGCAGTGAGAGGGGGAGTGGCAAGCGGTTGTGAAGTGGGCGTCTGTGTGTTAGGCAATCTTTCTGGCAGGGGTATGGAAAATATGCCACAGACACATGACACAGACAGGCAGCAACAACAACACCAACAAAAACAACAGCAACTATTCGAAACTAAAACAACAACAGCAACAACAACGAGAAAAAGTCAACGTGCAAAAATAACAAACAACTGTCAAATGTCTGACAAACGAGACAAGGAAAAGACAAAACTTGCACACAGCACAACGAACAAGAAAGTAAAGAAAGATAGAAATAAAAGAGGAAAACCGAGGCCTACTGCAACATATAACAAAAAAAAATGCACAAGAAATAACAACAGCAAAATGAGAAGCCAACAGAAATTCAAAACGTTGCATTAACTAACAACAGCAGCAGCAGCAACAACAACAACAGCAACATCCAAAATCACCATGCGACAACTTTAATCCAACCAAAAGACAAAAAATAGCAAAAACTTTTTGATAATAACTTCCCGAAAATTTTAACAAACCTAACATTAAAAAAAAAATACAGAAGAAAAACGGCGAAAAAAAGAAGCAATAAAAAAAGCATCATTTTCATTACGCATACGACGCGTACGCCACAAGTATTGAGTAATTTTTTTCTTTTTTTTTTTTTTGCTCATCGTTTGAAATCTGAGAATGTTGCCCGAGCCACAACAATAGCGACAAATATGCAGACTGGCGCTAAAGAATGCTCAAATTGAACACAGAGGATGCAAGCACAACTGCAATGTATGTACAGGCAACTAACAATATACATATATACCAATGTATGTATATATACATACATATGTACATCTAACTCTATATACAAACATTTGCTGGAAATGTTGCTGCTGCCTGTGTTATCAACGGCATTGTCGGTGGTTTTCCTGCTTATTGTGGGGCTTTTATGCCGCTAAGTGACGGGTATAATGACTTTTCGTTTCAGTTCTAAAATTGATCTAATCGGTATATGTACATTTATTATTGAAATATTTTCTGTCATATTAAAACTAAAACAGAATATTATGGGAATACAGCCGAAGTTCTCTATAATGAATTAGCAGTGGACAAAAAAAATAAAACTATTATATTGAAACTTTATAGTACTGAAATTATGACATTTATATACATATAAAATGGAGAAAGTTGTGTCTTTGAAATTAATCTATTATACAGAGAACATTATTATATAGAAGTTTACTTTAGAAAACTTTGACTGTAATAATGCTAAAGTTATATAATTCTAATTGAATACATAATTTAATTTAATAAAATGATTGCATCTTTAAAAAATTCGAATTATAATAAAAGTAAACTAAATTTAATTAAAAATCATAATCGAAGTTTGTTTGTTTTATTAGTTTAAATAATGAAATAAATTAAATGTATCAATGATATCTAAATAAATGTTAGTATATAAAACTATTTGAAATTCCGTATTATTAAAAGAAGAAAAATCTGTAACAATATATTAATAGAAAGTACATTTTATATTATAATGAGAGTTAGGTCTCTCTATCTCTTTCTGCCTCTCCATCCATTTTTCTCTCTCTCTCTCTCAATCTAATGTTCTTGATTGCTTATGAAAGTGCATTTACAATTCGTTTGTTTTTCTTTTTATACCCTGTACCCATAGGGTAAAAGGGTATATTAAAGTCGCTAAAATGTATGTAACAGGCAGAAGGAGAATTTTCCGACCCCATAAAGTATATATATTCTTGATCAGTATCAATAGCGAAGTCGATTGAGACATGTCCGTCTGTCCGTCTGTCCGTCTGTCCGTCCGTCCGTCCGTCCGTCCGTCCGTCCGTATGAACACCGAGATCTCAGAGACTATAAGAGCTAGAGCAACCAAATTTGGTGTCAACATCCGTCTATTGTATAAGCGGGTCAAGTTTGTTTTAAATTTTTGCCACGCCCACTTCCGCCCCCGTAATTTAGAAAAACTATAACTTGACCTGTAATAAAGATATCGCATTCTCATTTGGCACACTTAATAATATAGCCAATATGCACCAGCTGACCAAATTTTGTGGAAATCGGACAATAGTTATCGGAGATATACGTATTTCCATTTTGTACTGAAACGCCCCATGCAAAATGGGCTGTTAAGTGTGAGCGAGATAGCATGCGTTCGCTGTTGCTGCATGCTAAGAGAATTTTTATTGTAAATGATGGCGATTTTGATCGTTTTTGACTTTATGGAGTAGTTTTACTTGGTACAGGGTATACTCAATGTCGGCAGGGACGACTTGCTTGCTTCATTTTTTTTTTTTTGTTTTTTTATATGCCATATTCCTAATAGTGATGATGCTGATGGCTCTTATTGTTATTGCATTGCGTCTGCCTGAATGTCTCCGCCGTTTGGCAGACGGGTATTGCCGTCATCTCCGTCTCCGTTGTGATTCGCATTGCTCTGGCCTGGTCTAGCCTGGTCTGGCCTGGCCTGGCCTGGCCATACTATGCCATGCCAATGCCACCGAGAGAGGAGCACATGGCATGCCATGTCATTTCTTGGCTTCAAAAGCATCTTTGGCATTTCTTGAAGACGTCGTCGCTGTTTGGTTTTTTCTTTCTCTTGCAATTGGCATTTCCCCACCAATATAGCATTTAGATTGTGTTCCTCATTTTACTTTTTACATCTAATTTTTTTTTTTTTTTAATAATAATTATACCCTAGCAAATGGCAAGGGTAGATGCGTTATGTACGTGTTCTTCCTCTTATTTTTTACAGTTTTATGTAGTTTTTATTTTAATATTTCTCATCTTAACATACAAAAACAATCCCAGTGTTTTGCATTGTTTCTCATGGTGGGATGGAAAGAGAGGGTATATGTAAGGGTATTCCGGTAATAGTGAAAGTATATCATTATTTTCGATCTGAATTTATCGCTTAATACAGGTATATCTAGTTCATCATTAGAAAACACCTTCCAAAAATTGTTTTTATGTTATTTTTTCCCTCTTAAAGTTCATTTAAATACAGTAATTTTATTTTCATTTATAAATAGTTTAACAAATAATTCATTTTATAGATATATAGTGTTTTAAGGGTATAACAGATTCGATAATGCTTATATCGAATGAGATTTGTCATTAGTTTGGCATCAGCATTGCAGAATTCTAACTGATATAATCGGCGGCTAATCTTAGTCAAGTTAGTAAGAAGAATCAACAGATGATTTATCCAAGAAGAGTGTCGGAGTGGAGTGGAGGCAAAAACCAGGCGCTGATTGGCTTGTGGTCAAAAACTATAAATTATTTGAGCGCTTCAGCATTTTCTTTTAAACAAAAGCAGCTCATTATTTGTGAAAAACGCGGCTGTCAAAATTGAATAGGGAAAAGCCCGGGCGAAAGAAATAAACCAAAAAACAATGGCAGGCAGCGACAGGCAACAGCAACAGAGTAACATCAGCAGCAACTGCAACTACAACAGCAACAACCACAACAAGCCGCCAGTCCATTAGCAGAGCTATGAGCTTGGGCCAGTGTCTGAAATGGGGGATGAAGATGGAGATTGGGGATCGGAATTGACGACGACGATACTGATGGCGACGACGACGAAGACGAAGACTAACTACAACGCCGCCACCGCCGCCGCATAATGAAAGCGAAAATTTAAATTTTTTGATACAATTTGCAATTTTTTCCTACTTCATCATTCACATCACCCCGGCAGCAGCAACAGCATCAAAAGCAACAGCAACAGCAATAACAACAACAGCAGCAGCATTGACTTAAACTACAACAGCAACTCTGACTTGGACTTCGAGTTGGAGTTGAAATTGCAGCCATTCGACAACTCGACAAAGAAAACAATTCATCATGTTGGTTGGATGGAGGAACCTTTTGATTGTGCAGCGGCTCCACCAGCAGTTGCTTCGTTGTTGCCTTCAATTTATGCGGCGCTGCAACAGCGGCGGCGCTTAAATCGATTGCTTTGCCACATTGCAGCAAGCAATTGGAGCTGGAGCTGGAGCTATAGCTCCAACTGACTACAGTAGGGGGCTCCAAGACGATCGCCTGCGTTGTTGTTTGTTGTCGTTGAACCATAACACTAAAAACAAAAAAAAATGCCAAAGACGGGTAAGAAACCGAGGAGAGGAGGATCAACATAGACCGAACGAATTGACGTTTTGCGGGTGGATATGGCATTCGTTGAGTGACCAAAGATACCAAGACTAGAGACCAGGCTTCAGGCCTGTTGCTTCATTAAGCTATTCATTCATCTATGCAATCCGATGCGATCGTGTAGTTTTATTTCGCTCTTAAATTTGCACTAACTAGATGTCGCAATTGAAAGTAAGCTGTCAAAAACTGCCATCTATTGGTAGAGTTGAGTGTAGGAGGAGCAATAAAGTAGTAAATTTATTCACAATCTCATAAAAAGGATTCAACTGAACCTGATTCATTTAATTACCAATCCAAAAATTAACTAATAAACGTTCCCCATTTAAAAGTAAATAAAGAAATATAAAGAAACAATTTCCAAGGCCAACAATAAAATTAAAAAATAGAAAGATTTTTGCATATTGGGGTTTTTTTTTTCTGTTTTTGTTTTTGTTCTTTTTTGAAAGAGGCACTTAATTTTTTTTTTTTTTTATTATTATTGACAATCAAGATTCCATACTCTTTCTATATGATTTAGAGAGGAGAATTTCGAATCTATTCCCACTAATATCGAAAGTCGGAAATGCTGTACATTATAATTAGATATTATATAATCAATTCACATTTAATTATAGACCACAAACATAGTTCAAGGGGACCGTTTCAAGGCCTTTAAAGGACATTCTCAAGTTGAACTCGAATTGTTGAGCATTAAAAAGAGTCTTGAATTGAAGTCATGTTCAAATTTATTTACCAACTCAGCCCGGACATGAGTCAGGGCCTGCGGCTAACCAAAGAGCCACAATAAAATCTATTTGCGAAAAGAAAAAAAAAAAAAAGAATTTTTTGAATGGTATTTTTCTTTTTTTGTGTTTTTGTTTTTTATTTTATTGCTTGCCCTGGGGTTCTCTTTCAGTAGTAGGTTCACTGGCAAAAACTCTTAGTTAGACAGCTGCTTATTATTAATAATAATTTATGTTAATTTTTGTTAGCACCTTTTGAGTTTTGTTGGTTTCACCAATTTATAATGTTTATGATTTGTAAGACAAATAACTTGGACTACAAAAAAAAAAAAAAAACAAAAAAAAACAAAAAAAAAAAAGTCAGCTGAAGGTGAAGTTGGTGCTAAGCTGCTGCTGCTTGCAAATTCCCCTTCTTCTCTGACACTCTCAAAATAATTTCTTGACCAACCATGGAATGTGGCCAAAAGAAACATGTTTTCTAACAAAGCCAAACTGTTCCCCACCATCCCTCTTCCCTTCACCTGAATTTTATGCCATCTTAATGGAAACGACAAATAAAAGCTTAATAAATAAATAATAAAAAGAAAATGTGCGTAAAGGGTCGGAGACACTTGATCTGTGGTGACCAGAATCCACAACGCAGATCGAATATGTGGGCGATGATCTCATCGCGGCCATCGCCATTTAATTGTGTTTACCTGTATCTTACCTCCATGTCTCCGTCCCCTTCTTCACCTCTCTTGGCACTCTGTAACACCCCCTCTAACTCTGTCATACAATTCTCTCCCTCTCTCTCTCTCTGTTTCTTTTGTTGTTGGTTGGTTTCGCTGTATTTTATGGCTCTGGCGTGCGCGTTGACCGAATTCGGAAGAAGATGAATGTGCGACAAATGCATGTAAAGAAACAAATAATAAAAAAAAAAAAAGAAAAAAATTTACAAATAAAAAAAAATGGAAAAAGATCAGCGGGTGAAACGCTTCAAGCTTTTTAAATGTATTCAAGTTATCTCGTAATCTGTTCAGTCAGTCAACCAGCCAACCAGTCAGTCACTTAGACTAGTAATTGTATATGTAAATTTCTAAGGCTGAGATGACGCACACACACAGTGACACTGACATATAACTTTCCCAAAAGCAGAAATGCAATGCGGAAAAATTAGAATTACAAAAATTTTGATTGACAATTATTCATACATGGCGTATGAGCGATTAAAGGTAAAGTGCCTACCATTTCCTAGATAAAAGAAAAAAAAAAAACATTAAATATTCGCATATGCATTTAACTTATATAAATCATTTCATTATAGTTATATATGAATATATATATTCAAATTGTCGTCAAATTGCATTAAATTGCGAATTTAATTTATTTTTTACATTTTTTTTAAATGTTACGAAATAGATCGATCTGTCTTCGTAAATCTAATATGTGTTCTTAAGTTGTTAAAAATGTAAAATTCTGTATTGCAGACTCTGAATAACAAACATTACAAAATTAATATTTGCTTACAAACGAATAGAAGGTGAATAAAAAACAAATAATAAGCAATTATTAGTGCCTGTAATGTCAATAAAGAAACTATTCGTTTATTTAAACTCTAATCAAAAATGTTATATCATTCTATTCATTGAATCTATTAGTTTTGTTTATCGCCTTTCAAAAACATAAGAATCCTTTACATTTAATTGTGTAATTAACCTAAATGGTGCATAAGTTTAGCGTTTTTGTCAACACATTTTTCATCTAAATCACGTAAGATGTTGATACATATCTATGTATATATTGTATGTATGTATATACATATGTATGTTGGTATGTTGTATGTTTATAGTACATATATAAATTTTTGCTAGATGTTTTATTTTTGTTTTAATTAACCCATTTATAGTCATTTGTACATCCGGCAATTTTGGCAGGAAATGACTACCAACTGCTTAGATTGAAAACAAAAAGTATCTGTTAGTTTTTCGTTAGTTTCTCTATAGATGAAATTGCAAAAACAAATGCCAAACATGGCTTACGGTTAATGATAATGATATGGCTGTGATGAGATTATTAGAGCAACAGCAGCAGCAGTCTCAGCCTCAGTCTCATAGCAGCAGACTGACTGTCGTCTGACTCTGACGACAACGACAACTACGACAACGACGATCGGGCAGATCTAACTCCAGTTTATGCTTTCAGTTCGCCTAATTGATTTTATAATCAAGGTTTTAATGCTGCCTCTTCTCTATTTTTGTCGTTTCAGTTTACAGTGCAGCCGAAAAAAAAAAGAAGTCAACGCTTCTCTCTCCCTCTCTCTATATATATCTTGTCTGTCGCTATCTCTGCGTGTGCAAAAATAATGCTGCCCGCAGCGACGCAAACATCGACGCTCAATGCAAATGCCACTTGCGCAGCCGAGGTGGCGCTCGTGTTGCTGTGAAAGACAAAGGCAGAAAGAGAGAGAGAGAGGGGGGATAAGAGACGGGCACAGAGAGAGAGCGCGTGTGCGCAAGAGAGAAACCACAGCCCCCAATCATTTGGCTGGCGCCGCAAGTTTTCAGTTTGTTTGTGTCGCTCGGTGGGTACGGTACGCCTTCGCGCTAGTTCTTCATTATACTGGTTCGTTTTTTTTGCCGTTGTTGGCTGCGCGCATGCGTTAAAGCGTTGCGCTGGCTTCTTCTTTTTCTTTTTTTTTTTTGCCTGGTCTTCCTCTTGGCATGGATGATGATGATGTTATGTGTGTCTTGAGAGCGGCGGCTAAGTTCATGCAAATCATAAAAAAATAAGTTAAAAAAATTAAATACAACAAAAGAAAAAAAAATTAAATAAATGAACTCAAAGGTAGCAAAGTCTTAAATAAAAGTGTGCGAAAATAAAATGTAGCAGAAACAAGAAGCAAAAAAAAAAAAGCAACAGTTCAATACGACAAATACGGGTTTCGTTCTTATCGTTTGTTTCTGGCCAGTTCTACCATTCCATTTAGTTTTACTTACTTTTTTTTATATGTTTTTTTTTTCCTGTGTGGTGCGTGTGTATGTGTATGTTGCTGTTGCGTTGACCATTAAAAGTAGCGTCACTCTGTAATGAACCTTTGAAACAGACAGCAGACGCAACAGACCCAAAGAACCAGGCTTCGGCTTCAGAACTTCATCTTCAACTTACGTTTCGCGTTATTTTTAGACGATAAAAGAAAAAAATAAGAAAAACAGCAAAGAAAAGAAACTTGCCGCCGGCCAGCCAACAAAAACAGCAACAACAACAACAACAGCAGCAACAAACAGCCACGAAATGGGCACCAAATCACCCGGTGGTCCACAACGTTGTCGACTGATCTTGCAACGCTGCTTGGCCATACAGCTGAGCAAGCCGGGCCACACGCCCGAGGACTTTTGGATGTACGATTCGGGATATATGATATTTCAGGTGAGTTCTTTTTTTGTTGCTTATATTCTGAGATTTCTTTTTTTTTGTATTTGTAAGGTTTGTTTGTAACTCAAGAAAAGGAACTGGTTTGCGTTTTGCGAACTGGTCTGGTTGTCCAGTTGAAGACAAACAAAAAGTGCGTGAGGATGAGATCAAAAGGCAGGCAAAAGATACACACCAACTACATTGTATCTGAGATATAGAGACTTGGAGAATGGGGTATGGGAATGGATATACATATAGACATATGTACATAAATATGTGTGTATAATTCTCTGTTCAAGGTCGCCTGTGGGTGGCAGAGTGAGATAGAAGTGAGAAGGATTTACTTTTCTTTACAATTTATGTGACCATTTCCCATGACAAAACCAATGTGTTGGAACGAATCTCCGCCAGGTTGTGAATAGCGGCAAATATTTCTTATCCAGGCGTCGGCTAGACTAGACAATGCAGTAGCAGTAGCAGCAGCACCGGCACCATTACCACCACCAACACCAGCACCACCACTAACAACGACAACAAAGTGCAACTGCATTTGCAACGTTTGCCTTTTAAATTGCAACTTTGGTGGCGGCGTCTCTGGCTTCCAGTTTTCGTGTCTGTTTCTTTGCTGTTTTATTGATGACTCTTTGGGTAGGAAGAAGTTTTTGGCTGGCAAAGGAAAAGTTTCTTTTGGCTTTTTGTGAATTTCCTTTTTTTCTGGGCTTTTCTTTCTCCTTTATTTTGCCCTTCGACTAGAGCAGGAAGTCATAGACCATAGATAAGCACAAATTCAAATAACTTATGAGTTCATGGAACTTGCAGAGCATATATTAATACATACTAGTAAATCGTCTTAGTTGATGCCGCTCTGAAAGGCGATCATCGAAGGTAAAGTTCGTTTATTTTCAACACGTTTTGCCAGAAATTTGAATTTAAAATTATTCGGTTTTTTTTTTTGTGTTGTTGGGATTTTATTGTTAGTACTACTGATGTTATTCACTTTTTCGGTGGCTGAATTTTATTGTTGTCATTTTTCATTGTTTATTGCACAAATTACCTAAATGACGTCACATCCACGCACAGACAAGTTCAAGTTTGAAGTGTTAATTAATGTGGCATCAACACTACAAATGAGCAAACAAAGGGATAGAATTAAGAATTTATTTAATTGCAGATACGACTAGATGGGTACCCTAATTTACGGGTTCTCATTCTGAGCCACAATCAACTAAGTAGAGTAAAGTAAAACAGAGTTGGGTTTTTATTTGAGTTATAAATAAAATACTAATTGCCAATTCTACAAAAAAAAAACTTTCAATTTTAAATGGCGTGAATTTTTTAACATTTAACTTTTATTTGTTATAACTTATAAGTGTGCGAAAGTAAAGTTGTTAATGGTTTATTGACAAAAGAAAAAAGTAAAGATTTCCGCATCTAAACTTATTTTGTTGCCCGTTGCAAAACAGATTTGTATCAGAGGAATATATCTCAAATATGCATCAATAATCAAATCAGAAAATAATTAGTACAATTTTTAAGTTATTTGACCCAATCTTGTTGATCTATCTTTTTGCTGATATTAAAATAGAATTACCAAATGATTTAAAAAAATAAAAACCTTTTATGTAACTTGAGAAATTAAATGCTCTAGTTTATGGGATACATATATGTATGTATGTACATATAAAAAAAATGTGGATTAACCAAAGGTAGCATCATATCAAGGTATTGAAATGGTAAAGGCGGAGTTAAGTCTTAAATAAGACTGATTTATTATGAATATAGCATTTATAAAATATTTATAAATAAGAAGCATAATTATACATTATGTTTATTATTAATTTAAAACATTAAATTTGGGAAAAAAATTTGGGAATATACATACATATATTCAGATGAAACTTTGTATATAAAAGAGAACTAACTAATCTTAAATTTAATTTTTGAATAACAGAAATCTAAATATAAATTATGATGATTTCTGTCTGAGCTCTAATTTTATTCAGTTTAGCAACTAAATTTTTTTAAGCAGATTTGTTAATGATTTTTTCGCCCAATCGAACTTCTTTTTAATAAGACTTTGAAAAGTTTTGTTTACCAATAATGAAAGAGAAATTAATTAGTTTTCTATGATTTCATTTTGCCATGATTTACCTATTTATTTGTAACTAATGTAAGAAATAATTTATACAAATTCCACTAAGACAAGTCAAAAATAGTACTCGAACAAATCTCTTACTCTTTGCAGGGTATAAACAAATACAATTAACTTGTATGATTGTTTATTTGTACTTAAACCCTATCTTTAGTCTCAACCACTCACTTTACCAAGATACGACAATACTAACTAATTTCAACTTCATTTTTTTGACTGACAAAAAAACAAAAAATCGAACTTCAAAAGGCAGGCCGCAATTTTTTCTCACTCAGGTTTAATTTTTTTTTATTTAGCTTTTTTCGTATATATACTATGTATACTATGTGCTCTTTTTGTGTTGTTTTTGTATGCTTTTCCGTTTCGTTTCGTTTCTTTTTTTTTGCAATTCACTTTGCATACAAAAAAAGATAAAAAAAAAAATAAAAGGTTTTAAAGTGTCGCATATAGTAGACATCATTCCCTTGACTGACTTGAATTGAACAATGCTGTTGGTTTATGCATTTACAACGTATACATAAATTACAAAACGAAACAGCGAGCATTCATAAAAATCCAAAAACAAAAAGAATAAAAAAAAACAGTCAGAATTAATACTCAACGGAGCCAGAATACACACACTATGTGTGTGCGTGTGTGGTGTGTGTGTGAGCTAATTAATATTACGTGCTTCGGAGTTAAGCAGAGATAAGACCGGAGCGTGCCCTGAATATGAGTACGGGGTATATGGGTAAAGCGGTTCGATGGTGCGGGCCGTAATGTTGCCGTGACAGATGAAGAAAGGAGGAAGAAGACGATTATTAATTAAGGGCCAATGCATAAAAAACTTACATTTTTTATTTGGGCCACTAACTCTGCGTGAAATTATTGAAAAATTTACGACTACTCTATGGGAAGTCGAATGAATGAAAAAAATTGTACGAATTTCTTACTCATTGAAGCAAGCGATAAGTTATGAGTAGTCAGTCAATCAGTCAGTCAGTCAGCCTGTCATACAAGTCAGTCTTTTAAGTCACTTGGCCAGTTAATTATTGGTATTTTGGCATTTTAACATTTTTGTATTGTAAAATTTTATTGTCAATATGCAATGAAGTGTGAATTATTCTTATTGAAGGGTGACAAAAGGTTTCTCCTTTTTTTTTTTTTGGGGCGCAGTTCAAGATAAGTTTGAATCGTTTCCGGTGATGGAAATTAAGTTTCTGGGCGTGCCATAATTAAAAAAGGCAACAAAAAATAAAATAAAAACATACACAAAATACATAAACTTGTGTAATTCTTATGGAAATGATGAGAAAATATAAAGCGATGAGAAAATCTAAAAAATAAAAGTAAAAGAAAAAAAACAACCAAATCAGCATAAAAAATATGAAAAATACAATTGACCATAACTTTAGCATATTAACAAACAGAAAATTAAAGAAAAAACAACAACTGACATAAAATCATTAATTTATATAATTTATATTTTTTATTAACTTAATATTATAAATATTATTATATATGACCCCAGAAAGGTCAAAACTTTATACAGATTTGATATATGTATGTATGTAGCCTTCCCTTTAATTATATCTCACAAATCCTTAATGTTAAAGGAATATTACTAAATCTATTATTTTTGCAAATTTATGTAGTTTTCTTATAATAATCAATATAATAATAATATTGTTTAAACAAATATTTTTTTTTCCATTAAAAAAACCAATAAAAAATGTTATGTAGAAGTAGAAGTATTTGCCAAATTTTGCTCTCTCTCTCTCTTCACATTAATTATTAGTTAATTTTTTATCCTTGTAATCTTTCATTTTATATGTGTGTATATAGCCAACATATACATATATATTTATATACCATAATCTGTTGCACAACTTAAGATTATATTAAAAAGAAAATTTACTGATGGCAATCAATGGCTAAATGAATACCTTAAACTCGTAGTCAACATTCCATAACTGATATAAATAGTTAAGCTATATATTTATATGCATACATATGCATGTACATATATACATATATATGTGTATATATAAGTATCTAGTTTTAGTCAATTTCTGAACAAACATTTTTGGCATATATTTCAAATTTGTTGTTCTAGACGATTTTGGACTTGGAGCCCCTTTGTGGCTACACCCGTGACTATTTTTATAGTCAGCATATTAAAATCTACTCAATTGTTTTCCTTTTTTCGGTTATGGGTTTTTTTTACACATACATATATATGTATGTATATATATATTTTTGTTATTGCTGTTATTGTTGTATTTAAAGTCAAAGCTTTTAAATGCCAGTTCAGTGAGGGGAATGATTTAAGGCCGACTCACCAAAGTCAATTTTCCGGCGTATAAAATGAGTTTTTATTATTTTGCTGAAAATTTTGTCAGGCAAAAAGGCATTGCGAACTTGTGTGTATATACATAAATACATATATAGGTACATAAGTTTTATACCAACTCTGATCTCTTAGTGACCCCTTCCACCTTCCCGATATACCAACCCTTCCATTCACTAACAAAAAGAAAAAAAAAACTGATCTCTGAACCGTTTTGTTAATTTTGTTGTTGTTGTTGCTATAGCTGTCGGTTTTTGTCTGGTTTGTTGTTGTTGTTTTTTTTTTTTTGCACGCAAATGACTTCACCTAAATCAACTTAACTTGTTTTTCAAATTAATAAACTTGCAACAAGTTTTGAAATAGCTCAACGGATGCGAACAAATGGCGTCATCTGTCTAAAATCGGAAAAAAAAATAAAGGAGAGAGGGAAACGTTGCAAGTGTGGGAGAATTGCGAAAAAAAACATAAACTTCAATGTAAAAATGCATAAATCTGACAATGAAAATTTAGAATGTATTTATTTCCACACCCCCAGCAGCATCTATCATTTTAGTAAAAGCGAAAGTAAAAATTTTATATTATGAGTCAAGAAATTTGTGACTAGAACAAAGTCAATCATCTTTAATATGGGCCTACAGCTTACTAAACAAAAATATCATCAGTCAGCTAGCTGCACTTGCAACAGCTTGTTAAGCTCTTTCCCCACACACAATCGAAACGAAAATTGAGCCACAGACGGATGAGGCAGGCAAGTCAAGTAAATTGATTTATCGGCACGCGGCACTAGCAACAAAACAGATTTAAATTATTGATCGTCATTCCCCACTCTCCACTCCCCGGTCTCCTTATCTCTCACACTCTCTTTTTTTTTTTTTTTTTTAGACCCCATCAGATCATTATAGTTCCAGCATCTTCAATTGCTTTGATTGAGTTTAATGGAATTGAACAATGACAATTCGATTGCTTCGAATGGTGCAATATTTAAACGCAAATTTATTTTATGTCGCCCGTCTTTGTTTCGCTTTATTTATTTTTTGTTATTGCTATTGAATTTAATTGCTTTGCGTGTGCCTTTATGATTGATTTTCATTGTGATTGCCGATGATCGACTAATTTAATTGACAAACATTGAACTGTGTTTAGTTAAGAAGGGGTAAGGGGAAGCGCTTAGCAAAACATCGTCCCGTCTTGTCTCAAGAGTTTCATGTCTGCGCCACTTGCCACTTGTGTGTGTGTGTGTTCATTATGTAAGCAATGTGGAGAGAGACGACGGCAAGGTCGCCTTGGATTTCAGTTGGTTTTGGTATTGGTTCGGTGTCCAGTGGCAAACAGCAAAACAGCTTGAGTTCAAGTTGAAGCTTTGTTTTGGTCACGCCAGCCGACAGGTAATTGCCAACTAACAACAACAGCAACAGAAACAATATCAATCTGCACATGACTTTTAACTGTATATTGTATTTAAACTAAATTTTGTTAAATAAAATGTCCTAAATGGCACAAAAAAAAACTTCGAAAACAGTGTTCACCAACGTTTGTAATACAACAAGTGTTGGTTAGGTTAATATAAAAGCTACAGTTGTGAAAAGAAACTACATATATATATAAACGTTTCAATCTTTAGTAACAAATAATGAGAATTGTTAATTTACAAAATCTAGTAAATTACATTATAAACTTTCAATCCAGATCCTAGCAGAAGAGGCAATCTGATAGAAAAACGCAAAGCGAAATTAATAAATACTAATTATTCATTAGTATATTATATGTATGTATAATAATATTGCATGTAGTTAGTTTAATTACTATTGTTTGTTTGTTGCAAGTATTATGACTACCTTTTTTTTTTTTTTTAATGATAAATCATAAAATTTAAGTTGTATCACGGCAAGTTTTATACTAATTATCTAAACTATTTCTCATTAGTTTATGAAAGGTTCTTAGCGCAAACACAAACACACTCACTCACACACACACACACACACACACACACACACACACACAATAAAAACTTTAAGTTGTCAGTCATGGGAAAACTTATTGCATGATTGCCAGATTGATTGAATGACAAGCACATCATATATTATAAACATATACATATACATATGTATATATAAACATATATATGTATCTATCCATATATGTATCTTGTATATAAATTGCGTGCTAAATTCTAGACACATTCATAGATACCGGAATAGTGTTTCCCTTTTGGTATAGACTTTGGCTATTTAACTAACTATAAAATGAATGACAGACAACTGCAGTGTTGGCAAAAGGTACAAAGTACAAAAGACCAGTCCCAGGTACAGAGTTAGTTAGTGCCAGAGTCAGAGTCAGAGCCAGGCCAATATCAATCCGACCAGACATTTCAGCAAGTGCCAACAAAGCTTCAACGCCAAAATACAAAGCAACACCAACTACAATGGTAACAGCGCAATCAGCTCTCCAAACAACAACAAATCAAATTCAAAAGCAGCCTCAGAATACCACTACCACCACAGGTGCAATAGTAAAGGCCAGGCCAATATGGGCGGGGGATCGGTTCAGTACACTTGATTGTTCCCACAGTTCACTCCCGCACGCCTCGTTCTCATTGTCGTCATCGTCATCGTCGTCGTCAACCGTCCTAATAGACTTTTCACGCTTCGGTTTTAAATTGAGGCGCTGATTTTTTACAGCTGATATTTTTGCAATTGGAGTTTCTATACCCTTTACTTATTGTTAATAGTTGTATATGGAATTTGTCAATAAGAATGTAACAATCAAAAATAATTAATTAATTAAGTTGATCTGTTACTGTTTTAAATTATTATAATAAGTCTTTAAGTGTATATTCCTAATGTACAATATATATGTATATAATATACAATATGTATATTTTTTAATTTTTATATATATAAATTTTTAAAATTTATATAAAAATCGTTGAGTACTATAACAAACATATAATATAGTAGAAGTGTTTCAGGAGACTTCATTAAGTGTTCAAGCAATATAGATTAAATACAATGGAACTCCAATAATTTGTCCAACGCTAAATTTAATAATAAATAATATGTCCCTTAATAATTCGTAACAAATAACTAATCGCTTGGAAAAGCTTTGTGATTAAAGGTCCTTAAAAAACGCTTTTCTCATGCAATTTTTGTTATCGGAATTTCACGGAATACAGAGTATATTTAAGTCGAAATGCCGAATCGACCATGTCAATAATTTTTTTTCTTTTATTTTTTTTTTATATTTTGCTTTTTAGTTTTGTTTTACGTTTTATTTGTTAGAAGTTTTGCAATTGCAAAAGTTTTTCCACCAAAATAGACAGACATTGCAAAATAAAAAAAAAAAATAGAAGAAAATGCTACAAACTTTTTGCTCGATGAGGAGGTACACGAAGTGTGGGGTGGGTGTTTTTTTAAAAGTATTTTCGGATATATATTTTTTATTAATTGCAAAAAAACCTTACGACCACAATAAAGGGTTGCCAAAAAGTTTTACTGCCAGGAGGACGACATGGCATCAATTGCAGCAAACTTGGAATCAAAATAGGACTTTTGCCAACAGCTGGCTCGGCAATTTGTTTTGCCAGCAAGTGAAGGGAGTATGGGAGGAACGGAAGGAGTGGTAGAAGTGGTAGAAATGGGACCGGGATGAGGATGGAGTCGGATGGAAAAAAAGAAAAAAAAAACAAAAACTAATAAAACAAATCGCATGTTTAGCCAAGAGTAGATTTGTTGTAGATTTCTGGTCATTGAACCTAAAGTAAATCCTCCCCGCAGCAACACCAACCCCCTTTGTAACTGTAACAGTAAATATACTGCCCCAAAGGACTATTACGCTTCACTGACCGAAACCAAATCACATTGGTCAAGCATTTAAGTATAGTGCAAATTGCTACAGACGTTCTCCAGTTATTCAGTCAGCTAGTCAGTCAGTTAGCCTTTCATCTTGCCATATCAACTGAGGGATCGGTGTGGGGAGAGAGCCAGGGTTGTTCTCAATTCAATTCAATTCATTGCATTTGAAGTGGGCGTTGTTTCTTCTTTATAAGTATACTTACTACACATACTGTGGCCGGCCCTCCATGCAATTTGTATCCTTATCTGAGTTTGCAGCATTGATTGGATTTGTATTTGTAGTTGTTCCTTAATACACACACACAAACACACACACATGTATATATGTACATATATCCTTGTATTTTTGCTTGGCAAACGGTTAAGACAGGCGCTAAGTTTTATTGTCTCTGGCAGCCATACATTTATATACACAGGACTCGAGAGCTCCATTCGCAGACTATAGAATAAACAATGATGACAGGGATTAGATATGGTCTTCATATATAAACGAACCTGAGATTTAATTGTGGTAAATAGAGGAAAATGGAATGAGTTGATATAATAAACTCACAAGCTCAATGCAATTGTAGACAAGGGTCAGTAGTTATGGGACAAGTTTTATATATTTTTCCCATACATTATCATTGAGTGAATGAAATTGAAGATTCAATTGGAGATTAATGTAAGGCAATGTGATTTAGTAGAAACTACAAGAAAAAAAAAAAGGATAGACAGACAAAAAAGAAATGCTAAAAATAATAAAAATTTAATTGCACTAATTATTATTATTAATTAATAGGATTTCCCTTTTCAAGGCATCGTGTGTTTGAATATTGCAAACATTTTAGGAAAACAATTTTCATATAGTCTATACAAAAATTACCAATGCAAATTTTTAAATCAAATTTTATAACGTAATCTCTTATAATATAATTTCCCTTTTAAAATTTGAATAAATAATTATATCGATCTCAATGATAGTTTACGAAGCAATTTTAATTTTAATTTTTTTTCAATAATAATTCTTAAATGTTTTCCCTTCCCTTTCTTCTATTAGTAATCCAATTCTTTTTTCATCTGACTTGTTTCTTCTAAATTCCAAATTTTTTTCAAGTTTTTTATACCTGATCAGACCATTTTTTTTTATTAACCTTTTTATTTTTAAAGTTTTCAAGAGTGTTAATTGGGTAACGCAATACTTTTACCTAAGAAGCACTGGCAGGTCTTTACTATATATATATTTTTTTTTGAAACATAATTTATTTTGCCTTTTGATTTATTGCTCCCTCAGCTACAAAAATTTCAACCATATTCACTAAGACCAACTTTCATCTTTCTATATAAAGATGATTTCATCTGTTTTCGTTTGCGAAAAGTAAATGCCGCTTTTAAAGTCAAATGAAGGGTCCCCAAAGACAACAAACAATAATAACCAAAAAAAAAAAAAGAAAACCAAAAAATACTTTGACTTGTGCCTAAGTTGTAGTTGTTGTTATTGTTCAAATTGTAGTTTGTTTATTGTTGTTGTTTTTGTTTTGAAGCAACTGACTGCAACTTGATGTTCGTTAGTGGAAAGGTCAAGGATTATTATACTTCATCATAACTCTATTAAGCTCCAAGTCCGCAGCAGTAGGCAGCATGGTATTTGAAGTCAAGCAATCTCTGACTGCTGCTGCTGCTGTTGCTGCTGGTGGCTCACTGAGCATTTGTTTGTATATTGTTATTATCTTTTTATGCGGCACACACGAGAGATCTCTTCAAACGGCAGCAGCTCCACACATGAGATATCTTTGCCTGTCTGTCTCTCTGTCCGCCGCCTGCCACTCTCGACTCTGCTCGACTCTACTCAACTCTGGCTATGACTTTGGTGATAGTTTCGTTTGTTGTTTATATGTTTCTTCTTTTTTTTTCTCGTCTTCATTTTTCCAACTTAAAAAAAAATATACATTTTTTTGTGGGAGTTTTCTATTACATGAAATTAAGTAAAAGTTCCAATGAAAGCCATAAAAAAAAAAAAAACGAAACTTTTAAGTGACTTTTCAAGAGAAAAACACTTTCATACACCGCAAACGACGGCATGGGCTTTTGATTTGATTATTAAAAGTTTCGCATAGGCACCGATGAAATCGTCTCTCTTCCTCTACGCCCATAATCGATGTCCAAACCATGGCACAGCCTTCATAAATAGGCTTGATGATTGTCTTGGCATTTTGTCTCGTGTCTAGGCCATAGCAATGATGCATCACAAATTGATCTGTGGACCAGGTCCAGCTATGATTGCATAGATAATGGAACGCGTGACAGGTAAAGCCGCCCATTTGGGATGACGCCAAAGCATCAATGCTGATGATGGTGCAAGTGGTGATGCTGATGCTCTTTTTACTAGCCATCGGGCATACAATGACGAGTTAATTTCCGCGCCTTCTCTCTCATGCATTAATTGTGGGCCCTCCGGCGAGGAGAGTCACTCGCTTATAGTTCAAACTATTGTATAAGATGCCGCTAAAAAAAAAAAAAAAAAACAAGAAAAAAAAATATATAGCCACTAACAATAGACCAATAGACCAGACCCATAGTAGTTGGCGACATTAATGCCAAAAGGAGTGACCACAAAGAAATGGCAAAAGTCCCATCTAAGCCAAGCAAGCAAACGGTTTCATCGTCACCATCCATCCGACTATCCAACCTACCATCCAGTCATCCTATTCCATTGCAAAAAAGGTCAAATATTCAAACTGGGTGATGTTCATTAGCGACAGAGCATGGGCAGAGAGCGTGAAACTCCGGCGGCTATAAAAACAAAAAAAAAAAAAAAATCTTCAGCATGCACTTTAAACCTGAGTGCATTTCCTTCATCATTTTTATACCCTGTAACAGCATTGGATAATTGAGTATATATGTATAATTGATAGCAGCCTCCAAAATGTATTAAAAATAAATGCGGTTTTTTAGATTATTATATGCATATATAATTTTATATCTATTATTTAGTCTGCATGGAAATTCTTTATTTGTTAGTTAACCAATAAAAGGGTATGTGAAAGTCGTCTTATTATTTAAACTTGTACAAAATGTTGTTTGTGACTTTTTGGTTTCGACCCTTTTGTCCATGTTTACATCGAAAACGTGCCTCAAGTGTTCCTGTCACAGCACAAATTGGACATTTATTTGCTGCCCGGCAGGCAGCGGCAACATCAGCAGGAGCAGCACCACCACCATGAGCACCACTACCAACACCACCATCAAAGATTGGCTATAGTTGGTATGATGATTTCTAAGGAATTTATACTAGTATGTACATATATACATACATACATATATCGGTCAGAACGTGTTAAGGATTTGCATTTTGAATTTTTGGTTTTAGAGGCGCCACTCCAAGATTCATTGAGTCTGTATGTGTGTGTGGTATGATGTATATTGGTGTTATTGTTGTTGATGTTTCGATGTTTTTGGGGCGTGTAACAATCCGTTTTGGCTAATTGATGGTTGCCAAGACCCAGGTTGTTGCAGTATTTGTCACGCCCACAGAGATGGGTAGCTCTTGAAACAGCTAGATTGGATGACTGGCTGGATGACTGGTTGGCAGACAGTTTGCCACCAATTATGCCACTTGGTGCACTGCAATTTGTCAATTAGTCTGATGAGATTGAAGGCTGGCTTGTTCAACACCCAATTGAACTTCCGCTTAGTAAGTAGTCTCTGAGAACCGTTTTAGCCGTATCAACTCTTATATAGTTACAGTTACTTTAATTTGAATACCACTGTTAAACTGAACCAGTTTGAACTTCCGAGCCAACATAATAAGACATAAACAATTTAACTTCATTTTACTCTAACTTAGATAAAAGTTATATCTCTACTTGATCTAATGACTCATCTCATTTTTGTTTTGTCTATTTCTATAGAATTTCTTGGCCGCTAATGCGCAATGCTGGTGGAATGGCCCACTCACCGCTGCAACACGTGCCCTCAAATATGCCGGTCATGTGGCTCCTGGAATGCTGCTGGTCACCGCTGAACCATGTGCACTTGAAGTGCTACGTGGAGCCTTCGCTCGTAGTGTCCTCAAACCGCCGGCCACTTATGTCATCAATTCTGTTGGTAAGTTCAATTTATTATTAAATTCTTCTTAAACTTGACATTATTTATTAGAGATTCCATTTTCTATATAAACAAACAAAAACTTAAAGTAAATAGACACAACAATATATTTCAACAATATTTTTTCCACTCACTCTTCTTCCCCATCGGCAGCAGACACTTCATCAAATATTGATGGCCCAGGCTCGGTCTGGTCCAATGAGCCTCGTTAGCTGTCAATTAAGTGGACACCTGTGCAACTAATGCAATGCTGCTGTTGCTACTTCCCATTCCCATTCCCAATCCCAACTGTCTGTACTTTTTTCACACTTCCAATTCGTTAGTTTATGGCTGCCGACTAAACATTTCCCCCCTCTCTCTCACTCTCTCTCCTTCTATTACCTCCTTTATTCCTCTATCTCTGTCTCCTCTCAGACTCATGAATTGATAAATGGCCGACCATGGTCAAAGATCGCCAGTAACTGCATTTATGTCCGTGTCCCTGTGCCTGTCCATGTCCACGTCCGTGTCCGCTCATCGACAGCCTTTGGCTAACCCGTTTGAAAATTAATAAGTTTCGATTTGGCTGCAGTTTCTGTTGTTGCTCATATTTTTGTTTTCGTTTTTGCTTTTTTTTTTCTTTTTTTTTGGAGTCACAAGGGGGCACCCATTTGATGATTTTTTTTTTGTTGTGTCTTTTTTTTTCGTCAGCTTATAATCTGTGTGGCACTCAATAGATGAAAGAACGAGAACCACTCACTGAAATTTTACTACATTTTAAAACACAACAAAACTGAAACATAAATTCCCTCGACTTGCAAACTGCTAAATTAATGTTTATTGCCCATTTTTGCTAATTAACATCTGCAATAGCGTAGAACCCATTAGCTACTAATTACCATAAACATGACAACTTACTTTTTTGTTTCAAACATACTGATACTACAGTCGAGTCCCGATAATTCGAAATCGCAAGGGAACAAATTTTTTTACGATTTACAGAGGTTTACGATTTACCGAGTTTTCTATTTAACGCATATGAAGCGACATACAGGCGCCACGCATAACAGTTTGCGAGACCTAACAGTTGTTTCACTCTCAACAAAATCAAGCATTACGGATTACAAGAGGTTTGGAAATGAAATTACGATTTATAAGAGGCAAAGTCTTCGTTGAGTAGGCAGAAAAATTGCAAATTAACGAGGGGACCAAAATATGTACATGAAATTTATACGAATTGACGAAGTTTTTTCAAGAGACCAGCAGTTTATTACGAAATATTGAGGTTTTCGATTTAGCGGGGTGAGAATTATCGGGATTCTACTGTATATACATATATGTAAACAGATAAAGACAATGACCACCAACTATGGCATTAAAAATTATATTTAACTGATTTCTAAACCATTAAAACAAAAATATAATATACACAATTTTAGATCATCAGCTATTGAAAATCTATTCTTTATTGTGAACAAGCATTACATAAATATATTTTTATATATGTATATATACTCTGTAAATTCTTTCGATTCTTAAAATAGAATTTTCGTTTTTAGTTTTCAAGATAAGTTTACCATGTTGACATCTAGTAAATCAAATGTAGGGCATTGCTTTGTTTTATAGGGGATAAATGTGAGGCATAGTATAACATTCAACCTGATAATAAGTCGACAAAGTATTACCCCCTACAAATGGCAAATGGATTTAACTCACTGGATTAATAGAGATATCAACACTTTGCCGCCATCTATAGGCTAATTTTTTAGTAAACATTCTTTGTTGTCTCTTGATTTTTGTCAATGAATTTAACAAAATTTTTAAATATTAATAAAGAAATAAAATACAATGTCAGCTATTTATTCACTTTCAATTATATAATCTTGATCATAGATTCGAGGAATATTTTGCATAATATTTTTTTTTTTTATTCTATCTATTAATTTTATAAAAAATTGTTGCATTTTAGTTTCTTAGCTTAAGTAATAAAAAATATAGTCTTATATTCCAGAAATATAAATCCTATACATACATATGTACATATACATATCTCAATGATCCCAATCATATATCTCCAGTCATATACATATACCCTAAATGGTTCTGCTTTTCAATGCTAATCTGAAATATATTTTATACATATATCTTACACAAAATGTCCAATAATCCCAAACACATCTTTAATGTCGCATTTGCCCAATAATCGATTCTACCATAAATTCTTATTAGGAACAGACATATATCTTTTAATTAAATTCCTAAACAAAGTATTTAATTTATATGCCAAAGAGTTGTCTAGCAATGATGCTCGCCAAACAATTATTGAAAGCTATTTATCAGAAAAAATTACTATGCAGCTAGATTATATATAAAATATTTAGAAAAAAATAGATAAAATATATTTAATATATAAAAAATATATATAAAGTATATTTAAATTAAACCATATTACATATTTGAGGTTTTCTGAAAGACATGTAAGAAAAATCCCTAACTATTGGTTCGCCAACAATTAAATAAATAAATTATTGTGGAATAATAGTTAATTGTTTACTGAATTTTCCAGAGATAATGGTGGTATATACATAACTGTAATTAAATACAATATTGCCAAGCCAGAAAACTAAGTCAAAATGTATGGGCCATAAAGTGCAATAAAATGGCTAATATTGCATGCAAAACAATCAATCAACGGCAATTTCTCGCTCAATTAGACAACAAACATGCCAAATAAATAAATCCAACAACAATAGCAATAGCAACAACAACAACAGTAACAGCAACAAAAATAAGCAAATAAAATAAAGAAACAGAAAAAAAAAAGCAAATTAAATTCAGTTTCGTGTTAAAGAGGCAAATGGGGAGGTGAATAGATTGATAGAGTAGAAGAGGCAAATGCAATGGAAATGATAGTTAATGGTGGGGGGGGGGGATAGATAGGAAGGGGGATATGCAAGTAGTTTGTCCATTTGTTCGCCCGTTCGCCAATTTGACAGTGGAATATCACAAAAGAGACAGACAAATGGCCAAATGCCCGTTTCTCGTTTTTCTTTCTTTCTTTCTTGCAAAATGCAAAATAGCTGGAAAGCGAGAAAATTATGCACCACGATGGTTAGCATACTATAGGAGAAAGAGGTAAGAGATGATCGGCGGTGGTAAGGTGGTTTGAAAAATAAATGATAATCTCCTACCCCTTACCCCTTACCCCTTACCTCTTGTCGCTCTTGGTTACTATGTATGTATATGATTGTGGGTAGTAAGAGAAAAATAATAATAAAAAAAATGAAGCAAGCAAGTCGTCCCTGCCGACATTGAGTATACCCTGTACCAAGTAAAACTACTCCATAAAGTCAAAAACGATCAAAATCGCCATCAATTTACAAAAAAATTCTCTTAGCATGCACTGCTTGCCATGCAGCAACACTACACTGCTTGCCATGCAGCAACAGCAAACGCATGCTATCTCGCTCACACTTAACAGCCCATTTTGCATGGGGCGTTTCAGTACAAAACGGAAATACGTATATCTCCGATAATTATTGTCCGATTTTGACAAAATTTGGTCAAGTGGTGCATTTTGGCCATATAAATGTGCATGCCGAATAAGAATACGATATCTTTAATATTGCTCTAGTTATAGGTTTTTCCCGAATTGCGGAGGCGGAAGTGGGCGTGGCAAAAATTTAAAATAAACTTGAGTTGCTTATACAATAGACGGATGTTGACACCAAATTTGGTTGCTCTAGCTCTTATAGTCTCTGAGATCTCGGTGTTCATACGGACGGACGGACGGACAGACGGACAGACGGACAGACGGACAGACGGACGGACGGACAGACGGACAGACGGACAGACGGACGGACGGACAGACGGACATGTCTCAATCGACTTCGCTATTGATACTGATCAAGAATATATATACTTTATGGGGTCGGAAAATTTTCCTTCTGCCTGTTACATACATTTTAGCGACTTTAATATACCCTTTTACCCTATGGGTACAGGGTATAAAAAGATGTGAAGTGAAGAGCCGCAAATCAATTTCATCACGATTTCCCATTGATGTTGTTGCTGAAAGTGAAATGTGACCATGACAGTGGCTGCCGCTGCTGCTGCTGTGGCTATAACTGTTGATTGTCAATCTGTCCGTTCATTCGTCTTCTGTCGGATAATTGTAACTTAATATTCAAGCCATTAACAAATTACAAATCGGTAGAAATCATTTGAGCCATTAACAAAAGCGCAAAAAAAAAAAAAAAAAAAAGATACAAAAACAAATTGATAGACCATCGAATGACGAGTCCTAGCAACATGTTGCAGCAACATTTTGTCTGAAACTTAATTTTGTTCAGTTTTTTTTGTTTTTCTTTTAGTGCAGCTTTCCCACAAAGCTTTCAACTCAATTCCTCCTCCATTTCTCCATTTAATTTCATTTCAAATTTCACCGTTATATGTGTTGATTGTTTGCTCTGAGATCTACCCCACTACCATCTCCTTCGACCCCACCATCATCAACTCACCCACATCATACGGTGAGCCAATTTCATGGAACCACTGTCAGGCCAAGTGTCTTCGAAGGTTAACAAACCCATTGGAATTGCCTAGATGGTAAAGCGAAACGTTAATTGAGTGTAGGAGAGAGGGGAAAGTGAGGGGTGAGAGCTCTAGAAGAATTCGCCAAAGCGTAACCAACGCAAGTTCGCCAAAAAGATTCATCGTCATCGTTGTCGGCATTGGGGAGTTGTCTCTGCAAGTTCATCATCTCATGCTCGCTTGAACACCAAAAAAAAAAAAAAACCAAGACCAACTCCACACACACACACCCCCCACTCTCCCCTATCTCAATGTTCTAGTGACCCTTCTGGAAGAGCGTTACAAAAGCGATTATTGTAATTTTATTGTTCTTTTCGTCTAAAAAAAAAACGGCTACCCACACTGATTACTGATTACTTACCAACTGCCAAACCCCCAAAACTCGTCCCTTCCCCCTTAATGAGGTCAACCCGTTTATTTTCAAACCATTTTCTTTTTGTTTTTTGGTTACGCTTCGCAGATTTCCCATTCGACGGGAAAGTGTTCTTTTGGCCCTGCATTTTCTCTCTATCTTTGCCATTGTTTCGGTTATATACAAATTACTTAGAAAAGAAAAAAAAAAAAAGAAGAAAAAAGAAAGAAGAAAAAAAATTACCAAATGGAAATGAAAGAAAACGCACCGCCGCAAAATAGACACCAAAACCAAATTAATGATAGACCCAAAAATGGCGATAAATTCGACACGTTTTTCTGGGTATGACTGGCATTATCAAAATCAAGATGGTGCCACAATGCTTGGACTAACTATATATGCTATCCTGCTCGCAAATCCAAATTGCGCAAGCCAAAAAAAAAAAAAAATCAAAAAAAAAAAGAAAAACCAACAATAAGCAGTTCCAGGTTCAGGTCCACTAACCCTAAGTCGTCATCATCATCAGCATCATCATTATTATTGTCAACGTCGTCGGTCCAACGACGAAACTCATTGACCTTTAACACAAGATGACGGCAAAACTGAGGAAAAAAAAAAAGTGTCGCCAAAATTTCGTCGTGTTGCTCCTTATTTGACTGCCTCTAGGTTGACTTTATTTTGGTTTGTGTGTTGTTGTTGGTTTTGTTTTAGTGCTTTTTGTTGGTGTTGCAACCACGTAAATGTCAATTTGCATTTTACTTTGCCTTTGTCGTTGTGAGGCGTTGCATAAACAGCAGCAGCAGCAGCAATGCAACTTGGCAGCGGCAGACCTCCTTGAACGCCTTGTTTTCAATTTGTTACTGGTCTAAAATATTTTTATTAACAGACGGAAACAATTAGCGTCGCCTCAAAAACGCAAAAAAAAAAAAAAAATAAAAATAAAAAAGACACACACAAACTTTGGCTCTCTTTTCCTTTTGGCCCGACTGCGTGGCCTTTTCCTTAAAACCCCCTCAAACGTAAAAAACAAAAAAAAAATACTATGGAGGGGAAAAAATAAAACAAAAAATGGGAAATTGAATAAAGAAAAAAAAAAAACAACGCGCAAAAAAACGTTTCAGACACAAAATCGTGATTGCCTTCGTTTGGCCGCTAGACATTTTTTTCGAAACTCCTTAACATTTTTTTTTTTTTGCTTTTTGGCTGCAACTGCTCTACATGTTTGAAAAAAATAAGAAAAAAACTAAATACATAGATAGATAGAGGGAGTGGGGCATGGTCTTTGTGGGAGGCTTCTTATGTAAATGAATTGCAGCATGCAGCAAAAGAGAAGTAACAAAAATAAGAAAACAAAAAAAAAATGGAACAACAACCTCATTCCGGCATGGCCACAGTATGAATTTAATTTGGCTAAAACCAATACTCCTTCATATACACATCTATGTATATATACATATATATGTAATTTCAATATCTTTACTATATATGTATGTATATATGTATAATGCTATTGTTAAACATAATTTCTTCCATTTATTTTCATTCATAATGCTAATGAAATGTTAATTATTTTGCCTAAATGTGTTAACTTAATAATTATGATTCTGTTTTTGTTAACGGTTTTTATTCATTCTTTTATTTTCATTGTTTCTCTCTCCATTTATTTGGGTTTTTTTTTTTTTTTTGCTCATTAGTTGAATCTTTGTAAGGATCGATTAAGATTTCTAATTTTGATTTTTGGGTTCTAATTTACTTAATGATTGGATTATGTTATTAGGGCGTTGACTTTACCATTAATTAAACCTAAACCTTCTAAATTGATAAGTTTAAAATCTTTTCATAATATAGATCTTTAAATCAGATATTAGAGATCAGTTATCGATCTACCATAGAAGGAAAATCTTTTGTCTTCGATTGCATTTAAAATATATAATTACAGGCAACCAGAAGAAAAATTAATTATATAAAAACTTTATTTTATAGAAATTGAGTTACACTGAAAATTGAATTTATTGTACCGAAAACTTCATTATATAGAAGTTTACTATAGGGAAATTCTACTGTGTTATAATAAAGTTATCGTGCATAAAATAACTTTATTATAATTACATATGTATATAAAATTCAAATGTTTACTTATTTATTTATATTGAGAAATGATCAAATTTAGATTAAAAGTATACAATTTTACTGTTAAAAATTCTCTTTAATAAAGTGAGTAGAATATGAAAAATTGTATTTAAATAATGATGACGATCCAATTAATTGATTTATAATTTGGCATATATGAATACTAAAGCAAAAAAAAATGGATTCTTATTGTATTTACAGTATAGCAAATGATTCTTCCAATTAACTTGATTTCACTTAAGTATATATACTATTTATACATATTATGAAAGCATTTCACTTCTCTAGTAAAAATTGCACTTTATGCAAATAAAAACGGCATGAGAAGGACATAGAATGTATATATATATATATATATATATATATATGTATAAATATATATAGAGTAGGTATTTACTTAATCGAATTCAATTGAATTACAGCAATGTGTTTAATTTAATATTTTGTAAATGGTTTTCCTTTTGACTGACTGATTGCTTCTTTAAATTGAATATAACTTTGACAAAGTTGCCATGTTTTTTTTTTGTTGGCTTTATCTGCATGAGGTTTTTTTTCTTTTTTTGTGGATTTTTGGTTTTCTTTTTGTTGGAAACTTGCAAATGATAATTAATATGAAAAAGACGTGAAAACGATTGCTGCGATTTTCCCACCAACGCTTAGATGGTGTCTTTAAAGGCAACCTGCCATCCTCCTCTTCTACCACCTTTGCCACCATCTTCTGTAGTTGCTGCTATTAATGTTGTTGTTGTTGTTACTCTTACCCCTTTGGAACCGCCTCCTCCCTAGTGCAGTTTCATCCGTCTTAAGTAGAGTGAAAGTGTTGCGTTTTGGTTTCAAATTGTGGACGTTGCCATTGTCGCTGTTGTTGTTGCTATTGCTGTTGGCTGCGCTTTGGTTTATGTTATTGTTGCTATTGCTATTGCTGTTATTGTTGTTGTTGTTGTTGTTGTTGTTGTTGTTGCCGGCGGACACATATCCTTGTGTTCAATCAAACCAAAGCGACGTCAACGCGGTCTCGCAGTATCTCTCTCAGTTGGCTTCGGCTCCAACTCCATTTCTGTGGCCTGGCGTCGGAGTCAAGTGTTTTGTAGCTTGAAGGTTGTTTCGTCTACCTCCCACTGAAGCTTACAAACAACCACCCCAACTAACCAACTACCGCTACCCGCCTCTCTCTATCCCAATCCTGATGTCTTTTACGGGGAATGGGGGTGGAGGGGTTTATGCAGCAAACATTTTTAGCTCTTGTAGTTGCCATGAATTTTTATGCAAATGAAAAATGTTTCTTGCGATTTCCATTTTTTTCTTTTTTTTTTTTTGTTTTTCCCCAAAAATTTTTTGTGCTTTTTTTTTTTGTTTTTTCTCCAACCGATCCGCCACTGAGGCCATTATTGTGATGCAATTGCCGCGAGTAACAATAATCTTGATGTATGATATTTTTTTTTTCGGGTTTTTGTTGCTGTTGTTGTTTTCTTTTTATGTTGTTTATTATTAGAAAAAGAAAAACGTTAAAATAAAGAGGAAATCTTTGAGCGCCTATCGTGTTGTTGGCACATTTTCGCGTTGCATTTTGTTTGATCTCATAACCGCCAGCGATGCCACAACCAAAGAGATCTGCCAACAATGGACGACGACCATCATAAACTTTTAACGCTGTCCATTTCGAAATAATCAATAATTTTTAGCTATCAAAGGCAATTTATTATTACTTTTTTTTTTTTTTTCCCCTTCCCCCCTCTATCTCTCTTTCTCAATGTCTTTGGCGAAAAGTTTTCCCATTGCTGCCAGAGGGGGGCAGGCACACACACTCATATACACCATTTCCCACCAGCTAATCGAAAAAAGTATAGGAGAGAGAGGAGCAAATAAATTAACACTTCCTTAAACGATAAACACAAAATCGGCAAACGATGAAACAGCAGTAGGATGAGAGAGGGCACCAACACACCACCCACCCCCCCTCTAATGCCACAGAAAGAGAAAGAAATAAATAGACAAAACAAGAAATTGAATGGCCACAAATAGAAATGGGAATCAAAATCAAATGCCAAATGCTATATAACTACAATGGTAATTGATATTGTTTCTCTTAACCGTCTCTGCCTCCAGTGTATAGGGGAGAGGGAGGCGTAGGAGTGGTTAACATAAAGCGGGGGCGTTAGCTCCATGGTTAATACAATGCAATGTAATGACAAATGTTGCTCTTTCCACCATTTTTTTGGGGGCGTTACAAATGTTTGCTTTTCATTTCTTTTATTAATTTTAATTGCAAGAGGTGGCAACGCCTCGAAGGCGCAATTGCTAGGATGGAAAAGGGGGAGGGAAATTTATGGTATGGTATTTGGAAAGCTTCACATATTTTTGCTAACAAATTGCAATAATAAAATGTGTGTTAAATATAAATAAACTTGAAATTGTGTAATATAATTTATTACTTTGATGGTCCTAACTGAAAAATTTTATTTCTAAAAAATCCAAATTATTTAATGATTAATATTTTTTTTATTCCAATTTTATAGAAGAGTTTTCATTCGTTTCAAAAATTCGGGTGTTTTTTTTTTCAAACGATTATAGTTTTATTGGCGACAAAGATTTCTTATCATATTAAAGGCTAATTTATTATTAATTTTATCTAGTTTATTTAAAATTTATTTTGATGACCATCTTTAAAAGTTTTAAATTGTTACGATTGCTACGATAAATTCAACTTTAACTAATGTTTTTTAACTAACCAATATTCAAAAAAAAGTTTTGCAACCACAAGAAAGTTTAAGAACTTTTTGACTTATTAATTTTATTATGGAAATCATTTTTAAATATTTATTAAGATTAGATGACTTTAGGCTTTAAAGTACTAGCAATCCATAAATAATTTGCACTTATGTACATATAATTTAATACATACTTTAGTTTAGAATTTAGTTTATTTATTTGAGATATATTTATATCTTTGTAAATACTAAACTAAAATGAAATTGCCATGAATCATTCGTAAGTACTATAGCTATATAGCTTTACTTTAGTCTTGTCATCTGACATTTGGCTTCCTTTGAAAAGCATTTTGGAAATCAAAGATTTACATAACATATACAATATATTTGTGTGTATGTATGTACATAATATGTATGTGTGTATGTACATATGTATATATAAAGAATAAATATAAAAAATTGTTTGTGTTTTTTCCTTTAACTTTCGTTTGTCACCTTCTGGCATTATTTGATGCAGTGAAATTTTCTATTTCAAATTATTGACTTGCCTTTTAGCCATATTTGCATGTTTTATTGCCAGGCAGGCGCCTTATAGCAAATTTGGGTGCTGACTCCACCCAAACAAAAAAAAAAAAATAATAATGCTAGTAGACAAAAAAATAAAAACGGTAAAGATGCAGATTGCAGCAATATGTTTGTTTGCCATCTTTCATATTTTTATTATTTATCTAGCCTCAATTTGGCTACTGCTTTTTTTTTTTCTTGCAAAAAAATTTATGGGCAGGGCGTCGCTGCCAAATAACCAAATAAAATTTATAGAAAAATAACAAATAATCTTGAAAAAGAAATACATAACTAAATGTGCCAGCTGATAAGGAAAGACAAATAAATCGTTGGTCCAAAAATCTTGGCCAATGTCTTGCCAAAATATATATATTCAGGAGTTAGAGAGAAAGAGAGAGAGAGAGAGAGAGAGAGGTGGTAGTGGGAAAGGCCGCCCAACTAGCAAAACCATAAATGTTCATGGCTTCCAGTTGCGAATTGCTTTAGATTGAGATTGAGTGCAATTTCGAATGACGCCACCAAATGAGTGCAAAAGATTAATCGGCAAACAAATTTGCAATGCAATGTGAAAGTGCCACAGTGTGTGTGTGTGAAAGAGAGAGAGAGAGCGAGAGACAGTGGAAAAGTGAGAGAGAGAAAGAGCTTATAGTAGAGACAGGGAAAGGTTGCGATATACTGATTGAATGAATGTCTTACATTTTTATACCCTTTAATTATGGTGCTTTTTAGTTTTTTTTTTTATAATTAATTTTATATTGTTTTAGAGTAAACTGTCTTTTTAGAGTCGTCTCCTTCACTATATATGTATGTATGTATATATGTATATACTCTTCTTCATTAGCCACAACAGTTGAACTGTTCCCATAAAACTTTTTTGTTTTTTTATTGCGTTTGTCTATTCATTTGTTTCTCACAACAGATCTGTGTGTCGTCTCCAATGGGGGATGGGAGATAACTAACCTAACCTACATACATATATAATATAATCTACGATTTAGGCAAAATTTAGACTTCCAAAAACCAGATGCTAAATTAAATAATGGAACACTCAAAAACCCTCTATAGTCTGTTGATCTGCAAAGGTTTAAGTAAACCCTAAAAATTCTCTGATCCATTTTTCTGAATGTTCCATTCCTATATTCCAAAATGGAAAAAACATTTCTGATTTGTAAAGATTTTAAGCAAAGAATCGGTAAATATTTATTTAAAATGTTTTCTTTATTATTCTTTTCATTTGTAGGGTAACTTTAAGTCGATGACCGGACTTAAGGTATCAAAAAAGAAATCATTTTTTTGTTGTCTTCCTTTTTTTTTTTTTTTTTCCTTTTTGCGATTTTTTGGTTATTTATGCTGTCGCCCATCAAAATGCCGCTAATTGTCCTTGACGATGGAGCGCGTCCCACATGACATTTGTTTTATGCGATTTTGCGTTTATGTTGTTGTTGGTTCAAAAATTGCTGCCGGGTAGTGAGGCAATCCCAATAGCAACAACAGCAGCATCGGCAACAGAAAGTGAAAACTTGCAAAAAATAAAAACAAAAAAAATTATGCAACTGCCGCAAGGACGTTGTGGCCAAGAGGCACGGCCATACAGCCAGCGGAGGTCGTCACACACTTGGTCTGATTTAGCAGTAACCCCTTCTCTCTGTCTCCCTCTCCTTCTATCAATTTATTATTGCAATTTTTTTGTTTTTTTTTTCTTGTTTTGAGGCATGCCACAGTGATGCTTGCCTCGGGGGCGTTGCTTTTGTTGCTGCTGCTGCCTGTGGTAAATTGTCGTTTGCGTTTGTTTTGGAGGTTAACTTGGCCAAGTAGGAAGCGTTTTGTGGAGGCGAATTTTAATTTATGGGCACGATGCACAAACAAAAACAGAAGAAATAAGAGAGACGACAAATGGCAAAGTGACAAAGAGAGAGAGAGAGGGAGAGGGAGAGAGAAAAAGAGAGAGAGAGATAAGTGTCATCATTTCTCTCTACTTAGATGATCTTCTTGATCATTCGATGGGCGCGCATTTTAATTATGTTTTTACCTTATTAGGCCATGTCTATAACTAATGTGGAAAACCGGATCTTTAGAAAGAGAAAGAGATATGTCACATACATACAAAGATAAGGTTAGGCCATGTAAAAGAAGATAATGAACTTTTTCAAATTATCAGATCCCTATAGTTAGGATGAGAAATTAAATGAACTATAAAAGAACAAATTATTAAAAAATTCTTCTTAAATAAGTTAAAAATTTAAACATGATTAAGATTAGGTAAATTTTGGCATTTGTTGAATAATTATTTTAGAGATGAAAGAATAAATTTTATAAACCAGGGAAAAAACAAACAAATTTTACAACATTGCCAGAAACTTGGCCTATACCTAGAGCAAATCTCTATTAACCTTCTCAACTTACCTCTCGAAAGTTACCTTTACACACACAGACGCACACAGACACACACATACACACACATTCATATTTGTAGATATTTTTTTTCTTTTTTTTTTTTAAGTATCTCTAACTACATTTAATTACTCCGCTACTGTAATGGTTACACATCAAATGCCAAGCAAGCCAAGGCTACTTGGTGACCATCATTATCCAAACCAATCCAGCAGCCGTGTGGATTGATGTAGAGTGGAGAGGTGGAGGGGTGGCCCACCCAAAATGCCAAACAAAAAATGAAAAACGAAAAAAAAAACAAAAAAAAAAATTCATTGGAAAAAATGCGAGCAAGTTTATTTGACCAATTTGGGAGGTAGTTGAGGCAGTGAATTAGCCTTATATGTAACCCACTTACACCTGTTTGTTATATTATGTTTACTCGATGTCTCATCTCTTACCAACTGCCTCTCCTTGCTCTGGTTTTCCAGGTGACATTGATGATTGCATTGTGACGCCAACAGTTCAGGGACAGTTCACACCACTGCCAGAGGCATTATGTGATGTCATTATGGACCTCACATCGGAGGGTCAATCGGCAACTATTGAACATGTGCGTGGCAAATTGGGAATACGTTTCCCCCACATGACAACACCGGCAACAGAGGTCATCTATGATACCCTTGCCCAGTTAATGCAAGAGCAAAAAATTTATCAAACCTCAAAGGGTTATTTCATTTTTACACCAGAGTAAGTAAAGATTTTTAAAAATATTAAATATTGAAAATTGATTAAATTTATCAATAATAATCCTGTACAGACGACGACGCAGTCGCTCCCGACCACGAAGCAATCATCATCAATTGAATGGAACTCACAGCACCAATAGCAGTCTAGCCTATGGCCAGCTGGATGAGGAAGAACAGCAGCATGATGGCGATGTGGTACCTCAGGAGGCACGCACCATGCTAATGTCCAATGCCGAGGCACTGCATTCGCTCTATGGTGAGATATCCACAGAGCGGGATGGTGACCTTACGCATCAGTGCATTCAAACGAATCTAGCGGATGTGATCTGTGGAGGTAACATTACTTAAAATCGAACGTCACATAAATTAATCTCATCTATTCAATAGGTAATCCCAATGATAAGATTATTTATCCGCGTGCAGCCAAGCGACGTAGTGCATCGTTTCCGACGCCGCGCAGTTTGGAACGTCGGCACAGTTTGCGGCTCTTTGGATCATCGAAGCGCCTGCAACGCTGCGCCTCCACACGCAGTCTATCGAAGACCTATGCCCAAACACTGAATACCACAGATAGTAGCAGTTCGGAATACCAAAGCACAGATTCGTCATCCCCCAGTAAGTAAAATTCAAAAAAAAAAAAAATCCAACATAAAAATGTGTTTAACTAAAGGATACCTTTTTTTTGTTTTTTTTTTTTTTTAGAAAAAGGATCTTTGCTCTCACGCCTGTTCCGACGCAGTGGACGCGCCAAGCAGCGTCAAATTGAGACCTATTCGGCACAATTTCCACCAGCCGAATGGTTCAATACGCGAGCCGTGCATCTACACAGTGTGGGCACCCAAACGGCAGAACATGTAAGCTTCTGGAAGATTACATTGGAATCTAAATCCCAAAAATGATTAAACGTTTTGTTTTTTATTTTTTGTAGGACATGCCAGTGGCACACACATTATCCAATTCGACGTTCTATGATGGTTCCGAGCTAAGCCAACGCTCTTCGACACTGCCGCGCCGCCATCGCCGTCACATGTCCAGCGAATCGACGTTTCTAATATCCTCACGCGATTGCTCTCCGATACGCCGACGATCGCCGGTTTACTGCAGTAGCTCGCTACCTCGCTCCACGCAGTCGATACCAGCTACAACAGCGAAGATGAATCATTCATCGGCCACACTCTCACGTCTGGGACATTCGGTGACGCCCACTCCGCAGAAGACAGCACAAAAATCGGTGATCGGCAAGCACATCTTTGAGAGCTCACCATCACGCTCGGCCACACTGAAAGCGTCGGCGGCTAAAAGACAAACGGACGGTGTGATTATTAACAGTTGCACGGATAACAAGGCCACATACCGAAGCCTACAAAGTAGTGGACCATCCAGCTTGGAGTCCTGTAAGACGTCGATGTTTGCCAGCGGCCCTTCGAGCATCGATAGTGGCAAGGTATCCTTTAGCCAAAAGACCAGCGGCCACTCTAGTCTTGACTCGCAGTGCTCCACAAATACGGCTGTGGTAGCACCAACAAATGGCAATGGTAGTGCACGTTCCATTTTGCTATTAAATGGCTCTCCGAGAGGTACACCCCGACATCAGGCAATGCGAGCACGTGTGGCAGAGGCCCAGGCCCAAAGGCAACGGGATCGAGAGCGGGAAAGAGCAAGTACACCCAATCGGATATTAAAGGAGCTAAGCTATCCACATGTTACAAATGGTGGTATGCCCAATTCGAATAGCAACAATTCGATAACTTTACAAGTGACCACCTCGAATGGCGGCCAAAATATACCAAGCACCAAAATCTTTGTGCAAAACTCGCCAGTGAGGAGTGTGATCACTCTAGAGAATGGCAAAATGCTCGAAAACTCCAATGTCTTTATTATCAATAATGAAACAATGACAAACGAGAAGGGTGAGATCATTAAGAAGACTTTGTCCAAGCAGACAACTGTGGCTTCTCCGGCACCAGCCGCCACATCAACACCAGTCAAACCGGAGCCAGTGCCAGAGCAGCCTCTAAGCGAAACGGAGGCCAACTCTGAGACCTGTGACTCGATTTCATTTATAAGTGAAAGCTCGCCGGATAACACATGCGGCGGAGCGGAAACGGAAACGCCCAGTTATGATGGTGGGAAATATGCCAAGAATACCAACAATGATGCAACCATGAATAATAACAGAAAACTTTGCCTTCAGTTGGCCAATGGCATTGCCTATAAGAACAATGTGCTGAAGAATGAATCTCAGCCCAATTCACCCATCGCTGAACAGCAACCGCTTAAATTGGCAGCTTTGGCCAAACAGGATTTTGAGATAGCCGGTTCGGTGGGCAATTTGCATTTCTATGAGAAACACTCAAAGGATCTGGCTCCAGCCCAAAGCAATAACAAGTTAATGAATAGTAGCAGTGATCTTAAAAATCTCTGCTATGAATCTGTTTGTCAGCTACAGAAATGTTCCATGAATGGCGATGAATTAGCATTGGCACATCTGCTGCAAAAGTCCAGCAATCCTTTGGGTAGTGAACCGAATCTGGCTCTTAAGGATCATGCTAATGATAAGTCCATTGACAAGGAAGCTATTGATCGACGTCTCAGTCTTACCAAGGAGTCACTGGAGCAAGGCATGGGCAGTGTTCTGGCTGCTGGCAACGAAGAGCTCTATAATTTTCCCAGTCTAACCGATTTATCCTTTAACTTTACATCGCTGGCGGCAAGGAAAATATTGCAAGGGGTTAGCCTCAATAGCATTGATACCTTGGTGGAGTTGAATATGGCAGCGGCGGCGGCAGCAGCAGCCGCAGCCAATACCCAGGAGAAACAGCAAAATAATCAAGCGGCGGCAGCGGCAGCTACTTCACCAATGTGCACCGATTTTGGCATGGTCTAAAAGGCTGGCGTCCACCCAACAGAGCAGCTCTGTGGATCCGGGAAGCTGCCTCAAATCAAGCGAATATTAAACATTTTAGATAGGAGAAAAATGCCTTCTCTGCATTTGGCAAACAAAATTATTTTTTTGCAAACACTGTGTAATTTATTATTGTATCGATTTGATTTTCCCTCATTTTGTAGCCGCAATTTTGTATGTATTTGTTTTAAAGTTTTATACCGGGAGAAACTTTTATTTACAGTGCCAAAATATGTTTAGTTTAATTTTAATGCATCTAATTTCGTATGCCAGTTTATCATCTACTGATTTATAAACCCACCACCCTTTCTCACACACCGCCCATTATTTGTATCTTTCTCCAAAAAAAGGGAAAAATATCATACCGTAATTTCATGTTATCTTTATGTACATTTACTCGAAGCAATAATTTTGTATTAGTCTAAACTAACATGCCCAAAATGCAATCCTATCTATATACACATAAACAAACGATACACTGAAAGCAAACTATATGAATACAAGTGTACTACGAATCTAGAATTTAGAAATTAATACAAGAAATACAATAATTTTGTACAAGGCCTTAATTAGTAAAGTCAGCAATAATACAAAATAAGTTGAATTCACTAATAAAATAAAGAAAAACAATGTAAACGATAAATGATAAAATGTTGCATTTTCTTGAAGCTATAATTCCGTTAAACAATGACCGACAGCTGCGGGACATCTTTTTTTGGAGTCTCCATGTGGCGAACTATCGATCTGCATCCAGAATATTCGAGATTTCATAGAAAAATTTTCTCAAAATTTTGTAAGGGGTTTAGTCGTCAAAATTTCCAAAAAATCAGAAAAGTCCTTGTAACTCGGCCATTTTAAGGACGATTTGGATGTCCTTTGGCCAGATTGTAGTCCTTAATGATTAGCGTCTTTTGGCATTAACAGATCCTTGAAAGTCCTTTAAATAACCGAGAAAAAGGACATTTTCTCCCCAGAGAAAATTGCTTATATCTCGCGAATCCTTGGAAGGATCAGGACGAAAGTGATGCCAAAAAAATCTTATCAATAAGGACTATGTCCTGTGAAAAGGACATCCTTCTAGTCCTTCCCAGAGCCGAGATATCAAGGATTTTGTGTTTTTGGCCAGTTTTATGAGCTCTCCAGTAATAAAATTTTTTGAAGCATACTTCGATGAGCAGGCAACTTTCTTCTGCTTAGCTGCAAAAATTCAAACCAATTGAAATACCAGGCGAACAGAAATGGGCAGTAGGTGGATTTAAAACAAAATTTCAAATTTAAATTTTATTTTTCAGTTTTGCCAAAATGAAAATGCAGCATGGTGATTTTTTTAAATACCAGGCAAACAGAAATGTTTAGTAGGTTGATTTAAGTAGAACGCATCTGGAGCAACTAAAAAGTTGCTTTTCTTTGTTGTTGTTGTTTTTTTTGGTATTATTACTTTTCATTTATTTAAATTTTTAAGTCTTTTGCTTTTTCATATACATATCGTTCTTGTTTTTCCATATACTTTGCGTTTGTTATAATCGTATTATTTTAGGTTTTGGGTAGTTTTGGCTCTATAAATATGGATAATTATAGCTAATTGCTGTTAAATTAATATTCAATTCATATAAATATATATACACACACACAGATGTGGTATATACGAACGGTTTTTTTTGTTCATAGTTACACGAACATGTATTCTGGATTCAAAAAAAAAAAAACAAAAAATATGTATATAATGTACACGATGCACACTTCGTGAATGGAAGTGCGTTAGTGGTTAGAGAACTACATTCTCATAAATCGCTTATGCAATAGGTTTAGGATTAGATAAAAAAAAAATGAGGCGGGAAAATCGAAGATGCCTTTTCTTTGTAAATTGGTGTTGAAACTTTTGGAGCAAGTTAAGAGTTAAGTTTAATTAGTATATTGTATATATAATATATTGGTTATCATAGATCGTAGCGGGTATATATGTATGTAGTATGTATATGATTACGCTGATGTATGTACAATTAGTTTTGGAAACTTACTTAAGTGTTTAAATAGTGGGAGAAAAAAAAAATAATGCTGAGTTTATATACATTAATATTAGCAGAGAACGAAGGAACATTTAAGAATTTACTAGATAAGCTGCTGCTGGGTTTTAGGTGTTTGAAAAAATGGCGTTCGGTTCGTTTTGATTCGTATTATACTGATATCTCTCATGTTCTATATGTTATATATATATATATTTATATATATATATAAGTTTAGTAATTATCGCTTTGCTGAAGAACTGAAATATACAAAAGTTGAGACTGTCTCCAGAATTAAACCTCTGTCGATCGCGAGTTATCATCAGACCGGGAGGCCTTCCGCTCGCGTCCTGGTATGCGTCCACTGACCACAGCTCCTGCCTGTACTTGAGCTTGAGCCTGTGCCTGCATTTGGGCCTGCTGATGAAGCATCTGCTGTTGTTGTAACATATATGCCGCCTGTGATTGCTGCACAAAATTAGCATGGGTATATGCCTGCATTCCGGGAGCTGCATACACATTGCTGGGCGTGGCTATGCCACCCGATTGTGGCATATTGTAACGAATCTTGGCGGCCGCTGCGGCATTGGCTGCAGCTGCTATGGCAGCGGCATTTTCACGCGAGGCGCTTGATGTTGTGGTAGACTGAAAGGAGATGCTCATGCCACTATCCAATGATCCAACACTACCACGTCTCTGAGGCTTCTCGTTGCCAACTGTTGGGAAAAGGGAGAAAAATTCATGATAAGTATTGATTGAAAGAGAAAAAACTTTTTTCATAATTTAACTTACATTGCTCGTGCATATCCAACAGACTGTTGCTTAGAGCACTTCGTTTCAGTTGCTGTGTGGAATCGGTGGAGTTTGGGGCCTGTTCACCAGCCGCCTGTGATCCCGGTGGATAGGGACAGGGACACACTTCAACATCGGCTACGCCGCTATCGCGATTTTCGGCATTGCCGGTGGCACGATTGCGTGCCGATTTTTGACGCTCCAATTCAGCCTCAATGCGCAGGGATTCCATTTCATCCATTTCGCTAATGGACTCCTTCAGATCTTCGGCAAACTTACAGCGATCATGCTCGTTGCGAGCATTGAAGGTGATCAGTATTTTGCCATCCACTTTTTGGGACAATTGAATACAGAACGGGTAATTGGGCATATCCAAAAGAGTGACTATAGTGCCACATAGAGGGAAACTATTACGGAAGGTATATGTCACCGAAGTTTTCTTTTTGCTAAAGATTTTGGTAATAACCAATAAATCATTAAATAAGAAAACCTCGCGCTGATGAACGCCAGGACGTTCCTTCTTATTAACATCGGGAATTTCATAGAGGCGACAATAGCAGACCAAACGACGATGAGGCAAAGCTAAATTTGGTTTTTTACCGACAATGGTTGCCTGTACTTTCATCACCTGGGTGACATGATCACTTCCCGGCTTGAATTCATCAGATTTGACGCGCTCATAAATGCCAGACAACATGTCCTTATCAATATCGTGACAATCGTCAATACCGCGCAAATTCTTAATGAAATCTTCGACGCGCATGCGCCGCTCTGGCTTCAAATTGGGCGTATGCAGATCCGTGTTTAGCATAATGATGGCAAAGGCCAACACAAAGATCTGTAAATAGAAATAATTATTGTTAATAAATAAGTTTTAGAGTAAATTGAATTTTATATTCCTTACCGTATCGGATGATCTCAATCGTCCAACAATATCTGCATTGCACTCGCAATAACGTTGAGAGAATATCTCCATAAGTCGTTCAATCTTTTGAGCCTCTCCTGGCATGCGGAAGTAAGCCTGAAATTTACGTAGAGCAACATCCACTTGTCGACCGGATAAATCCAATTCCATGGCAAAGCAACTTAATACAGCCATATTGAATTGATTCTGTAGATTACCCAAATACTCGCCAATCATCTGCCGTGACAGACCCTTGCGGGTTATAAGAAAACGTGCCACACCTTGTGGTGTATTCTCGAGAAAGCCTCGTCTTATCAAATAGGTTATACCCTTCTCTGGCTTTTTATTGAACAGATTTAGACCCACACGATACTGACGTTTACGTATAGTCTCGGACATTTTATAATTTTGGGCCACACCAGCAGCGGCAGCAGCTGCCTGAAGTTGCTGCTGTTCGTGCTGCTGTTGTTCATGTTGCTCATATTGGGCAGCACTGGTGTGGGATGAAATTGCATGATCATCTGCTGGGGGTACACCACCAACAGCTGTAGCAGCAGCCACAGCAGCCTGCATTTGGGCAGCATATTGACCACCACCTCCAACACCACCAGCCGAATCAGCCGAATGCGTTGAGAATTGCTGTGAACTATTTAAAGCGGTGCCACGTTTCCAAGTGTGTGGAGAATTGCTTCGATCGGATCCCAAATCACTATTTAGATTACGCTCCGCTGAGGTTACACTTGAATCCGAACCAGAGCTCTGTACAGAGGTTAAACTGCCATTTTCGGCTGTCTTGCAGAGACCATTGGTCCTTAGCAGAGACGGCGGCGGTGGTGTCTGACGTTGCAAGAGTAGCAATTGGCTTTGCTGTTGGGCTGTAATAGATGAGGTACGTTTTGGTACCTCTGGTGGCACCTTTTTGCCGCTACCACTTCCACTGCTGCCGCAACTTGGAGTTGGTGTTGTGCTACCACCTTTGGGCCGCATATATATCTGGGCTGCCGAATAATAGGGGGTGTGTGGGGAATGTCCACTCGTGTTTACCCACGAGGCATTCAATGAGGTTTCCGCCGAACTGGCATAGCTCAAATCATGCGGCGATCCATGATAGCTTGTATAATAGGCAGCTGCTGTGGGCATTGCCTGTGCATTATAATAATGCGGCTCAGCCGCATGCAACAAATTGACATGAGGATGCGATGCCATGCCCGAAACTGAAGCCGTAGAGCTGGCAATGGATACGGGTGAGGCTCCTAAATAAATATAAAAAATTTTTAATACAAATATATAAAAATGTTTCATTTAAATATATTTTAGATTATTTTACTTACCCGATTGACTACGTGGTATGGGACTACAGTCCAATTGACGACGTTCCCGCATGGATAGGGAACGTGTTGGTGGTGTTCGTGATAGTCCCGGTGAGGCGGCACCAGCTGGACCAGCCATAATGGTGACACGTGGCTGTTGTTGTTGTTGTTGCAATTGTTGTTGTTGTTGTTGTTGTTGTTGCTGTTGTTGTTGCTGCTGCTGTTGTCCTGCCTGTTGTAATTGTTGCTGCTCTAACTGAGATTCTGTTGCACTACCATATGCCGATGATAGCGATACATTTGCCGATGCATTCTCTTCCGCCAAACCCATACTGGATGACGTTAATACCATACGTCGACTTAAACGTTTCTCAGCTTTGGCCATGGCAGTGATTGAGGCAAATTTCTTAACCATCATATAATGACGAAATGCACGTTGAATTGTAACAGCTGCGTTACGTGCACGCACTCCGCCGTACTTACGCTCCAGCAGCTCGATCTGTTTCTCCAGCAGATCTTGCGAGAGTTCGTAGCTGTAACGATGACAAATTATAATAATAATAATTAAAAGCTGCGCCACAATATGACGTTACTAGACAAAATTTGCACATAACTGTCGAGCAGTTAATTTGAATTCACAGTGAAAAAAAAAAAACACCAAAAACAGAGAATCGAGAACCCCGAGCCCCGTTTTCATTCGTATATAACACATACGTACGTTGTTTTCCCTTACCGATAAGATAGCGAAAACGACAACGAAAACGACGTTCGTCGGAACGTATCTCTTTACAAATACAATTCCTCTTCGTTGTCTTGCTATTTCTCCCTCCGGCCAGGCTATCGACCTGATTAAAATTGTTTCTCCCCACCAAAAAAAAAAACAAAATAAAAATATATATATACATACATATATAAATAAAACACGTTGAGAAGGAAAGGGCAAGGGGGGGGGGGGGGGGGGGGGGAGATTACCATTACTATTATTGCCTATTGTTATTAATATTCAGAAATTTTCTAATTTTAATTCTGCGCATTTCATACAGATTGCGCACCAGACTAAAAAAAAAAGTACGTAAAACTGACCGATTAGCTAAATAAAATTTACAATTAAACATAAATTTTAATCATAAATTTATAGACAGTTAGGGCGAGGAGGTGGAGGGAGGCAGGTTTGTGGTCAACAACAGCTGCACATGGTAAAAAGTATCGGGAAGAAAGAGTTTGTAGAGATTACATTTAATTGAAATTAAATTTCTTGCATATAATATATTTTTGATTGGACAGATCAGATGATGTGCTGCAGTCATACGTTATCAAATATTTACTTGGCAAATGAAAAAAAAAATTCTTGAAAAAAAAATTAACTGCTATCTTGCGTCAAGCGCTTAATCTAAGATATCGCCCCCTTTAAAAAGTATCCATTAGATACACAAAAAAATAAAATAAAATAATAATTTCGCGTTGGGTTAAAGTCCACACTCATTAAGTTGACTGTTCAATTTTATATAGATAGAATATATATATAAATATCCAATATATGTATATTGATGGAATGATTGGTAGGAACTTACGCTGATTGGGCTCGCGTGCGTTTGAGAACGTCCCCGCCATTCCGTATGGAATTCTTTTTGTGTACGCTTTGTTGTTGCTGCTGTTGTTGTTGCTGTTGCATTAACATTGCCGTTGAACCAAGCGGTCCGGTACCGATGCCAGTGCCAACACCACTCCCAGCAATAACCACAGCACCACCATGATGATGATGATGACCATGACCATGAAGCATGTGATGATGATGATAGTGGGCACCTTGTGGTGCCGCTGTCACCTGCATATATGCCTGATGCAGATGCTGCTGTTGATGTTGCTGCTGTTGTTGCTGCTGATGGCACGTGGGATATTGCTGAATCTGATAGATCATCTGTGGATGCTGTTGTGGAGGATAATTAATGGCGGCGCTGGCATTATGGGCACCGGGTGCATAATGATTCTGCAAATAAACATAGCCTCCAACACTGCCACTATCGGTGGATGTATTTGAACCACCGGGTGGTGCTCCAGCTAAATCATATTGTGTAGAGCCACTCCGTTCGATGCTCTTTTGGGGAAAACTATTGAGAGAGAGAGAACGAGAGATAAGAAAGTTCCATTGATTAATAAGGATTAATTTCAATAGAGAGAAAACTATTATAAATTATTATATTATAAATATGTAAATATATATATTTATATATATATACATATATGTCTATAAGGATGGATGGATAGATCAAATTGTATAGAGAACTTTCGTTTTCTAGGTCACAACATTTATTCGTTTCCTACCTTTCGCCAATTATAAAACCCGATATGCAAATGATCATCTTGATATTTTCGTTTTAATCTTTACAATAAACATAAAAATAAACACAAAATCAACAAGAAGAACAACACGAAAACACAAAGATGAAAAAAAATGAGTAGAAATTTATACACTGTCCAGCCGCCCCAATATTATTGGTTGACCGTTTGTTTTGATTAAATCAGAGGAATTCACACATTAAGCACAAAAGCACCACAAGTCAGGGTATGGCAAGGGGAGTGGGAGTGGAAATGGAAATGGAGGATTACAGTTGTAGAAAAACATAAATATTTATACAAGAATCACAAGATCACATTGGACAAATGTTAATTAATTAATTAATTAGTTAATTAATAATTTGATAGTTAACCGCACGTTTTTTTTTTCTTTTTTTTTGTGTTTTTTATAGAAATTCAAATTATAATTCGGTCAGACCGACAGAGGAAGCACTAAACTAAACTAAACGGAAGAGATTGTGAGAAATGGAGATTATGATGTTGGGCACGTCCAGGCCATGCGACGGTCGCGTTTGAACTAACCGAGCCAATGTGCCCGATGTCAGCATTGGTGGTGGTGGTGGTGGATGGATTGGATGGCTCGGATGAATAGCTCGGATGTATGGCATTATCGTTGTACGTAGGAAGCAACGGCGCAAGCGCGTCGGCGTCGTCACTGCCGACGACGTTCAGAAACGTGTTTCGCATGGATGAGTGAGTGCGATTGAGTGAGTGCGAGTGAGTGAGCCAGTGCAATGAGCTGCCTACACACAAAACCCACACACAGGCAAACACGGCAAAGGCACACACAAAACGGTGGATACACAAAATGCATCTGTTTTATTTAGCCCTTGTCGAGTTACCCAAAAAAAGAACAATTATGCTACCCTTGCATACAAAAAAAAAATGAAAAGAAAAAAAAAGAGAAGAAGAAGAGTGGAAATTGAATGCTTTGTGGAAATGCTAAGCGTAAAAGGATCCATTATGAGTATATATACATAGGTAACACAAAAGACAGAGATAGAAAGTAGTAGTGACATATGGCAGATGAAAAGTGAAGGAAATGATTAGCCAACGATGACAAACAAATGCATATAAGAGCACATATCCACAGGATGCAATGGCATATTATAAACAAATTTCTCAATAGAAAGGAAAAGGAAGAATCATCAATAGTTGAGATTTTTAAATACAATTACCTAAATCAAATGTAATTTAAGTAAGATATTCCAGTACCATTTTTTCTTTTTTTCAATTCAATTATAACTAATTAAATAAATCAATTTAATTTTTTTTTTAAATAACATTTTCTAGAATTTCTCGTACTTTCTGCTATCCATGACAAATTGATTTATGTAATTTTTATATCATTCGTATGGACCAAATCATGGCCCAGCGGGTTGCAGCAGCACAATTCGTTTTGCCAAGTCTAAAAGAGAAACCTCAAAACTGCGCATACAATTTACATTCCCCAAAACAGAGAACTGAAGAATCGACAGCTGCATTTTGCACCTTAGCGAGAGAGTCAAACAAAACAGGATCAACAGGATTGTGATGAAGGATAACCAGCAAAAACGAAGACAAACTCATACAGACATAACCAGACAATACAATAGGATTTTTGTAAGGAACATCGGCATCGGTATCCTTGCTTGCTTGATTATTTTTATGTTTTCTTTTACTTATTATTTTTTTTCCTTTTTTTTTTTTTGCCAGTTGTCTAAATGCACCTGGTGTTCTTTTATTCCTCCCGTAAGGACAACACAACGGCAGGTAGTTTTACCAGACCAGACCAGTGTAGAGTAGAGTAGAACAGGGCATTACCAGGAACAATAACAACAACAACACTTGCATGTTATTGTTGCCACTAGTTGCCTATATCTCTATCTCTGTCCTCCTTTCACTGAACAGCCTCAACTTGTCTGATTTTAAGTGCCTTTGAAAAGAGTCCTGCTTTCAATTTGAATCGAAATCCAAGTCCAAAAGGAAAAACATCTGCCACACGTCGTCCCTAATTGTTTGCCGTTGCACATGTGGATGGACAGCTGTTCTCTCACTCTCTGAAACCAAGTATCTTGCGCTTAAGTATCTTGTATCTGCTGTGTATCTGCCGTTTAGCTGGTCACTGCTGACACATAAACGTCATTTGGTTTGCTTTTGGCTGGCTCGCGAGCCAAAGTTCCCTCAGTCTACTTCCTCCTGCTTGGTATGCAACAAGTGTGCCTTTGGTCGTCAGTCGGCGACTCTTTGCCCTTCTCTGCCCGGCTGGTTGGCTGGCGGGTTGCGTGACCCGGCATGGCCGCCTTTTTTTAAACCAATGCACTCGTAATTATTATTGATTTTATATTAGTTTTTGTGTTTAGAGAACTTATGTCTAACCCGTATGAGTGGAGAAGTGTGCCACCATTTAATATACAACGACAACGGAAAAACAAACAGAGCATATCAAATATAAAGAGACGTTTAAATTATCTATTTTATATTTTACATCGAAAGTGACATCCTTTCGCAAAAGGTATCTTGTCGATTTTTTAATGCTAACCAATATCATTATATCACTATATATGACTACTTTTATAAAAACTGTTACTGTTACTGTTAAATATTTAAAAAACAAACGAAAAGATTAATGCAAAATTTTTGTTATTTAATTTTGAAAAGATTAAAAAAAGATTTTCAAGGGATCTACTACAATGTTCTATGGCTAATCCAAAGATCGTTTCAAACCCTTGAATCACAATGCACACAAAGCTAATTTTAAATTTAGTTTTTAATTTGAGAAAATTTTCAACAATTAATTTATTTTTCCCTTGCGAAAAATTATACTTTACGCTTCTAGAGAATATATACAAAACGAAATAATTATCAATATACATACATATGTATGTATTTATATGTATATATTAACCGTTATAATACTCCATACCGTTTACGAATGCCAACATTTCGGCCATTTTTTTTTAGCCTTAGAGGTAGGCAATATTTTATTATATAGCCTTTGCGTCGTTTAGCAAGACTCCTAAAAGTATGCAGCAATAATTATATATTTTGTATCACAAACTAAAGTTTCACATTTGTGTAAAATTCATGTAAATAATGAAATGTAGATGAGATTCTGTTTTTCTTTTTTCTCTCAAAACAAAACAAATAAAAGCTAAAGATTATGACACTTGACAATCAGCTAGGTGGTGGGTAAATGAAACAAAGACCAGTGAGCTTAGCCACGCTTAAAAAATGACCAAGCATAGGCCATCGTAAATACCAAAGACGACCATAAAGATAAGAGCAGGCTAAGTGTCTGCGATAAGCGAAGACCGCCGACCATTATGGTTGGTGACCCACACTGCCACTGTGTACCCCTGCCCCACCCCCACCCAAATTCTGCCCTTCTGTGAAATCAGGAGCCAAACAACTTGGCTGACTAACTCGTATTGACTTGACTTGGCTTACCTGACAGCCGTCACATGATGGGACGTATGAGTCTGTGTCTCCTTGTGCCGTGTGGAGAGACTCACTACGGTTACGTGTCGTGTGGCAGTTCTTACCACACGACGTACACGACTTCGTCCATCGCCAACGACAACAACAATGGGCGGTGGCTTTTTATCGCTATCGCTGCAATATTGCAAAAAGGATTCACTTTCTGCTGCTGCGGCAGCAGATGATGTGGAGGCGGAACATGCTGGTGGCACAGGCAGTTGATGCTGTCTACGCGACTTGTGATTGTCGCACTTGGACATTTCAAATCAATCCTCCTTGCATTCGATTCAGTTGATTTCACACTTGATAGTTAATAGTTAACAGTGAGAAAACACAGTTGCAATTGATAAACTTGGTTACTTTCGCCTTCACTTTCGTTTGGGGCCGTCGCCTTACAATGCGTTTTTTTTTTGTCTTCGTCGTTGCTTCTCTTTTCTTTCAGAGTTATTCGTGTTATTTTTTTTTTTTTTTTACATTTGATTTTTGTTTCTTTTTGTTACTTTCGTTTATTCATTTGCAAATTGATTTGTTATTGTTGTTGATTTGTTGTTGTCTTTATATATATACATATATATATATACAATTTATGATATATATATATATACATACATATATATAGGTTTATGTATAGGTTATATTAATTTATTGTCTTTGCTTTCGTTTTAATTTATTTGTTTTGTAGTTTTGTATTTAGTACTTTTAAATTTCTTTGCCATTTTATCTTTGGTTTAGTTTTGGAATTTTTCATACCTACGGCTCTGTCCGTCCGTGGCTATTTACATTATTTTGCTGTCGGGTCTAAGATAAGAATTGGAATTTTATGGTATTTGCGATAATATGTCCCATTAATTTCCGGCTTTATAGATTTTCAAAGAAAAAACAAAAAGCACACACACGCACACGCACCCATACACAAAGAAACAATGGAAAATGGGCCATTGCTCATATAACGTATACGCCCAGTTTAACTCTAAACGGTCAAAGTTCTGTCATCATAGCGAATGCCCTTCAAATGCGGTTATAATAATAAAATTGAGAAAATTGGCTTAACTTTCAATCAGATCGAATGTTACATACCCTGTTGATTTCTTTAGTATTAGGTAGTAAAAAGTGTACAAATTATGATAGTAATAACCCTTCTTATTAATGATTTAATTCCAGTCTGAAATTGGTTTAAAAGCTGTGTTAAAACATATTAACATGTAAGAGCTCCAACATTAAGTCCAACTGTATATTCTTACATGAACTTATTGATCACAATATACTATATACTATATTCTCCAGTTGGTATGCTTTTTGATTGTCCCTAATTAAGCTGTTATTTTTGCAAGGGTACATAAAAAAAACGATTAATTATTTCTATTCCTAGTTGGAGAACATTCTGAAGGTTATAAATAAGTCATTCCAATACGATATTCTCCTAGAGATATGCCTTTATTATTTTATATAGCCTTTTTTTCATTTACTAAGCTTAATAACCAATTATTCCAAACACTAAGAGATATATATGAAATACTATTGCAAAATTTAGATAAAATTTACCACCATATCTTGGTGCCCTACATAAAACGAATAAATAGACAAATATCTCTAATACAAAAAAATTCGAAACACTTAAATTAAAGTTAATTATTGCTATAGAAGCTATATATTTGCTATATATGCTTACGAATCGAACTCTTTCTATTAATATACATAAAAAGAAGACTTCGTATGAGTTGTCAAGTTCTAGACAAGATTAATTAAACTATATTTTTGCAAGCAGAAAAAATGTTTAATTATGTATGTATGTATATACATACATGTACATATATATATATGATATAACCCGTAATCAATTATAACTAGACATATCTCTGGACACAAGAGCCTGAAATTGTATTTATATGTTTCTCATATTATTAACCATTGGAAGACATTATTTTGTAGGACAATTGTGACACTTGTGTAAAATTGTGTATTTTCATATGCATACTACACATATGTATGTATGTATGTACATACATACACACTCACATAGCAGTGTCTGTGAGAGAGTTCGCAATCGCATTCAATCAGCTTTTTGGGTCAGCGATTGCTGATCGCAAGTAAAAGTCGCAAGTTGTCAATTGCAAACTAGAAAAGAAAACAACGACAAAAAAAAAACACAGAAAAACAGAAAGAGAGGGAGCGAGAGAGAAAGAGAGAGACTGCAAAATAAACAATAAATATTTAAATTGAATATGTCAGACACGCAGACAATGGGACAAACGCACACACACAAACACACCCATTGTAGTTTTTGGCGCCCATTACCATGGACACCAAGAAGAAGTACCTTCAAATACATTTGTGGGTGGTTGTAGGTGTATGGAACTCAATCCGCTCCAGAGTTGGCAAACGTGTGGCACTGTGAGAAAGTGTGTCTGGCATCAGGCCCAAAATGGTAGAGGAGGAGGCGGGTTTGTGATCACTATCGCAATCGCTGTCACAGTGAGCTATTTAAGCTGTCGCTATTCAGACTGACCTGATCCACTTAAAACAGAAAAACAAAAAGCAGCATCTAAAACCATAAATCATATGAAAATTTATGTGCGAAATGCGTGAGAATTTCATATAAACAATGAAGTCAGAAATATGTATATATATATATGGATATGGATATATGCGAGAGAGTACAATCAGTTTTTTTTTTATATTTGTCTTTAGTTTGTCGGAAAAAATAGAAAGGGAAATATACATAGGCATGGCAAGATCAAGATCGCCATCAAAATAATATACTATATATGTATAAACAATGTATACATATGTATATAAACGATATATGGAAATGTCTTTATACATATGTATGTATATACATATGTATATGCTTGTTAATTTCGCTACCCCCACACTTTCTTTCCATAAATCTCTTTGGTCGTAAAGTTCAAGAACCTTTTTCGTCGATGTCGTCTCGAGTGGAGCTTAAGAGAGCTTGAAAACGATCGCTTTTTGTTTTTTTTTTTTTGTTTTTGGCAGATGTATACATCTACATCTTTGACTCTGACTCGATATAATTGTGACAACACTTGCCAACTGTTTCGTCATACATATGGTTCTGTAGAAATAAAAAACAGTCACAAAATGATGATGATCAGCGTCATTATGATGTTTTTAAAAACCAAAAACAAAACACCAAATCAAAAAAAAATGCTGTTTAAACAAACGAATTTTACCTGTCCCCCCCTTCTTCTCTTCCACCAATGATAATCTCACGAATTGCGGTCCACAGTATCCAGCCTTGGAACAAGTCATGGAATTATTGGCCAAAACAAGTCGCCTACAATCGCTTCAGGGGAGTTGTCGATGTTGTTCTGTTTCTCTTGATCTCTCCCTCTCTCAATGAACTGGCTTAGAATGCTGCCCAAAAACCCACTCACAAATCACACAAAAACGCTAAAAGCTGAATATTTAGCAACTATTAGTTGTTGCTGTTGCTGTAGTTGCTGTCACTGTGGCTAGAATTGTTTCAACTTGTTTTTCTTTTTTTTTCAAGCCTAGCTAACTTTTGTTTATAATCGCAATTTTTGTTGAACAAGTTTTTGCTATTTTATATGAAAAATGATTATATATACTTTACTTTAAATGTGAAAAGTCTATATATGTATATATATATATATTAATTTTCTTCATGTTTTTACAAAAATTGAAAGTCAATTATATATATATGTACATATGTATATACATATGTACATATATATTCTCAATCAGCATTGTCAACTCAGTCTCTCTCTGTTTGTATCAATTAACACTTGCCTCAACTCTCTCTTAAAATTTCTTAAATTTGTTAAAAATTATCAACAAATTGCTGCTTCACCTAATAAAATATTTGAACACGTAATAGTTAAAAGAAAAATCGTTAAAGATTCCAGATACTGGAAAATTTTTGTAATTAGCGACCTTAAGTAGAGGTAAATATCCATTTACTTTCATTGATATATTTTTTTATGAAATCTTGTGACACTCAATAACAAATATAATTATGACCTCGAAATGGCTTAAATGATTTTTGTTTTTTTGGAGCTTATTAAAAATCCCATAAGAGAAAAGTAAGAAAAGGAGTTGAAAATGTTTTTAAAGGGTATTGTAACATTGGCGCAAAGTCAAAGTTAAACCGGCCTCAAATTTTTAATTTATCTTTTCTTTATTATTATTTTTTTTTGTAGATATATAATCGCTGGTTTATTTTTTTAGTTATGCTTAAAGCTCTGTCAAGAATTGCTGTTGGGTTGCATCCGCTCGCTCGACTGTACGTATCTGCTAGGAACAGGTAGCTAATGTTTCAGATAGATAGAGTTGTCTTTGTTTTACAGGTGTTCCACAGCACGAGCAACAGCAGCAGCTACAATCGGTTTCAAAGTTGTTTTGTTGCTTGTATTGTATAATTATTTAATTTATAATTATTTGTTGTACACTCTCTAACACATACAATCGCGCACTGACTATTACACACACACACACACACAACACACACACCAATACAGTCAGAGAGGCACTCAGTCAGCTTGTAGCTTGGCTTGCAGCTGGAGGCCCCTTTTGTTGTTGTTTTTGTTGGTAACCCGTGCTTGATGCTTTTTTTCTGTATTTATTCACTTTCGTGTCATTAGTAACGGCGCACGTAACAAAAAAGTGCGGCCTCTCTCTGTCCCTCATCTCTCTGTCTATATTTCTATCTCATTTTCTCTTGCTCGTTTTGTATTTTATCTGACATTTTCTTTCACTCTTGTTTGCTGCAGGAGCAGCAGCACACCGAACGGACAACTGAGCGGAAGAGGAAGTGGCAACACAATATGCAACAAACGTTAACGTTAACAGCCAACGTCAGCGACTGCGACGACGCGGCGTAATTGGGTGGCAAACGGTTACACAAGCCAAGCTACAAAAGCACCAGCAGTAACAATAACAAAACCAACAAACACAACATCGGCAGCGACGTCAGCGCGCAAAAGCAAAAGAGTCAGCGCGCGTTAGTCGGACAGGTTGACTGCGCGCTGCCGCAGTTCAAACTTGAAGTAAAAAGCGCAGTCAGCGAGTCTCGAGACTTTTGAGTGCAGCTTTTTTTATTCTTCTTTTTTAACTTTGTATTATTTTTTGTTTGCTTTTTTTTTATCGTATGCAAGGGAGAGAGTCAAAAGCCTAAGTCAAAACTGTAAATGATTGGCTTATAAATGAACGAATCATCAGCTTTCCAAGTCTCTGTTTACATCCGAATCAGCTGATTGAAAGAGACCAAGAGAAAAACTGTTATTGAAACATTCCAAATATCAAAATTTCTTCTGTATTGAGAAAACTTTAGGATACTAAAGTCAAGCCAAGAATATAGTCGAATCTTTCTTTAATATTGATGATCACTTAAAAGCCACAGTTCCAGCTGTGATTTTAAAGAATCTAAAGTTAATAAGTTGTAAAATCTTAAGAAAGTTTTAGCCAAGTTTACGAGGCAAATGTTTTTGGTTTATAGAAATGAAGTACATGTAAAAATGTTCTTGATAAGCCTTAACTTGCGATAATTGGGGGGCTAACTAAACACCTGCATTAGGCATGCAGGGAATCTGTGGCTTTTTATCAAACTTTACTTGGTTTAATTTCAATAACAAAATAACAGAAATTTCTAGTAGAGTCCGCACACACTCACACACACACACATACACAGAGAGAAAGACAAATATACGAATATACGTAAAACTTGGGACGCTTCGAATGTTTGCCGAAACGTAACGGGGCAGTGGCCGTGGCTCCCGCTGCTGCTGTCGACGCCTACCGCTGCTGCTGTTGTTGTTGTTGGTGGTGGTGGCACTATTGTTTTTGTGATACGCAGTGGAGAAAGGCGATTTTCTCTTTAATTATATTTTATTTTTTACATAAAAAAAAAATTGTGTATTATGCTTGTGTTTTTGTCTTTTTTTTCATGGTTTCCGTTTTGTTTTATTTGGTGTCTTTTTGTTACATGGGGATGGATGTACGGACGGGTAGACAGTTGGACAGACTGACGGACACAACGATGTCAAATTAATAAACCGGCCCTGGCTGGGACGAAGCCAGCGCCATAACAATAAAACCAAAAGAAAAAAAAATAAATAAACGCTATGCGTGTTGCGTATTTTGCAATGTTTTTTTATGATTTTCGTAGGTTTTTATATTTTTTTTTATTTATTTATTTTTTTTTTTGTTTTTTTTTTTTGTGAGGTTAAAAGAGTTTAACTCACAAACACAAACGCGCATGTGTAAATGTATGTAAATGTTTGCAAATCAATTTGCATTGAATTTTGTATTAAATTTCCAAATATTATTCATTAATATATTCATAAACTGAAACACAGAGTGCAAGCTATAAAATAACAACAACAAAAAATATAAAACAAAAACAAGCGCACGCACCACACGACTATCGGCAATGAAAACGAATCGAACGAATACAGCGACGAAGATAAAAGCAGCGCGCTTACTCTTACTACAAAGCAACAAGCGATCGAGCGTTTCCCGTGTGCTGACTCGATGAAACTTTGAGAGAGACTAAAAATTGTTACCGCAAGTTGTTGGAGAGACACAGAGCTCAGCACACAGGCAATGGCGGTGGCGGTGGCAGCGATAGCTCCCATTAGTAGTATGTGTGTGAGTGTAGTGGTTGTTATAGTATATGTGTTGCCAATTGGTTAGTGTATATGTGCCAGTTATTGTTTTTGCTACTGCCAACTGCCACTTACAACTGAGAGCTGTTCTTTTCAATTTGATCTAGTACAAACAACAAATAAAGCCCAAATAAAAACAAAAGAAAAAGAGAAATAAAAAAACAGTTTATAAGTGAAATTCACTAAGAAACACACCTGTACCTACATATACATATGTACATATGCATGTATGCAATAAATATATTTGTATGTACACATGTACGAACACACACTTATGCATTTTTATATCCGTACCTGTACCAGTACCAGTAGGGTGGTGGGGAGGGGTAACAGTTGCCTTCGCTCGGGAACAGTGGATCTAATTCAAATTATATAATAAATTGAATGCAGCTGAAGACTATAAACGTAATCATGCCGTAACACAAAAAAAAAGAGACATACTATTAATCATGATAGTTGTGGGCAATATGTATTATTAATAAGTTTTCGATAAAAAGCTCAAAAACAAAGTGCAATATCTACATACATACATATGTACATATGTATGTATATACAGACATTGATCTTTAGAGATTGCCAGCTCGAGCTTTTAATGACTTCCTCTCTATCTCTTTTAACGTTGAGACTTTATTCCACTGTCAAATTGGGTAATTGCAAAAACCCGAAAAATACATAAATCTACAAAGAGTCGTAAAAAGGTGTAAATTTGTATGCAAACGACACATGTACACACATGTATGCGTACATACTTGTACCTATGTATATTCATATCCATGTATGTATGCATAAATGAGCAAGACTTGTACTCAGAGCGACGCTTAGCCAAAAACAGCTGAGACTCCACAGCGAACAGCAACAACAACTGCTGCAGCTAGTTCCACTGCAGTTGAGAGAGTGTGGGAGAAGCAAAAACAGTAGGGAGAGCGAGAGCGTATGCCAACAATAAAATAAGATTAAAAAAGAGGAGCAAACTAACTTTAACTGTGTTATACTCTTAATACCCTTCCAGTCACCATTTCGGCAAATATTTTCTTTGATTGAAATTGACAATTTAGATTTAATCTGGTCATTGTCCTTTAATTTGGTAACAAGAGTGGATAAGTTGTTGTTCTAGAATTGGGATGTTTGTCTATTGCTATCTCTTTGTTTATTGCAAACTTTTGATCAAAATTAATATTTCCCATTTGGATAGGGTATGCAAAAAGACGTGTATGCTCGTGCTTATACTCGAACAATAAGCTGCGCTTACGTTACGCTCAGGTGACTCACGAACGTTAAGCAGACGAATGAGCGAGCGAACGAACGAATTGAATTGACCGCCCTCCTGCCTGGCACCAAGTGAAGGGCAGGCGGGGGCGCTGGTGATTTTGCCGTTGTTATTGCTGCTGCTGCTGACTCGGCTTCAGCCTCTCTATATGTGCATGTGCTGTACATTATGGCCTGGTAGTTTGGTAGTTAGTCGCTTGCGGTGGGCTACTAACAAAATGGGCAACGTAATGCCTGACTGGCTACGACTCTAACTCTCAGACGGGGACTGAGACTGAGCCAAGCGTTAAGCCTGATGACTGTATTGCTGCATATAAGTATTTCTATATACATACATATATACACACACACATGCAGTATTTTCTGTGTGTGTGTGCAAGAGTGTGAATACGCCGTTTCAGACAACAAACCATTTATATCCGGACCTGAGGCCTGTTTTGACTTTTCATTGAAACCTGCTGTTTGCTGTTGTTGTCGCGCATTCACTGTCATCGTTAAAACTAAAGTCATGAAAAACATAAAAAAAAAAAAACCAAAACTTTTGCCCACTGTCCCCCGCCTTCACACAACTCTCCAAGCTTGATAATATTAACGCATTAGGCACAAGGTACACAAACCCATTTGCCATACAGCCAGTAACAGCCAGTGTGTCTCACACACACACACACATACACACTCTCACTCAGTCAACTCACTCACTTACCGAGTGACTCTGAGTCTCAGCGGTTGTTATGAAACAATAAACAACAAATAACATAGTCAACGATGATGACAACCTAAATCAACAATAACTCCACACGAGGGTAGTCACATAAATGGAATACTTGAAGGTTCTACCAATAAAGTACTTTAATGCGTTTCATTAGCCATAAAACTAATTCATGCCATTTTCAATATGCCATTGGTTATTCCTTATAAAATATTATATGGTAATCATACATACCATACATACATTGTATTTCTTTTCCAATTCATATCAACTTTTTTCAAGTCACGAAGCGAACATTTAAGTAATATTTTAATTCATAACTTGTTTCGCTTTTCATAATAACACGTACTAATGCTGCCAAACACACAAAAAAAGAAAAAAGATAAGGATACCCCTCACCATATGTGTAATGGATTAAGGGAAGTCCTAACCATTTTGGTTTAGTAAACAACTTGGAATTGAAACCATTCTCATCAACTTTTATTTCTCTATCTCACTCTAGAAATGAACTTTAGCAGCTACCCTCTTTGACATATCAAAAAAGTATTGTATATTTCATTAGTAAATACATCGCGAAAGCTTTGTCATATGTTGTAGTAACTAACTAAGCGATTACCTCCGCTCGCTAGCTGACTTGACCTTAAGCGCTTTGAACCCAATTTGTAAATACAAGCAGCCCTGATGTGAGGGTCTCCAAAGACCTTCAGTCCGCCCCAAAAAATAAAAAAAAAAAAAGTAGAGAAAAAAAGCAACGATTGCGAGAGCTTAACCGCACGTCTATCTTTTCGGTCTCTCTATCCCGCTTCTCTGCCATTGAGCACCTTCAACTTGCGTGTCTGGCGGGGCCATTGGATTGTGCATTCGGTCATGGCTGCGACTTTGTGCTGTTGGGCCTCATTAGAAAGTGAACAACGCTACTACTAAAAACTACTACCGATATCATTACAACTACTAGGGGAGGGAGAGAGAGAGAGAGAGAGAGACAATGCAAGAGCTGGCCTAATGAAGCATGGCCCAGCAGACGACAGACAAGATGTCGACGAGCTTCGATGGCTGAGGTATCCAACCATCGTAACGGATCAGTCAACGAAACAGATTCACTCTCTTTTGTCATTAAGTTGGATTGTTTTTTTTTTTCGGTTTGTGTTTTTCTTTTTCTTTCAATTAAATGTATAACACTAGCAGTGAAGATGAGCATCTGATGGGCTGACAATGACGAGACACAGCAGCTATATCAGCAGCATCATCATCATCATACCAGACAAATGAAAATGTTGAAAGAAACAAAATTATGTTAGTGGGAAATTTTTCGTGATTTCACGAAGTACACGAAGCGCCGGCACCGCCAGCAACTTCACTTTCACTTGCACTTCACTTGTTCATTTGTGGTTGTTTGGCCATGAATGAATGAATGAATGCTCCTCCACAACTATTCGGCTTGGCTTATTGCTGGCTGCCCACTGGCTAAGTTATTTCTTTAACGCCGCCACCGCCGCCGTCATGGCGCCTTCATCAATCACAAGAGCTTGGTAAGAGTTTGGGGAGGGGGAGGTGTAGGCAATGGCGGTGATCGGCGGCATCGCTTGCTGCTCATGTGGCACAATGGGAAAGTTCGCCCACAAGGGTTCTGCGCTCGTTAGGCTCTAAATCACGTCCCACCCTCCTACTTCTATTCGACCATCGCTTACCAGCAATTCATCGCTCCCTCTGACATCGACAAGTGTATCATTAGCCGCTTGTCTGCTTTGCTTTCTCATTGATTTTTGTTTGAATTTTTCATTGGAAAATTCATGTTTACAACCGATTAGCAGCTTATTATTTATGTATGTATATACATACATATGTACATATTTATGTACGTATGTACGTACAACATTTCTTGCAATTGAATTTCCCAACGATTTGTATTTTTTTTTTTTGTTTTTATTTTATGGTCAGCTGAGGTGAGGTGCTGAAATTGTCGATGTTTTGCGATGATTAACATGAACAGGGCCGGACTGTATGAATGGAATGATTTTGTTTTGGTAATTTTCCACCCATCTACCATAATGGAAAAGAAACATCTGGCAATTAAAAAACAAAAAACTATCTAATAGAACACATAATATACCATTAGTTTTCCTTATCCGTTAAGATATTTAAGCAATTAATGGAAAAGAAACCCAAAGAAGAAAATTTCAATACATAGCGGATAGATTATTTAAATTGTTTTTTTTTGTTTAATTCTATTGCAAATATAGAGTAATAAAAGAAAATATACAAAATTATAATCCATTTTAATTTTTTTAACGATTGCCTAAAACCTTTATATGTCTTAGACCGCTCCTGATTATGGCGAAAGACAAATCTACAAATTTTACATAATTTTTTCAACAAATGTTCATAATTATGCGAAAATTACACATTTAGCTATTTTTGGTAAAGTTTTTTGTACGGTTTCGACATACAAGAGCTAATGAACTTGTCTCTGTCACTGACTCTTGCGGCATCTATTCCAGTTAGATTTAAAGATATTATTATTTTTTTTTTGGATCTAATTTAACATACTTAAACAGTTAAATGTTGCCAATTTTGCATGTGTGTGTGTGTTTTATGTGTGTATTTCTCTTTATTAGTTCAATTTGATGCAAGAGAACAGACTGAATAATTCTATAGAAATTGCATTAGCATGTTGCATTTCGTCAGCTTCAATTCAATGCAAATTACCGGACGGACGCCAACAACAAATGCAACAACAACAGTAATAGAAATAACAATGGAAACGCGTTTTACCTGTGCTGCGTTTACAATTGCTGAATTGGGCAATACAAAAATACAAAGAACAGCAAAAACAACAGCAGAATCAAAAAAAAAAAAAAAATCCAAAAAAAATATCTCAAATTAGTTCTTACTTTGCATATCCATTCATTGTATATCTATGTATCTCTACTGTATTTATGCAGCAAAATACAAGAAATACTTACTATATAGAAGCGAGAGCAACTGACTAACTAGCTTTAAGAAATTTGGCACATAACTAGGACGACAACAACAACAACAACAATAAAAGCTATAGCAACTGCTACAAGAACTGGTAACTGGTGTGTGCCAACAACAAGCAACTACCAACAACCGGCAACTGGCAACCGGCGGCAGTAACAGAAGTAGTCAATTCTCCCCTCCCCCCTCTCCAGACAACATCTATTCATAGTAGTAGAGTAGTACATGACGTCAGCCTGAATCAAAGCAACTTCCCCAACTGGTTTCTCACTTTAATTTAGATGCTTTCATGTGGTGGCTGATGTTCATCGGGTTTTATTTTGGCTGCAATTCCCTACCTCTCCTCCCCACCCCACCCCACCAAACTTCTGAAATATATTTATTTACAACATTTGCGTAGGCCTACAAACCCAGAAGCCTACAAAATCCAACCAAAGATCCAGTCGAAACGGGAAGTGATGTGAAGAAAAATAAGTGAAATAACGCGCACCCGATTTCATATCGAGTATATCATCAGAGCACTACTAGTCGTCGTCTGGCATTCAATTAGCATCAGGTTTACCAGTTGATCATTGAATAGTTTTTTTTCTTCATTTTTAAACTAATCAATGTCACTTTGGGTCACGTGGAGTTGGACAACAAAACACTTGCTGGCCATAAAGAGAAAAAAAACCCCAGTTAAAAATTATTAAATAAGCCACGTACCAATAGTGGAATTAGTAGCAATTCTGAATTAAAAAAAAAATCGATTAAAGATAAGTTTTAGTTGTATGAGAGAGAACTAATAATCATGATCTTCTCTTCGAATTATACAAATTTGAGAAGTTATATTTTTTAAAGCTTAGGCAACAAATCTACCAAGAGTTTTTTTTTTTTTACTGACTTAATGTAATGCCATTTCGATGTAAATATTCATACGGAAATATAGTAACCCAATTGCTAAGATATCTTATAACAGCACTGCTTATCACTACAGAATATGTATGTATGTATATACATATGTATATGTACATATATACAATAAAAAAAAACCATAAATCAGAAAAAGTTACATATTGGCAGTTATGTACATATAATCACGTGTTTATCACTGGAATTTTATGCGCGTGCCTTGGTCTATGGCGTGGGAGTTTCTTCCATCCCAGTTAATGTCTCTGTATCTATGTACAAGCCAAAAACATATGTATACATATGTATACATATGTATATATATATACATTGTGTGTACTTAATGTGAATTGCTGGCTTGTTTGGTAAATGGCAAAGTTCAAGATTTTGTTGGGCTCTCAGATGGCTACTTACAAACACACAACCACACAAATGCACATGTACATAGACACAGATATATACATACATATATATATGTATATGTATAGTATATAAACCAACGTAGGCGAAAAGCTAGAACAAGACTTTTCCACATTCTGTCTTTTTAACTGGAAAATTTTTAACTTCCAATTTGGGTGCAGCAACAGCATAAAATTTTCTTTCAACGCAATTTTTTTTTTTTTTTTTTGATTCGTGGGCGTGTTTTCTCAGATAATATTTTTGGTTAATTTGAAGAGGCGCCAATTCAGAACGGAAGTGCCCATGAGTAAAGAATTAGCTATAAAAATCTTTTAAGAGCTGATAAGAAAGAATCGAATTTTATATACCCTTCAAATATTTCAGTTTTCAATTTTACTTCAAATATTTTCACTATAGTAAAAGTTTGCAAAGTCTGCCACGGAATCTATCATATTTCATCATAAAATACTAATGTGAAATAAGGAGTTGAGATTGCTATATATGTATATGTTTATATGTATTTAATACATGTTATATAAAATCATCTGCTAATAAATTAATTAAAATATGCTTTAAAAACTATTATTACTCACTCTTCATTTTTAGTTTCACAATGTTTTATTATTATCTATGATTTGATTTTCTTTAGCCATCTTTTCTAGTCACATTATCTACATGATGGTTAATATAAACATATGGTGCATACTTTTAGGCGTTATTTAACTTACATTGCATACTTTTTCGACTAGATCATGTAAAAATTCATGCAATATTTATAGATTGTTGAAAATTTGAAAATTATATTTATTATACGTTGAAAGATATGAAAAATGATAAAGTGTGCGTGCCTGTGTGTGTGTGTGTGTGTGTGTGTGTGTGTGTGTGTGTGTGTGTGTGTGTGTGTGTGTGTGGAAGTGTGTTTGGGGCATAGGGGAAAACACACAGGGTCACTATGTAGGCGTAGAAGGCGGCTTATAACCTTTTGTTGTTGTTGCTGGTATCAAGCAAGCTTTGAATATGAATGGGATTTCATTTGTGATTTCCTCATCGTGTGTGGGCTAAAGGCAGGAGTTAAACGTTTTATATATAATATATTAAATCAAAGCACCGACATTACGATGCCCTCTAACGCAACAAAAGTGAAAATAAACAATTTATTGATAATGTGTTAAAATCCCTTGTGTTAAAACCTTTTGTTTCATAGTTAGCCTCCACATTTTAATAAAAATTGAATATATAAATTAATCAAGTTGGGGTGCGTAGGCGTGGCCTTAATCTTTATGTTATATATACATACATATATAGTCAGATATGCTGCGATTCCTGCATCTGTACAGGGTACTTAAAGCGTGGGCAGCAGCTAGTTAAAGTGCACTTTATTGATTGGTGAGGGTGAGGTTTTGGTTCAGGATGAAAGGGGCGTACCAAACCAACAGAACAACAACAAAAAAAAAGGACTTATAAGAGGATGTTATTGATTTTTTTTTTGCTCGTTTTCTTTTTTGTTGGTTTTTTTCCTCTATTACTCGTTTTGTGTGTGTGTGTGTGTTTCATATTCTTTTTTTTTTTTTTTCATTTTGCAGCATCAGAGCATCATTCAAAAGCAACGCAATTGCGTCATAAATGCCCTCTAGCATCATCTAACCGAAAAACGAACCTTGAACTCTTCACATTACCAGAGTGGGTGCGACTAATGGGCGCTCTTTGGCGCAAAAAAAAAAAAATATGAAGTCTCTCAAGTACCCGAAAATAGCAAGGATAATTGAATAAGAGTGTGGAGAAGGGAAACTTACCAGTAGATTTCATTGGAGGTAATCATATTGGTGGTCTTGTAGTATTGAGCGGCCGTATAGCTGCTCATTCTGCTTCAATAGAAACGTCTGCGGTTCTGGATATAATGGTATACGTATATTCCCTTTCTATCCTTTACTATCCTTTAATTTGATTTATTCTCTCTCTCTCTTTCTGTCTCTGTCTCTCCTCTTCAATTATGTATACGGTAAATAGTTAGTTAAGGCAATGTCCAATGAAACGGAATCGTTGACTATGTTGCTGGTTGGTTGATTGGTTGGTTGTTGGTAGGTTGTTGGAACTAGGTTCTGGTTTTATTTATGCTTTATTTTCATATTTTTTTTTTGGACGGTTTACAACACTTTGGCACCATATTAGTTGGGTAAGGGGGGAGGGTGATGATAGTGGTATTGGTGTTGGACGTGATGAAAAATCAATAGACACAACAACAAAAATTCACTTTGAAGCTATTAAACGGCGGGCCGAATTTATTTCTTTTTTATTTCTTATTTTTTTTTTACTTTTTGCGCGATATATATTTATAATCGTTCATATGTATGCATGTATGTATGTACGTATATTGTATATGTATATGGAAGGCGAAAAAAAAAAAAAATCTCGCACATATGTGTATTATTAAGAACAAGCTAGCATGACTGAGGAGGGCGACGACGATGTCGCCGGGGGTGGCGACGACGACGAAAACGACAGATAAACGAATACATACACAGGCGGCCGCGACGTCGGAAGGGGGGGCACACGAAAAAACACCAAAAAAAAAAGAAGAGGGAAAGAAAAACAACTAAAAACAAAAAGGAACAAAAGGATTCAAATTCGACAGACAGTATACTACCGAATAACCGATACGATACCGATAAAGAAAACCAACACCGACACGCAATTAACTTTTTATTTGTAATAATATGTACCTAACTATATAAATATGTATATATATTTTGTATATATATATTCCGTTACACTATGGAGAAATAGGCTCGTTCTGTCTCTGCCTATGGTATCTAGTCTAAAACGTTAGTTTTCTGGCGATATATGAACTACATAAGTGTTTCTATGTATATACACATATATATATATATATATATATATATATATCTAGGAGTGAAGAAAATGCTTCTAGGCGGAAAAGCGTCTGCGAAAAACTAACGTCGGCTAGCTGACTGAATGGAGAACTGACTGGATAACATTACTGAAGGCGTCGACAAAGGCGGCTCCAGAGAGAAACAGAGACAGACACAGAGAAAGCGAAAGAGAGCCCAAACATCGAGAGAAAATGAGAGCGAAACCCTTGTGACAGATGTCTCGTGCGGGTTGTTTTTCTTCTCAATCATCGTTTTGGTGGTTGGTTATAGTTGTTGGATCGTTTCAACAATTTGCAATTTACCATTGCCAAAAGAAACATCATAGAAAAATGCATTTGAATAACATTTACCATTTCAATTATTACTAACTCCTCTTCAACAACAGCAACTACTTAGGATAGAGCCTCTTCTGTTTGCGGTCTAGTTTAATTATTTAGACTAAAATCTGTTTTAAGAAAATGGTTTTATGGCGCACCCATTAAACCTCATAAAACCATTCAAAATGGGTGGACGACTATTAACAACAATTTCCGTTAAACAAAGAGAGGAAGGACAGACAGAGAGTGAGAGAGTATAACCGAAGAGAGCCAACATTAACAATAAGGGGAGCAGACACACAAAGAGAGAGAGAAAGATTGAGAGAAAAGGGAAGGGATAGAGGGTGGTTATCCTTTGCGGCATTTGCCATGCAACAAAATCACAAATGCCTTTCAATAAGTAAAAGAAAAGACAAGCTTAAGGAATGCGCCCTTTTAAAATGTGCAAAAACAAAAAGAAACGAAACAAGATATTAAAAGGCCAGACATTGAGGCAAATAAATAGCTACCCTTATTTCATATTAACAAGGGAAGAATTGAGAAAGAGAGACAAAAGAAAAGAGAGAATTGTAGACAGAGTAAATTGGCAAAAACAGAGAGAGAAAGAGAGAAAGTCCGACAACTGAAAGCATTGCCAACATAAAATTATGGCAAAATACACTGTAAAAAAATCAAACATTTGAATAACAGTAAAACATTTATTCAAATTCAAATTCTGCTATACCTTTAAAACCTTAACCCCAGAAATAAAAGCCAATCTTAATCAAATCTTTAATTTTAATAAATGTGAGAAAAGTTCATTTAAATAAATGGTAAAAAATTTTCTTAAATGAGCATTTATTCGTCGCCGAAACGAGTATTTTAACCATGAAAAGATTCTCTCAAAAAAGATTCTCTTCACATCGAATTTGCTCGATTTGTCCTAAATCATAGCAAAAGATTGAAACTAAAAACGATAAATGTAGGAAGATATATTGAATCAAATGTGGTTTCTTATATTTATTTTAAAATCCGAATCGTATTCCATTTGAAATAAAAAAAATAATAAAGAAAAAAAAAACCTATTAAATATTCAAATACAAAAAGGCAATTAAATTAAAATTTTTATTCATTAACTTTCCAGCATGACTTGTCAATTGACATAATTTACTTATTAACCATTTCCCAGGCTTAGGCTTAGTCCCAGTTCCCATATGTAACCACAATGCGTTCATCACATGCCATGTTACCCATGCTTAGAGAGAGAGAAAGAGAGAGACAGAGAGAGAGAGGGACCCAGAAAAGTGATATCCCTGCCCACCAACAACTTTGTGCGTGCTCAAGTTGCTGTTGTTGCTCGATATGTCTCCAGTGTCTCAGCACTTTCTATGGCCCCGTTGCATGCCATCCAATGCAAACCATTCAACTCCACCAACTTCAGCAACTCCACCAACCACCCAAACAAAGCCTCTAAGCACAAAGGTCTAGCCCTCACCCCGCTTCCCCAACACATTTTTTTTTTTTTGACGAGGTTACCCCAAGAGAGCTCTGACTTCAATTCTTGTGCGCGCTTTTCAAATATAACAACAACAACTGCATGCAACTATAGAGTATTTAATAATTAACAACAACAACAACAACGACGACGGGTAATTGCAAACTGCAATTGTGACTTGCCACGCCCCCACACTTACTCACTCACCCAGTCACTTGCTTACTCTTAACTTGTTCGTGTGCATTTTATTGTGTGAACAAAAAAAAGAAATATAAAATAAAAAACAGTCAAAAGAAGTTCAAAACTTTGAATAGAATTCTCAGGCATTAATATTTCAGCAACAGCAACAGCAGGGAGTGAAGTGTGGGACCTGCCACGCCCATTGAAATGGGTCAAACGACAATGAAGCGCATCAAAAATGCAACTTTTGCTAGGACACCGAACAAAAAATTGTTGAACTAGATAAGGCGGCATAGAAAGGCAAAAGAGAGGGGACAATACAGTGAAAGGGAGATGGAGTGAAGACAACTTTTAGATTTGATGCCCCACTCACTGATCCCACCCGCTTTCCCTGCGCTCCGTCATCTAAACTAGAGAAGAAACAAAAACTGAAGTAGTTCTTGTTGATGATGATGATGAAGAAAAAAGAACTCTGAAGTGTAAACAAAAATCGCGTTTTTACAAGATGAAAAAAAATATCCGTGCCACATTATCATCATCAACCATCAGAATGGACTCGAAATGGAAATGGAGAAGATAGTGCAGCAGCAGCAGCAACAACAACAACAACAATAGCCATAAAGACACAACCAAACAAATAAAACCAACGACCAACTTTGAGATATGCTCGAGATGAATTAAGCGCAAAAGCAACAAAAGATCTTTGCTCTTGCCTGTCACAATATTGGGATAACACAGGGGGGAGTTGGTGCGGGAGAAATATGACAAGTTATTAGCGGGGCGTGTGCAATGTGCCCCGCCATCAAATAAAACTATGATATTATTATCTTAGATTCTAAAAAATACAAAAAATATTTGCATTTACATACATAAATGTTGATTTCTCCCAATAAGCAGCTAATTATAAAAAGTATAAAAAAATTTTATTATTAAAATGGGTAAAAAAAAGTCAATTGCATAGAGCAAAAAAGTAAAAAAAAAAAAAAAAGATGGAATGCTTGCAACATTTGTCAAATTGGAACAGCTGCTCCCTGACTGCATATGCAAAAATATTTCCATTAGTTTTGTGGCAAAACGAAAAAGGAAAATAAAAAAAAAAAAAGTCAGCAAACACTAAAGAGCACTTCATACACTCCGACATATCCAAGGGAGAGAACACATGATGAAGAACATCATGCCAGCAGATGAAGATGGAAATGGAAGTGGAAATGGAAATGGAGATGGCCATGTGAATGTACTTCTTCTTATTGTATGTGTATGTGTATAGGGTGGTGTTCTCTCGTCTTGCTACAGGGTAACAAACAATGTCTCTTCTTTGCCACAATGGAAAACAAAAAAAATAAGAAAAAGAAATAAAACAAAAAGAAATTCATTGAAAATTTCATGTTTCAAAACGAGTTACTACCATTAGATATTGATTCAATAAAGGTATTCCAGCCAATAATTCTATACATTCGTATACTCTTTGTTATATTATATAGAGTATTGTTTCAGTTCAATTGGAAATATGTAGTTTCGCTCTGTGTGACATAAAAAATTAGATATTTCGAGAAATAAAACAATGATGAGAATTTGTAACATTTTTTACTATATTTGAATTTTGAATTTGAATTTGAATTATATTATAAATAATATATAATCTATATAAATCTGTATATATGTAAATATTGAGATAATTGGAACTCAACTGTATGACCAACCAATAAATTAGAAAACAATTTAAAGAAGTCTTTAAAATAATTAACAAAAACTTATTTTTTGAATATAATATTTTCAATTTTAGCTGATTTTTAATATTATAAAATACTTTTTCATCCCTCTGTGTTTTCGTAATTTTTTTTCAATTTTTTTTTTATTTCAATGTTAATAATTGAAGTAAATTTTCGATTCTTTTAATGCGAAGCTAAATGTCAAAGTTAGGGTATACCCTTTACGTGAGGTAGGAAGTTTTCTTCTTTTTTTTTTTTGGGGGGGAGAATCATGAATCATTCAGGCCACTAAGGGAGGTGGGTTTGGTGCACTCGGGAATACTCGAGAGCTCAACAAGATGCACAAAAACAAGCAAAAAAAAAAAGAAATGCTGTAGCACACAAAAGTGCCCAGGCGGGCGGTAGGCATAGGCATAGGCTTCGAGGCTTGGGCAATGGCTCAGGGCTCTTCTACCCATAGGGAAAAGGGAGCGAGCGAACGAACTCTTTCGTCCATCAGTCAGTCAGTCAGCCAGTCAAGCAACATAACCGTCAGTCCATCAGTCAGTCAGTCAGTTAGTCAAGTCAGTATTCTCATTTAGGGTGAGAGGACAATGACGCCTCTCGTCATAGGGAAAAACTGTGTTGAGATTTTCCTGCATGCCCATACACAGATTTTCTTGCAATGCAAAATGTGAAATGGGAACAGAAACAAATGCAGATGCAGTTGCAGATGCAAATGCGGATGTGGAGGATGTGTGGTGGAGATTTTGCCTCGCTCACTCACTCTCTGAGTGCGTCTTTGTGTGTGTGTGTGTGTGTGTGTGTGTGTGCTTGTGTGTTGCATCAACTCGCGTCATCCCCCAATGGGCGTGTATGAGTGCTCTTGGCTGCGTTGTGTCTTTGTATGTGGTGGAATACTTTTACAGTTTGTTAAACTCTATTTTTAGAGCAACGACGGCCATGACAAAAAAAAAAAGAAAAAACAAACAGTGATGGAGGGGAAAACAGAGAAGGAGAAGGTGGCAGAGGTGGTACAATCTCGCTCTGTTGTTGCAACAAAACGCTTGTGGGGGCGCTTGTTGGTTTAGTTTATTATTATTATTTTTGTATTTATACTCTCTGTTAATATGACAAACACGAAATTAAAATTAAAACAACCAAAAAAAAAAAAAAAAAAAAAAAAAAATATACAAATATTTTCCAAATATTCCCAAAGAAAAACTCAATTTGAATTTTGTTATGTTTCAGATTGTAGACCAATTTGTAACGGGTTACGAGGTGCAAGGAGTGTGGGGGCAGACGAGCCTGTTAATTGGATGTCGCAATTAAAATGCAAGAGAACGTAAAAGTGTGAATGACTGTGCGAGACAGAGGGAGAGAAAGGAAGAGAGAGAAAGAGAGATTCGCTACAGTCCATGCCCCCTGGTTGCGCCTTAACGTTTTTGGGGGGCTGCACAAACGCCAGGCAATTAACGGTAACTCAATTTTCATATAAGGTGCAAATGAAAGCCGAGTTAGGTCACAGCGTGGGGGGGGAGTTGGGGAGTAAGTGTAAAAAGGTGGTAAAACGATAGGCAACTGCTGTCCCACAGTGACAAAGACGATGATGATGGTGATGATGATGATGATGATGATTACCAGTCCCGTCCCGTCCCGTGTTTTCCCTTTCCCAAGACGGTAATATAATCTACTAAGGCAACTCTAAGCAGCTTGCACTAAACAAAAAAAGAAAAAAAAGAAAAACTAATACGAGCAACTATTAAAATACAATAACAACAACAAATAGCAATTAATGTTTCTTTACAACTTTAAATCAACTTGACGAATTTTGTATATTCTCTTTTTTAAAACAATTTTTAATATACTTATGTATATATTTTGGTCATATCCATTCAGGTGTGCAAAATGTTTATTGATTTTATATTGATATTTTAGATTATATGTATATATATTTTTTGTTTTTTTGCTAAAAAGTTAATCCAGTGGAAAAATGTAACAAAATTTTCTTCTATTTTTAATTGAAACATAAATAGATGTTACCCTTTAAAAACCTTTTAGATAATCTTGGCTAGTTCGGTAATTAAACAAAAAAACTTGAAAGATAGATACCCTATATATACATATGTATATCTGCATATATATATATGTACACATATATATTGTCTGTCGAAAATATTCTTTATACGAATATACATACATATTTTTATAATCTCTCTAATATTTTTAAAACCTAAAAATTTATGAATTTAATTACATTTCTAAAAAAGACAAAATTTTTCTATAGAATATATAGTAAGAACTTGTTTTTTAATAGTTCAGGAAATTAAATGTAGAATAGTTAATTTGAAAATGCTCTAAATTGGGGAATTTTAGAGGAAAGATAAATATACCTATATATTTAAACCCCTATCTAATATTTCGAAGTAAATTTACAATAACTTGTTACCATATTTCACTATCAAAATTAAAAGAAAATTCGTGTCTAATTTTATTTAAAAGATTGCTTGCCAGATTTAACATTTAATAACTTACAAAAATATCTATATGGGGTTTATAAAATGTGCCAACAAATGAAAGATAGATTACTTTCTTATCTTATTATCTCTCTGATAACCAAACAATAGAATAGAAATGTACATTTCTCATGTAGTTGTCACATGCCGGACATGAGAATCAATGTTCTCGATTTTACAATAAAGAGGGAAACAGCAAGCAGCACCAGCAGCAGCAACAATCAACAGCAACAACTGGTTATCGTTGTCAGCAACAACTTATACTCTGGGCAATGGCTACGACGTCGTCGTCGCTGACAATCGATTAATGGCACATATAAATGGCTATCTTCTGGTTGGCTAGCTAAAGCTAACAACTCGCCTAGCCTGGTCAAGTTACTTTGGCTTGTCTCAAACACAAACCAAACCGATTTCAATTCGCTTTCAATTTGCATGTTTTCGTTTTCAGTTTTACCATTTTGTCGATGAATGGAAATCAACATAAATAGCATTAAAAAAAAAAAAGAAAAATGACAAAAAAAATATCAATATATATGTATATACATACATACATATATACTTACCTATATATGTACATATATCGTAGTATTATTGTGGGCGTTTAACTGAATGCGTTCAACGGCGCCGCTGCGACGAACCACAAAAAAAAATGAAAACAAAATTAACTTTGGGTCACCAATCATTACACATTGGCGTCGTCGCACAAATGTTGCCGATGGCTTGCGTCGTACATTGACGTTGGCGAGTCAGCAACATCAGCAACAACAACAACAATAACAGCAGCAGCAGCAGCAACAACTACTTTAAGCTGCACAAACAAGCTAAGGTCAACTGGAGAGTGTTGCTTTGCGATGAGCAAGGCAAAAGTCATTCGAATATGATTCGAAGATCAACAAAAATAACTCACAAAAAGAAACAGAAAAAAATATTATATGTTCAATCGATACCCTATAATCAATATAATTGAACAATTTTAATCATTCGATCAATCAAATGTAAATGTCTCCACACTTTTCTTTATACTCATAATTAACATAAAAATATTAATATTAAACTTGATTCACCTGATCAGTTAATGAATGATATATGTATGTATGTATGTATGCATTCATTTCCTTTCTTTAATTAATTATGTAATTATGTAATAATGATTCGTATATACATACGTAGAATATTTAATGTATACCCTTTTTACCTTGGTAAGTTAGGTCCTATAGGGTAGCAAATATTATACATATATATATATATGTATGTACATATTTATATACATATATGTATATACATACATCTGTATACATACATATATATATGTATAAATCGCAACACACTTAGCTGGTGTTGCTGCTGTTGCGCCTACACTCACACATATGGAAAGAAGCAACAACAGCAACAACAACAACAACAACAACACCAACAGCTGTTGAATTTACGTGCTTTTAATTTTCAAAAATTTAATTTAAATATTCAACAAACAGATAGAGACGGTTCAATGGTGAAGGGAGGTGTAAGGGGTAGAAAGAGATAGAAGATCAAGTCGCTGCACTCTAGCCAATAGCCATGGAATAGCAAGAGGAGAATCTATGTAATATTTGTGGAGTAGGATAGAAGAGGGAACTGGGGTGCGCTGTGGGTTGGCGGTTGGAAAGGAAATTAAGCAACAACGCATTTTCTTGGCACTCGCAATTGGGGCATGCAAGCATTGAAGGAAGAACGGGGAACGGGGAACGCAACTACTCACTCAGGGCGATGAAAAGTCAAAAAAGAAAAGCCAAGAGAGCAAGACAAGGGTTCCGGCTGGGGTGGTAGGGGCGGTGGGGATGTGTGCTTCTTTTTAAGCACCAAGAAGCGAGACAATATGTGGGTCAATGTACAACTAATTTTTCACTTTTCTTTTATGGTTTTTTAATTTTACAACATTAATATTTCAGAACAATCGTGAAAGTAGGAGAGGGGTCTTGGGGCATTGGGGGGTGGTGGATAGCGGAAGCATACAACAAGGGAGCGCCTCTGCAATGCATCTTATTTATTGTTTCTCTGGAAATTTTTGTTCGTTTTTATTTTTTTTTTTTGCCCAGTTTAATGGTCGAGCCCGTGTTAATTGATTGACAGCGGCAGTGGCATTGGCAGAGACTGAGGCAGCAACTGAGGCACGCGTCGCAGCTGCCTGACTCTCATTCTGAAATTATTTTGAAAAGAACGGTTTTATTATATTGGTCCCACCGATTGCAAAAGCCCTCAAGAAGTTAGTGGAAAGAGTTGCTGCTGCTGCTGGCTGTACAGTGCCGGAAATGCCCGTCACAATTTTGTGGCAATATTTAATTATTCTTGAAATAAGTAAATGGAAAAATGTTTAAACAAGTTGAAGATTTTAAGACATTAGAAAACATTCCGTCTTGGGATCGGAGACCACCTTCATCGTGGCGATAAGACACGAGATGCCCAAGTAGTGAGTGGGAGAAACAAAAAAAATTAAAAGGCTGATAAAACTTTTGTTGTGTTTTCTAATTTTTTTTTTTTGTTTTTTTTTTGTGGTTGATGTAGGAATTCAAGACATTTATTGCCCTGATAAGCCGCATATGTACATATACATACATAAATATATATGTACATATGTATATACACACATATATGTATATATGTATATATGATTCATGGTTAAAGTAATCAAAATAAACCCTACAACAAAAAATGGAAACTGAACATCAAAAAAACATTTGATAACATTTAGCAAGAAACAGAAGCTAGTCTAAAATGTAACCCACAATTTTTGATACGAATAAAAATAAAACCAAAATTTCAAGGAAAAACGTCAAACACAAAGGAAATTTGTCATAGCCATTGTAATGAAAAAAAAACTAAAAGATAAAAATGCCTCTGAAATATACAAATATGTACTTATAAAATAAATTACTAAAAACAAAAAAAAAATGTAGCTTAAGGTTAGTAGGTATAGTTAAAACAAATTGACTGCAATTTGTCAAAGATAAATAAAATATAATAAACTTTCCAAGGAAATAGTTAAAAAGGAAAACTCCTTTAAACAATAAGAAACATATAGTACTTTTTAGCTATATTTATTTTATATTGAAGCAATTAGAATTTAATTAATTTAATTTTTTAATCAATATTTGATAGAGTCAATGTCTTTAAAATTTATGTTGTATGTATATTGAAATATATTTTTCCAATAAGAAATTTTGTCTTACATCAGGCATTTGAGCTGTATTTGCCGGAACATTAAATAAGTGTAAGCGTAAGGAGAAACTTCCCGAAAAAAAAAATTAATATTTTTTCAATATTTGATATATGTACATATGATAAAATAAAAATGGCATTATTATTTTCTTATTATCTTTATATTCTATATATACCCTATTATTTATAGCAATTAACGAAGATGAAACCAAAATCTTACAAAATAAATTTATATTAGTATATTTTCTAAAACATATTTGTTTAAAAAGAATGAATTAAAAAAAAACAAAATATAATTTTATATTGTTTGGAGACAGAAGTGTTTTTAGTTGTATTTTATATTGATTTTCAATTAATTAATTTTGAAATCTTTGTTTTTGTTTCAATTCGCAGTTTAAGAAGAGATCTTTTAATTAAGCCCTTGCCTTCAATCAACACTTTTCCATAAAAAGTAAAGAGCAAAAGAAAAAAAATCCCACAGTTTTGTTGCCAAAAATTTTGATGTAGCCATTTTTGGTCTACGCATGCGTAACCAAAAACCATGAGCCGAACTGGACTGGACTGGACTAGACCTGGCCTAGAACTTATGGGTCTGAGTCTGTTTTAAAGTCGTATATTATGGCCAAGTTGGCTGTCAGTTTTAGCCACGATTGACAAGCCGCACGAGTTCCGTTGGAAGCGACTCGGAAGTTGTCGCTGTCAGGGCAATGGGCACAGATGGGCATGCCACATCAATCATTGAGCACACACAGACACACACGCATTGTGCTTGTGTGTGTGTGTGTCTGCGTGTGTGTAAACTCCATGCAAATGCAAAAACTGTCTCACATTGCGAGATGTCCTCTAATTGATTACATTGTTGGTTATTCGGCTGCTTGACTTGGCTTAAAACTAATCCGTAAAGACCTTAAGCTCGTTGCCATGTGGCATTTGCAACTAACTGACTGACTGAACTGGCATTAGATAATATTTCTTTTTCTTTTTTTTTTCCTGTCTGCCATGTCATGCTATGCCATTGACATTGTTTATTAAACATTTCACAATGATATATCCGAAAACAAAATAAAATAAAATAATTTTAATTATTGTTCTTTGCTGATGCTGATGGTCTACTACTGAATCGATGATCTCATTTTTCAATTGAAAATCTGAACAACACAAGCATTTATTATTATTTTATTTTTTTTATTTTTTTTGTTTATTGCATGCATAATAAATAATAGTCTAGTCTCTGATCGAGTGGACTGATATAGTGGGAAAGAAGGGTGGGGTGGGGACATAAAAGAAGGGCAAATAAATTCGCATGTAATTATTCATGGATAATAAAAGAACTTGTCGGGAAATACACACACACACTTACATACACATATAAAATTATCCAAATTTTTTATAGTTTATAGTATGCAAAAAATGTATAATTGTGATAAAGTTGAGTAAAATTGTATTAGATTTTGAATGGTTTTTCAATTCAGCTAAAAAGTGAACTAAATACTTTTAACTAATTATTTAAAATAATTTTTCTATTGTAAATGACAGATAAAGTTATTCAACATTTTATAAAAATTGAGACTTTGAATATTGTTTCAGAAAAAAAAAAGTACATATATATAAATAAACATTTCTGGTTCAAAATGCATTGAAAAACCGCTGGAAATATGTCTTTATATATTAAATTTTTATTTCTTTTCTTATTCAGTTTTGAAAAATCACAAATACTAAATATTTTTTTATACTTTCTAAAAATGGCCCACAAAATGATAACACATTAAACAAATATTGGCGAGTGTTGTTTATTTTTCTATTTGATAGGGAGCCAATTTTATAGCCTTATCAAAAGGCATTTCCGATCAGATATATAATTATAGAAGCACCTTTCTTCCATTGAATAAACTGAAAATCTAAAATTTGCTACAGTTTAATGTAATTAATGGCTCTCGAAAATTCCTAGCTGAGATCACTGCCACCACTGCCCGCCCCCACACTATGCAATAATAGTAATAATAATAAAATACATTTACATCATGCATGTATGTACATTTCGTGTATATCTTTTAATTAAAAGCAACTTCAAAAGATATTTGCAGCACGCATGTGTGCCCCATGCCACAAAGACTTTAACATTTATGTAACCCCAATATTTTCTCTAAATGTTGCATGCAAATGGAGGAGGGAACACGAAAAACAGAACAACTTTACCTACTCCAAAGCACTAGCACCAGAAGCAGGCACAGTAAAAACTCATTAAGTAGTCCCAAACAGCAACAAATACAATAACACTGTCTACTTGACCTTTTTTTCTCTTTTCTGTTGTTGTTTTTTTTTTTTTTTTAAAGAGGGGCGTACAAAATTAATAGACTCTCCACTCATTTAATTATCGCAGACAACAGCAACAACTGTAACTATAACTACAACAACAATAACTACAATGGCAACATTTTCAAGTGTTTTTTTTTTCTTTTTTTTTATTGTCCCAGAAGTCACCAGAGAGTCATTCCCCAAACGATGACCATCACTGACCAACACCACTGGTCACCGAGTGGTGTGGTGTGGTGTGCGTGTGTTTGCTTTATTAGATGATGATAACTGGCTAATGAGTTGAACTGTGCGGAAAGCCAAACTAAATAACCGACTTGTTGTTCCCTGACCAAAAGCAGAAGCCACCAAAAGACAACCGCAACAGCAACAACAACAATAACAATAACAAACAATAGCAATAGCAAAAACAACTGGCTACTTCCTTTCCTCAGTCACTTAGCTGCCCGCGCATTTACAAAATCAAAAAAAATAACAAAGAAAGCAAAAAAAATATTAACTAAAGAGTCGAGTCGACTGCTATCTTGATCCAGTCCGAAATTTATATACCCTGGCGAATTATAGATGACAGCTAAAAGATATAGTAAAACGATTTTAATTTAATTAAGCAGAATCATTCAGAAGTGTCTAGATTTGACATAGATTATCAGACAAATAAATATTAATAACAAGTAGACTATATCGAAACGAATCCTTTTTGCAGGGAATTAAACAAAAAAAAAAAAAGAACACAGGAATATTTTAACTGGAAATTTGTATTTCTTATTTAGTGCTCTATAAAAATATAAAACTCATATATGTACATATATAAGGAACATATTGGAACTATTCCAATTTGAATTCTATTGAATGGTTTCAAATACTTTTGCCAAATAGTTAACGATTGTTATATTTTTAGTTATTGGTACTAACTATATTAGTTTATTGAATAAGCCATCTCTTACCTTTCAAAATTAATCAAAAAGTAGAATCTTAACGAAAACTTGTCAAGATCAATCAAATATGTAAATAATCTTATCTAGATTGCATATTTTTAATATGTATTATAATATAATTAATATGCATATCTGGATACATAGATTTCAATTTGGCTAATATATTCATTCAAATCGTTTTATCTCACAGATTATCTTAGATAGATATATATAATATATGCAAATTAAGGAATTGAATTTTAAATTATATAGATACAAATAAATCAAAAATTCGATCGACCTATTGATACCTAAATCCTTTCGAACGAATACTAACATAATCGTGTCCCTAACTAGACATTTCTATTTAACAAAAAAAATGAATTAAAGTCTAATTCTGATCAATTTTTTTATACAACGGAAAATTGGAATGATTTATTGACCAATTTTTTTCAGTGATTACAAAAAAATTATCGGTTTCTATTTCAGTATTATATGGATTTTGATATATTGAACTACCTTTGTATCTAAATTCAGATTTTTTTTAGGGTACACCTTAATCGGTGTTAATCTTAATTATTTTTTTCCTTATTCTGCCATTGTTATGATGGGTTAAGTATGTAGTGTGTGTGTCTTTTGGCTTAATGGTAGCCCGAAGGTGAGCAGCGCAAAAATTTTAAAGAGCCCACACGACAGACAAGACTTCTGGCCTCCACCTTCTGCCCCTCTGTTTCTGTGGCAGTGTCTTAAGCTTCTAGAGGCCATCACCACAAAACCACCAGCAAGAGATCAGCGGCGAAAAAAAAAACGGTAAGAAATAACTGCGCTTATATTTATTTATTTATTTGCACATAAATGGGGGCTTCACTGGGCATGACCGCATGCAAAACACAAAAATTGACCAAAAAAAAATGAACAAAAAACAGATATATAAATCTGCATATGTGAATATATGTATGTATGTATGTACTATTTATATTTTAGTTTTTACACTCTATAGAAACATATACATACATGAAAAAAGTATGGAAAAAGAGCCAAAACAATATTAATTATATTATATAAATTTTGATTTGTATAGTGAAATTTGTAGCCTATTTGGAAAAAGTAAATCGAATTTTGGTATATAAATAAATATGAGTGATTTGAATATATTTGTGTATACCTAAATATGTATTTGAATATTTTTAAATAAATTTTAATGCCTTAGAATAGTTTTGAATGTTTGTATGTATGTATGTATATATGTAAATGTATTTCAATATTTTTTAATATATGTACATACATATATATATAACTGGTTTATAAGTGAGTATATATATGTACATATATGTATATATTGGAAAGACAGCTTTAATTGTTAAAGTTTTTAATTACAATAAATTATATTATTTACCTATTGTAGGGTATCTTTAAGTCCATGCTTGTTTCTTTTGGTTACGGTAAAATCAAATTTCTCCTTTTGCTGTTGTTGTTGTTGTTATTGTTTTTTTTATATTCTTAGTTAATTCTTGTGTGCACTTAGATGTCAGTGGCAAATGCCTCTATATAATGGTCGATATTTTATTTTATCTATCATTCTCAGTGGATTTTTGCTTATTTGTTTTTTGGATTTTGTGTTAAACCAAGTCAAGCAGCTGCTACCTACTTTACTTACTTACTACTACTACTGAAAACAGAAAATTTGTCTATCGCTTTGTACTTAACATTGAATTTCCGTATATTTTCGGTTCGTTTTCTTATCAGACGAAAGAATTGTATGGGAATTCATATATGTATATATATGTGTATATATTTATCAGTAAAGGTAAAAAGTGAACTCATGGCGAGGTAACAAAATTGATAACAAATCCTAAAACAAACAGTATATGTATATATGTACATATGTATATATATACATATATGTATGTATGTATATAACAAATGTCGATCGATAAGGCTATAGCTTGTATGAGGGTATGGACTGTTAGGATAAGTGAGAGTGTAGTAACAAAAACATAACTAAATGAAAATGAGTCAGAAAAAATAATGCAAAAAAAAAAAGAAAAATAAAGAAAGGAAAAATCAAAGAGCTTAATTTTTGGCTCACTCTCTCTCTCTCTCTTTCTTTCTATTTGTGTCTCCCATTTTGGCGATCTGATTGAGCATAAGTACAATATTTTGGACGACAGTGTGTCGATTAGTCCCAGGTATGGGTACAGGTAGCCGGGCAACAACAACAAGAAAAAGGGGTTGCAAAAAAGAAAAAGAAAAAAACAAGGAAAACCAGACGACTTATTTAGCCTGCAGCTGCCTGGGCCCCTTGTGACTCAACCAGGTTGACTCAATCAATCCCCCCCCTCTTAACTTAGCCTAACCAAAATCTCCCCCCCCCTTGAAAAAAGGACTTGCACTCACCCTTCAAAGCCATCCAATTCCAAGGGCAGACGCTTCAACTCCGACATGTCCAATTCCAAACGCAAATTGGAAACTTCGCACAGTAAACGATCCCGTTCAATTCTCAATTCTTTGATCTTTGAATGGAGAGCATTGTTCTCTCTTAGCAAATCCTCGACATTGATATTCATCTGTGGCATGGCACAAGCTGAGCCACCAGTTGTTGTTCCTGCAGATCCACCCACAGCACCCGTGTCTACCATTAACATGGAGCTGGCCATAAGCAGCGATTGAGTTCTTTGATGCAACAGGTCGGATTCTGGTGATATTTCCGACATATTTGTTTTTGTTTTGTTTTTTTCCTTTCCTTTTTTTTTTGGCTTGCTCGGTTAATTTTATTCTTTTTTTTTTTTTTTTAATTTTAGACTGTTTTGCCAAAATGCAGCAGCATATTCTCCAGGGGCAACACACACACACACACGCGCGCGCACTCACACACACCCAAACAGACTCCACACACACCGCGGCCACGCACTCGCACTGTGACTGTTGCACTGCAAACGAGGAGCAGGAAACTTGCCAAGCCTCACAACACTTTTTTTATTTACAAACAATAAACAAAATTATCAAAAAAAAAAATATATATATATAATTGTAATAATTAATGTGATTCTTAATTCAGCCGAGGGGCGGCAAAGAATTTCTAGGCATAGAACTGATCTTGAATGCACTTCGTTTTCGTTAGTTGGTTAAAGTATTTAGTTTTATTTTCACGCGCGACACGCGTCTACAACTTTTAACATCGATAGGAATACTGATCCAGTGTTGCCTAGTTTTATTTCCAATACTAAAATCAGTGCATACAGTCACACACATTTTGAGCTCAAAAAGTGCAGCAAATTCAAGTTTCACACCAGAGCGAAGCGTATTCAAGTTTCCAACCTTTTATTCCAATAAGCGAAGCGAACTGACCTCGATAACCGATAGCCACATTTTCAAGTAAGCGCCATCAAATCGATTTTTTTGTTCAAGCTGCAAGGTCAAATACGTCCAGAATGAGAAATTTTCCAGAAATCGACAAGATAGAAAAAAATTAATTTTTTTTTAAATTTGGAAAAAAGAATGTTAAAACATCGAACTAATATATGGAAATCCATGAATAATTATCACAAATATTATGCGACAAGTTCCAATTTTTCCAAAAGGAAAAAGTTTTTAGTTCCATTTCAAAGATTTTTTTTCGAATTCCATTCATAGTGTTATTGACATACATACATATATACAAAACAAAAGTGTAAAAATATATTCACAACTTTTTTATATTAATTGGTCGACGACCATATGTTTCTCATTCAAATCTAAGCACCACTTTAAATAAAATTAGTCCGTAAAAAAATGTACCAATTGGAACAAACCGCATCTGTTCATAGACAACTGATAAAGAATCACGAACTGGTCCTATGTTTACAACTTCACCGTATAAACGGTGTACGAAACTCTTGTCAACATTGTGCAACACTATTCCGGGCTCGATAACTGTGTTGGACGCTGCGCTGTTAAATTTTCTTAATTAATTTTCATATAAATAAGGTAAATTAATTAATTTTAAGTGGAACTAAAGCAAAAAATGCCGCGACCAAAGTCAAACATATACCGGAAATACTTTATATTCGACTCTCAACTAAATACGAGCACTTGTCTAGTCGAGAAGGATAATAGACAATGCGGTCATCACATTATGGTAAATAAGAGGCTTAAATCTTTTGTTTTTGTTTTGGTTTGATCTGTAACGGTTTTGTTTCATGTAATCAAATAGGGCAATCATGGCTCAAATTTAACCAGTCACATTCGTCGATGGCACAGCGACTTGGTAATTGATGAACCGGAAAGAAATGGCAAAAGGCCGAAACCCCGAGCACCGATGGATCTTCACGATGAAGTGGATGTGGTTAATATGGCCCAAGTTGAATTGGAGGAAGATACGCAACAATACTATAATGATTCCCATCAGTGGCCTTCGCATACGCCGGACACCTCAACCCGTTCCGAATTTGAACAGAAACCGAAAATCAATCACAAAAATGAAGCGGAACTAACGCCCAATTTCTTTTTATATCGTCAAGAGTATTTGCAACTGAAACGGGAGGAGCTCAACTGGTCCAAAGAGCTCGAACACCAAAAACTTCAAATGGAAGTGAAAAGACTGGAACTAGAGGAAAAAAAATTTGAATTCGATCGGGAAAGAAGTCGACAAGAATATGAGCTGAAGAAATTAGATTTAGAGCAAAAAGAGCGTTTGGTTAAATATGAATTGGAATTAAAATATGGTAAAACCGTTCCATAAGCTTTGTATATACATATGTTTGTACTTGTGTCTGTATGTGAGAGTGTATATGTTGTATGTCTGTCTGTGGCTCCTTTTTTGTAGTTTTTTGTTAAATTTAAATTAGAATCGTTGCAGGCAATGTACAAAGGGGTTTAATCTTTACCAATATCTAGCCAAAATCGAAAACAACAAATGACTGTCTAAAATTCTGTATCTCCCATATATATAATGTATATGTGTATATTATCTATATATATAAAAAGTAAAAAACGATGTTATGGAAGATTGTTAATATACATGGAAAGTGTAATCTAATAGTTTAATTATTGTAAGAGTTATTCCATATATTCGATTACTGCAACAAGTAGATCGAATTTAATTAGTTCATAATTTTCTATTATATATTTTTATATATATTTCAAACAATAAACATATACATATTAGCCATAAGACGTCCAATAACTATAAAACTTTCGTTTGATTTAATACACAATTTTATTGAATATACTTTATTAATAATTATACAATAATATCGACCAGAAATTGGAAAACTATTACTTCTTGATCCGCAAAATTTTATGTACATATATGTATATATTTATCCATTTTACTATAGAAATTAATTAATTTCGTAATCACTTGTCGAACATTCGTAAATACCGGGATTTAAACACAGAACCGACAGAGATAGCCGATATGAGAAAGAGTGAGATGGCATGCATTTGATTAAGTTTATATCTGCCTATCTATCTGTCTCTTTCAGTACAATTTTGGCACAGTTGGTTTTATTAGGTTTTTATCTTTTTTATGGTAAATAATATTTGTATTAAACATTTAACTTTAAATTTTTTTAAACTCTCAATTGCTTAGATTATAAAAGCTGAAAATTATTGGATTTCATTTCAAAGCCTTTTTCCTATATATTAAGATTCGTTGACTGAATCATATATTTTTGTGAACTCTATAACTTCTAAACCAAATGTGAAATATTTGTGTTAGCCCCAAATCAAAAGTTCTTATACAAAAAGCATGTTTTTGGCTTTCCTTTCTTTGTTATTTCAAATTTCAAAATGAGAAATTCAAAAAAATTTCCTATGGGGTACTAAGCATTTTGGCCACCTAATATTGATATATGTACCACTGTACGTGGACACAAACAGCTGACGCCGCATTCACGGCTTATTCGCTTAAATGGCAAATTCCAATGGAATTGTCCTAATCACAGGACCACCAGGTATAGCTAGATAAACAAAGTATTTATTTAATTAACTTATAATCGATTTCTTTTTCATCCAGGTGTGGGAAAGACAACTTTGGTACGCAAAATCTGTGAAAACCTTGCCAGGGAAAGCCAATTGCAAGGATTTTATACAGAAGAAGTACGTGTCGAAGGTCAGCGCATTGGCTTTGATGTAGTCACACTGAAGGGACAACGTGGCATATTGGCACGGGAGAAGCCACCAATTAACAAGTTCCATTGTCCAAAAGTTGGGAAATACTCGGTTTATGTAAATGAATTTGAGAATATAACGTTGCCACTGCTTGAGATAAACAGCAAAGAATCTTTATGGATTATTGATGAAGTGGGAAAAATGGAATTATGTAGCAAACAATTTGAGTGCGCCATCAAGAATCTCATCCAGAAGCAAGTACCCTTGGTGGCCACTATACCACAGCAAAGCCGACAACTTTTGCCCATAGTAGAACAACTGAAGCAACAAACTGGAGCAATCATTTACCATGTGACAAAGACCAATAGAAATGATTTGATTACAACGATAACAAAATATCTTACGAAATAAATCATTTGGGATTTCTTTTATTTATATGTATATATCCTAACTATGCTACGCATCTGCTAAGGAGCTGGGATTTAGTGCAGGTGCCGGCATTGTTGTGGATTGGGATTCACTTTTGCGTGTGGAACGTTTACGTACGCGCTTCGTCTCCTTGGCCCAGTCCATTTCATTGTAGAGCTGCTCAGAGGCTCGCCAATGTAATTCCTGTCGTTGTACCAAATCTGGATGCTTCTGCTCGAACTCTTTATCGGGTGGCAAAAGCAATTCCCATCGTTTTGAGGAATTCACACGGGCCACAGTGCGTAAAACTTCTAAAGTTTCCGCTGAAGGAAGTTGAACAGCTGACATTACCTGAGTGCGATACAGGCAACCAGTTCGGGAGAATCGAAAGATCTAAATGAAAAATTAAATGGGGATTACTTATTCCGATTCATTGCAAATCCATTATATTAATGACTTACTATATAATCTCGAGCTCGTATCATTTGCTCGGCAGTTGCCCCGTTGGCATGAGAAAGCATTTTCTCGGGGTAGACAATCTCTGATCTTGGTACCCAATTGCCATTCAGCAATATCCCTACTTGCGGCAATAGGGCTAGAACCTTATCGGCTGTCACTTGGGGATCCACATGATCGGTGAGGATCTTCATTAAATCACTGAACGACAACATACGAGCATCTTTAAGCAGGACACGCAATTGCTCCAGCAATGGCATTGTTTTCAGCATAGCTTTATTATAAACTGGTTGTGACGTCATTGCCATATTCACATGCTGCACTTGCTCATCATGCGGCAATAGTTTTCTTAGGTAATCATTGGCATTGAGGGCCAATGATTGATTAACTTGATGATTCGTGGCATACAACTTCTGGCGCTCGATTTCCGCTGTGGATGTGTTCCGCGCATGCCAGAATGTCTCACACCAGGGCTCGTCCAGAATGCGCTGGACGAAACTGTTGTAAGTGCCACATCCCTGTTGCTTGGTCTTTTTGGAAGCAGCCGCCCCTGGGCCACGAGTGAATTTTACTGTCACTTGCTGCAGAACCTCCTCATCATCCGCATCCTCATTTTGAGCTTTTTGCTCGGCCTTGCGTCGTTTGTCGTCCTTGTCAAAATGGTTGAGGGCAGGTCTTAGCTGGACGATGCTTGTCAATGGCGACAAATGGACCTCCTTATCCGCATATATACCCACAATGTATTTGGAAATGTCTGTCAGAGAGCGTGTGCTCGTAAACGCCTGTTTATCCATTTTGCCACGCTTATATGTGGGTCTTTCTCCACTCTTTGTAGGCATACCGTAGGTGTTTTTTCCATCGGCAGCGACTGCAAATTGCTCAGCCTTGAAGCTGTCGTAGTGCTTTGATTCAGTGTTTAGGCCAAAGTCAACCTTTATCTCCTGAGTGAAGGGTTTCACACAGCAGTTGACCACCACTGCGTCGTCATGATTGGACAATTCCGTCTTGGTCGGATATTGGAATAGGTAGAGGTTTCCCTGTAGATTTTTCGACAGGAACACCGGTATCTGTGGATTTGACAATGCCTCTAAATGCTGTCTACCCAATCCGCCTTACATCCAACTTACCTCCTCAACAATTGGATCATCATCTTCGACGTCCATCGTTTGCCAGACAGATGCACGCTCTAAATTTAGTGTTGTAAATCGAGACAAGTGCAATCAGCTGTGCTCAACACTAAACTTGTTGCCAGTGCACTGTGGTGCCATCTCACTAGAAGAAATCGTACATGAATAAATTTATCATATTTTGAAATATCAAAGAAATATTTATATACATTTTAAACATATAATTAATCCTGTATTTACTAATAATCTTATATTTATTTATATGCAAATTAATTTCCTGATTTCCCTCTTATAAACCAATGTGTCCGTTGTATCGCAACGGAACAGAATTCAAATTTTATGAAGGTGGTCACACTTAGTGCCCAGGGTCCAGGGGCCAGGGCCCTCGAGAGAGAGACCCCGCATATATACATAGCATAGGCATATTGTACATATCTCATAATGATATAACTTTCCTATAATGTACACGGTCAGCTCGGAGATCTACAGTGAGACCAACTATCAACCGATTCGCACGGACGATGGACAGAAAGTTGTGTCAAAATTTCGTTTCCGTTATCCCGATGCTGGAGAATGGCAGGAAAAGATTAGCATCGACAAGGATGGCGACTTGGATGTATCGCGTCCCCAGCGAGGCATCATTGAACTTGAACATTCCGAGGCCACAGAACTAAAACTAGTGGGCCTCCAAGTGTGGCGTGGAGCCTTGCTTTTGGCAGATTATCTCTTTTATCAACGCGAAGCAATGGCTAATAAGACAATAATGGAGCTTGGAGCTGGCGTTGGGCTCACCAGCATTGCAGCTGCCATACACAATGTTGGACAAGTTTATTGTACCGATGTTGATTTGGGATGCATTCTGCAGCTGATACGGGGCAACGTGCAGAGGAATATTGAATTGATCAATGGTCAAGGTCAAGTGAAAGTAATGGAATTTAACTTTCTCACACCCAAGGAGGAGCAATCTGAACAGCTCCTCAAGGCCATAGATGCCAGTGATATCATTTTGGCGGCCGATGTGATTTACGATGACACCTTAACCAATGCTTTTATACAGGTCATCGATGAGATACTAAAAAAAGACAGAAAAAAGGCCTTCTATGTGGCCCTGGAGAAGCGTTACGTATTTACATTTGACGATTGTGATTCCGTGGCACCTATGTATGAGCATTTTGTCGGACAGACAAAGTCAAAACCATGGGTGATAGAACATCTCTCGCTGGACTTTCCACAATACTTTGAATACGAACGCTGTCCACAGCTAGTGCTTATGAAGATTACCTCAAGATAATCTATAGGAATAAATAGTATTTAATGAAAACCGTCCTCTCGAATGTACAAAGCACCAACCATTAAATTAAATTAAATAAAAATTAGCAAAGGCCAGATCTACAAAAAACTTTCAACGATAATGTTAAAAAAATATAAATATAAAAGCTTTTATTTTGAAAAGAAACCCAATTTACTTTGCGGTATTGATTTGCCTTTTTATCGAATCGATAATTCAGCGATTTCCCGTTATAATTTTTCCAATTTTTGCTTGGAAATGTCATTAATCTCTACTCGCTTTTTGGACTTTCCAACAACTTTTTTTTAACAATCTTAATTTATTTCTAAAAAACAAGGCTAGCCTAAGTCCCAATTCCCCGCATTGACTCGATTCGGCAATCACAGATCCTGCATGGCCAGTATGATATTTTCCAATGCTTGACGAGCATCTGTAGCTGGAAAATGCTGGAGCACTGCAAGAGCAGCAGCCGTGTGTTTCGTTTGTAGCTCCTTGGTTTTGGCTAGGGCAGGACCAGCCAGTATAGCCTTATGGATCTGATCATAGTCAATATTCTCCACAGACTGTTTGCCCTTCTCCAATTCCGCATACAAGCTAGGATCATGCTCTAAATGAAACAATACAGGAGCACTGACCAAACTAAAAGTAGTATCCAAAGGTAACGTGGAGCACTGGAAGGGTTCAGCATCCAAACAGGCCTGCCAGGCCAAAGCCAAATGCTTACCAAATCGATATGCATGACGTTGCAGCTCTTCGCTTTGCCCAGCAAGCTTTAATGTTGCTTGACAGGATTTACCCAGAAGGCTACCAGCATTCAATATATTTCGGCATTCCCATTCCTGTTCAGGATTACCCAATACCTGAGCAATTGGCATGGGAGTCATGACATCATGCTCATTAAAATCAACACCCACATTCAATGAGGGTCGCTGGAAGGTTCCAGGTTTATAAGGCAACGGATTATTCTGCTCATCACGTTCGCCAATGAACTCCGATTCGGAAAAATCACGTACAGCCGATGAGATAATTTCCACTACTTCCTGATTACGCAAATTGGCCAACTCGGCACTGGAATGACCCAACAGATAATCACCAGTGAGCAGGCCAATTTTGTTGCCAAATGACATATCATCATAGGTGGCCACATCTTGGCCAGCTTCAGTGCTAGCCTGTAAATTAACCACGCTCTAGATTTAAAAAGAAATCAATGAATTAATTATTGAGATCATCAAATCAAGAGATAAACTTACATTATGCACCAGATGGGATATACGAATCATTTCGGTGACCTCGGCCAAAGCACGCTGAGAATGCAATACACCAGCACTTTTGTCTTGCTCCACATCCGGTATACTGGCTGCATGTCCGGCTGCCTTAGATACTAGCAAGACAATCAATCCCCATGCCTGCATCGTGTTCTTTCCATTGTACAGGAGATGCCTAAAGAGATTCGGAATTTATATTGAGATTTCAAAAAAATATTTATGCAATATCATTTGAATTTTGGGCTAATCTTAATTATTAATATACTTACTTGGCCGTTTTCATTAGGGGATGGGCACTACCCACCAGTTTGCGCAAATGCAGAGCCACATTTGCGATCTCGTCGCTAAGGAGCCACCGTAGACTAAGAAATGATGTCGGATATCCCACAATGCGTTCGGCCTCGCTGACAGCCCTATTCCAATCGTGGCGAGGCGGTGGCGTTGTCACCTGTTGCTGTTGCTGTCTGCTGCTGATGGTTGACGTTGCTGTCCAACGGTGTTGTTGTTGTTGCTGCTGCCGTTGCTGTAAAGTGAAAGTTTTCAGCGCAGGCGCCGCCAGAGCTTGAAATCGTTTGCGAGCCAGGCTCAAACTCTCGCCATGGGGCATCCTTTGGGTCAATTGTTGCATAATCCTATACATTTTTTCCTTTCTATTGGTTTGGCTTTATAATTACAAAATGAAAAGGTACGTATGTATGTATGAATATATCCAAATGAAGAATTGGTTAATCTTGGCTTGGCTGCGCTTGGCTGAACTGCTCCGTCGCTTGCCTTGTCGAAAAGTGAAATCTCAAAGCTCCAACTTGGACGTCGACGTCGCCGTCGCTGATGTTCGACGCCACTGCTCTCACCTTCACCTGTCTTGTTGCCGATACCGTTGTTGTTGTTGTTGCTGTTGCTTCTTCCCTTGGAGGCGGCCCACTTTTCCAATTGTTTGCAGTGGAGCCGCCGTTTTGTTTATTTTTATTGCTCCACGCTTTAACATGGAATTTCGGGTTGCCATAACAGGTTTTCTAACAGGGCTGCACAACATGCAAAGGCCTTAGCGTTCGCCATTGAGATTTGTAGCCCTGGAAATTAAATTTAAATATTGCCGCTGCAATCGTAACAAAAGCACATACATACACAAATGTGCATCTTCAAATGTATTTAAATTTAATTAATTCCAAAAACATTTTCTACATTTTGATTTTCCCTTATCTCTATCTGCTTAAGTGCATTAACATTTATTTAACATTATACTAACACAGAACAGACAATTTACAGACAAAGAAGGACTGCCATAGCTTACTCAAATTTCCTAAAATTGCCAAATTCTAACAACACATTTCAAAAAACTAAACTTTTCTCTGGAACATTGCTGACAGTCTTTTATACAAAAATTTTTTAGTATAATATTTCTTAAGCCAGCCGAATCCGACCACTATACATAAATATACATACATATGTTTGTACAAGATATCAGAACCAGAATCGACATCATTAATTTATAAGAAAAAAATTTTGGTTTTATTTTGTTTTATTATAATTTTAAACTGATTTCACAGTAGCTATAACAATATATTTAAATAGCTGTAGCTGATGCAAGAGTTGAATGCAATTTGTAATTCGTTCCCAACCAAAGTAACTAAAATAAAACTTGGTAAAATTAAAATATATAAGTATGAGTTTATAAAGCATTAACACGAAAAGTTGATACCCTCAGTTCAAATATGTGTTTATAAAATGATTGCAATTAGGTTTTCTTTTGTATCCCTTATATGATTCTATTTAGAATTTAATATTTATTTTCTGAGCATTTGTACGATAAATATTTGTCCAATGTGTATAGCCCTTGTCCCACAGTATGCGTTTTATTATACTGGTCTGTCTATATTCCCCGTATTTTTATTCACCCAGTTAGTATGTTACCGCTTATCGTGTTCGGTCACACTGAGTAGGGTACTCAAATGCGAGTTACAAAAATTGTTGCAAAAGTGTGTGAAAATCCTGATCCAAACAAAAAATGAATTCCTGATCAAAACAAACGAAAATGAAATTAGTGGTTCAAATCGAGCATTTAAATATTTCCGCAGCAATTAACGGGTCACGGTGTGTGTGTGTGTGTGTGTGTGTGCGCACCTACATATGTATGAATGTGTGTCTCAAGACTCAAGGGAGAGCTAAAGAGAAAGGAGCAAGAATAAGAAATAAGAACAAAAGGAAAGTGGCTGCAATAAATGGAAACAATCTAGATCTATTGAACGGCTATTTTGAGTACATAAAAAATCAAAATCTCTGAGACACAAGCACACATATATTTTGTTTGTATGTATAAATGAACATTACTACAGAGAAAATGGGAACGGAATGGGGCGAAAGAAAACCTACGAAAGTGGTTGCTGCTGCTGTTGTGAGAGGAATTTTGTCTCTCTGTCTTTTCTTGTATGTCTGCATGTGTATTTGTGCAGTGTTGTATAGTGCATGAATTATGATTTTTTTTGTTTTTTTTTACTTGTTCATCTTAAATTTAGTTTAAAAAATTGCAAAAATCAACGAAAAAACTGCAAGTTTAAATCTGAAATTAAACATCGGTTGGGGTCTCAAAATCGATCTGGCTGCATCCATCCCTAAACAACACAAGATGTGAGATGCATGCAAGCGAGAGAGAAAGAGAGAACGAGTGCGTATGAGAGAACTAACGTAGTGGACGCCGACGCCGCTATGCACACGCATACAAGCAATCTAAAACTTGTTTGGTTGCTCAGTCACCACTCACTCCCTCTCCTTTGTGGCTCGCTCTCTCTTTCTCTGTTGGCAAAAAAAGAGCAAAAGCCGCTATTCGCTAGCGCTCTCTCATGAACCGACAAATCTTTTTCTCGCTACTCGCTGGTTCCCAAGCAAAAGCAAAGCTAGGTGAGCAAAATTTCCATTGTGTGTGGCGATGTCGCGTCGTCGTCGTTTGCTTTTGCTGTGCCCGTTGCCAGAGCCAGCCAGCAGTAGCAGCAGAAACAGTCGGTTTAAAATTTTCTGACTCGTCATTTGTGCTGTGCGGTGTTGTGCGAAAAAAAAGAAATAAAGTGTATATACACATACATACGTATACATTGAGTAATAAATTATAAAATTAAAATCCAACAAATACGCAATAGCCAAATCTAATTCACTTTCAACAATAAAGAAAAGGGTTCGTTCATTTCGATTTTCCCCCCACCATAAACTTTTCGCGACCGTGTAAAGTGCAAAGCGAAATCAATCGAGTCTCCCTCCTCAACTGTGTGTCTGTGAATGTGCGAGTATATTTGCTTGTATGTGTGAACAAAATTTATTACTCATCTTTTTTTTTTTTGTATTTTTTTTTTGTTGTTTTGAGAAATATTTATTAAAAAAGAAAATTCGAAATACCGAATACAAAAAGAAGATGCTGGAAAGTGAACCAAACACAAATGGCGACAAGCAGCAGCACCACCGCGTTAGTGAGGGGGAGGCGGAGAGCCGCATGGGGTTTGCATATGAACAATTTGAATAAACTGTAGCCGCACAAAAAAGCAAAAAGGAAAAAAACTACCTATTTTATTTTTTGTCTACATCAACGATTAACGAAAAACTCGACGACTTTCATCGTCGTCGTTGTGCGTCGGTGTCTGTGTGTGTGCGTGCATGTATGTTTTGTGTGTGTGTGTGTGACTCGCTTGGTCTCGCTCTTTTTAGCCATCACGTCTGCCTCTGCCTTGAAAAAGAAAAAAAATAATAATTTCGATGTGTGCGCGATGCCTCTCTCCCAAACACGCTCGCTCTCTATCCCTCTCTGAACCATATGAATGATCCACCCTTGTAATTGTGTGTGTGAGTGAGAAAACCAGCGGCCAGCAACAAATAAAAAACAATAAGAAAAATACTGCTCTCCCTCTGTATGTGTGTATGTGAGTGCAATTTGCCGTTGTTTTACCTACACACACACACCTACTCCATCGCTCTCTCCGTCTCTTGTCGATTTCGGCTCGACGGTGGCTGCCTCTTAACAACGATTTCGAAATCTAAATTATTATTGTTTTTTTCATTATTTTTTTGTCTTTTTTTTATTGTAGTAACAACAGCAAAATGAAAACTGCTGCAGTGCATAGTGTATTTTGTTGCCAAAGCAAAAATTTATTTTAATTATAATATAAAGAAAGAAAGAAAGAAAAAGAAAAACCAATCAACAACACCACAAATAAAAACAAAACCAACAAGAGAAAAAAGAAGAAGAAGAGAAGCATCAACCCAATTTGTGTATCTGTGTGTTTGTTTTCCCCCCTGCCCTTCAAGTCCCACTAAACCCTACTACAATTGCTCTTCTTCTTTCTTCTGCCGTCTTCGTCGTTGTCGTCGTCTGTATACATCTGTGTGTTGCATGTGTGTGTCATCTATATGAATCAATAAAAATATACAACAACAACAAAAATAAATAAAGAAAATCAACAACAAATGTGCAAAATACTAGTAAATCAAACAGCAGCAACTACAACTATAACTGCATCGTCAACTACAACAACAACAACTGCAACGCCAACTTCAACTATAACAACAACCACAAAGCAATCGAAATCAATCCAAAAAACAAACTTGAGAAAATGAGGTGCTGCTGTTGTTTAAATAAAACAAGCCAAGAACTATGACGCATCAAAATCATCAAACAAACGGCGCAAGTTTGGAGGATTGCCATACAAACTTTTATGCCTTGGTAAGCAATAGTTAATAGCAAATAAAATATAGATTTAACACCAAAAACAGTCTTTTTTTTTTTAACCAATGTGCATATGTATGTAGGTCAGTGACAAAAATCATTCAGTAAAGAGAATCTTAGTGTCCATAATATTATTAATAATTTATTATGAAATGGATCGAAATCAGCTCTACTTTACACTTGTTGGTTGTGTGACAAAGAAAGAATTCCACAACACAAGCGCACAGAAAAATGTACATATGCTTTTGGGAACTTCCTCACGAACCTATCACGCACCAGAAATTCCATTTTTAGTAAGATTTAAACTCTAATGAATAATTTTATAACAACAACTATTTGAAACGATCTTGACTGTTAGTGCTGTGGTTAAGAGTCTTAAGATAAGATAATTCGCCGGGTAGTACTTGGATTATTCGAATTGAGATATTTTTCATTTGAATATACAATTAATTTGATTCAACTTAGCTAGGTTTAACATTATAAAACGGTTTCACACGAGAAAATGCAATTTAACCTACTCGTTGACTTTCAACTAATGTTTTAAACTTTAAACTGTCAATCGGAGAGAATGTTATTCTTAATGAAACGGCGCCAAAACAGCGTAGTTCAGTTACTGTTGTGCTACACAAACTACATGTTAATTAGTTTAAGAATCAATAAAATTTTTTAAAATTGGAATTTTGGAAGACTAACATAAGATCATAGATTAACTTACTATTTTTGTAGACATGTTAGCAGTAGCTCTTACTGTGCTTGTTGAACACTAAGATGAAGATTATAGAAAATCTGTCACTCAATACTGAAGACTTTCAAGAGAACGGAGGGTGGCACAAAAATTCATACATTGATATACCTACCTCTATCCTTTCTGAGGTCACATATACTCTTATACAATTACGACAGCAGGGTACGAAAAACAACTGTTGACACAAAAACAATGTTTTGTTTAGAAAAGGAGGAAATATGGTAAAAATGGTTTCAAACTTGTTACTCGGCTAGTCTTCGGTTAGTTAGTATTGCTATTAATAAAGTGGATTGTTTTATTTGTTCAGCTATTTTTAAATAGTGAGTGAATCAATAGTTAGAGTTTGTTGGCAACACTGGTTGGCCTGCCTGCCTGTCGGCTATCCGTCCGTCCATATAACAGGTTCTTCAACTAGTTTCTTCTTTCTGTATTTCCACCATAAGGTGGCATATTTCTTTAATGAATCTCGAAGCAGCAGCGGAAAGCAGAGACAAAAAAAACCAAACGAACTGCCGCACAGTGGAAAAACTGACAATGACGACGACAATGCGTACAAGTCAACGTGCTCCACTCGCGCCATTCCCCCCGTTTCCATACCCTTCCCTACTAAAATACCCGCTTCGCTCCACTAGTGGAGGCAGAGGCTGATGCCGACGCCAACGCCAACGAATGCGGCAAATACGAAATAACGAAACAATAACAAACCCGCGAAACTTTCTTTGAGAAATAGAGGGAGAGCAAAAGCAACAACAGCAGCAAAACACCAATGTGAAAGAGAGGGAGCGGGCGAGTGAGAGAGAGAGAGAGAAAGAGCTTGAACTTGAGAGGCACGCGCGCGTGAACAAACACAAGTAAAGCATGTCGGAATAATAACACACCAACACACACAAACACAGAGAGAGAGTCTGTGAGAGAAAGAGGGCGCTCTCTCACAAAACACTCGCAATGCAAATGTAACCCATAGGCAAAGAAAAGAAAAAGAAAAAAAAAAAAAACAAAAAGAAATATCTCGAGCATAAGAGCCAAAGGCAACGGCAAGTGTTGGAGATTGAGTATGAAAATTGCAAATACACACACGCGAACGCACACATGCAAGATAAAGATAGAGATAGAGATACAAACGAATGACGACAACGTACGTAGAGATATCATAAAAAAATTTTAAAAAATAAAACTGGCTGCATGACAATGTTGAGAAACGTAAAAACAGCAGACCTCACGCTGCTGCTGGAAACGCTAAAGAGCAGACAGGGGTAGTGGGAGTTGATGAAAGAAGAAGGCAGTAATATGGTTATAATGCGATAGTGGCGATAGTCGGCGCTCGCCCAAAATAAAAGCCAATAAATAAAAGAACAACGCGCGAAGCACAACAAGAAAAAAACCGCAACTCTAGCGAGTGTGTTGGTTGGTGGGCAGACAAAAACGAGAGCGAAAATGAAAACACACAAAAATTGCAAAAACGGAAGAATGTGGAACATATTTGGTTCGGGGGGATACAACCGACACGACTCGCCATCGTCGGCGACGTTGTTGCTGTTGCTGAGTGATGGTGCGGTGCAGTGTAGGAAGAGGCAGGCGTATTGAGTGGCAAGTGTGTGTGTGTGTGTGTTGTGAGGAGGACATACGGGAGGAGGGGGGTGAATACAACATCGGCTCGTCGGCATTGGCAGCCATAACCATAGCCAGCCAGCCATTCGTGTGGTTTGGGGGAATACCTCTTGGTATAGTTGTTGTTTCTGTCTCTATGTGTGTGTGTGTGTTTCAGCTTGTTTCTCTGTGTGTTAGAGGTGCAGTTATTTAGCTCTATCTCAGTTAAAACATACGCGTCGCTCTTTTATGCCAAGATTGTTGTTGCTCATTGATTTCTTGAGCTTGCAACACAGAGGCAACTTTTTTCTTCTAAACAGCAACAACAACAGCAACAGCTACAAACATACATATGTATATACAAAACAACACAACACTAACTCTCAACGGAAGCCGCCAATGACGGCGACGACCCCAAGAAGCAAGCCAGTTAGCCAGCTCAGCTAGCCAGGCCAGTCTTAATTTTTGTTATTTTTTGTTTGGGTTTTCATTTTTTCTGTCTTGTCTTTGGTTGCTTCGGCTGCTTGGCCTTTTTCCTCTTTTTTTTTTTCTTTTACGCTTCTTTGTAAAGAGATTGAGGAAGCTTTGCTTCTGGTTATTATTACAAGTGCAGTGAGGAATGCGGCGTGCGTTTTGCAACACTACTGCGTTGTTGCATTATTATTGGTGGCGTTGTGGGAAAATATAGAATCAGATGAGAACTGACAGTTTGTAAATATATCTAAAAAAAATAAATAAAAAAAGAAAAAAAAAATCACTAGATAAAGATTTTGTAACACAAACTCGATGAAGATTATTTTTATTCTTGATCTCAGGTTTGAAAACTAAAATTATTAAATATAATAAAAACTGTCAATATACTTTGTGACTTCTATGAAATAACGCCAGTTAGTCGTAGCAGCAGTAGACGGCTGTTTGTTTAGAATGAAGTAGGATGTTTATTCACTTTTTAAGATATTGAAATTATCTTTAATGGTAATTTGTTGTTGCTTTTAAAATATTTGAAACAATTGACCCAGTTCTTGTTACAAAAAAAGTTGTTAAACTGTTTTAAATTTAAATAAAGTTGATTTTAATTTAACAGTAGGATGAATTCTTAAACAAGTTCAAGATCTTTCTCTGCTCTATTGAATTAGCCATCAAAGCGGTCATTGACTTTAAACACATGTCATTACATAGGTAATTTAGGACATAAGTAGGAAGTGTTTAAGTTGTAATCGGTAAATTGCTCTAAATGTGTATATAAGTATGTATATGTATAAACATATGGTGGATAATAGGCCAATAATTGTCAAAATTAACGGAAACTCTTTTCTACTAATCTATTTTACTGTCATAAAATTAAACGTTCATGTCTTAATTAGTTTCGTTTTCAATGTGGGTGCGGAAGAAAATACACTGATTATAGACTCAGTTGCAAGTATACTAAGTATGCATATCGGTAGTTGGTATTACGAAAGCTTCATAGATTTAGCAAGTGATTATTTTAGCTTTGTTTTTAAATTCCTTCTTTATCTTTGCCATTGCAAGGTAATGTAATAATGTTGTTGACATTGGGGAGAGATAAGCTACTTGCAAGCACTACTTGATTGACAATTATTCATATCTCTTTGTGTACCTTCATATGAGTAGCACAGAATGTGAGAAAATGAAGACTTAGAGTTTATTTGATTTCTTATCTCGGGTGAATAATATATTATGTATGTACATGAATTAATCATAATTTTGTATTAACGCGTATTTCTCTTTATCCTATTTTACAGACTGATTTGTGTGGAATAAAATGGCGTAAGTTCGTTAATGGCGAACGGCCGAATGCATCTAGCGATCCATTATCCGATCCAATTCTTCGATCCTATTCACGATGCATGCAGGCAAATATGCTATGCGTGTGGCGGCGTGTGCAATCCACCAAACAGGATAACACCGATCCAAATGCCTTAAATTTTGAGATTACCACATCGACGAAAGTACACCCGCCTTTATCGTTGGCCGCCGCCAAGGAGTTGTGGATATTTTGGTATGGCGAAGAGCCCGATCTTAGTGATCTGGTTGATGCTGACTTGCTGAGAATAGCGGGTAAGTGCAAAGTTAAATCAAATAAAAACAAATACTAAAATAAAAATCATAAAAGCCCCCAAATAACAATCAAAAAAGAAATATGCCAAACTCTCTTCCGCTCCCACTCTCTCTCTCCCACACACACACACACACTCACACACACACTCACACAGCCACATTTAAACTCACTAATACTTTTGCAAATTTTACATGCTTGCTGCTTGTGTGCAATGTGATGAATTTAATAAAACTTCAAGGCCGCGCAGCTCATGCAGCGCACACCAAAAAACAAAACAAAAAATACATCACAAACACATGCGAGCAGATTTGATTGCCGCAGATGCTGTTGATGATGATGATGATTATTTATTCGCCTTTAACGTCACTCACATTTAGAACGTCAATCGTAGGCGTAAACGTCACCTGTCATTTGCAATGTTTCTAGCTAGCTGGCTCTCTCTCTCTCTCTCTTTTCTGCCGTGGCGTTTTTTCTCTTCTCGTTTGCCTAATTATGCAAAAAGGGTGTTCATTGGTATTGCTTGCTGCTCTCTGAGTGACTGGCTGCTATGACTAGTGTGTTTTTGTGCGAACGTTGGCAGCGCGCTCTCTTTTTCTCGCGCTCTCAATTTTTCTCTCAGTCTCTCTTTCTGTCTGTCTGTCTGCCATATGTCTGTGTTGGCGTGTGTGGGGGGGGTTCTTTGGCAATTCTTCGTAGGGTTGTTCCACCAATATACACACGACGAGCGCCGCATCTGACGAGATTGGCCTTCGGGTCTCTCCTCGAATCTTATCAGTGTTTTTTGCGTGTGGCCACTATACTATTATCTCTGACCGACAACAATCATCAGAAAATGAAGAAGAAAACTATTGTAGAATTCGAATTTCGGGCCTAGTTTCTACTACGGCAAATTCCATTACTAACCGCAGGTTGTAACCTTCGTTCGCTTTCTACCTACGTCATTTCGGCGTTTCATTTTACTTTTTACAGTTAGCTTTTTTGTACTTGTATGAGAGTGTATGTTGTTGATAAACGCTTTTTTTCTGTTTTTTTTTTTTGTTTCGCGCGGTCGCGCTCTGCCTTGAGTTGAATGCACGTCGTGAATTTGTGGTGAAATTGTTGGTGACCCCGACAATACGACATTGCCTTGCTGTTATTGTTGCTGCTATTTATGCCTGATTTTTAATGGCAAGGACATTGACTAATTGCATTGACATTACTTTGTCTCGACGCTCGCTTAGAGTCAGCGTCATTCGCGCAATTTCATTTCATTTTCTTTTTATAGCACCTTTTACTTTGTGGTCGGGGTCTGGCCACAAAACAGAAGCGACGCATACACAACAGGCTAGGCTGAGGCAAAAAGTGTGTGTCAGTTTCGTGTGTTGTTGTATTGTTGTTGAGTGCGTGTGAATGAAACCCAGAAAGAAGGGAAGAAACGAGGAGGCAGGGTGAGCAATAGCGAAGTAGTATCTATTGCAGCGGGGTGAAACAGTAACAGGGCAGTGGGAAAGAAGGGAGAGGTAGGTAGAGAAAGCATTAACAACAGTAGACGCAAGGCGTTAGTTTGTTTGTTGGCTTTTTTGTTAGAGTTTACTGTTGAAAATGGCAACGCCGCAATTTCAACGACCAGTTGGTCGCACAGTGGATTCAATGTGTTAAATTATTAAAGTAGTTTCTGTCCTCCTTGTTTTTTTAATCGAGCATTCTGTAAAACAATTTTGTGAATAACCTTATTTTGATTAAGTTTGTAAGTTCTTTACATTCATTATGATAAATAGTTGAACGTTCGTTTGGGTATTTAGGTTTTCCCTGGGACCTGAAACCATTCTTCCAAGACCGTGGGAATGTACTGTTTTTAGAGTTACTAAACGAACGTTTTGGTAAATTTAAGGCTAATGGGGTTTTTGACATTAAGAGGAGACCACAGATGATATATATCTACATTTATCTGAAAATATCGGTTCCACTATTTCAAAATAGATTTTTCTTAAGTCATAGGTAACAACAAAACATCCGTTTGACCCGATCACAACATGCGTGAGACACAGTAACGGGTCTCCATTTATATTGTTGGCCTGTTTGGACAATGTTAGGTTAAACCATATAAATCATATTCTAGTCCAAAAAACACTTTGCACCCATAGTGCATTTATTGTTTGTTGTTGCTCTGTTCTTCCTTCCCTACAAATAATGTTGTACATAAAAACTTTCTGCTTTTCTAGCCATTCGGTTTGGCTTTCGAATGCTTTTGGTAGCAGTTTTTGTAAAACACACACGCACACATGCGTACATACATTTATATTTACATATACATATATTACATATGTCGTATATATGTGGGCGCCTCAAAATCTCAGTCTGTTTCCGCTGCCTCTGCCTCCTTCTGATACTCCATTTGCCGCTGTTGAGTGTGTTGTATATTCTACATACCAATTTTACCTTAAACAGCTGTCACTTTGTTTGTCTCTGGGTGTGTATGTGTGAGCATGTGTGTGACTGTGTGCGTGCTCCACAATTGGAGCTAGTGGAATTACGATGTGCCTTGAGCTTTGCCAATGTAGATGTATCCACTACACACTTAATTACATACTTGTGTGTATGTATTTGAGTACTGCTCTCTAAAACTCTCTCTGATGTCGTTGGCTCTCATTTGTGAGCTTTAAACTGGTTTGCAAGCAAGCTTAATTACAATGCGCTTTGGTGTTGTTGCAATTTTTTTTTCAATTTTTAATTTTTGTTTTTTTTTTTTTTGCGTTTGGGCTAGCGAGTGAATGAGCTTGACTTGGCTCTGTGTTTTCTTTTTACCAGTTTTTTTTTGTTTGTGTTTTCTGCTTATTAAACATTCTTCGCAGCCGCAGATTATTGACCTTGATTAAACACATTTGTTGCTGCTTTCGGCCATTCTCCTTGGCTTGTTGCATGCAATGCAAAATTGTTCTCCCTCTTTCGCTCGCTCACTAATTCACGTTCGCTCTCTCTCAGTCAATTACAGCTTTATTAAACTGTTGTTACAGACACGCACACATGAACTTATAAACAATAGATGGAGAGTGAGAGAGGACATTTGTCGACCGCCTCATCTTAACACGTCATTTCGCTGTGGTAGCAAATTTTTAACCTAAAATAGCATTTTGTTTTTTATATATGGGCCACAAACAACAACATATGAGACCACTGGAGAGAGAGCGGGAAGGAAACACCGAGAGTGAAAGAGAGAGATAGAGAGAGAGACTGTTGCCGTGAGCGAGTGCACGCCTAGCGGCACTTTTATTTCCAAACAACACATCTTCACCACCAAAAAGCTTTTCAAGTCAGATACATAGATACACTCTTCTCTCCCACACACACACATTTACTCGCTAGTTTTATCCACTCTGAGTATCTGCAACTTTTCCCTCTCTCTATTTTGCTCTCTTTCACTTCTCTCTATGCGAAGAGACCGACATCGTTGTCGTCGTCGGCGGCAGCAGCAGCAACATGTGCACAAACCACACGTGCTACAAAAAAACACCCACACTTGCACACACACTCACACACACTTTTACCAAAGGGAGATACATACATACATACATACATATGTATGTATTTGGAATTTGCATTGAGCAGTCGCTGTTGCCGTCCAATTCGGATTCCTGTGTGCGTTTTTGGGGGCTTTCAAACTAAGTTCCACTTTATTGTTGCTGGTGCTAATGTTGTTGTTATTGTTGTTGTCGGCATCATTGTCGGGACAGGCAGTTAGTTTCAGTTTCTGTCGTATATCTGTATGTGAGTAGCGACTGGTTGTAGGTTTGCCATTTCCTTTTGGTTTGTCGATTCTTCTTTTGTTTGTTTGCCTCAGTGAAAAAGAGAGAAAGATATAAAAAAGAATAGCTGAGGCTGCAATAAATGGTATTTTTTGCTGCTACGGCGGGCTTGCGGGCTTTTAGCGAGCTTTGAACTTTTACCGTTGGTCGACCGACGCCAATGGAGAGTATGTGACCTCAGAGTCAGGCCAGACCAGCCGGCAGAGTTACAACCTTTTTTTGTTTCTTTCTTGCCCAGCCTCTGCTATTCTGAACCACACACACACACACACAATGACATGCACACATGAATACTTATACATAATCGTACATTGCCCTCAGAGGAGACGCAGGCGACGAAGAAGAAAAAAACTACGCGCTGATCTCATTGAAAGAAAAATATTCAAAAAGGAAAAAAACACACTCACAATGACGCGCTGGCTTGTAAAAACAGCAGCGACAACAACACACAAACATTAAGAATGGTTGTAACATAAATTTCCAGAAGGCAACAGCAGCCGCTGCAATGTTAGACCAGCTACTCGTTAGTTGCTCTCGCGCTTCGCTCTCTCTCTGTCTCTCTTGATGGCGCTTTGTTTTGTTATTTATAATGTTGTTTACCTTTACGTAATTATCTTTGCAACATTTATTGAGTCAAAAGAGAAGGAGAGGGTGTAAGTGAATAGGGAGGAGTTGTAGGAGCAGTGAGACAGAGGCGAAGCAAAAGCTGCTCGGCGTCTTGTAAATTCATCAGCGCGTGTAGGTGGCTGTTACTCTCTTGGTCTCTCTCTCGCTCTCTGGCTCTCCCTATTTTACAGTGCCAGTTCTCATGTGGCTGTGTGTGTGTGTGTTTCAGATGCTTGGAATTTTCCAAAAATTTCTTTTCTCCCTCTCATCCAATCATAATGACAACTATGTATGTGTATTTATGCGACTCGTTGTGTGTGTGTGGTTGCCTTTTTGTTTTAAGTGGGCATTTTGTTTGTGCTTCCGCTTTGGATTTCCCTTCCTCTCGCTCCCTTTCCTCCATCCTTTTTTTCACTCTGTCTCTCTGGATTTTTTCGCCTTTGCTCTTTTTAATCAGGCACTTACATTATTTATTTTCCCCTCACGTTCTTAAATTTTTCCAAATGCTGCATTTGCATACATCAACGTTTGTTCCATATATGTATCTGTGCCTAGATTTAGGTATTATTACTAAAAAAAATATAGTGACATTCAACACCCTCACTTGCTTTCCATTTAACCCTCTCACATTCTGAATTGTTGTTTGTCATTTGAATGCAAAACAATAACAGAAATAAGTTACCGACGCATGCGCACAGCATCGTTTGATCGTTTTTCCCTAAATTAATGTGACAAGGAAAGGGGGTGATGGGGAGAGGTGTACTAAGTTGGCTACTAGTGTTGGTGTAGAGTAGGGGGGTCAATGCGAGGAAAGATGGATACATTGGTTTTGCGTATTATTATTATTGTCCGACCCGAAATAGAGAATCAGCGGTTTTGTTATTGTGTTTTTTTTATTTTTTACAATATTGTTGGTTTTTTTCCACATCGGAAAGCGTCGCCGCTTTTCAATATGTTTGCAAAGTATGAAGGCTTTTACAAAAAATATCTTTAATATATTGTTTACCACTGCTATTTAAAGATAAGCACTGATATTTCCATTGTCATTAGTCATTAAATACTAAATCGATGGCATAACACTTTCCAAAGCCCTTTGCCATAAACATACCTAAACATTTAAATCTAAAACCATTTATGCAATCGTCGTTTACATGCCAATTTTTCACTATTTTTATATTTATCTAATTATCTATTTTTTCTGCCTTATTTGTTTGAGTACTGAAAATAATCTATAAATTTCTTATTTTTACAGCTAACCAACCACTTTGGAATGGCACCTGGAAGGGGGAACTCACTTATGAGTGCCGTTCGCTGCTCTTCAAGGCTTTGCACAATCTCATGGAAAGGTGAGTAAATATAAATAAAAATGTTGTATATTTAATTTAAAATTATGTTCTTGTTCTATAGATTCGTGCTCACCAAGGACATTGTGCGATTTGGCAAATGGTTTGTCCAACCTTGCACCTCAAGCGATCGTCTGTTTGGACGTAGGTGAGTCGCCCATATTAAGGATAATGAATGACACATCTAAATTAAAAGATGGAAAGCCACACTTAAAAAAGCAAATGATAAAAGTGAATTATTTGTCTAAACTGAAATTGGCATCCTAGATTAAACAAAGGAACTCTGTGCGGTTGCATTAAAGCTTGTGAAACTGCATCGTTCTTCCTATTACAAAAAAAAAAAATGTTTATAATTTTATTTTATATAAATTGTTGTTACATTTATTTAAATATAAATTTTGCTTCTTTTTCAACAGTTCGCAGCACCTGTCCTTCTCTTTTACGTTTTTCGTTCATGGAGATACGGTTTGTGCCTCCATAGATTTACGTGAACATCCCGCTGTACGTCCATTGACCAAAGAGCATTTAGCTGATGCAGCAACTGCTTTTGCTGCGGCCAGCAGTGCTCAGTCTTCTAATGGCAATGGCAATGCTGGCGGAACGGGACAAAATCAAGAACCGAATACCAACACTGAGCCTTTGGAGTCTGGTGGCAATGGAGAGGCGGCCAAGGCATCAAAACCAGCCCATGCACGGAAGGTAATGCTGGCGCCGTTCGGCATAGCCGCTATACTCACCGGCAACAGTTATAAGGCCACTGACCCTATGGCCGAGAAGATACTTGAGGATTGGGCATCGTTTTTTCCGCTTTGCAATAAGGATAATACGGATGTGCCACCTGTTGTGGAAGTGGTATCGGGTAAGAAGAAACCCCATGATATTATTTTTAAACGTTTTCTAATATTTGAAATTTGAATTTATTAGGTGGTCATAAGATGTATCATCCAACGAAGTATGTACTAGTCACAGATCTGGATGATATGGAACAAATGGAGCATGCCGAACTGGAGAAGGCGCGCTCGGCGTCAGCGGCAGCTGCTGCTGCGGCAGCATCCGGCGAGACAGCTACTCTGGCCTCAGTTGCAGCCACCGCCGCTACCACCTCTGTTTCCTCCGCACAAGCAATGCCAACAGCTGCCGCCGCAGTTGCTGTCGCCAATGCCTCACGGAAAGTGGCGGCTGCACCTCAGGCGATCAGTGCTTTGGAGCGTTTAACGTTTCAACCCTACTATGATCAACGTCCAACTTCGGGTTTCACCTTTAATACCAACAATACTCATATACCCCCCTCGGCTGCTGTTGAAATGCCAGAACGAGCCTGGCAGGATTGTATTATGAACACGTTGCATATAGATGCAGCGGCAACGGCGGCAGCGGCAGCAGCAGCCGCAGCAGCAGCGGCGACGGCAACAGCAGCAACTGCTTCGGTTGTTGGCGGTGATGAGGATGAACAAAACAAACCACCGCCAGTGGATTCCAAACAGCTAGTTCAACAGCAAATCCAGCAACAACAGCAACAGCAGCAACAACAACAGCGTCAAAAACTTTGGAAATTTGTTGATCCCATGCAAAAGGCACCCTGCATATGCACTAAGTAAGTTAACCAATTAAAATTACTTTACCATGTCCTAATGGAGAGTAACCATTGAATGAGCAAACTACAAAAGTGAGGTCTTTCTCTATATGGAATTTCAAAAAAAAAAAATAAAAAACAGAACAGAATAAGTAATAAATAATAGACAAATTTATTAGCAGAAATTTCAAATTGATTTCTATAATAAATGATTTTATTTTTCATATTAATTTTCGGCCTGTCCGATTGCTCGTCATGAGAACGAGTGAGATAGCACATACATGCATATTTATTACTGAGCTAGAAAAATCCAAAATTAATTATAAATTTATTTAACAGTTCAATTGAGTTTATATCTATATTAACAATTACAATATATGTATATCAATTGAATTTACTCGAAAATAGCTAATCATTTCAGTATCAGTTTTCAAAGTTTATTTGTAACATTTGCCGAAAGATACATACATATATGACTAATAATATATATATATTATCTGGTTATAAAGATTAAAAATTATTTGTTTATGTTGTAAAGTATTTTTCAACGGTTTCTACTAAACGTTTTAACAAATGTTTGAAATTATCTGAATAATGTTCTGCCAATTGAAATTCCAAATAGAGTTGTTAACTTTCGAATTGTGTGTTTTATCTAATGGTTATTGGCCAGACTTTGCCTCTTTACCTCTTAATCTTCCAAGGCGCGAAAACAGTTCCTTCTTTTCTCTTATTTTTCCTGTTTTTTTTTTTTTTATTGGAGTGCCTTTTAGTGTACTTTCTATTTACTCACGTTTTTTTTTGTGTGATATATATATACATATATATATTACTTATTCGATGTACTTTTGGAGATAAACTATTTCCGCTTTGATGACAGCATGCGCCTAGGCCTACAATGAATCCTGCTACGTAGTTCTTTTTTCCTACTATTTTTTTTTTCTGTTGTCGATATATAAAATATATATAAATATATAGATATATGCATGCGGTAGGACATAGTTGTCTACTATATTATTCAGTCCAGCAAGACAAGCTTAACTCACAGGGAGAGAGAGAGAGAGAGGCAGTCGCAAGCGAATGATAATGATAATGATGATATGAATGATGAGATGTGATGTTGATGTCAAGTTACAAATATTATGTTTAACACCAAAAAAAAAAAAAATCCCAAAAACCAAAACCAAAACCAAATTTCAGCGTACAATGTGGTGGTAGCAGTAAGCGTCATCATCAACAACAACAACTGCAGCAGCAACAGCAACAGCAACAGCAATCGTTGGGCTCGCCCGCTTTGCGTCCAGCTGGTGGTGGTGGTGGGGGGAGCAACATGAAATCCTCTTTTCATCAGCATCATTATCAGCGTCCAGGCACACCTGCACCTGTATCAGCAGTAATAGCAGCGGCGGCGGCAGCAGCAGCAACGTATCATTCCACCTCTTCCAATAACAACAACAACAACAACAACAGCTCCACCACCATCAATTCTTCCTCATCCTGCTCGTCAATGGTGACATCTCTTAAGCGTCACATTGTGCCGTTTCACAAGCGTTTACCCAATACTCTGACGTCCTCGTCCTCGTCGTTGTCATCATCGACGTTGTTTAAACCCAAAACCAACATCAACAACAACACAACAGACAACAATATACCAAAACAAAGGTTTGTGTTGCTGTCCAGCGTCGTCGTGTGTGGAGCGTGTGTCCTTTATTTATTTTAATCCTAGCCCACAAAACAGTGCTGCTTTCTATCAATATTCCGTTTTTTTTTTTTTTTATTTTTCATTCTTATTATTTACTTACTTAAAAACAAGAAGAACAACAACCAACACACACAAAACACGCCACTTCTGTTTCAATTTTTCTTTGTTTTTAAAATTTTCTTAATTTGGTTAATTAATTTTGTTGGTTAATTGCGCCGCCATGATCCTTTCACTTTTTATTCTACTTCTTATTTAATATTTAACAAGTCAAAAACACACAGACACACACTCTCAATAATACCGTATCATTTAGAAAACGTTTAAAAGGCTCTCACAAACCACGCCACCCCACCCACCGCATTACCGCCTATGGAGTAGCGCGCAGCAACTCTTTTTTTTTTAACGGCGTCTGCCTACTACTATTACTACTACTACTACTATTCTACTACTATCGATACATTTCACACTCTTAAACACACACAGACACACACACACACACTGTCAACTTAGCCTAGCAGCAGCAACGCAATGAAAACGCCGCCTTTTTTATTCCAATTCTCTAACTCAAAATATAATTTATTTAATTATTTATTTGGTAATGATTATCCTTTTTTTTTGTTGATTGGTTTGGTAAATTGTGTGTTCAGATTACTGTGAGGGGGAGAAAGTCATTTACACTAGTCAAATGTGATAACATAATAATGATTCTCAAATAGATATCTCTTCATATAGATTTATATAAATTTCATAATTGATAATATATGTATACTTATTATCTTTTAAAGTAACCGATTTCAGTTTCAAAATTATATTTCCCAATAAATGATGAAACTTTACATTTGTTAGGGATATTTCTTCATTCAATTATTGATTCAAATTTGTTGAATTTTGAATAGTTTTTTTTTTTTTTATTCGCATTCTTTATTTTGCGTGAGGGGCCCAAGTGAGATTTGTTGTGTGGGTGTGTCTCTCTTAATTATTGATTTAATCATTATATAAACAAGGATACTTTTATAATATCCGCGTATATCGGTTACGGAATTCAATAAATAAACACAAATTCTCACATTATCATTATTTAGGGCTACGGGAAATAAAGTTGTCCATTTAGATATCCTTTCCTCTGCTTCTGGACGGGACCATATCCATACGCTGCTTGAGCATTTTATCATTGGCGAGAATTAATCTGGTTTTGGTGCATGACCTTTTCCCCTTCCCCTACTTTACCTATTGACTTTTGACTTTGAATGTTGCATACATATATATAATATATATACATACATATATAATGAATAATTGACAGATACTTTTTGGAGTCTGTTATCCTACCTTCATCATCTCTTCTTATATATACATAAATATATAAATAGATATATATTTTTTTCCTTTCGTTTTGTTTTTGGCTGAATTTTGGTTATGATTTTTTATTTAGTGGATATATATTGTAAATAACAATTGCATATGTTTATATACTATATATATATATATGTATATATATATATATATATATATATAGAGCTATATACATAATAGTTTTTAGATTCATGTATACATACATATTTATGCTCGACAGTGATCCATCTGCAAAGGTTTCTTTTCCTTTTTTTTTTGACATGTGGATGTGGTTTATTTTTGTTTTCGCTTACCATTTTTATCGGGGAAGTTGCTCCCTTTTATATACAGTTTTCTTTTACATTATTTATATAAAATATATACTGTTAATAATTAATAATTTTATAACCAGTGCATCTGTAATCTCTATATATAGCTACATTATCAGTAGTTTAAACATTTTGTACATAACCAAAAAAAAAAACAAACAATATTTTTAGCTTTATTTTATTTTTTTACTTGTTTACTACGTATCGAGGCTAATCAATTGCATTTTATTTACTTCTTTCTGTCACAGACATCTGGCCGGCGGTGGTAGTGGCAGTGCTAGCGGTATCGGTGGCACCACACCACATGGAACACCGCATGGTGGCGCCTCAACTTATTCACGCAATTCCCTGGCAGGCGACTCATCAATGCCAGCAGTGGCCTCGGTTGGATCACCTGCCACACCCGCACCTTCACCGCATCCAAATTCGGCACATTCGCAGCCCACGTCGGTGCCACCTGCAGAGCAAGTGAGTGCAAGTGAAGACATCAAAAACTATATAATAATTCTATACCTCTTTCTGTCTCTCTCCTTGTTTATTGCATTATTAACCTTATTCTTGTTTTTGTTACCATCGATTCAGCTACTCAATATGAGTCCTCATGCCCCTACATCCGTTTCGAATCTACAGCAGCCTCCCACGCCCATTGATCATTTACTGGACAAGAATACACCAGCTCCAACGCCCACAGATCAGCATGATAACAAAAGCATTACAGCTTCTCCTTATGTCCATCAAACGCCCAGCGTGGAACCGCCTTCCTATACAGAACATACATCGGGTGGTACTGTGGTTGGTGGTGGTGGCGGTGTTAGTGGTGGTAACGGTGGAGTATCGCAACCCAGTCTCAGTGGACCAGGTAGTGTGCACACACAACAACCGAATACACCAACAGCAGCAAATACACCAGGAGGAGGAGGAGGAGGAGCATCAGCAACAGTCACAAATACAACTGCTTCTAATGCTCCAGCAAGTGGTGTTGGTATTGGTTTGACATCTGTGGCATCTGGATCAGCTGGAACAACACAATGCGGCACAATTACTGTGAAAAAGTTGGAAATGCAACAGCAGACGTCATCAGGATTGTCTACCACATCTTTGGCTATTAAACAGGAACCAGGCTTGGGTGGCAGAACGTTGGCTTCCACTGGTACAACTGCATCCACCACAGAAGCAATCAGCAACTTGCTGAGTCTTTACAAGCCGCCACAATTGACGCTAAAGGATCCCGATAGTTACTATGACGAGGAATGGCTTAAGGATGTGATCTATGACTTTCGATTTCAAGAAAACTGGTAAGTAGGAAATCATATAGCAATAGACAATGATTTGATTTTAATCATGGATTATTTTTTTTCTACATAATTAGGGACTACCTGGCTGTAAAGAGGCCAAAGTTGGAGGATCCTTCAAAACAACGTAGGCCGCGTTATGCGAAAAATCTTTACGAAGGTCATACGCATTTTAAGCCATTGATGCCTTCACCTGGTTCGGTATATGGCTCCCAATTGCTCTCTTTGGATCTTCAAGCAGCAGTCGGTGGTGCCAGCGGTGGAGGAGTTACAGCTGGTGGCAACTCAAGCTCGACCGATGGTCTTGTCGGTATAGCCAATAGCGGCAGTGGTCCTAGTGCTGGTAATGGAAATGGCAACGGCAGTGGCACTGGTAGTGGTGCTGGTAGCGGTGGTGCAGCCAATGGTGGTGATGAGCCCGACAATGGCAATAATAACTTTTTCCAGGGATTGGATATCAAAACGGAGCCGGGATTGCTATCACCATCGTGCAGAGAAACAAAATCATCTGGTACCGGTGGCAGCAGCAGCGGCGGTGGCAACAATCTCTTCACAGCTGAAGGACTTAATCCGTCTCTCAACGATCTGGAACAGTTGTTTGAGACGAGCTCCAACGATGAGTGCAGCAGTGTACAAATACACACGCCGCCCGACTCCAATAATCCATCGAATGGAGGATGTAGCACCGTAACCAATACCATTGATGAACTCAAGCGGAGCACAGCGGTGGCTAGTGCTGTAGTGATTGCAGCTGCAGCAGCCGCGGCGGTGGCTAACTCTGGGGCAGGCAGTATACAGGCTGAGGATTTGACTAAAATGTTCCCCACGCCGCCATCCCATGAGCAGCAACATCCCAATTCAAGTCCCTGCCAGACAGATGTAGTAATGACGGATCTCAGTGTGGATACCAGCAGTATTATGACAACACCAGCGGCCAATGCTGCCTCAGCTCTGGTACCACTGGGCATCTCATCGAGTGTCGGTGTCGCCGGTGTCGGAGGTGTTGCAAGTGTTGGTGGCAATGTAGTCCTTAAAATGGTCAAACAGGAGTACAACGTTGAACTGGGAAGCCCAGTTGAAGAGCCAATTGATGATTGGACCTATGTCTATCGTCCGCCACAGCAAGAGAAATTTGTGGGCTCTTCACGATATGCTCCACTCACCAATCTGCCTAGCCAGACGCTACCGCCACTAAATATTCCATCTAACTGCTATTACAAACCCACATGGAGTACACATAAATCTCGAGCCGCTTCGTTAGCCAAGGCAGCCGCTGCCCAGCAGCAGCAGCAACAGCATCAGAAGCATCAGGCTCTCCAGCAGCGTATACAATTGCATCAGCAGCAGTTGCAACTGCATCAGCATCAGCAACTGCAACAGCAACACCATCAGCAACAGCAGGCATCTGTACCGACCCATCCCCACCAGAAACATCAGCAATTACATGAGCTTCTATCGGCCGCACCCAGAACACCATTGACAGCTATGCCCTCCCCATCGACTACAGTTCCCCAGCCACTAAGCAGTGGTGGCAGTCAGTTGCTATTGAATCAACTCAATTGCCCGCAAGCACCGCCAGGCAGTTCCATGCAGCAATTAATGCGTGCCGGTATGTCTCCTATATCACCGGGACCCGGTGGTGTTGCTGTACCCTTTCCACGCAGCAGTCCCATGCTCCGGCAAACGCCCACACATCCACCTCCACCATATCCATACGATTTGGCTGTGGTCAGTCCGGCTACATCAACATCTTCGTATTTGAACAAACAATTCAATTCACAGGAGCCACATCCACATCCGCATACACCACAAGGCATGCTACATATGCAAGGCGGTGGTGGCGGTATGGGATCCGTTGGCGGATTAGGAGGCGGAGGACCAGGTGGCGGTGGTAGTGGTGGTGGCAACTCCCATCTAAGCATGATGCATTATACAGGCGATGCGGGCATTGCCAGTGGCAGCTCATCATCAGTGAGTGTGCCATCCAGTTTACTCCAGGAGCTACCCGAGGTCAATTCGGTACTGGTTAACATCCTGCTTTATGATACAGCTCTCAATGTATTTCGAGATCATAATTTCGATAGCAGCAGCGTCTGTGTATGTAATGCTGATACACAGAAGATTGGCAATATACGTGGAGCAGATTCTGGTGTCTATGTACCACTGCCTGGTGGCAGTTTTGATCCATTTCCGACGCATTCCCATGCTAATACAGCGGCGACATCGTCTGGCCAACGTTTACTCAATGGGCCGACCTCATCGTCATCGTCATCGTTTGCTGGTGGTCTAAGGATGATCAGTGCCTTTGGTTTTTCGCCTGCCTCTTCCTCAATGCCCGGAGCTGGCTCTGGGCATGGTCATGGGCCAAACGGTGGCTCCAGCTCTTCTTCGTGCACTCCACCAAGCAGTAATCCCCACATAACTGGATATGTGGACGATGATCCTGTCGATTGCACTTGTGGCTTCAGTGCAGTGGTCAATCGGCGGCTTTCTCATCGTGCCGGTCTCTTCTATGAAGACGAGCTGGAGATAACGGGATTGGCTGATGATCCTGGAAAGAATAAACAACCGACATTGCTAAATCTTATCCAGAGTTTGAGCCGCCGAGCTCAGGGCAAACTCATTCCGGGCGAGACAAATTCCACCGCGATGGAAAAGACAACGGGCGCAACTACTGCACAAGTGGAGCAGTTGGCTCATGCCATTTTCGATCTGCTGCTGGAACAGTGCTCGATTATCCAGACATCCAGTAGTTCCGTACACCGTGCGCTACAATCTCATCGTCGACGCATGTCCAGACAGCGACGGCTCTTTGGTACCAGTGGCGCTCCGACTTATTCGTCGGCATCCATAGCCAATGTATTGGAATTTCGTGATGCCCATGAAGTTATCAGTTTAGCCTTGGAACAGGCACGTCTTGCCTTTGAAAGTCAGCGTATGGACAATATGTTGGATTTCAATGGAAGCAATACGCATAGTAATCAACAATTGACGGCATTCCAGGCTGCTCCATACGCGTTGCACAAAAAATTGGCCGTCCTTGGCGGTGCACGAATCACAGTACACAAATGGCCTTATTTGCCCGTAGGATTCACGCGAAGCAATAAGGAAATTGTTCGCACCATGAACGCCATCCAGCCCATGTTACAAAATGCGTTTCATTGCAAGTCACGTGGCGGAGCGGCTGGATCAAAGGATGCTAGCTCTTATAATACAGTAAGTGGACCATTGACTTGGCGTCAGTTTCATCGTTTGGCTGGCAGAGCTTCCGGACAATGTGAACCTCAACCCATACCATCGGTTGTGGTGGGCTATGAGAAGGATTGGATATCAGTTGCTCCGCATTCCATACACTATTGGGATAAATTTCTACTGGAACCGTATTCCTATGCCCGGGATGTTGTCTATTTGGTGGTCTGTCCCGATAATGATCATGTGGCGACATGCACTCGCTCATATTTCCGCGAATTGAGTAGCACCTACGAGATGTGTAAATTGGGCAGACATACGCCAATTCGTGGCTGGGATGGTATTCTTCAGGTGAGTGCCAGT